>OZ020482.1:54159321-54799509 GCA_963971345.1 Andrena flavipes
GCAAGGGAGAATAGACTAGAACAAAAGGAGGTAAGGATCTGGAAGTTGGAGCAAGTAGTTTTTCCGGCTGGCCGGTTTGCAATCTAGAGTTTTGAGCCCCGAGTTAACTGCTCCTCTTGTCCGATGCGCGCCCCGATACTTAACCCCGCCGAGTATTGTAGACCGAACGGGATTCCATGTCGACGCCGAATCCTCCTTTTTTATCTCATAACACCGTGCCGCAGGAATGCGGCCGGGACTCGAGCGAGAATTCCCTGCTTTCCAATATTTGTTGTAATGAACGTTCGTCAGGGAAGAGAGCTCTCAAGCCGAGAATGATTTTAAGCCCGGCGAGGAAAGGTGGGAAAGGAGGAGGGAGTAGCCGAAAGAAGATCGTCGTGGAATTTCCACGACGTTGTCTCAAAAATGAAATCGTTCGGTTCGCTTAAGTAAAAAAGGATGGGCAGGGATGGTTGTCGGAGAAGCGAAGAGATCGAAAAGTTGGGGAAAGTAGATTTTCTGCTTTCGTCGTTTGCAAAGCGAAGCTTTGAGCGCTGGGTTAACTGCCCGAGTTCTGGAACGACGATGTCCGTTGCGCCCGCGGTACTTAACCCTTGGGGCATTGTAGTCAAAGCGGAATTTCGTGCAGATACCAGTTTCTCCGTTTCCACCGTGCCAAGGCTGATGCTACGGAAACCAACGAGACTCCCTTTCCAATGTGGCCATCACACTCCGCCAGATTCGTTTTTGATGAATAATTCTCACGAAATCGGCTCGCCCTAATTCCCAACCCCCTTTGCCTGTCGATATCATTGACTCTGAAACAGATCTTCCCATTCGTCTTGATAATCGGTCGTACAGACTACCGATATATCTCGAAACATCTCGCAAACTTCCATTACGTATCTCTCCCATTTATTCCACAACCCAGGCAAAACGAAACAGACCAGGGAACATAATTGCGGCGTAGATCGGTCATTAAAACATCGTCCCACGCGCAGATAAATGGAAATTATTCACGAGTAGATATAATGGTTACTGCAGTTTCTTGTTCCCCGCGTTCTACGACACAACAAGAATGAACGCGAGCTTATTGCCGGTATCTCAAGAAATTTCCCCTTCTGATTTACATAGGGACAGCAAAGAATGTTTTGAAACGGGACGAAAGACTGTGAACGAGAGTACGATGTTGCAAGAATAGTATAAACACAGTGAATGTGGGCTGACGGGGTATGAATTTTACGGGGTATTATCGATCCAGTGGCTTTCGTACGATCCTAAAGAAAGACCGCGAAATTTCTCTGTTATTCCAGCGACTCATACAGTCGAAACGTTGCCGCGAAGGCGATATAAATAATCCTCGGTGTGTCGCGACGGAATTCCCTCGGTACAGTTCCTACCGAGGAAAATTTTTCCGATCCCCTCGACAATTCGATTTCGGAAGCGACGGGGGAGGGGAGGGGAGGGGAGGAGGATGATGTACACTTGAATGCCGGTAAAGTTCTCGGGAAGTACAAGTTCCGACTTGGCCACCGCGAATATATTCCGCGAGGGTTCGCCCGGGTATCGTGTTTGTCTGAAGTTGTAAATCTTCCGTCGAACCAAATATCGTTCTCTTACCATAGTAGGTTCCATCCCGCTACTCCCTCTCGCGCATCGTAATCTGTAAATGAACTCACCGTCGAGTGCCCGGGATCTTATTCTATTCTACGGAGCCACGCAAACGTTTATTGCGTTGCGTGTTCGATCGCCGGCGTTGTTGCAAGGGACCGGAGAAATTCGGAAACACAGCAATCCCTTCGATAGGCGGGCTTTCAGTGGCAGCTGGGAAAATTGGTTATCGATCGCCGTTGGTCAAGGCTCTGCGGCACCGAAAACCGTCCGGGGAATTAATAAAACGGCACGATAATGTTAATAAGTCCGTTTAGCGACATTTCATTTATTTCCATCGCCCTGCTCGATCGTGCCGACCCCCTCGTGAAATCCCCCGTCAATTTCCGTGGCTACTTTTATCGGTCGAAAGGTGAGTAGAAGGCTTTTTCCGTCAACGGAGGGGGCCACTCGACTTGTTAATGGAGGTGTAAACTTAGGGATTATGGCACGTTCGAGCCGTAAATTCATTTACGATCCGCGTAACCGCGGATATTGAAAAGGGGCTGAGGTAGGGGCGCATTATCCAGCTGCTTTTATGGCAGGGCGAACGCCTGCGACGCGGCATGGTCGCGCCCGGACTCTTGTTGCGTGATTAAAAAGCAGCCGGAGTTTAAAGCAGCCACGCATTAGCGGAATGGTGTCAGTGTATGTATAAGGAATAATAAAGAAAAAGGGGAAATTCCTCGACCAGCCCCTGGGGCCCGCCACCTTTTTACCGTACGTCTTCGCCAAACACCGTGATCCGCGGCTACCGAACGCGTTACACTCTTCCTGGGAGCCAAGTACATAACGCCCGCAGCCGTTCCGGTTAATTGAAGACGGCTGTAATAACGCGCCCGCGATAATTTTCACCTCCGTGGGGCGGGGAATTACAAGTGCTGTGTTACGTGATTAATGCACGGTAGCCTGAGAATGAAATAGTACGTCCACGGCTGCTAATGTTTACGCAGTAGGCGAACGAAAGGATGAAAGAAATTCTCTTCCATTCTTGCGGGGAATTATATCGATTTATGAGGTCGCGGGCGTGTAACTTGTATATACATACGTAGAGCAGAGAAGATTAAGTGAGACGTATCTCCTTGGGCTGAGCTGAGGAGGCTTCAGTGTACGCTGCGAAATCCACCTTTCAGAGCTTCATCCCTCTCGCGATACACTCTTCCCGAGGTGTGAGATACTCTCGAGGCGAATATTTTTTCCAGATTTTTTCCCTGAGCGCAATTTCACGCGATGGTGTATCTCGTGAAGGGACAATTGACAACGCTGTATTTCTTTCATTGCACAGCGGAGAAGGTGAGAGGGGCTTTGAAAGGCGAGTATGTAACTGACCTTTGGCTGACTCCTGTTCACTGAGCTCCCTTCTATGCGAACCTCAGTCTGTGCACTTCGTTGGCCTCCTTTATAGCGGAGGTGAACACGCGAGACGCTAAACATTATAGGTTCCGAGCGACCCAACAGGGTGCTCAGTCGCGATTTAACTTCATTTCACATTCAAGGGAACTTAAGCCGGTTCTGCGTCGTGGGTGACAATCGTCTTAGTACGTGCACTCCGTCTCAGACCTGCTCCAATGATCTCGAGGTTTCTCGAGCGACTGATGCGCGTGGTTGGGAGCCCGGCTGTAGGTAAATTACACCGCGATCCAGTCGGAGTTACTCCTAATACTTTCATTTTGCCGCGGCGATAGCGTTATGAGATGTTCCCCACTCGAATCGCAATTAACTTCCGGGGGAAACCGGGTCACCGTTTTATACGAAAAGACTACAGTTGAAGAGACTTGCCGCGGAGGCTTCGTATTTATGTAAAGTGTTCCTTCGTTTGCCGTGCTTCGCAAACGGAATCGAACTTTTAACGTCGCTTCAATTCGCCTCTCCCCTAACGAGGCAAAAATATCAACTTCAAGATAAGATCGTTGTGTTGCGCAAATTCTGATGCCCCGCGGCTCGTTGATATCCCAGCGACTGGAGTCGACAGTTTCGGCAAACAGAATTTCACTGATTGGCAAGCTCGAAGCGTCGTCCAGTTGATGAAATACTTTTTGCATATCCTGTCGCATATCGCGCTGCAAAACGCGAACGCGGAGGAGCCAGGGCGAGACGATTCGCAAAGTACCGCGAGAAAAAGGGAGATCCTGCGAAGATGGCGACGCATAAAACTCCACGGGGTGACATCGTTTTGAATGCGAATAAATCAGAAGTAAACCTGTGTAAACACCGTGAATTTAGCTCTCCCGTCTCTTAGCGTACAGACAAGAAAGAGGCTTACATCCTGTCCGAGATATTATTACATCTTCGCAAGCACGAGCATGGTGTAAGAAATTTTCAGAGCTCAGAGCTCACCCTAAAACGTCTCCCGAGAAATTCACACCCTATACGGTGAACGTTATTTTCGTTTAATCCGCGCACCACCGATGGCATTACGAGCCGTTAAACCACTATTATGGCATTTAACGCGATGCATCGCGGACGAGGCCTGCATCATGATTTAATATGTACACCCTGATAGCTTATGCCACGGTGTCTCCGTTATCTGGAACGCCAAGTATTCGCAACAGCCAGGTACGTTTCTGCGCGTGATCCGTGTGATTTTAAACTAGTTAGTTTCATCTTTGGTCGATTCATGCAAAGGATTTACGATTCAACACGCGGGACATGATCGGTAGCTTTTCGCCAGCGATCAGGAAATTCCGGGGGCGGAGTTAAAAATAAGATTACCATTTGTCTCCATCAACTTACAACTTTCTCCTTGTCCGTCGCAGAACTCTTCCTCTTAATCGATAGCAGGGACATCCGTTCCGACCATCCATCTATCCGTCCATCTGTCCGTCCAACCATGAAACTAACGCAGCGTGCAAAGGCTGCTCGCAAGAACTGTCCATTATCACTGTACAGGTTTTTGTGGCTTACGCCGCCGGACTTTTTCAGTACCTTTAATTCAACGAAATGAAATTCCGCCATCTGCTATTCGCCCAGCATCCACGGCACGCTTCCCCTGCGAATTCCGCGGGGCTCGCGACGTTCTGGCTGGGTTTAACGATCCCTCAACGATGAATTAATCGACAGCTCGTAGAAGACGAAGATAAAGACTCGTTTAAATAGAAATTAGGCAACGACAACTGACTATACCTACGTACAATAACGTCGGCGACATCTCTTTACGTGATTAGTCTGCAATTCCCGTTGGCACGTTGTGCATACTTGATCATTGCACTTCGAGTGACCTATGAATTCGGACGCGTCTTGTCTCGTTCGGGTAATAAATTATAAAGTAGCCCCGTCTGGAAGCATTCTTATCAGAACTCATCGGTTCGACAGAATGCCCGATGCGATAGGGAGATTTGAAAGCTGTTGGAGATAAAAAGCGAAATGAGGAGGGCGCGTGGTATCAATAGCCTCGTGTTAACGGCGCGCTCGGGTTGTAGCGATCCGATAGATCGGGAATCAGAAGAGGGTGGGAACAGTGGAAATGTGAATGAGGGGATGGACGCGGGCAGGTACGGCGAGGCGGAGATAGGGATAGATTTAAAGGTCTGTTTTCATTGCTATTCCGAATCGTGCGGGCTTCCGCACGGCTTCTGTCGTCCTGTACGAGAAGGCATCGGACTGATTGGTAAATCTACGGCTGCTCAATGATGCGTTTATTTGCCGTAGAATTAGGGCATGAAGCGAGACAGAACGACGAAGGCCGGGACGAATGTGTGAGAGCGGAAGCGGGGAGGGGGGGGGGTTAGGGGTCGGGAGTTAGGAAACGGAAGAGAACGGCCTCCGGTGAGGGGACCTGGAAGGGTAGATAGGTCCACCCTGCTCTGGAGGGCCGGCGTACTCCACCGCAATCAGTAAACCTGTAAAACATTGGATTAGGTGGCCTAACTCGACCTTACTCCGGCTTCGCTGGACGAGCGAGCTTCCAATTTCCAGCTTACGGCTTGCCTATACACCCTTTTGTTCCAGCCTCGCGATACGTTATCCAATTCCGCCTCGAATTATTCACCTTTTATTTTCACGATCAGCCACCTCTTTCCCTTCGCGAGCCGCGAACTTCCTTGCCATCGGCTTGTTTGTTCGCTTCAGTTTAATTACATGACAGAGGTACAACCTCAGAATCCCATTAGCGGACGACGGCGACACTCTCGAAGGCAGCGTCACTAGAATTTTAAACAATATTGGGAGGGGAGGGGCGCATTAGAGGGAACCTCAACTGGGGGTGTGAATTGGAAATGGTACATTTGCGGAAAATTCGCGATTGAAATGCAGGAACGCAGTTTTCGATCGAAACGCCGGATTCGCAGTTCCCAGACTTGCCCAAAGTCCTGATCCTAGCGGCGGGCGGCTAGAAATTGTCCAGCGTTCCTTGTATCGGTTTTATCGGCGGATTGACCGAAAGACGTGGACCGGCCCGCGCAGCTATCAGTTGCTATTATTTTTCCGTTTTATTACTCGCTGTTTGCGCAGTATTTGTTTGGCGATGCTCCGGAATTGCAGGGTCGCGTGTTTGTTGCTGACAATTCGTACGCAAGCCCGCGTTTTGCATGTTGTTTGCGTTTAATATTTTCGGAACGCAGCCTGATATTTCCCCGGAAAAATAGCGCTTTATTGCGA
Source organism: Andrena flavipes (assembly GCA_963971345.1). Lineage (NCBI taxonomy): Eukaryota > Metazoa > Arthropoda > Insecta > Hymenoptera > Andrenidae > Andrena > Andrena flavipes. The sequence goes on from OZ020482.1 coordinate 54,165,547, forward strand.
AACGCTCGAACGGATAATAGCCAGGGCCAAAAAGATTTACCTCGCGATGAAACGAGGACTGGATCGCGGATCTAGGAACTACGGCTCGTGTTATTCCTCTTCGTCGGCACGAACCAGCCGACGGAGCTCTAAACAATCTGTTTGAAAATACGATTGTTTACCGGGCGCAATGAAATCACTGCTTGTCTGACCGCCGTGAAAAAGAAAACACGCCGAACAATGAGCGAGCCCTTCAGCACACGGGCGCGTTCTTTGCCGGCCTGAACCACCTTTGTGCCCTGGCACTGACACGTGTAGGTACGGGAACCCTTGTTTCCTTCAAAGGACCGTCGCGAATTTTTTTAACGGCGCGACATTAGCTCGCTGGGGACGGCTTCAAGGCGGTCTCGCCGTTTGAGACGCGGAGGCGCGTCGCGAATGAATTATTATAATTTAATTGCGTGACGCTCGCGCAAACACGCGAACACCTGACGGCCGCGAGACGGCCACGGAATATTTCGTCCGGGAAAGATAACACGACGCGCGCACCCGGCGTCGTGTTGGCACACGCGGAATGATTCGCAATCCCTCCATATAAATCGAGATTGCAGCCCGTATTTGGAAACTTCCGATTCCAATTTCGATCTACAAACAGCCATCGAAGCGACGCCATTCTTTCCGAATCGTTCTCGTATTTTCATTCGCGGGAAAACTCCGCCGATGGGAATAAGGAATCCTTCGGCGTGCCGTAAGCAAGCGTTCCTTAATAAACGACGGGACGTCTGGTAATTACCGCGAATTAACGACGAGAGATTGCAGCCTCCCAACCCCTCCCCCTCGGTTTGGAAGCGTCGCGCTATTAAATCTGCGAACGAAGAAGAGGCAAATTGACAGCTAGCCGGTGGAAAAGAAAGTCGGAGCGACGCGTAATGTAGGTCAGAGCCAGGCTTCGCGAGGATTAGTTAAGAGTACAAAATCGAAGGAAGTTCGCGAGCGAGTTCATTTGGCAGGGAAAAACACAGAAGACATTCCGCGTTTAATTTAATCGCGCGCTTTACCTTCGTCACGTCCTGTTTATATAGTTAAGGTGCATTTGTATATAGAACGGTAAATAACTACGGCGTTGGAGAGGGGGGTGGTGAATTTAAAAGTAGCAGCATCCTTTGGGAACGATGCTAATGCATATTGATACATTTCAATTATAGGAGAGACCAGGGCAAAGTGAACCTCGGGGTAAAATGAGCTTTCTTAATTTATTCTTGGACAATAGAATACATTTACAAATTTTGGTGACGTAATAAATGTGTGTAATACCACAGTGATATTTATGCACCATCAGATATCGAAAAATGGAAATTCATTTAAAAAATTAAAAATGAAGTTTTAGAGACTTCCAATTGGTTTTCTTTTCAATTTAGCTTTTTGGATAAATGAGTCTTAAATGTGTTATTTTAACTCTTAATTTTTTCTGCGTGTTTATAACAAATTTATAAACATACACGTACACGCGTTTGAGAAAACATTAATCGTAACATTATTTAATAATTAATTTTCCACTGAGTGCTAAGCACCAATGCGCAAGTGATGTGCGCAATATCTTTACCTGTCAGCTGGCTAGAAAACCACGCGGCGTGATGGAATAGAATTCAACCTGAAAGAAACGAAAAATCTGACACAGTTTTTGACAATCACGCTGCAAAAAAGCCAGAAGGTGCCGTACTACACACGTCATTCCAGCGCAAGGGGTTAATATTTAAATATATCCTTAATTAAAGTTCTTATTTTTTTGCACTTCATTTTACCCCGGTAGTAGCTCAGTTTATCCTATATATGGGGTAAAGTGGTCAGTTTTAGTATTTCCTATCCAATTTTAATTTTAATATACTTTAAGTTTATTTTAAGTATTGCTATTCGTCATTTATCAATAGTAATATTCAAATTGTATTATAAATCTATTTCCACACATATTTATTGAAAGGGAAAAATTTTATTCGACTTGAAACTTTTTTCGTCTCACTTTGCTTCGGTCTCCCCCACTTTATCGAATAAACCCTTAAAATAGGTACGAGACCATAGCTAAACCGACTTCCCACATTTTTTACACAGTTTACAATTTTATCGGGCAGATCCCGGCGTGAGTAGAGTTGCGACTTCTTGCGACTTAATACAATTCCATCGAATCAAATCCTTTGGGTCAGGTGTCAAGCAACGCGGGGCGACAGCATTTCTATGTGAAAATGTGAGCTCCGCTTTCGTAATTGAGTGACTAATGAAATAGGGAAATCGAACTCAGTCTAAATGGGAGCGAATAATCCGCAATTGGAGCTCTGTCGAATATTAGATTACAGATTTCATTCCACACTCCTTATAGTTGCGTGATATTTCTACACACGTAGAATTAAGGGAATGTCTACCGAAGTAGAATCATCCAGCGCGTTCATCGACTCGTGTCCAACGAGAGATTCATTGGAGAAAGACTCCTATCGAGGAACTCGAAAGAAATCGTTCGGTAGGTGGGCCTGTATCGCTCCGCTTTATCCGCTCTTGCACGCGACGATCGCACGGATTTGTGGCTCGGTCTTCTTCGGGAACACTAACAGGATCCTCGAGACTCGGGGTCTAGAGCAACCACTCGACAATGTTTTCGTCCGAAATCGTCATGCAGCGTGGTGTAATCCGAAATGGGGTGCGGAGGAGAGGGGGCGAAAGGAAACGGTGGACAAAAAAAAGCAGAAAGACGCGAAAGGGTGGAAGGAAGAGAGCGAAGAAAAAGCGTGGAAGGGGGTCTAAAATCGAGAAAGCCGGTGGGGGGCGGGAGGGGTGAGCGGTACCTGGTGCGCTCGCGCACACCGACGACGTGGAGGGCTGATAGCAGCGTGCGCGCAAAGTTGGCCGCTGGAGAACCGAAGGGTGGCTCTAGTGTGAGTGTGGTGCCTGGCACGTATCCTTGCGTCGGTGGTGGTTGATGTCGCTGGTGGTGGTAGTAAACCGTACTGAATGGTGGCGGTGGTGGTAGCGGAGGCGTCGGTGGTGGTAGTGGGAAGGCGGAGGTGGTGGTGGCCGAGATAGTGGGGGTAGGATGTCGGAGGGTTGCTGAAGTTTCCCTAACGCTCGATGGCGTACCAGTGCGGATCGTGATTCTGTGGGACGTGCAGCGTCGCGGCGCTCAGCATTCTCTTTGGCCTCTCTCTGTCCGACCGATACTGATCGACGGCAGTGGGATAAGGGAGACCCGCGGCGCGATCCTCGCGTAACGTCGCGCAGCTTCGCGTTGGCGGTCGGTGAGATCGGTAGCTGGGGGTCACTGATGCCATCCGGGTAGAAACCGCGGCGGGTCATCGTGACGATCGCGACGGGTCATCGACGTCAAGCGTCGTCGGCGTGTCGCGTGAAATTACGTCGACTCCGCAGACGGAGGAAGAGGCGGAAAAAGAACCGTTCGAGGATCTCCCGCGCCTGGCAATCCCTGCGCGCGTGTCTCGTGCTCTTCAACGTCTGTCTGTTCCTTTCGCTCTACTTCACCGTCTTCGCACCGGAAACCGGACGAGGACCGGAAGGTACGAGCCCATAGCTACCGGGAACAGATTTTTCCAGAGGAGGGACCACGCACGAACGACCACGCACTCGAACGAACGACCAAATCGTTCTCGCGCGTCCCTCCCCTTCTCCAGCCACCCCCTGGAAAAATTCTATCCTCACATTTAGAATATGTTTCGTATGTTCGCCAGAGAGAAAAAGAGAACGAGGGAGAGAGACAGTTGGAGCCACGGGGGTGGGGGTGGGGGGAATTGCACAATGGCAAACGGAGGGAGCCTCTTTTTTCAATTCTCCACGTTCTTTCTCTTTTTGTCGGATCTCTTTTCTCTCTCTTTTTTTTTTGGATATGTCCCATTGGAAAGTACCGCTCATTTTCTCCTAGTGTAATTTTCTGCCTGCTGAAAGTGTGAACGGCCCGGTGGCATTGTTCGACCTTTCACCCGGTGAATTAATGATTCGAACGTTCCACCGTGCTGCGAGTCGGCACGGTTTAATCGCTCGAAACTGTTGCGTGGCGGATGCGACTCGCGTCGCCCAGCACTCGCAATCGCCGTGCCTCGAATCGGATTCGATGATTTTCACTTGACCCGATAAACGTTTGCTCGAGCCGTAGGCGATCGGTTAACGCGCATCGAGCCGCGCTACTTAGCGTAAATCCGCGCCAATCTAATTGACCGATCTCGACCGTGTACGAATCCGTGCCCGGCGAATGGACGATGAAAAGAGCGAGAGGGGAAAAAAAAGGAAATAGACATCGATCGTCCGCGATGCTTCTTTTTACGGCCTCGCTCGCGGCTCCACGCGAATTATTAATCGCGCTGCGGGCCATGTTTATTAATCAGCTGGCGATACTTGCCACTGGAACATCAATAATACGCACGCTACTTATGCGGCGGTCGTTAATCGCCACCGTACCGCCGGCGCAATATTTCGCAACGAGCGTGCGGTCAACGAGACGAGCACCCACCGTGAGGGGAGGAGAGAGAGAGAGAGAGAGAGAGAGAGAGAGAAAAAAAAATGCAAAATTTATGCGCCGCCGGTGTCATTTCAAATCGAGAATTGGACAGCGCGGCCGGCAGTTCCGACTGATCGTTCCAGCGGCGTTCCCTCTCGGGGAAAAATGTAAACGACACGCGTACTTGTGCCCGCGATCCTTGTAAAAAATGCATCCCCGTTTCGTTGCCGTTCGAGTCGGCGCGATCGTTGATGCGATTCCCTTTCGTTCGTTATCAACGCGGCGAACGAAAATCTGCCTATTAAACGGTAATTCTCGTGACCTCGTAAAATTTTTAAAGCCCACGCGCAACGACCCGCGGGAGGAAAGTTATTAAATCGCGTCGAAGCTCGATATCGCCCTTCTATCTTCTCTATCTCAGCCTTTATCGTTTTTCTTTTTTATCAATTTTCATCGGGCCGTCGTTAGAGCGTTATCTCTGGATCGTTGGCTCCGCTCGACTCGCGGGCAACGACGTATCCATGACGGGGCTCGATAGAGCGAAGGAGGATCGAGCTGGTTCGCCACGATGCGTTTACATCGCGACCTTGGGGCGGTGGTATCGAACGATTACGCGGAGAAGTAGCCGTTCGACGAGCGGGCCGCGATGAAATCCTCGATCGGTCGGGCGGTTAGTCGGCGGCGAAACTGCAAGCAGATCGCAGCGAGCGATCGCCGGTTTGTCCGGATCTAGACCGTTGGCGAGCGGAACCGTCGATCGCGAGGTGAACGCCGGGAGATCGTAAAGAGACCGACCGACCGACCGGTGGACTCATTGTCAGTGGTATTTCCAATTGGCCCGTTGAGATCTCTCGCGAGGAAAACCGGTTCGACGACCGGCTCTCTGGCTCGATCCTCTCCTCTCTCCTGTCTCCTTTCTCCTCGCGCCTCGTGCCTCGCGATTCCAGTCGCGAGTTGCCTTGCCCCTTCCTCCTCGGCGCCGCGGATCACCCTTATCCTCTCCGCGCCGCTCGTTGGCGAACGTTTCGCGGTGCCCACCTTCTTGTTCGCGCGCCGGCTACTAGTTTCTGCTCTGTGTTTCAGTGTTTACGCGGCGGGCGTGTTGCGGCTCCAATCGAAGGGAGAGTGCGCGCAGGGTCTCGCTGCTGCCGTTCGCCGAACGAGGTCTTGGCTCGAGCGCGAGCAGGTGCAACCGAGGATCGACCTTCCATTCGATCCGCGCCGCCAGCAGATGGAGTATCGCCCGTAAATGGGACGGGAGGAATCTGGAGAAGACGTTGCGACGAGCACGTGACGATCTGGTCCCATTTCGGAGGAGACGCGAGACACCGGTGAGCTTCGGTGGATTCCTGAAAGCGTAAAAATTTTTGATTATGTGCCGCCTTTGAAGCGGAACGGAAAGTCGGACCACGAAAGAGCACTTCTCAACGGCGGAGGATGGGGGGGAATGGGAAGTTTCCACGGCGGTCGATGTACAAACTTTTCCACGGGAGCGTGAGGAGTCGTAACGTGTTCCAGCTTCGAAAGCTCGCGGAGAGAACCTTTCCCAGCTCCGAGAGAAGGATGGCGTGAAACCTCGGCGAACAGTCAAGCGAGCGAGTCCTTTCTTGCTTTGTTCCCCCGTGTCTTGCGCCGTCTGTGAAATTCGCTTTGCTCTTATCCCGTCCCTTCTACGGTAGAACCTGGAGAACCGACACAAGTAACGAGATGGACAGTCGGTTGGACGTTTAAACAGGAGGACGCGTGTGCCGTTGAACCAACGGGCTGAGGACCTTTCAGTGTCTCCGCATCCTATTCACCATTACGCTCTCCATCTATCCCTGTATACGATACGTGTGATCCGAATGTTACTCTACTACCGTGTATTCGATTAAGAACGGACAGGCGACAGTGTAGAATCTAGTGAAACCGAATCGATTCATTCACCATCGAGGTACAAAGGAATTCGAAAAGAACCCCACTCCCTGGGTCGGAGCATCGGGGGCGACGCAAGAAACCACGCAAAATCTTGATTAATTGCTCCGAGAGGCCTCGTGGCGACTGGTGCACGCGAGCCATGCATCGCTCGGGTAGCATCGCCCGCCCCAAAAACAGCGGGACGAACATATTTACCTGGAAAGGAGCCGATTCTGCTCGAAAGCACAGTGACTTACCAATAACCCATCAAGGACGCCGGCGTTAAAGGAAAGGACGAGCCAGTGAATCGACGAGGCGAAAGCGATACCCGCGAGCCAAAACGAGGGCCAGGGGAAAGGAAAACGCGGGGCGTAGCGTCGTGGGATGGCTGGAAGGGTGGGGGTTTGATAGGGAGCAAGGACAGAGAGAGGGAATCGTCACTATCTGACCTGGCGTGATTCGGAGAACAGTCGCGCGCGCTCCGCGGCCTCCGAGCGTTATTAGGAGAGGGTAAAACTCGACCTTTCCGCGGCGGGCTTCGCGGTGGCTCCGTAGTCGTGGCTCGAGCCCCCGGAAACACGTATCCCGCCGGGGATTGCGTGCGCGCGTGCTTTCGTGCTTCCGTGCTTTCGTGCCCGATAGTCGTCGTCGTTACACGTTTAACCGCAAGTGTAACAAAACTTCCTGTATACCGTCGCGTATCGGCCCTCGGCATCGTGTCACGTTAAAAGCGACGACGATTGTGTTAGGTATCGGTCGGGTCCGTTCGCTCCTTCGTTGATTCGTTCCCCTTGTTCGGGGCGCGCGCGATGACCGGTCCCGAGGTGGGCGTCGCGAGTGAACGCGATAGAAACAGTGAGTGTTAACGGGCGTGATTTCAATGATCTGCCACGGACGGTTCTGTACGAGAGCGAATGGTAGAGAGACGGGACACGATCGGGAGATAGTGTTCTACGCGGAGGAAAGGTACATAGACGTGATTACCTTGAGACAGTGTTAATTATCCAGTAAGAGAGATCGAGCCACGTTAGAGGAAACGTCGGGCCGCCCGCGCTAGGGCGGACGAAAGTGGAGAACATCATGGATTGGTGGCTACGGGGACGGATCATCTACGCGTACCTGCTGTGGATCGTCTTTAAGCTAGCTGCCGCCGGCGGATTTTTCGGTAAGTACACGGGGGATATCCCGCTACTTGCTGTGCCTCGACTATATCGGGAATCTTCGGATTGTTTTCCTTCCTGCTCGCGAACGGGATTTTCCACGTGCTAATCCTTCATTGCCCTGATGCACCGTCGTCGACGGTAGAGTCGCGTTTTGTTTGATCTACTTTGTTCGCCTCACTCGGTACGCTGCAATTGTAAACACCGTGTTTTCCCATTCCCGCGGGAGAGCCGCTGTGCTCGCGGTTCAGCGAAGTTTCCGCGCTAAGTTGCCTGAATTTTTAATTACTCTTTATGAATTACCTTCCCGTCGCGGGGCGTGCTTCCTCCGCGAGAAACCAATTTCAATCTGAATCGCAGGGCTAACTTCTGTGTCGCGGAGAACTCTTTATACGCCGCGTTTTATTAACTGCCGCGAGCGGCGTATGGCAAATGGAAAGCAGCGTGGCGGCGGATAAACGCGGAGAAACTTGAGCGATGATGATTATTTCAGAAGCAATCATCGCGACGTTACGGGTATAATGTTGGCGTGGTTTATTGTCGCTGCTCGATGGACAAAGCTTGAGCGAGTTCGTCGAAGCTTTTCTGATAATTGAAAAGCAACCGCGAGACGGAGCGGGATCGGCGCAGCTAGAAAATTTCGCGGCAACGGGGCGCGTTCATCAAAGCGAGCGCAAACGTGGGCGAACATAAACATGAGATGTTGCATAAAACGGTGACGCAGGAATTATACTTTAACCTTTTCACTGCTGAGCGCGAGCACAAAAGGCCGGTAGTCAATGACTCTTACGACGAATACACTGCCACTGTTAAATCGAGCGCGTTGCAACTTTTTTGTTTTATCGATCACTTCCGGGAGCATTCTTCGCGCCGCGAAAGAGAGGAGGGCATCGTATTGCGCGTATAATTCACTGTTAGCGGTGGCGCCGCTGTAAATAAGGGTAGAGCGAAGCTGAACGTAAATAAAAGCCGCCTTTTGTCGAAACGTGAAAACGTGCTCGAGAACAACCGCTCGCAATATTCAGCGTTATTCTCATCGCGCTATATTTTGCTCGGTTTTCCAAAGATAATGGAGCGAATCGACGCTCGGGGGATTCCTGAAAGCGACTATTGCTCCAAAATTGATCCATCTATATCCCTAACTCTGGCTTATACCCTGTATGGAGGAGGTAAAGAGCCATTCGCGCGACAACGCGAAGCACATCGAAGATCCGCGGCGCGCAAAAAAGTAAGCTTCGGGCTTTTGACAGCGAACATTGCGCGGGATGGGAAAATAGGAAACCGCTTTCCATCGGTCGCGAACGGCGCTGACCGTTAGAAAATTGTTGGCTGGTAACAGGTTAATCGGGTGATAGCCGAACGTGGCTGGATGTCCAGTGTCCAGAGAGGGACGTTTCTCGAATTAGCGAACTGTAATGAAGTTCGCGCCGCCTCGCCGCGACGAAACTATTGAAATTGTTACCGAAGCGAGGGGCGCAGGAGTTCGTCGAATCTCCGGCACGATAATCTATTATCGCGCCCGGTCCTCGGACCTCGATGCATGCTTGTACCCAGTGGCAAGAGAGAGCAGCTTTGAGCCGGGCAAACTACCGCTTAACTTTTCGCGACCCCGTCACGTTCACCTGATTGCGCATATTTGTCAATCCGTAACCGGTGCCGGTGCACGGCCTACGAGATCATATTACCGCCGAGTTAATCGCTAGCTTACCGCTCGAAATTAATTAGTAACCGCGGTGAGCCGCGGTCCGTATGCTTCTAAATGCCTGTTGCCGGTTTTCGGGGACGATACACCGCAACAACGGCTCTCTATCACCGCGCATCATTGCCGCACCGTAAATTCCAGCGAAGAGGGGGAAAAAAATCTTATATTTCGATAGAGAGACGTTGTAATCGCCACCCCAAAGTGCTCTGCCTAAATTCCCCATATCTCTTCCCAGAAATTCCATTTCCTGGAACGAGAAATATCTTCTGCTAACTATAATTTGTTTTTCATCTTCAAACGAGTGGAACAGAGCACGCGAAATACCGTTGCCTTGTCCTTGAAATGTTTCCCTCAAATCTTTGCTAATCAACAGCTCAAAGGCTATGGGCAATCTTAGTAATAAGAATAGAAAGTGCAGGAACTGCGCCGGGAGTTCTGCGAGGGGAATATTTGAGTGTTGATAGCATTTTGTAATAAGTCGATGGAATTTCCATCGCGTCGCAGCGCATAAACGTTCCCCCCGGGTTTCTACTTAGGAAGTTCGCCAGAGAGAGATTTAAAAGTATGTTTCGATTAAAATACAATTAGGCGGGGATTCATAGGGCGGGAAATTAAATTAACATAAATTAGCATCGGGAGCGTGCACCTTTTGCGCGTATTAAATTTTATTTAAGCGAAGGACGCGGAAGTAATATATACAGAACCTACAATTAATGCACGTTATACTGGGTTCGTTCGTTGCTCTTTTACGACCGCCGAGTCGAAGCGCGTTCTCGTTGTTGCTCCGTGGCCAGGTTTGCGCCCGTATTATCATAAATCTCGTTCACGTCGAAAGATTTCCAGCGCCCCGGTTCAATTGAAATACGATTTAGTAGCTCGTTTTTCGCCGCGGCTAGAAAGCAGAGTCGATATTAATTCGGAAGATACTCCCCTCCTTTATTAAACGTTTTACTATCCACTTCGGAGGCCGGCGGTATCAAAGGGGTGGCCCCTCTTCCTTCCGCTGCACTATTCTTCTCGTTTTTTTTCATGAATAAAGAATTTTCAATTTGCACGGGAAGGGACCTGCTGAACTTTGAAGGCGTCCGACGAATTTTTTACACTATAATAAAAGTATGAATAGTAACGGGGGAAAGAAAACGAGGGGGTTGAAGTTCGATGACGAAGTCGCGCTCAACAAGGCCCAATCGATAATCATCGGGCGTTCTTCTCTCCGACGCATTAATCTTGGCGACGAGCAGCGCGATCCGGCCAGGTGAATCGGGTTATTAAAATGCAGTCACTTTTTGCCCGTCGCCCAGCCGGCGAAACTGTTTGCACAGATAAGCTGTGACCAATCGACGATCGTAACTGTCGATGGTATAATATTCGCAAATGTACGGAATCATTATTGCATCGTCGCTCGATCGCGCATCGCTGACCGCGAATACAGCTTACCGAGTATTCATGGACCAGTTATTCCTCCACATTCGATTCACCCTCTCTATGCGGGTCGCGTGTCATCCACCACCTGTCGTTCAATTCCTGCAATTATTTCTCCGCGAAACTAACTTAATCGTATATATCGCAACACTTAATTCGCGCGTCATCACGGTCAGACGCAGCGAGAGGATGGACCCAACTCCTCGATAACGATGCACGTAAGTACTCGATTCTCGATGCTCGCCGCGAGGTCACAGATTCGAGACCACGATCGATACTCGATGGTCGGGTGAAATATTCTGAATAGCCTCGGCCGTTGTATTTTGAAGAAAGAACACTCGTTTACGCGAGACATCGTTTCCAGCTAACGGGGAAAAAATGCCTCCGCGTGCTGTAAATACGTCTACGTCGCGAGGAGGTCGCTGCCTGGAATGGAAAATGCACCCCGGAGACGGGGCAGAGTATACGTTTAAATCCGGCAATCGATGCGAGCGTCATTCGAGGAGCTGCACATCGGTCTGTTTTGTTCTCCGGGCTTACCCGGACGCATAAAGGAAACTAGGAGGCTGTAAGTGTATGCGGACGTCGCTTTCAAACAGAGCTCCGCTATAGACGCGCAAGGGGTATCCTAAAATACAGGGCGCAACCCCAAAACTGGCAATTCCTCTCGGAGGAAATAACGAAAAGTGTGGAATTCATTTCTCCGTGTGAGCCATCAGTTTCGAGGAAGACTAGTCAGATGTATATTACACCTTGTGGGGCACCCCGTACCTCCGCTATTCGCCGTCGCTGGCGACCGAAGCCAGCCACATTTTTCAATTTGTATCTTTCGGCCGATGGTGGCTTGTACCGCCGGCAGCGAGCTATTCTTCCACAGGAGTTACGGCTCCTTAAGAATTTCTGAAGCGCGAACCTCGACGGGTCGACGTGATTTATCGCAGATTAACGAGAAATTCATAGATCCCTATATTGGTCGTTACACTCTGGTCACATTAGCCTGTCCTCACTGAAAGGGATATTAATCGTTATTGATTATGTCGTCAGGCCGGGTGCAGAAGGACGTCGTCCGACTTGCTTGCCTCGCCTCGAGAACGGGTAATTGTTTGGCTTATAGGATGTTGCAGAGTTGCGTGCCTAAAACAATGAGATACGAGCACTTAATTATCGGTGTTCTAGTTTCCGTTGTAATCAGAGTATTTCAAATCAAACGCGGACACTTACAAGTAAACATTCACTTACAGTAAATGGAGTTTCCCGATTTGGAATATATTTTTAGAAAGAACTCATAGTAGGGGAAACTGGGGCTGGTTGTCCCAAGGGGTAGGTTGAGTAATTGTTAATAACTTTGCACCGACATATGCTCTACTGCGGAAACTTTTACCGTAGAAAGAAGTCACTTCTACTATGCCATGAATTTATGTTCGACCCCGCGATCGCACGTTCTTTTAACAGTTATCAGCGTCTGTCTAAAAACTGCCTACGTAAGTAAATATTTTTTCTTAAAGATTTTATTTTTTCACGTTCTATATAGTTACAATAGAATAAATGTTAAGGGACTATTTTAAGGGTGCCGTCTCAGCGGGCCTTGAATATGTGCGTACGCTCACACAAGCTAGGAAAAGTGTGTACGTATACGCGATGTAGTAAACAATCCGTTTCAACCAACTTACGTCGTGGAATCGGCAAGAAGAAAGCTTTTGCGGGTATAGTTGCCTCCAGTAGACATCCGTGCAGACGGGCCTGGTGCGTTTGAGCGCTAATAAGCACCGTACGTTGAAATAATAATGAATTTATGACCCGAAAAGTGACAGAATGAGGCTTCAAGGCTTCTCCGTTGGTGGCGCTAATGTACTCGAGCCTCAATTCTGTCACTTTTCGAGTCATAAATTCATTATTATTTCAACGTACGGTGCTTATTAGCGTTCAAACGCACCAGACCCGTCTGCACGGATGTCTACTGGAGGCAACTATACCTGCAAAAGCTTCCTTCTTGCCGATTCCACGACGTAAGTTGGTTGAAACGGATTGTTTACTACATCGCGTATACATACATGCTTTTCCTAGTTTGTGTGAGTGTACGCACACATTCAACGCCCGGTGAGACGGCAGCTTTAAAGCTTGTTTATTAGACGATCTATTGACATCGTATTTTTGTTTATACGTAAATAATTGAAGGTTATATAGATTATTGAAGTCAAAATGATCGGTTTAAATTGTTATTTTGTTATTCATAAAGTGATTTTTTTTTTTTTTTTTTTTTTGGAGGGGTGGGGTCTAGCCCGGTAAGCATATGGAAAACGGCCCCAGCACCAATTTTAGTATTTATGTGTACCAAATAATGCTCTTTACCTACAAAACCGCTGAGAGAAATTTTGGATCTCTACCCTCATTCGTTAGGGTGATATGGGGATAACAACCCCAAACTTTACACTATGTTAATACGTCCGCGTCTGGATATTGTTTTTTCATTGAAATTACCTCCTGCCGTTACTCATTGGTGCCTCGTCGATGAGATAACGCCGGCGACAGGTGCCAGACGATAATAAGATCAGCTTGGAACGAGCTCGTTTGCCATAGAGTTTGTTAGTCGTCGGCGTGTTGCGGCCGCAGGACGGGAAGATGGAACGCGTGGCCGTTGGGGAAACGAGCCCGAAGACTCGCGCTCCGGCACGATGAAAACAGTCGCGGGGGTGGGAAGGGTCGCGTGGCGTGGCATTAATACGCGATACGTCTTTATCGCGGAAATTGTCGAAGCTCCGGGCGTGCATTTAGCGACACGAAGGAGGAGAAAACATCCCTGTCGAACGGCGGAGCTCGTCGTCGCTGCTGGAACGTTCGCGTGTTAATTATCGTGAAGATCCCCGCGCCCATAGAAATATATAACTGGTTCCGCTCGAAAAACACCTCGTTAACGCGCCTCTAATGCCATCATAATTATTCGTCACCTACTTCTTTTCTCCGAGCGCTCCGCCGATTGCAGGGCTCGCCACGTTCGAAGGGAAGGTGGAATTTTAAACCACGTACAAATGTGTTGCAATTAAGACGGGCGGGCGGGCTAGATTCGCCGAGTATGTATCCGGGGCGTCGTCGAATGTGCCTCGTATAGTTCGAAAGGAGAGCAGAGTAGGATGGAATGTGCCTATGTAACGAGTCAGGGACGTTGGCAAAAAATTTTCGCGTTACAAATCTGGTTCAGGTGTCTCGACCTTAACGACTCTGGATACCGATCAATCGTCCTAGGATGGTGAAACCGTCGCCGAGCCGTTATTCGCAGCTTGGATCGCGAAAGTAGCCCCGGAAATAGGGTGACCTGTCCAGTTAGTAAACACTTAAGCTGCATGTCTCTTAAAATTAGTATCCAAAGTCATTATTTAATCCCCGGAATGTTATTGCTGTAAGTGAGTTGTTTTATTAATAAAGTCAGAGATCCGGGAACACAATTCTATCAATGTTTGATAGTTACAACTTTCATTAAAAGTCTGGTAGAGGATTAAATAAAAAATGGGCCAATGACCAGTGAGTGAACATAAATTTCTAATTAATGAATAGGGGTACCCCAGTGAGTGAACGGGATAATAACAGTGGTTAGGTTTCCAATATATTTATACGATTTGGTTTCTGGGGTGGGGTAATCTAACCTCCACATTGACGGCGAAAATGTCAAGAGAAAAAAAGATCGGAGAACCTGTTCATTCATTGATTAAGTTAGAAATGTCAGCGAAATATGAATGAACGGTCGCTCTGTTCGCTCATTGGTATTCACTGATATCTCCCATCCGATCCATGAACACCTACGAAACTCGACAAATTCTTAGAAATCCGTTATTTCATACAGTATTTTTCGTTAAAGCCCATTAAATGCACTTGAAAATACAAATTGTAGATATCACGTAACAAGCGTTACCTTGAACTTGTGGGACGCCATGAGGACAACTGTTAAACAAACGGAATTAATACCGTATCGGTTATAATTAAACAGAAAAACGCTTTTGCGAGATATCTGTAGATCTCCAGTCTAAATGTCAGTGTCAGTTTCAACGTGAAGTGAGCACGATAAATGTTAATTTTTCGTATTACACGAGTAACGTTCAACCACTGGGGGGGTGTTCACTCACTGGACAGGTCACCCTATGTGTCCCTTGAAAAATGTTACACCGGACGGACCCTCTCACCTCCTCGTACCCATCTCGAGCCAACGCCTCCCCTACAGCGCCGTTGCATACGTCTTTCGCTATTATTAACCCTCGCGCAGACAGAGCACGGGGTTTAATGAACACTTACCGGCGAATATCGCGCTGAATGTAACGCCCCTCGCGATTTGGTACGTACGAGTGGGGTAAATGAACCGTGCAGGAAGAAAGGTCGCATTCCGGAGATAGTGGTACGCGTCCTCTGAATTACACTTAAGGTATGCGCGTATAAACGCCTTCAGACGTGTGCTTATTCGCGCGCACGTCTGCGTACTCGCACAGAGGGTGTACGTACGTACGAAGAATGGCTGTGTGCGCGGGCGGGGGTGGATGTGTCCGCGCTGAGGCACGATTTCGTACGCGTGTGTACGCGTGTATACTTAATGATAACGACTTAACATGGGGATACACGTGCGTATACACGTGTATGCAAATAACCGTAATAGTCTGACCATGAGATACTGCGATGCTTGGTCGCGGGGCAACGGGTACTACGGCACAGCTGCCAAGTGGAAAGAAGCATATGCTGGATGGAACCTGGCTGACTTCTCAATCTCACGAATGGAACGTACACGAAAATCCAGATGACACGCAGGTTTTTATTTCGACCAGCGTGGTCCTCGGGCCTCTACGTTCGTTACTCGGTAGGCGCTTGCCAAGAGAACGAGCCTAAATCGAAGGTGTCAGGAATCACCGCTGAATAACCACGCTCGTTCCCAAACGGTACTGACTGAAACGAGCAACGAAGGTGTAATTACGTACGTGCCTACCCGATACTTGGCGCTAATACCCCCTTCGCAGAGACGTGCACACACACTAAGCCTAACACGAGCTAACAGATCTTAGTAAGTGCCTAACACTAGTAAGTACTTAGCGAGGAAACGGCGCGTCGAGGCAGTCGGAAACGCGCGAGGCCCATGAAAGATTTCGAGGTCTTGGCGGGCGCATCACTCAGGAAGCATTCAGCATTGACTGATACGATCGCGATTTCGCTCCGCCAGATGCAATTATTGGCAGCCCTCGCGCCGAAACACAGACAGTGTAATCCCGTCTGAGATGGATTCAACTGCTCGCAACGGTGTCGCGGCGAATTCACGCCAAATATCGCGAAACCAATTATTATTCAAATTACGGTCTTTCAGGCTACCTTATAGGTCGTCATTAAGGGGGGAGCTTGGTGTAACTAACTGAAAATCGAGGCATTTTTGGGGAATTTTGTTTAAAGAAAGTACTTACTCGATCTTTCTGAAACTTTCGGAATATTGTACTATCAGGTTAAGGTAGATAAAGAAAAAAAATTATTAAAAAAGAGCGACAAATAACAAAGTTACAAGGGCTTATACCCCAGTCCTTTGGCGACGTAATTGCTCCACTGATGGCAACGTAGCGTCTTTTGGTTTCATCTGAAACCAAAAATCGAACAATTTTCGTTTAATTTATGAGTGTACGCACAAATCTTATAATTCATAACTTAAAAGATGCAAAACTGAACAAATGGCGGCCTCTTGAAAAAAGTTCACTTATTCCAATGAAATTTTGCCTTAAATGTGCCCAAAAAACTTATTTATTTAAACAATATCATTAATATCAATACCTTAGCTCTGTGAAGAAAATGTTTACAAATATCCGTGCACAAGGCCAAGTCGATTGGTTGAATATTTTTGGAGTAACCTGGTGCTCCGTAGCAAAACCGGCTATATCCGCTTTAATTTTTCGAATTTCGTTTTGCGGTTTTGGGAGCATATTACCGCGGTGTTTAACTATTGATTTATGCGAGAAAAAAAATAATTTCTTCGGCCCGCTACACCAGGCTCCCCCCTTAACCGGTTAACTGGTACGGTATTTTTTTTACTATTTGAGCCCAAACTGGCAACTTCGAAAAATTAAGTGAATCACAGAATTTGGTATACAGGGGTTTTTTGACTCGCTGAATCGATTCCGGGGGTTATTTTTTTCATCTGACACCCCAAACTCCTAAAAAATAGGATTTAGGTGTGAGTTTTTTTAATTCTTTACTAAACCTTTTTTTATTTAAAAATTTTTTATTTGTGAAGTTTTCTCGTCTGTAATTCGGTACACTCTGGGGTCATAAAAGAACTTACATATGAAATTGAACACAGTTCCAATAAATAAAGAATTTAGAATTTCGACCGTATTTTTAGATTATTAAAAAACCAAAGAGTGATATCAGCGCGTAGGTTCGGTCATATAAACGACCGAACCTACGCGCTGATATCACTCTTTGGTTTTTTAATACACTTCCAATAATGTATACAAATATCAACGATTGGCTAGTCAGTTTGGTTCGGCCATATTGAGTCTGCCATATTGAAATTTAAAATTCCAATGCCAAATTCAGATTCAGCGACCCCAAAAACTCCTATATAAAATTTTATTAAATCCCGATAATTTTTTAATAAGTGGCCGCCATTCTGGGTCGGCCATTCTGAGTCTGACATATTGAATTTTGCAATTCCAATGTCAAATTCAGATTCAGCGACCCCGAAAACCATTAAATATCAAGTTTCATTCAAATCGTTTGAAAATCAAAAAAATTATTCCATTTGATCATACATGATATTGGCCAGATTTTTTTTTGATCATACATGATGCATTGCACCGGTTAAACTCATTTGGTGAAGCTGAATACTTGAGAAGTATGCTGAAACTGTGATAGACTGCTGGAGCTGGTCACACGGTAACTTATTAAACGAACCTTCGAATGCTTCGCACTTTTTCGTAAGCGGAGGTGGTCGAAAAGAATATAGATTATGCCATGGATCCTTGACGTTTCCTATAGAAAGTCACCGCGTCACGAGGTCGAGAAGATTATTCGAAACGTCGGTCGTCAAACATTTGTCCAACGTAGGTAAGGGTGTATCAGGAGCGTGCCAGACAGTCACACAGCTGAACCGTTTGAAATATATGTACATCATACAGCCATAACTCACGCTTGATCACGGGGAAAGAATCCGGATCGAAGTTGTTCAGGGTCCTGGCTCGCGTTCGTGGTGAGAAGCTTCCTCCTAGGAACGCGGGTACATCGATCCCGGCTGCGGATCCATCCGAGTACTCCGAGGCCAAGGGACAGAGAGAGGAGAGAGAGTAGCTCCGGAAGTATGAGAAGGAGGAGGGAGCTGGATTTCTGGGCCGGATGCCGTTGCGTCTGCAGGGAGAGGGAGAGTTAGGCCAGTCATCAGTATCGTCGAAATTGAATTTCTCCAGGGCGATTAGACGCGGCCGCGTATGTAGGGTAAAATGCGAGGAGAGACGGCTGATGGGCGGAGGGAAGACAGAGGCCACGGCGGGTGCTCGCGAAGGGTGAAGGAACGGAAGCGGAAAACTCGTCGAAGCAAGATGGAGGAGGACAGAGGCGCGGAGGCTGACTTTGGTGCACGAGCAGCTAGACGAGAAAAGTTGGAAAGCGAAAATACGCGGGCAAAGAGGGAGAGAGCGGGGGCTGGGCGAGACCGCCGAAACTCCTGGAAATGAGTTGGTAATAGTCGAAATATGTCGGGCTTCGTGACAGTGAAGCATCGATCTGTGGTCACTGTATCGACGGCACGAATGTAGGTATATTGATCCACAGTCAGGCTCGTGCCGCGCGACGCGACGCGGGCACGCTCAGCTTTTTACTGGACGTGCCGTGCGTGCGTTCGATTTCACGGGCCCTCGGATATGTTCGCGTTTACACGAGCGCGTGCAGCCTGCGAACGCACCTTTAGAGGCTCTATGGCCTCATTTCCACACAGGGAAATCGAGTCTATGGAACGCGTAGTATCGGCCGCGGTGTATGTTCCTATTGTGATCCCATTGTGATCATTTGATCAATAGATGCCAACTCCGTTGCATCGTTTTACAAGGCGTCGCTGGTATCGACAGAACGAGATATCGCGTCCGATCTCCAAATCGATCCGACTATTTTTTTTTTTCTTCAATATGAATAGGCGGGAATTTCGCCTATCGCAATGGAGCGCCTCAACTGCGAGGGAGATTCTTGAAAAAAAAAAAAGAAAACAAAAAACACGCGTCACGTCTGTTCGATTGAAGAGCGATCCGAGATGCTTTCACGGAATTCGGGAAATACTGCCGATGATAATTCGAGAGATGGAGATCGACACGAGTGGGTGTAAGAAAGTTTTCAAAGTCTCCCGTCTTTTCCAATTCACCGTTCAAGGAAAGTTTCGCCGCCCCGTATCCAATCCGCTCGATTGGTCGAATCAATCGCTGGTTTGCCCAGCGCTCCTCGTGTTTGTACTCGTCCCCATATCATTTCGCGCGGTCCACGTTACCTTCCTTATCGTGTTTGCCAAGAACTTTCTTGGCGCCCTTCCCTGCCAATGATTTGCACGGTTTACAAACGTCTGCGAGCGACCCGGCTAATTTACATTCAGCGCGGCGGCGGCCCCCCGCTTGTCGAATTCCTATTAACACCGTCGAGCTGCGCGTTTACGCGGCCAAACGTATAGGTACCTGTTCGAGCTCTCCGCACCTACAAATTACACCAGGATGGTAACTAACAATGCCTCCTACCAGTCGACACTCGCGGTGATCGTTCGATACCCGAAATACTATTTAATCTCGATTTCACTTGAATCTATTATAAGCTCTAGCCAATTCTCAATCCGCAAGCGTGGCTAGGACCAAATTTCCAAATTCCTTCTCCATCTGTTATTGAAATTGAATCATAATAGAATTTATTACAAAGTAATCGCGTAATTGGCCCTAACGAGACCCGACGTATCTGGACGTTACTCGATATCATGCGGTTCGTCGAAAATCCCTCGCCGCTAGTTTCCCTCGTTATTCGTTTAAACGTTTTCGGAACGATTCGCGCGGGCTTCGGTGGAGGCTCGGGGCGGCAGGGGTGTGGGTCGCGAAGGGGGTCGAACGGAGCGCGAAATTGATGTACATTCCGTTGCTGACAGTCGTTGTTTCTGTAACATTTTATTCGCTGCGACGAGCGCGAAGCGCACAAATCATTTCTGGAACTCGGAACTGGAACGCGTCCCGTCTGATTTACACGCACGACATTTTTTTTCTACCGCCGTTTCTTTTTTCGTACACCGTGGAATGATCGTTGATTATTGAAGTTTATTGAAACGTTGCCCCCGTTAGGTAACAACGATCCACGGACGGGTTTTGCGCGCTTCACGCGGCAGATCTTTACGAGCGGACTCGTCTCATATATTACAAAGGGTCGTCCGTTCCAACCCCCACCACCCCCTCACGTTCACTCGATGGAGCAGCTTGTAACTCTGTAATTATCACGAGGGCCATTGTAGGTTACGCCGTAACGCGAAAGCACCGCGCACTTCTGATGAGGAACAACGATAGCAACAGTATTATTTATGGCGCGAAAGGCCGTGTTTCACCGCATTTCCCTTTAAAAGCTGTAATTGCGCCGGCTTCGGATAGGTACGTGGTTTCTGCTCGGTCTACAAACAGTGGCGGGCTTTTCTAATGAAACTTCATGGAAATCACGTCCACGGAGAGTCGGTTTCAACGCGCGCGTATCAAACGATCTCGCGAGACGTGGAAGAGGTTCGAAGGTCGGCCCCGACATCTTCTGACACTTCGCGGCCGAGAATGAAAGCATTCTCGATGAATTTCGGGTTGGTGCCACGTGGTAGACCGACCGGCGCCATTAGAGATTGGTCGTGAAGCGAAATACATTTTCGTAATAGGATATCCGAGTTCGAATTGCTCGGCCAGAAAAGTTGGCTTAAGCCATGCACTCACTCGGCCCGCCGATAACGCGGTAGGAGATCGTAATTTTGGAAATGCCATCCCGGTTTTGACCCCGTCCTCGGCGAGTGTATTTTAAACATTTACGGAGTTTCTGCATAAAGATAAATCCGGACATTCGAAATGTAATTGAGGCATTTGATAGAAACGGGGCACATAGACTTACATGCCCCTTTTCCTTAAATCGTTTAAATCGAGTTAGGTACATGTTATAATATATAATATACCAAGGACATTACTTCTCTCGTGTTTAGATTAGCTAGATATTGTTTATGTACGTAGCGCGATCGACTCGCAGCTGCTTAGTGCTTACATAGTCGTCGAACGGGCGCACTGCTGTGCTATCGTGCAATGCTTTTGTTTCATAGAGGATATTCCTAAGCGAAGAAATATGGAAAGTGAGGCGAGTAACGAATCCGTACGGAAAGAAGATAATTTAGGGAAGAAAAAATTGATTTGTAAGAGAACTTTGTGTAAAGAATCGAAGGAACTAAAACGTCATGGGGCCGGATTTGGGCAAAATGTACTCTAATTACAACTTACAAATTACGATTAAACTGTAATTGTGTAGTTGATTACACATTATTTTCTGTAATCGTTAATTTAGGTAGGTGATAAAATTGTGGTCAGCCACTTAAATTAACGATTATAGAAAATAATGTGTAATCAACTACACAATTACAGTTTAATCGTAATTTGTAAGTTGTAATCAGATTACAGTTTGCCCAAATCTGCTTGGGGAACTCTCTGCAACTCTCCCTTGCAAAGTGCTGTAGAAATGATTGACACAAGAAATTTGATAGAGATCATCAAGAAGAAAATAAAAATACTTAGGTACTTAAAACATTACATTTTTTTTTTATTATTGTGCTTCATTTTGTATTTTTTATTTAAGTAATGTATAAAAAAATGTGGACCTAAGTAAGTAAACAAAATTATATTTAAATATATAAACAAAGAAGGCATTTTTTTTTTTATGAATTTACTACATTTACGGACAAAAAGGCACATAAATCACTTACTTGAAACTTATAAAAGAAGACACATCATTCCCAAATCATGATTTCCGTTTTCAGAACGTTTGAAGGAAAAAATTGGATTTAATTGGCTTACTTTTTGTTTAGTTATACTATAATTAAAATTTTGAAATCGATTTTCTTGAAATGGCATTTTAGCGTATCTGTCCTTTTTCCATCAAATGCCTCAATTACTTAATCATCTCTCCTGATTTACGAATGTCCTTAAAAGGAGGGGATAAATTGATAAGTTGCATGTCTGATGAGATTTTATGCGCGGAATTCGAATTGGACGAATTTCCGATTTCCTTCGATGCTGTAAATAATTTATCAACTTTGAGACCTTATATATAACCTTATTCTAGAGTAAGCTACAACTAGAACGCAAAGCCCTAATTAAATGACAGTAGTTCAGAGCTGCAGTCAATATTTAAAATCATTGATTCTATATTAAATTCGAAAGCTTTTTGTGTCTCGACTTGATTTCAAGTTGACATTATCGATGATTATTAAACTCATTATGTGTAACTCAACTAGAGAACCGTATTTAATATTCACAGTTCGATTATGTAGGCATTTTGAGGACAATGGTGTCGGCTGAGGGTGAGATTAACCAGGCAGTCGGCTGAACGTCGGTCGACAGTCCCAAACGAATGTTGCTTTAGGGGTAAGGTTTCAGGCCGTGCCATAAACAAGGGTGGTGGTGAGTCATTTGGCGGTGGAGGAAAGGTTTAACGGTATTGGGAGGTAGTTCTCTGTTAGCGACCAACGAGTGACGTTGTAAGAAGGAACCGTCCCGTGCGAAACCATCTTTATTAAAGCCTATTAATATTATTCTTGTTTATTCATTGGGCTAACCTGACCACGCGCTATCCGCGACTTGCCCTTCTATACTTAGGATCGATAGTCAGCGCGAGTTCCAAAGTAGAATGCCGTCGAACTAGTCAGACGCCCGCAGAAGTTCTCGTGCAGGCAACAACGCGGCGTTGAACCGTTCCGCTTCCTCTCGTTGTCTAATCTTTCATGCAAAGTGCAGTGGCGGTAGGAGCACAAAACGGTGGAAGCTTTCCGCAATCATAATGCCTCGGAATGGTCCTGCAACGCACGACGGCGGATCTGTGACACCGAACAAGCTGGATGGCCACAATAGAAACATCGCCTATCGTGCACACGGTATCGAAAGGCGAAAAGCGAACATGAAAAGCCGAGCGGTACGAGCCTTTCTGTAAAATTGCCGGCCCCAGTAGCTTTAAAGGCACTCCGGGAAATCTTCGCTATCTGGTACAGCGTGCTCACAAAGGTTACGACGTAATAGCGTTTACATCCTCTTGCATCCTGAATTCCACAAACGGCTTCCCCGATATCGATTGGGATAGCTTTTCCAATCAGTTCGTGATTATTTGTTAATCTTCGCCAGTCTTCGAAAGGAAACGAAGTTAACTTTCCCCGCAATTGGTAACTTCGGACTTCCCAGGGAAGTTTCGCGAGATCTGCAACGAAACTTCCCGTAAGAAAAGCTCGAGCTGAAATGTGTCGGAAAAAAGGCAGCGGGGAGTCTGATTGTCTTGGAATATGACACTTGTTATTGTTAATATTCATATTTCCCGTTTGTACCTTGCTGCGTAAACTGAACGAAGGAGACCACTCGCCAATTATTGTTGATCCCTGAAAAACCGTCGAAGATGGCCTTCACTGTCAACGTACCTTAAGCTTTCCTCGCGTTCGCGACTATAATTATCGAGGAACTGTCCCGAAGGTGCTATCAGTTTCCTCTTATCAAGCAATTTTCACGCAGGTTAAATCTCCTCGATAGATCTGACGCTTCTTCGCGATCTTTTAAAACGATCCTTCCGTTCGATCGACAGACATACTAATTGCACCGTTTCTTCTCCCAAGCTGAAAAAGTTAACTCGCAGGTCTGATAAACGGCTGGAAAGAAAAAAGAAAGATGAACGCTGTCTTTCGCAAGGATATTCGGGCAAAGTGTGTTGATCGGCGTTACAATTTGCACGGTCGAGCAAACACAGAGCAAGCTTAAATACTAACGAAGCGTTCTAAATTGATTTGATTACTTCCGCTGCCACGGCTGATTTTAATCAGCGTTGGCGAATTTTTATGTACCTGCCTCGGACTATTTGAAGAATCTCAATTAACCGCGGTAGATAACGATTCATTTACCCTGGGCATTGCATTCCCTGTTTCCCCGTACCATCGAGCTTACAGAACGCTACAGAACCTCCCTCCGCCGGAATATTCCTGCACGATATTGCAATTGTTGCTGTTATTTAAATTACAAATATACCATCCTCTCTCGTGACTTTTACCTTCCCGTACATGCTATACTTTATTGCACGCTATCAGCAGCCTATTTATTCGAGCAAGGAATTTAATATTTTTCCGCGATCTCTGTTACCATTTATTTAATTGTTATTTCATACGGCGGCGTTCGAAAATATTTACCCAGTCTCTGGTGCGCAAGGACTCGTAATCAAGCCGGCTGGCGCTAATTAATATCGTCGAAACACGCTCGATAATTAAACGTTGCGCGCCGCGTGCACGGATACCCTGCCAATCTTTCACATTAGAGATGCTCTCGGACGTATCTGATTCCTCGTTACATCTACGCGGCCGAGCTTCCCTTGGCACCCTGGGGCGAATTAAAAAATCACGCGGCCGTATTTCAGGCGGCCACTTGCCATCGCCGGTAACCAGAGATTTCTCTACTTCCTGCCCCACGTTTCGAAGGTAATCCAAACGTCCACTTGGAGCTCGCAATTTCCGCAGGCCACCCGGGCTCGGTCCGTTCGCGACACGTTAGACCGATACGCGGTGCCATTCTGTTTGTCGATACACCGAAACGAATGAAAAAGGAGGAGAAGGGCAGAGAGAATGAACCGATACTTGGCTCGAGACAGGAAGAAAAAGCGTAACCACTAATTGGTTTCAAGTCTCTGGCACTCGATCCGCATTCCCTGGCTGTCGAGCCACTCGCCGTCCGCGTGGGAAAAGCTCGGGCGTATTATAACTTGGCCCCGGCTCGTTCGAGATGTCGTTCAGCCGCTGGTAATTCCCCTTCTTTAATTTTACTCTCTATTAGAACGTTCCATCGACGCTGCCACATTTCCTCGGTCATCCCCCGTTGTTTACCATCGCGTGATGGCTCGAGGAGACGCCCTGCAACCACCCCTCGTCGACGCATGGTAAAATTTCGCAAGATACATTTCAGCGTGGTCGCGATGGATCTATCACACGGGGGGCACGCGATGTGACGTGACTTCGCGGATGGACAAGAATTTTCTTGCCCCCTATCGCTTCACCGGCTTATCTTTTACACCTATCGCGCCTCGCCCGGCGAGAGCATCGAGCCGAAACATCGATGCGAAGGAACGTATACGTTGCTCGAAACTGGGAGAAACATGATCACGAAAGGGGTAACTGCCACAAGGGCGCCCAGCGTCGCTATTCTTCGAATTAAACATCCGTCTGCAGGAGCCAAGTTCCGTTTGCTATGTCAACAGTACCATGTCGTATAGACCGGTGGAAATCAATATAGGGTAATGGTCCCTGCTAGGTCCAACAGGCTGGACGTGAATCGCTCGAAACAATTGGCCACATGCGTCTCACTGAAACTCGGACGATTAATAACGTTCCCCAGGGCGAGAGCCAGAAATATTTTCGGAAAGTTCCCAACTGTCCTTATTTTAAAAGCGGCTGTTGCGCCATAGTTGTCCGCCGGGCCGAGTCGCTGACGGCGAATCCCTCGTAAACGGATCGCCGAGAGTTTACGAAGTCTGACGGGGTCGGTTCGATCGTGGCCGCGCGGCAATAAAATTTCCTTAAACACAGGTATAACGTAATGCTGGCCGCGTAACCGTGGCTCGTTCCACGAGCCTTGGAGTACCTCGCCACGCAACGGGGCCCCGGTCGCAGGCTTTACGAGACAGTTAAATTTTCAAGACCAGCGATTTGCCGGCTCTCCGCGGAATCGGTGTGTTTCGGTTGGATCGCCAAGGGGAACCGAGATTGAGGCTAGCTGTGCGAGCGAAGGGGGTTGGGGGGTGGGGTGCTAGCCGGAGGTGCATCGGCCCGGCCCGGCCGCCAATTGCAACGCGGCCCGGGCTCGTTCAATAAAAGCGGAAAAAAAGCGTTTTGACAGACGTGTTTGCCAAGTTCTCGCGCCGCATATGACTGTAATCCTGACGAATACGAGGTGCACAAAGCCGGCGGGTGCTGGCGTTCGACGATTCACCGCGACGAATCTCTTTTTAATCAAACGGGTCGTTGTGACCCCCCCCCCCTCCCCTCCTCCCTCCTCCCTCCGAACAATCGCAACAAAACTCTCGCGCAGACAGGGCCGTTATGGACCAGCGATTTCCCGTCGCTTAAGGAAAAACGCATATCGGTCGACAGGGGAATGTTTCGCTCAGCCAGAAAACAGCCGATACCACCGAGGCATCCATCGCCTCTCTGTGTCTCTCTCGTATTATCTGTCTCTGTCTCGAAATCCCGTTGCACGATTTTTTCCATTCTCCTTTAATAACGATTCATATCTCACCCTCGGCCATTCTCCGCCGTGATTTGCATAGACGACGAAGGGAATATCTCACATAGACAAAACGGAGCGGAAGTGGCTTTCCGTCTTGGGGGCCGAGGGAAAGAAATCTCGCGCCGAAATTGCATCTCTCGGCCACGAGATTCGAGGCGGCTAACGGTGAATTTCTGGCGCAGCCAGCCGCTACTTAACGATGTACAAAGGCGGCGGGAGAAAGAGGATGGCGTTTCATTGACGAATCTTCCCGCGAACGAAGCGACGGGAAGACGTCGATGAGAGCGTCCATCAAAACCGCTTTGTTCTCAACGAACAATTACGGGAACCCAGAGGCGGACGCCCGCTTATCTGGACAATTTGTGTTTTGTATATGTCGCGCATGTGTGGAAAACAATTAACTACGGGATGTAGTTACTGAAATTTCAAAATGGTCGTCACGTCACCTATTACTGATGCCATTTTCATACAGTAAATTCTGTCGACGTATCAGTATATCTCCGCATTAAACCCATACCATTTCCACTGGGGTTAGGTTGGAATATTATGACAATCATTTCGTTAAATTATCATGTTATTAACATGGAACTGCCTCGTCTGAATTTAATACTATGGTTAGGGGCTAATATTAAATATGTATTTATAGTATACAAACGAAACTACGATTTTCAAACTGAAAACGGGCTTGGAACAACTCGCTCGTGAAATGTAACGCTCGGCCATCCGGGGCAACCGTTTTTACGCAACGAAAGACGCCCGAATACGATCGACGGGAATGATTAAATGGATTCGTGAACGCATACATATTTATCATAGCTCAGCGAGATTTGCCGATAATTCGATTACACGAATGATTTGTTCCGATACACGAATTCGACCGAGAAAAAAGATCACTCCCGACGGAATAGTTAATTTATACGACGGGATATTGGTTACCTAGGGCTATTAGTCGACATTAATCAGTAAAGCTTGTTCTGCAATTTTCAATCTCTCACCGCTATTCAATTTAAAAATGAACGAAATGAAAAAGTCATGGGAACCGGAGAAACGTTCAGCGGCTGGTGTATTGCTGAACAAAAAAAAAATCACGTTCCATCATGCATTTTATTTTCAGCCAAATGAACAGAGGAACAATGTAAATCGAGGAAATGGAAACGCGCGGGTGCCGAGAGGGAAACGGCGAAATGTCGTTGGTTCGCAATATTTCGTTGGTTCGTTCGTCCTTCGCGAGAACCGACGCGTGGGTTCTCCCTTCACAGTGCATTTTTTTTTTACGAAACGCAACGAGACAGAGCTGGGGGTTGCGGAAGAGATTTATGGGTAATCAAAACGCGTCGTTTGAACTCCGCGAAATTCGTGAAGTTGCGCCGCAAACTTGTCGGGTGCAACGCGGCACCAAGAGATTTGACGAAATCGCGGGCACCGTTTCTTATGTATTTCCGTACCGAAATACCTTCTGCTTCCCCCTTGCTGCTACATTGCTAATAATCTCCAAACACCGAGAAAATCGTTGATCCGTGGACAATAAATCCCAGAAATCTCGCGGGGCATTCAGGCAGGCGTAACTTTCGATTCATCTTGCATCGCTGAATAATTCTGAAGTCACGGGATCACGTTCCACTTCTGGTTCAGGAGGTAGAGTTTGACGATTGGCAATCGAAAGCACTTCATACCTATTTTCTAGGAATTCCGGAGGTGGAAAGGATGATTGATTCTCTTGGACGCGAGCTCGGCAAGCAAGTACGTACTTAATTCTCTAGAGTCATCGAAACGATGGAATTCATGATTCCGTTCAGTACCCTCGTTATTGCTGGACATCGGAATTCAAGGGTAGCTATAATAAACTCGATAATCGCCGCTTCGTAGCAAGAATTAACGATCTAACGCCGACCAAGCGTGCGCCCCTGGCTTTTAATCGCGCCACTGCGTGTGCTCGTCGTTTTGCTAAAGTCTATCGAACAGTCTCGCCGTATAATTCTTGGAGGACAGAGCGGAACAGCGGACGGAGAAAGTGTCAGCGATGATCGATCGCAGCCCCGTGATCCCCGCGAACAAGATCCTCGCGATTCTGGTGACGATGACTACCTCGAGCGAGATGCTTTGGTTCATTTTCTCCGCGGGATTCGGGTGCAACAACGGGAATAAAAGCGAGTCGAGTTGGCTTCGATAAATTCGGTACAGAGTAATCCCCTTTCGGAGGCAGGGAGCGGGGATAAAAATTTCCCCGTGAAATCTTATTATCGCGCAAGCTATCGCGGGCCGCGGGGGTCGCTCAGCGAAATCAGTTTTTCGATGTCCATTAAGTAAATTGAAACGTTCGTTTTCATTCTCTCCCTCGCTTTCGTCCCTCCCTCTCTTTGTCTTTTTTTCGTCGACGACGGATTATTACGGGCCTTGTCTCGTTCCCTTTTTCGTCCCAACGTGCGGGATTTTTGTCCGGGCGACCGGGCGAAAATATCCCGGCCCGGTGGAAAAAGGAGGAGAAAAGAGAAAAGCGGGGGAGAGTGCAGACTATCGGAAAAAGCGCTACTCCCTTTCTCGAGCGTATGGACGATGTATCGCGTAATCCTGCGGCTCTCCAGACCTTTTCTCCCTGGCCCGGCCGCTTAACGCTGTCATTAATATTCATAC
Organism: Andrena flavipes; assembly: GCA_963971345.1. Lineage (NCBI taxonomy): Eukaryota > Metazoa > Arthropoda > Insecta > Hymenoptera > Andrenidae > Andrena > Andrena flavipes. Next base: position 54,194,329 of record OZ020482.1, read on the forward strand.
GAATCGAGAAGCATTCGATATCACCGGTGGCGAACGACGCGGCCAATAATTTAATATCCCCCCGACGCAATAACGCGACAGGGTCGAGTCACGGAGTCATCCGAGCCGAGGGGCTCGCAAGGGGGAGCTGTAGCTCCCACCACCCTTGCGGATCCGAGCCGAGGGGCGTTAAGAGATTACTCCTGTCCTGTCCACTCGTACAATAACTCCGGACAAACACTTCTTAGCAGTGCGTTCGCACGGCCGTTTCATCCGATCCATTCGCAGTCGGCGCTCCAGCCGCGAATATTTGCACTTGCGGGGCAGCCTCCCGCTCGCGTTGGCAGTTACAGATAATTACTCTCGCCGAGGAACCAGACTTGACGAATGCTGAATAATTTCCAACTAGTTCCGAGTTGAGCGAAACGACGCTTCTTCCCGGGAAAGCGGAGGTGATTGCTGCTGATCTTTGCTTTCGTATTTCTGGTACAAACTGTCGATAAAGCGATTCCACGCTCGTGTTTATACAGGGTATCCCCCGTTCCCATCAAAGTTTCTCGAGAGAAAAAATTGGAACAAAGACGCGGAGGGACGTCCTGTTGTAAGAGAGCGATGAAAGACGGAACGACAAATCGAATTTACGCCCGTCGCCGAAGCGACGAAATAAAATCGGCAGCGGGACGATAAAAGCGCAAGGAAAGCGACACGCTCGAGTTTGCGAGAGAGGCTGGCTCGGTTGGACAGGTAAACTGCGCGAGTGTCCATCTTGGGATCGTGTCGAAGCGCGAACCGTCAGTGTGCATAATTTGTTTCCTTTACGCGCGGCTGCAGTGCACGGATACCACGTGTTTGCCCCGTCACGAGTGGTCGGGTTGTTATATTTATTCGGGTGGTCCGAGAGAGGCATCGATGGGGGACCGATCGACGAGGGAAGATGCTCGGGACGTTTGGGAAGTCGGCAATTGATTTTCCATGCCATGTACCCTGCTGGCGATCCTCCTCGGTATTTCCGAAACGACCCTGCTCTGTCGATAGAAGCGATTTGTTGCAGCTTCCGGCTGATGCTTGCGAAATTGACTTACGCCTCGAGCACGCCCGTCTTTTCCATTCCGTTGCTCGTACGCAACTTGCTGCTCCCCGCTGAGATCGTTAGCTCGCGTTAGCTCACGCGCGCTAAGCGATTTTTCCTCAACACTTTTCATCTCGCACGTTTTATTCTGACTCGAAAGCGGTGCAGGGAATTGCAGGGAATATTCGAAGCCCCTGATCGAGATCGTTCACTTGCAGAATTCTACCGGAATACGAAACGGTGCCGAATTCTTAGGCTTACAGGCGATGGAAGACTTACAGCCAAGGAAAAACATAAACGATCCAGAAATATTCTTAACATCCTCGCCCGCTCGAGGGTTCCTTATCCCTTCGAGCTCCTTCAAGCCCGCATACCGTACCCCTTCGGAGGCGATATTAAATTTCTGCCCAGGAATACAGAATTGTCGAATTTCTGACGTCAGAGAGTACTTTGAGATTCAGCGGGAATCCTCGCAGCGATACTGCTCGCGATTAACTTTCACCGTGCATCGCCCGTTCCTTATTTCGAGAGGAACGCGATATACATACAGCTCTGCCGTGGAGCGACGCGCGTTACACGCGAGAAAATATCGAATATCGATCGTGCCTCACTTCCCCCGTTGCCAGCGCGCAATTTCGTCCACGCTAATCGATATCTTATTTCCGATAGCTTGTATCCCGAATTCCCTGACCCGGCGCGATCCAATTCCACTAGGAGACGAACAAGTTGCCATAACGCGACGACGTCTCGTGATGGCTCCTCGTAACCGTTCGCCTTGTTTCGGCCGCGTGCATCGAAAACGTTCGGCAAGCAGTGGAAACGCATAAACCACCCAACCCACACAGATACACACACACACACACGAGCATTCGTGCTCGGGGTTAAAATTGATTTCGTCAAATCAATGCCAAGCCCAATACGACGGAGTTTACAGGCGAGCTCGGCAGAGGCGAGCTTCGGTTTGCCGTGCACTCTCGTCGGGCCAAGCTTTCCACTGCTGTCTCGTAAAATCTACACAAATCGCGCGCGGCCAGCAGCGTGGATCCGCGCGGGCACGCTCGTTTACAGCCCCCTATAGAGAGGTCGGAGCGTGTGTTCGCGAGAACCGATGCGAAATTGAAGAGCGAACGCTCTCGGCCACGGTGTGCATCTCCAGCAGCGTTACAGCCGAAACGCCGGACTGTTAACATTCGTATTACAGAGCATTCCGTTAATTGCCGCTCGTAACCTCTCTCCTCGAAATAAACAAGCGGCCCGCGCACTCGGCAAATCCGCTTTAAACAGAAGATACGGCCGGGTGCAGTATTGGCCCAGCGCGATCCGTTCCCATTGACGATTTTTCGCCGCTCCAACCGTGCCACGATTTTTGGCGGAATGACTTTCGTGCCACGTCGTTACTTCGACCCGCTGTATTTCATGGGCTCGATGCAGCGTTGTTGCGCGCTCGAGCGAAGGGGAGGAAGAGGCTGCAGGTAAATCTTCGTAAATTGCTCCAGACAGTCCTACTTCGGCATGCCCCTGATCCGTGAGCGTCACAGAAATTTCAACATCGGCGGACAAGTAACGGCTCCCTGTACTGACGTTTGCGCGACCCCGTCTCACGTTCCGCGTAACAAGTCCCACGGTTTCCCCAGCCTTCGAGCTCCATTTTTAACGATCGTTCTACCAATGCTCGTTCCGTATTCGACGGAAGATTTAATTGCATCAGGGGAAAGCGACTGGTTTCTTTTCCACGGGCAACAAGAAACGAGCCACGTCTCTGGCTTCGGCGCCGGGGTGGTTCCTTTAATCAGAACGGTCTGGCCGATTCTTAATTAGTTACCGTCCGGCAGTTACCGCTCGTCCCGCTAATAAAAGTGTTGGAAGTTTCGTCAAATATAATGCAAAATCTCGTTTGGAGCTGCGGGGGCTGCTTGGGTGTCGTGGAGCGCGGCGGAAATGCGCGAGGAACTTGGACGGTTCAAAGTTGAGGGAACGAGCGGAGATAGTTACAAGACGCGTAGGGCAGATGGAAGCGGTGAGGGTGGGGCAGATGAGAATATACTTCGGATTAAACGATTTCAATTTCCTTAGCGTCCCCGCCCGAGTTTCCCGAGTCAAATTCGTCTCTCGACTGAAGCCGGCAAGGTAAATTGATCATTAGTGACGGAGATATATGGCGGGCCAGGGCAAGATTGCCCCGTGCACCGGTACGTTTTATCGATATAAAGTCGACGATCGGTTAGGAAGCGTCGATCTAAACTCGTGAACAGCCGCGCGCACAGGAGATTGAGCAACGAGTTTCGCGGATGCGTCGAGCCCGTACAAAGAAAATTGTTGGAGCAATCTGAGGGGTCGCGCAGTCACGTGAACTTGCTCGAGAATATTCATAATTGTAATGCAAGTCGGAGAAAGTTCCGGGAGTCTGGAAACAGTCGTACTCAACTTTTGCGCGCATAACAAGGACGGATTCAGGACCGAGGGAAAAACTGACGACCGATTATAGTTTCGAAGGGTTCAACGACCGCCACGCGAGACGGTACGCCCCTTTAGAGAGCACTGTCGACAGTTACCAAGATAACCGCGAGATATTATGTGGAAACACGGGAAATTTCGTCAAAAAGTATCTCCGGCACGCGGAGTCCGCGTCACCAATCACATACCAGAAGTATATCAGAAAGCTACCCTCTCGAAACTTCTTTCCGCTATCTCGCTCGAGCTCCAGTTCCAACGGGTAGTAGTATCCGACGGTTTACCTCTCGTAGAAGTATGCTGGCCAGAGGGGAAGCTATAATATTAGTTTCGACCGACGGAGAAGAGTAACGGGGTAGGAAAGAGAGAAATGGGCTGTGGAACGAGAGGCAAAGTCGTGAGAGGGGGAGGATGGTGAGAACGGGAGGCCTGGATGCGAAAGCCACGAGCGCCGGAGGAAGATGGAGACGGGGGCGAGATGGTTGAAAAGGTAGGAAGCAAAGGAGGTGGAAAGAAAGGGTGGCTGAACGGAAGGGCGGGAGGGGCGAGGAGGGCCAGAAGGAAGCAAAAGAGGAGGTTCCGTACGTGACGACGGTGCTCGCAGTAAGGTGTCTCAGAAGTCGCAGATGTCTCTTGATTTATTGGCGCGACAGCTTCCGGAGACGAGCGGCATTCTGAAAATGGCGCCGTCGGTGCGGCAACCACCCTTTCCTTCCCTTCCCGTGGCAAACTTCCGCGTTACCTGCACGGGAGGACCCGGTCCGAGGGGGCTCCGGTAATTTTCATTTCTGATCGGGCTCGACGTGGGCGGAGTCGCGACGTCGAATTAAGTCCTGGATAATTGACGAAGGGGACGACTCGTTAGTTACGGCACGTCAGCTTTGCCTCTCGATTCGTATCCGCCGAACGCGCTAATTAAGAGTGATTCACGAGGCCCGGTCCCCCTTCTGCCGGCACGAATAAATAGATGTCGTTTAGCTAACGGGGTAGGGGGAGGATTATCTTAAGCCTGACAGCGGCTGTCGTCGCAGCTCGTTCCGAGACAACGGGCGATTTTCTTTCGAAATTTCCCTGCCTCTCCCGGCTGCGACGTCGGAAATACGATTGCACGGAGCGGTCGCTACGAGGCGTTTCTAAAGGATTGATCCAAGTGCCATCTACCGAGGAATAATAAGAGAAGAGAGGTACTCAAGGCGATCACATAATTTCTTGATGAAAGAGGCATAGCCAAGCGCGTTCTTGCTCGCAATTTTCTCTCCTCTCGAAATAGATAATAAGCTTGTGAACGTTCTTTCGAGGGAACGATCCTCGCGTTACACCGCGAGCGTCGCGGGGCTGAAAAATGCAGGACGACGCTTCCGCGGGATGCCCGTGAAAGTCGAGCGAATTAATCCACCCGTAAGTGAAAAATCGAACGTTCCGCTCACGTATCGCTGAATGGAGCGGAAGGAGGGGGTTGAAAAAAAGGTATCACGCGGGCTGAAAGCGAGTCCCTTAACCACTCTCTCGATAATGTTCGCGCGAGCGTGAAACGAGTTCACTCGCCCCGCTTTCGAGACAGACGCATCTGCACACAGAGATAAACAAACGGAAAGGGTAGACACACGGGAGAGTCGGCCCGTGCGCGCGTATTATTCGCTGCCGTTTTACGAAACAGAGCGAGAAGGATGTCTGAAGGGAGGGTGGGAGAGGAGGAAGAGGCGGGGGCCCAACAGAGGGCAAAATTGACTCGGTCGTGAAATCGAAATTGCAGGGAAATGAACAGCTAGCCGCCGTTGGCCGAGATTAGACATTCGAGGGCGGCGTGGAATGCCGCGCGATAGAGCCGATGCGACACGGTGCTCGATTGCCGGCCGTGGATCCACGGGATCCACGGCGGAGGATCCGATGCCACCGAGCGAGGTCCCGGTGGGTGCGGCGGCGCTTAATTTATCACGCTCGTTCCGAGATGGCCTTCGTCCCGAGATCAATTTAAATAATTGATTCCCAAGAACAACGCGATCTTGGGAGTTTCGCTCTTTCCGACGCCGAGCTTCCATAGTGATTTCCGCAAATATCCGATGGCGCGAACGAACCGCGCCCCACGGAATTCCGATGAACCCCTGCCGTCTCGCAGTTGGTGTGGTTCGCGACGCGCTCGCCTAGCTATTCACTGCCCTCGAGCTTAGGTCGGAATTAAGCTTCCCTGAGATCCAGAAGATTCTCGATGTAGCCAGTATAGGTACACATTGATTCGTCACGGAGACCTCGACTTGCCCGAAGGTCAAATTGAAAGAATTAAATTCAGAGACTTTGGACACGTGCTGCGTGGGTACCGTGGCAAAGGACTGGAAGCTTGCAGGGGTTCGAGTCAAGGACTAGGCAGGCGTGTTCGTTCTCCACGCCTTGCACACAGCATGCAAAGGGCGTTCTGAGGAGAGGGTCTCGGGTCTTCGAGAAGATCGATCCGAGGCGTTTAGTTAGAGACACACTTGGAAGCCATTACAGTTTATATCGAGAGGCAAGCTAGAATAGGTTGAGCGTCGACGCAGCGACTGGCCGTTCGTCGAAAGGAGCGACGAGCGGGACATCCCGGACGATAGATTGGCGTGGAATTGCGAGCGATCGGGAACGGTATGTAGGTGGCTGGATGGATGTGGCAGGAAGGGGAAAAAAGAACGGAGCGAGCGGAGGAAGCCGAGGAAGCTTATCAAACGGGTTTTCAAATTACAGAAGTGATCCTCTTCGTAATAGACTCTCCTATTGCGACTTATAGGATCTCGTTCGGCCCGAGTTGCGAGGAAAATTATAAGAGAGAGGGGAGTGGATGCAAGGGTCGGAGGAAATGAGAATGGAGAACGGTGGGAAGATGGAGAGGTGTAAACGAGAAGGAGGAAAAAAGCGCTCGGCGAGAAATAAACGGGTTAAAGGTAGCCGGGGAAAAGGTACGGTCCGAGTATTGCCGCAGACGCGCGTCGTTCCTCTCGCTCGTTGACCGATCGTCATTCGAATTCTCCTCGTTAGAGAGTTAAATGGGCGGTCTGTTGCTGTGTAATCCGGATCGCGGAGCGCAAATATGTCTACCGCTGCACGAAATCAGGATTTAACGCGATTATTTCGATCCCGATCGAAGCGTTAGATAACGCGGTCGTGTAATTGTTTCCATACCTCCCGATGCCTGCCGCGCTTGTAAACTCATCTGCCCGAAATTGCCATGTTTTTTTCCATTCGCTATTGGCCCGTGACATATCGATCTTCGTGCAAACGCCACGGCGACAATTACGCGCGCAAACTCGCGCCCGGATCGCGCAAAACCCCGATGATGCTCGCGCGCCTGGAAACAGATTTGCCCGCGGATGCGCTGCAACAATAACTTCCCGTCTACGCATTAAAACAACATTAACGGCGCCTACGGCCGCGAGTTTGCTTTCGGTCGGGCTGATAACAGGCGCAGCTCAATTTTCCGCGACGCGGAGCCGCGGAAAAGTAAGCCACCATTGCAAGCAGCCTGCCACGCGGAAGGTAATTTCGTGGAGTAATACGACGCGTGGTTACATTTCCGCGCGCAAACTCGAGACGCCAGGCATCGCGGTAGAAATCCTATTTCCCGCCCAATCATTTTAGCGCTTTTAACGGCCCCCCCCCCCCTCCGAATTCCTTGCGATCAAGTATATCGACTGGTTCGAATAAAGCATACTTCGCGCGGCTAGAGTTTCGAGTAGCCAAATATTTCAACGAGCGTCGACGTAACGTCGAAGTGAGTGGCGGCGTTCGACGAGCCGGCAACATACCAGCTTTTATCATGGAACCTTCGATAAATGGATGCGGGCAATTATCGAAGTATTCTCGGGACAGAATGTCCACCTCGCAGCCCCTCTTTCCCGCTTTTGTTTGCCTTCCGACTAGTCTCGGTAGCCTCTGTCCATTGAAGCGTCACTGTAAATTGATTACACAATATTTTACGGCTGCTTCGATGCCTGTCTGTCCTGGAAGCGATCCTCCACATCGCCGTAATTACGGTAACACGGTTAAGGGAAACAAATTCACGAGCTTTCGATAACTTCGTCAAGGCGCGGCTCCGGAGCGTTCGCGGGCGCGACGACCCGTTAAATTCGACGGGGACCTCTGGGAACCGTTTTGACTTCATTGCACCCACAACAGTATAAAACCGACACTGCCGAGTTCTCGTTCCACTAACGATATCGAGCAGTATTTTATAATCAAGCAGCGCGTATCGCCGCTGCCGTAGTTATTAATCGTCGCGTCGAGAGTCTACGCGTTCGCTGATGACAAACTCGATTAAACGCGCTACGAATCGGAACAGACCCAATCAGCCGGTGCTCTAACCGAGTTTCGTATAATCGGCGGATTCATATTGCCTGGAATTTTCAGCTCGCTCGCAGGGTTAACTGAGATTCTCCTCTGTTTAATGGCAAAGAAGGAACTGGGCTCTGCGCTAATCACTCCTAAAGACACGGACATTTCCCGGGTGAAAGCAAGTGCCCAGCCACACGGCGGACGGTTTAATGCAATTTACGGCCGTTCCTTCATCGAACGCCTGCTAAATCGAATGACACAAACGATTGCACTCGTCTGTGCCGCGGTCGCTGGGAGTTCGCTCAAGTGACTGCCGGAGGAGGAGAGTGCTTTGCTCGTGCAGTTACCTTCGCGGTCTTAACGTGTCGCAATTAAGCACGCGCCGCTGAACGACGCCATATACGTATTGTGAAACGTCGTTACGAATGTTTGAAGTCTGTGGGCCGCGGCTGTATACTGAAACGGCAGTGACGAAACGCGCGATTTTTCACGAATCCCGGAGAATAGTTGATCTCCGGCGTGTGGCCGTTCTTTGCCATCGTACTGGGATACTTATAGCGCTCGAGCGTTCCATGGAAATAATTCTGCAACGTAGTCGTTTGCGTGGCCGCCACGTTTATCGATGAAAAGTTTCACTTTACCGAGGTCGAGGAACGTTCGTTTATTCTTGGCTCGTAGTTTGTTGTCCTCTCGGTAGTTAACTCGCCGAGCACTTGATTTTCCTAGTACTGGATGTAAATAAGCTATAGGCGGAAACTTCGAGGGTCGATGGACGAATTGAAACGCGAGATAAGTCGAATGTAATACCTGCCCCTCGTAGAAAAAGGGGGAGTGTCGCGGAGGCGACAGAGAAGCGACAAATTATTCCCATAATTACGTGTGATTACAGAAGTGCGGGGAGTTCGCGAAGTTGCGTGTGGGCGCGTGTAAAAAGCCTGTATTCTGGGAAAGCACGACGATCATATTTTATCGGTCGCTGGGAAAGTTCTATCTGCCACAGAATTTTCCGAACGTGGCTCGCAATAAAAATTACCGCAGCATAATGACCCGCGTATAATGGCCCCCGTGTAATGCACGCGCACGATACTGTAACAACAACAAGCGCGTCGATATGAAAAGTCACTATGGGGTAGCACGATGCGGGGCCGATGAAACGGCAAAAGGGGGGGGAATAAAATTGCGGCCGAGCGTGCATGTCTCGGCCGATAAAACATCATCCTAGACCTTTAATCGTATCGAGAAGCATGCCCCTTTATTTATTCATTCTTCCCTCCCACGGGCATCCGCGCCACGTGTCCTCGGGCGTTCTTCTTTTGTGCATAATTAATCGCAAGTTAGAGCAACGGTACGAGGAACACCGGAGGGGCGAAATTTAAAGTGCTCTTCCGATTCATAAATGATTCACGGGGGGCTCAGAGAAAGAGAGAGCCGCGAGCCGGGGAGCGTGCAGAGTTTCCCTTCTTCCCTGGAAAACACGTGTCGGTGCACGTATATGAATACACTATTTCGTGTTGGCTCGCCCGTGTGCCTCTGTGCTCGTATAATTCGCCGATAGTAGACCGAGCAGCGAGCGGCAGAAAAGTGCGCAGGGATTTAGGAGAAGTAGCTGCTCCGGCAAATTGATCGTTTAAGCATACTTGCTGGGATATTTAAGAATTTAGGATTTCGTTTTTACGAATCAGTTGTAACATTCGTCGCGCCGTGTCTTTCGTTCGGTAGCGATTCAGCGGCAAAAGTCAACCCCCTTTCATCCATTTCCGCGAGTATTACCTACTCTTGCAATTTTCAGTCACGATCCCCTTCTCTTTATTCGATGCAAAGGCAACTCAGTCCAACTTCCGCCGTCACGCAAAGTTCTACCGCATAATTACTATAAATACGGCGGATACGTTCTACGGGCGGACAGATAGTTCCGGGGGATCCTCCGAATCGATGAGTCACGCGCGTCGTAAGTCATGTAGATCAATCTCGAGGCCGGGGGTGGTTTCCCGCCGTCTCCGTTTCCCTCCTGCGTACGCGTGTCTCCGTACATGATCATGCTATCGCGGGTTTTTCAATCCCGGGATAAAATATCGTCCCGGCGGCAATATCGGAAGTAAATCACGAAGACCGCAGAGGTTCCTGGGCGACGAGAAAAAAGGGGGGAAAAATCGCTTGCCTCGCGGTTTAATCGAGTTAAGTGAAATTGTGCGACTCATGCAGCGACGGGATAAAAGGGGCGGGAATGGATGGGCGTCGAAACGATTGCCAGATGAGATCATGGTATTTCTCCTGCGCGATCTTCAACCAGTTTACACTCCGCGCGAATTACACCCAATTACACGCGATACCGGCGAGCGTGTCGCGTTGCATGCACCAGAATGTAACGTGACACGAATGTTGCTTCTCTTCTCTCCTCGCGCGTCAAACTTCTCTCGCACCGCCGTGCCAGTTAACTAATTCCGTAACAGGTTGATTAAGAGATCGATGCCAGCGGTCTCGAGGCGAAGAACACGTCGCGTCGCCCGCGGGACAAGCCGCGTTATTTCACCCTGTTCCGCACCCCTTTTCGCGTGCATGCTCCTGCACGTCGAGGGACCCGCGTCGACGCGTCGATCCTGACTTAGGGTGGACAAGTGGCGCGCGAGATATCCCGAATGTGACAGAAATAATAACGGGGCTGGCTTTTAGCCAAATAGAAGGGGTCACGGGGGCTGGACGTGGACTAGCACGGGTCAGTGTGCGCCGGCTCCCGTTTCTGACTGATGGATTTGTTTGTCCCCGTCGATTCAGCGCCGCAAGTTTACCAGCAGAGCGGGCCGCGCGTAACGCGCCACGCTTACACACGCGTGGAACCGCGTCGGGGCTACGTGTGCACGCGCGCGACAGCCCGAAATACAGTGTCAATAACCGCGGCCCTAAATGCACAGGACGGGCTGCGGCGATACCCATCGAGGAGGGGTGCCGATGCGGCGTCAGCCCTATTATGTCTACAATAATTCAACGTTGTACGAACGAGCCGGAAACTCTGACCCCCACGACGATGCTCGTACATACACGGACCGATATCGACGCGACCGATCATCCACGACGCGCTGGTCATCATCGGTCCCCCGGTATCTTTCTTTCATCCCCCTCAACGATTGGCCTACCTCGTGCCTACCTCTGCTACTCTCTCGCAATCGTTCGCGGTCGGCAGGCCGCCGTTTTGTCCCCCTATCAGAAACCGCAATCTACATCAATCTCGCCGCCGATGGGCCCAGAGTTCCCTTAATTGGATAACTGTCGCGTTTTTCAATTTTATCGCGGCCAAAGCGAAATCCTTTTGACAAGGGTCCGACCTATCTCGGATAGCGTTCGATGCGATTTCAATCAAACGGCAGATAAAAGCAACACTTTCCCCTCCCCCCCCCCGCATCTCGCGTGTCCTTTGTTCACTCCTTCTGTTCGTTTTTTTCGTTGTTTCCTGTCCACACCAGGGTAGCGTTTGCTGTCCGCGCTGCTGTCAGCTTTTCCCTCGCCGCGACCGCGATACAACGTATCAAATATGCAACGCGCCGTGCATCCAGGAGATCGGGGTGTAGACTGTAGATGTAGAACGACGCGTCGCGTGCTGGCAAATGTTAATTGAAGCGTGCTGGCTCGTAGGGGGCGAGTTCAAGCGTTTCCAGCGAGTGGTATTTTGAAAGGGATGTACAATTGTCTTGAGTTATTTCTTCTCCGAGGAATCTCTTGCATCCTGGAGTCCCATAGGTGTCTTGCTTGGAATTGTAATTTAAGAATAACTTTTATGCCGAGGAAAGTTGTTCGGTTATACGAAATTCAGAGAACACCGACATTTTCGTTCATCGAATTGGTCGTAGATTCTGCTCTAGCATCTCACGAGGCTGACATTTTCGCTGGGCCGTTGCTTTCAAAACGCTCGCTGTTTCGTTTGCATCGTTCCGCTGCAAACTTTGCCCGCGCGTTCGCACGTTCGATCTTCCTTTATTCCGTAAGAGCACGCGTAGTACACACCGTGTACGAGGGTTTCTTCCGTGGAAGGAGAAGCGTGGAACGCGGGACGACGTCCCTTGCACCGGGTCAGGGATGCTCGGCTGGCTACGGTCTCAGCACATTTCTCCCCTGTTTACTATCTGCGTAACGTGTAGCCCTCCGTCCCAAGAAACCCCACATTATGGACTGCTCATTCATAAATCTCGCGTGCTTTCTCGGGATTCGAATGCTCGTGTGCCTGTACTCGATGAATCACAATGAAAATCAAACCTAATCGAACATAAATTTTTGCTAAGGTGAATATCGTGGTAGGGGAGACCGGGGTTAGTTGTCCCAAGAGATAGGTTGACTAATTGTTAATAACTCTACTGCGGAAAGATTCACCGTAGAAAGAAGTCACTTCATGCCATCCATTTATGTTCGACCAACCCTGATTATGGGGCTGGTTGACCAGCATGGAAGGTGTTAGGAAAACATTAAAATACCTTAATTGTTATCACATTGAGTCAACGTTAATAATTTAATCCGATAGCCAAATGTATGCCCTATCAAATATACTACCCGGTTTAATAATATTTCGCCCACAGAATTTATATAAAATCAAAAACTGAAAAACTAGTTTACCTCCCCTACTGCAAGGTTTTTCTATGCGTCTCAATTATTGGCCCAGTAGCAGCTATCGTTACAAACAGACATCCCTCGGGTTAAATGTCCCTCGTGCAATATTTCACCACGATTCAATTCGCCCATTCACCCATTCGACACGACTGGACACGCGACGTTTGTTTTCATTTAAATTTCACAGCTGTCGTTTTCCACACCCGCCGAAACGTTTCATATGCGTGGCCGTTCTACTCGCAGTTCAAACCGATGCGTTGGAAGATGGTAGAGAATCGAGCTTGTCACCATACAAGTTTATTTTATTCGTTGGGGGCAGGAGATCGTTTCTGTTTCAGCGTATGAAGGGGGGAGACTCAAGTAAACCGCTAAGAATAAGGCGATTTTCGGAGATTTTTTAGAATATAAATGCTTGATGACACTTTCTGTAACTTTTTGTATATATTTGTTTACACTTCAAAATAGCAAGAAAAAAATTAACTTCAATATGCCCGTTTTTTGGGGAGTTATTATGGTTGCTGTCCATGGTCTCGGCGTCGACGAAGGGTAATCGGCGTGCAGTGTACTGATTTTAGATTTTGTCCTGGAGTAATAAACTCAACAGATTTTTCTGTTTAGTTACATTTCAAATCGGAAGAATTAAAGCCAGCTAAAAAAAGAATGCAAAATTAATAATAATACGGGGCTGTGAAAAACAGCGATTTTTCCGTAAAATTTTCGTGTTAAATATGTAATAAACATAGCTTTAAAAATTAATATCATAAATCAAATTAATAGGCTCTGGGGGGAATTAAATTACCTATGTAAATGTGTACATTGCGACAGCACGATTGATAAAATATTTGTTAAGTTATGCTGTACGCCAATTTGAAAAACGTGGTTTCGAGAAAAACACGTTTAAAGTTTTCAGTTTAGAAAAGCCGATGTTTTTGGTAACTTATCGTTCCCTGGCGCTAATCTGCGATTCCAGGTCCGTATAGTTGACCTTCTGTTTGCTCGTAATATTCGTCCTGCTCGACTTGTTGCAGTTTGTTATTACTTGGCTTACCTTTGAAGTCTATTGTGTGCAAAGAACTGAGCGAAGGTACGCACTGCGCGCTCCAGCGCGTACCTGCTAGACAGGTATAAGCCCGTCTGTAGCCCCGTTAATACGCAGAATTTTATTCTGACACTTCTGGAGTATATTCTTGACATGTAATAGCATTGATTCGTGCAATTAAAAGAATCAATTTTTTTTCGAAAGTTTCACCGTGCACGATTTTCGACTGCAAACGTGTCGCTCGCGTCCCGACGCATCGCAAATAATCCGCAATTGATACGCATTAATGCGATTCCATAGCGCCGGTTATTTTGAAACAATATTAATATGCGATCGCAATCTGCGCGATTTAATCGCACTTCATTCGTATTTCGGGACGTAGGTACTCGAATCCAGCCGAAATTCTGCTCGCCCCCCCCCCAATTCGTCACGGATTCGCAGCATCCCGTGCCCCGGTGCATTCATCGTGGAAGGGTGGGTCCCGCGGTGACGCCTCTATATTGCAGGGATTTCAACACGCGTGTGTAGCCGCATCAGCTCTCGAGATTTCTACCCTGTACGGCGGAAATACCCCCCTCGATAGCTTACGTCGCCACGTGACATCGTCACGGAAATTTGTCACAGGCCAGTGTCCCGGTGCCCCTCGAAACGATTCGTCTCGCGGAGAAAGAGCACAGGGCAGAGGGACAGAGGATTTTCCGGGTGGCGTACACACGCGCTCCGCGGGGGAATTCGTGATCGTCGATCGCAATTGTCCTTTTCGAATGAAATTCACGCTCCCGCAGGCAAAGGTTGACGGGCCACACGTGTTCCAACGTGATTGGCAGGATGCAGTCGATAAGCTTCTTCAATGATATCGCGGAACACCGATTTCCTTCTAAAAACACGATACTTTCCAAGAGGAGTATAGGGGAGACCGGTGCTGGTTGTCTCAAGGGGTAGGTTGATTAATTGTTATTAACTTTGCACCGACATATGCTCTACTTCGGTAACATTCATTGTAGAAAGAAGTCACTTCTACTCTGCCATACATTTATGTTCGAACCCGCAATCGCACGGTTGGAATATCGAAAAAAATAATAATGGTCGTTTTTTAAACTTTTTTGGTCCGAGCCTGTAATGAAAATTCAAAAATCCCTTTTATAGATTTAAGTAAGTTTCATGCATGCTGGAAATTTTATCAAAATCGGTTATCGTTGCTAATCTCGAAGGTTCGAGATTACCCCATCCGTGTTGTTCGTCATTGCCTTACGACATCAAAAAATAAAAAAGAATTTATTCCAGAGGTTAGAATCATGATTTCAGTAATGCCTTGGTCACAAAATGTTGGTAAAAAAGTGCATTATTTCAACTTAAAAAACAATTGTATCATTAATTCAATAGTAATTATATGCAACTGAGAATGGACGAAATATTACTTGAAACATGATGAAAACAATAAATTGTGTTTATCTTGAATAGCATAAGCGTTCTGTTGTTATTACTTTCTGCCCGGCGTTGGATACGACCTAAACTATAAGCTACTGGAGACGGAACATCGTTTTTAGTTATTAAAACGCCGCAACATCGCATTCACGATTATCCCGCGTTCGTGTTTACCCCACGTTCCCTTATACTTACCGGTTTAATGATATTTCGCGCATATAATTTATTAAAAATCAAAAACTGAAAAACTCACCTACCAGCCTCGGTCTCCCCTACCGTCGCCACTTAATTCGCCCGCGAATTTTCTCCCTACCTGTCGAGAATAACCGCGAATCCCGAAACGCACCGGGGAGATAAATCGCTCGGCCGTTATTTTTTCTCCTCCGCTTTGTTTATAACCGGGCTCGTTTTTGCCGTGAAGTCGCCATTTATAAATGGAGATTTTATGCGCATAAATTTAGCGAACAGAACAGAAGGACCTGTATATTTCGAGAGACGAGCCGGGCCGTCGAGTGGCGAGACGCTCTCTATTATTTTCGCCGGGCCGGAACAGGGGCGACTGTTTTCCAGCTGGGCGCGAATTATTCCGCGCTTCTGATGATACCTGGATAATCGACGGGGAACGAGAAACATCCCCGTGAAGTTTCTTTCTAACGAGCGGCCCCGATCGCACTTCGCCATGATTAATACCCATTGTTCGCGTCGGGGAAACTGGCGCTCCAAGTTGAGCCGGCCAGGGGAGAAAAGTTCCGGTCACGATGCAAATACGACGATCCTAAACGATCCAAGTTGCCGCCGGGTTCGGCCGGCACAATCCCTGTAAATGACTCCATTGCGTGTACCACGCAGAAATTCCGCGGGACCGTTGTCTTCGGAAGCGTGCTCGGTTACCGGCGACCCTCGCCCGACCCCGCCAGCGGCCGAACTTTCTTTCCCCGCCATCAGCGTTGCGATACGTAATTACTGTATCGCGTGATCGATCGATCAGCCACGAAGAGTATAATCGTTGGCGAGAATAAAGGGAGCGCTTTGTGGTCAGGCGCGCGAGAGACGAGCCTCGTTTATGACGCGATTAATGACGAAGTTATCGATCATCGAGCGACGTGACCCGTCGCGATAACCCGCTGTAACGCGAAACAATCGAAAGTGCCCGGCCATTGTTGCCCACCGGCGTATCGAGGAATTCCCGTAGCCCTTAACCCATCCCCCCACCCCCTCTCCCCCGGCCCGGAGATGGATCATTTACTCGACGCCGCGGCGCGTTTTATTAACAATGAGTAATGCTCGACAAAAGCAATCGCGAGGCGAAAGTTCGCGACCGCCCCGTAGCGAAACGCCACCGCGAACGTTCGAGCCGCGTATCCTATGCATTCGCGGCAACTTCGCAACGGCGGTTAATTCCGCATCAATCAAACGGCTGCTCGGCCGTGATAAAAAGAGAAGCGCGAGCCTACCCATGCGAGGCGAACTTTTCCCCGGGCTCTCAAAGTCCCGCGTGAACCGGGGCCGGGGCACCTCTGTGCCGGGGTCACACGTGAGTCATCGATACCCCACAGAAGTGAAAGTTCAACGTTCCCATCGGCGTCGATTCATAATTCACGAGTCGTTAACGAGCTCTCGGTACGCCCGCTCCTCCCGGCGCAGCGTCCAAGGGATTAGCCCCGAGGATCGCTGTGGAACGCCGGCGAACGACGTAACTTTTGCCGCGCTCGTCGGCCCCCGTCCGATCCCAGGGACGTCCAACTTTCTTTTCAAGATTACGGTCCGCCTTGCGCGCCACGGCCCCATAGGAAATACAAATTCCTGATTGGCCAAGTCCAGTTGTCGTTCCCCAGGTAATTGCTTTAAATTGGACGGCGTACTGTCTCGAAAGTCGGCAGGGCGCAATCGCTCTCTCGCTTGCACCCCGGGACATGCAGTTAGGGAACTGGTGGAATTAGACAAATCAAGTTAGACGCGAAGGGGCGGGTGTGCGTGCACGTTTATGCGACCGTTATGCATTTGATTTCGGTAGGGTGCAGCCTCTGGAACTTGTAATTTTCCTCGCTCGCCGCCTGGGCCAGCCCTTTGACGGCTACCGGAGTGCGGGAAAGATCGCTGCATCGTAATTATTGATTAGAGTGGACTGGATTCAGCCCCGAGTCGCGCGGAGAGGAACTCTTTTTAAATACACCATCCCCTCGAGCTCGAGGAGCTTCCTTCCTACTTGACCCCAGACTTCACCCGTCCGTCCATGCCCACTCTCTTACCCGTCAGCACGATCTAATGTATAATTCCCTGGTTAAATCACGCGGTCCGCACTCCAGATACGACTACGCCCAAAGTCTCTGAATTCTTAATTAAACGATCCGAGCTTGACCGGCTCAGCATCCGACCAGCTGTATCTTCGGAGCGAGTCCATGGAAATAGGGCGACGATTCGGGGTGCTGGAAATTTCCGTTTGGAATCAATCGACACCGAGGCACGGCTCCTGTTCGTCGAGTCGCTGATTTATTAGGAGAGAGTGCAGCCTGACGCCCACTGATCGAAAAAGGTATCGTGTGAGCGAGCAAATATCGCGAGGCGGCGTGAGAAAAGCGAAGTGGGTGGGGTGAGTGTGTGTACAGAGCTGGGCGCACGCGGAATTCCAATCTCGAATTATCCGCGGCCTTATCGCGTTCCATCAAGTCGCGCCAGCTTCAAGACTGCTCCGGGAATATTTTCGTTCGCTGTGAAATCAGAGGCCCGGGATAGCCAAGCCAACGGTGCGAGCTGTCGGCCCCAGCAGTCGAGGGTGGCGTGTAAAATTCCGCGAAAGAATTCGAATTAAAACGGCAAATCGGATCCCCGATGTGCACGTAGGTGTGCGACTGCGACCGTGTGTTCTCACGTGATCGCGTGATCGAGCCAAGGGCGCGCGGCCTTCCTTCCGGCCGGCTCTGTTTCGAAAGGAAATGGAAAACCGAGCGCGTTTTTCGCGAGAGCGGAGTCGCGTCCCTCTCCACGGTCACTCTCGCTGTTTTATTCTACTTTGTTTCTGTACACGTGTATGGTCGGGCACAGTGGCTCCGTTGTCACAAACGGAAAGGGATATGCTGTCCAATCGACACACCGCTGCTTCTCTTGTTTCCTTCGATTGCTATCCTGTAACATCACTTTTGCGGGAAAAACGAGAAACTTCGCTACTTCGCTTGTTTCTACCGGTTGAAATTTTTCGGGGAATTTTGGAGGATTATTCTTGTGGATCGAAATAGTCGTGTAATGTAACTTGTTGGTTGTCGTGTTAGCATCATTGGTTTTTTTGTCAAGCGGGCTTTAAGCTTGGGATTTTATACTGAATTTCAAATGTGCCTGTTCGTTTCGTTGTCCATGTTTTTGGATTTTTCCGTTAATTGCTATTATGAATGCCACTGCCTCGTGACGCGATGAAATCGGAATGGGTACGTTTATGGAAATGGATGCGAGGAATGTCCTGAATCCTCAAAAGTGATGCAGCATTTCTGATTGGCAAGTCAAATGAGTTCAGTTTAATTTCCTCCGTGCAGCATATATTCTATTATACAATGAATGTCTGTCTGCATAGTTGCATTAACAAAGAATTTGCAATCCATCAGACTGAAATACATATCACGTGTTTGAAGCGAACGCAGAAACGTTGCTTGTAAAACGACTCGGTGCCCCTTGGAGCCGTATCGATTGCAACAATTCGATAATTGTCCGCGGATAATTAACCGAGTTTCGCGGTACTCCCGAACTAAGAATCGTTGGACTCTGGCAACGGGTCCCGGGGAAAAAGAAAGCCGTTATCGATAGATCCGCGCGAGTAGATTATTGCTCGAATACGTAACCGAGCATCGAGATACGAAGGAAATAGATACCTACCAGCGCCGTTTCCGTCTTCTCGTTTCCAAATTTCAGCGGCTATATTTGCATTCGCGGTTTAACGGTGATTTAATCAGCCACGGATGCAGGAATTACCATTAACGCAGCGCGTCGCTCGCAACTTTCGCCTGGGCTGGGAAAATTTAAAACGCAGCAAAACCGCAATTAGCCGCATCGCCTGCTGGCAGCGGCGGGCGCGGCACGGAATCCATTACGAGAAACCGCGAGAAGCGATTCGCGATCGAAGCGCATCCCGAGGAGGGAAAATCTCTCGGCGCGGCGCTCGCATCCTCCGCGCTTGCATCGGAAATGATTTTACAGTAAATGGACCTTTAAGCGACTATCGTTTCGCCGGCGATTATCCGGTCTCGCGTTATGCAAGTTCATTGAAAATTTCCACTCGGAATGGCTGCCCGCCCTCGACTAAGGCAGCTCCGGTCTCGAATAAGCATTGGATGCACAGAGCTTCCCTCTCGCAGCCCCTCTCCACCCCGTACTTTCTGTAAACGCTTTTCGCTGTAAACAGGCGAGAGAAACGACTCCTTCCTGTACTTGGAATATATAATTTCGAGCGTGGAGGCTTCGCGGACGCGTTTCCTCATTTACTTCCATTCCGCGCGATTGAAAGAACCGCTCGAAGGGATCGATCGTAATGCCCCACCGACCGAACGGAAATAAACGAGCAAGTTTTATCGAAACTTTCCGCACAGCGGGAAGATTAATAACCCTTCCTTCTGAGCGCGGGAATATTTTGCCGCGGCAACCGCCGCCGTTGTAAATAAGACGTTCGAAATGTCACGGGCGACTCTTTAAAAGGGAAACCGAGATTATGCGTAGGCTGGTACGAAAGTATTATTCTCTCGCGCCAGCGCCCAGCGTCTGGGAACCTCCGGTACCACGGTCGAGCGAGAAATTTATTCCAACTGTCCTTTATTTATCGCTGCGACGGCCGAGCAAAAAAACCGCCGGCCCAGCCGCTTTCTTCGTGGCCCTATCTGGCACGGTGAAATTAATGGAGTCTGCTCACCTTAAATTGCAATTACCCTTCGTTTAGTTGGTGCCTGACGGAGACAATCGCGCTGGATGCCGCCTGGCTTTCCCCAGGACGTCCGTAAAACGGCAGAGATCGAAACACCGGCGTGTTCCACACGGTCGTTAGAAATGCACTGTTAGAGAACATAATCTACGAGCTGGCTCAGCTATGCGGAACTAAGAATTTCGCCGGCGTGGCTGGCTGACAGAGAAACTCAAGCTGAACGTAATATCTGTATAAATGGTTCGTACATAAGGAATCTCGAATGGAATGCCAGTCTCGCGTTTCACATCGGACGGAATAGCGAAGGTGGAAAGTTGCCGCCCCCGGGCGTTCTGCTCGTTCAGGTGTATCGTATTGTTCAAACGGCATAATTATTTTCTTGCGCTTCGAGCGGGAATGGGAGCCTGCTCCCCTGATAGTGTTGGCTTAATGCGCTCCCAGAGGACAGTCGTTTATCTCGTAAGACGGGATTATTAATGGCACGCATCCTGTTCGCATTTTAACCCGCGAGGAAACTTCAATTCAATGACGACCGTATCGATTTTACAGAGTTAGTCGAATTTAACAAATGAGAGGCAGTTGACGCTGTTCGAAATCATTTGTTACGGAAGTAGAAACTTCAAAGCGCTGATGTTCCATCGCGTAACGCAATCAGTCAATCGTGATTTCGGAGATACACGCTTGTCCCGTATCAAGGGAAAACCATGGCAAACAGGGGAAGTCATTAGACACATGCGTGATCCATAGGTCCCTGGTAATTCCTTAACTAATAGAATTAGCTGTATCGATCAGCAATCAGCCTTCTACATGGATGGATAACCACGAGAGCCGCAGATGCCGCTAACGCATCAAATAGGCGTATAGGTATTAATCCAAGTGATACAGCCACCGATACGCGTGCACAACAGACTGGAATATTTCCGTCAAACTAGCTGCTGATTCGGACAATTATCCATCTATTCGCCGGGCTGTAGCTTCCATCGCGAGAAATTCATTTCCCCGAATCCTTTTCCCATGCAAAGTCCTCGGCGACCGCGATTCCTTTTATCCCGAGACCGACAGCTTTAAATTTTTCTTCGATACCAGGGCTACGTCGTTTCGCGAGCGTTTCACCAAATGCCCCCCGATAGAACCGAAAGCCTTTTAGCCGGCTAACGATTATCGGTCAATTTCAATCTCATCACGGCGAAGAGTGAACCAGTGGGATGGAGGTTTTCAAACACTCCCATTGTCGTAGAAATATTCTACACAGGCTCGGCTTACAGTCTAACGATTTCTGATTGAATTTCTCCGCGGAATTTCTGTCCTTCGCTTTTCCATTTGCTCTCTCTTCTTAAGGAGGATTCCAATCCTTTCCCCTGTTAATACTCTGCTGAAAGTAGAACGCCCCAGTGGTTAGCCACGACAACGACGAATCCCGCCCGTTTTTCCATTCGTTATGACGGCGACGTCGCGAACTTTGCCGGAACACAGGAGTCGCCTAATTTAATTTGTCGGTGCACGCGCGACGGACCATCCTTCTTCAGTTACTTCAGCACCTAATCGATCTTATCTCGCCGGGAACACCTGTACGAGGGAACTTTCCGTCGTCGTTATTGTAGACTGAACTCATAAGCCACGTTAACGAACCACCGTGCCGTTTCACAGTTGTTCGCGTCATAAGTTAGCCAATTAGCCCCTGACAAGATTACGGGGCGATGTATAAACGTCTCATTTCTATTTACATACGGGGTCAGTACTTGGTGCATCCAGCTACGTCTGGCCTATGTCAGGCGGGCGCGCGGACATTCTACGGGCCTGGTACGTGCCCGTACACTTTAATCACGGGCGATGGCTACGTGTGCCATCTCGAAGGATAATAAAAATTCCAAAATTCATTCGGGCCCGGGCTGGACGTGTATAATGTACGAGGCGTATTTTTAAACCCGTCACGGCCGTGATTAAGTTTTTATCGAAATAAGTTTGAGCAATGATAATCCCGATTTGCATCCGCCTAACACCGGCGTGGTTACCATACGAGCCCTGCATCACGCGTTGGGACATTTCTGTTACAGGTAGAACTTGACTGCTTCGCTCGCGAATTCTGCGTGAATGATAAGTTGCTTGCTTATCTATCTAAAGAGACTTTTTGGTCCCGATTGTCCACTCATGGTCACTTGACAGGGCTGTCAGGACTATTAACCCTTAACCGGGGGCCTCCCACTTTGTGACATAAACGGTCGAATGAAAAGAAGGAAAATATAGGGAAAATAATTCTGTAGGAGTCTTCCGGACTCCACGTCACCGGTTTAGGGTTAAGGGGGGGGACATTGGCGTCAGGTGTAGCACCTGTCACAGTCATCTGATTGCAAAAAGGAGAAAAATTTCTTAAAGTTAAATAATTTACGCTGGGACTGGGCTTAACATTTTAAATTTAGTTTTTATTTATAATCCTTTTTCTCGTCGATATGAAGTATAATATGAAAAATTTGTATAACGAAAAGTCTACTTTTCCTTTCAAACTCTACAACTCTTCGTATCTCTTCGCAACTCAGCGTAAACTATCTAACTTTTAGAAACTTCTACATTTTTTTTTGCAATCAGATAACGGAGATAGATGCTACACATCCCGCCAACAGGAGTTACGTCGTCAAAGAGGTGGATAAGATTCCACGATAGTTAATAAATAATAAGAAGGATCGACATAAAAAAAAAACATGTTCTACAAGATTAAAGATGCCTCAAAAGATATCCCAAAAGAGTTTAATCCAATATGACCGACAGTTTCTTTTTGAAAAAATCTTAAATATCAGTTACATTTGGGATTGTTAGACAAGAATCCTCCCTTAAGCAATCGACAAGGAATCTGGTTCACACCAGCAAACGCGTTTCGTCTGGAAAAGGTGACGAGATCTCTGCAAGGTTCAATTCTCTGTGCATCGACGTACAGAGTCGGGGAACGTACGCGTGCTCTGTGTATATGAACGCGTATACGTTTATATACGTGGATGGATAGGCACGCAGACACGTGCACGGCTATACATTACGTTTCATTATCTCCGGCCGCTGGCTGCTGGGTGTTGCTTTATGCAATACGTTATACTCGCGTATCGCGTGTTTGCGTATTCTTCGCCGTGGGAGGGAGGGAGGGAGCCGCGCGAATCTGCTACGTAAATGTTGTGAATTATATTGGGCGTTCGAGTCTACGTGTAAACACCGCCACGCTAATCTGCTTTGGTCCATCCGGGGCCGCGCCCGGTAAACTCTGTTTTATCGGTTCTTCAGCGATCGGAAGTGAACAAATCCTCGACTGCTCTCGATGCTAATGGACGTGACACTGGGATTAACTGTGCCCGTAGTTTAATCGCGTTTTGACAGTGGAAGCCAGTGATATATTCCGCAGGAAGGAAACGAATCGGTCATAGTCCATTAGACTGGGATTCGATTTCAGCCCCCTCCGTTTATTGATCCAACAGACGCTCGGTTTAAGATCGATACCGCTCGAAACTTAACTAATCGCGCTGTATTGAAATATATTCCTGCCCCTGCGCCTCTATTCCCATTAACCCCCTCGTTATCTGTTCCACCACTCCGCTAATTGGTCCCGGGCTCGAACACATCGCGTGCAGAGGAGAAAAAGGAGACGATCGACGGTACACACGGTTTAACGTAGCAAGAGTCGAACTCGGACCGTCCGTTTACCGAGCCATTGCTCCGGACAATCGACCCAAGCCAGACTGTCCCCAGATTCTTTCATCCAATTCCACGGAAAAGCTAGGACAAGACCTACCAGTATCCGATCCCACGTTGTCCCTCCGTTAGACGCTGCACGGCTTTCCTTGCGCCCGAGAAGGAAGCAAAATACTCGGCTCTGGTATACGGAGGTAAAGAATAGGGTGATCGAGGGACAGTAACGAAATGCGGGTGGAACCGGTCGGGGGATGAAAGTGACTGCAAGGGGGATGGGATGAGGGGAAAAAGAATGCGTAGATTCTGGGAAGAGGATCCCGGAAAGGTGGAGCCTAATAATTTCTGTAGCCTCAGTCGCGGGGGAAACAGAACGTTCCCAGGGGATGGTTGGAAAGAAATATGTATCGGTATATCTGGAGCGGCTCGCCCTTGCCGTGTACTGGAATTACAACGGCGATACAGTTTGGGGGTGATGCTCGTACCCCGCGTGCAGCCTCGGGCGCATAAGTTACACGCGAGTAGAGTTACGCGGCCCCGTCGACACACTCGCCGCGCGTAAAACACTCGAGAAAGTCTGAGTTGATAATTTCCCGTTCACATCCACCGCGGAGCGTAATTACGCCGGGAACAGCGCGAAACCGCGTGCGTTACGCGCGAGACTGCCACTCGGTGGAACAGCTTTTTTAATTTCGGCCCACTCCCACCGCCAGACCGATATGTTTCCAGCGAGGGGAAACGCCACGCGCCTTGTATTCCGTATGAAAATTACCTTCTACTAGTTTTCCACGCCGACGCGAAACTCGAACCTTCGACGCTTTTCCCACAATACCGTAACCATTTCGTTGCCAGCAAATTAAAACGTCGCGGTGCTCGACGTTCGCGTTAGGAAACGATTCCGCGATCGGTAATAGGACATTTTCGG
Organism: Andrena flavipes; assembly: GCA_963971345.1. Taxonomy (NCBI): domain Eukaryota; kingdom Metazoa; phylum Arthropoda; class Insecta; order Hymenoptera; family Andrenidae; genus Andrena; species Andrena flavipes. Next base: position 54,218,669 of record OZ020482.1, read on the forward strand.
TCCACCTACCGATCGATCGGCACAGGGATTTCCTTTTAGGGGTTACGCGTCACCGATTCCTGGGATCGTAAGCGCTGCATTCTGGGAATCGATTGCCACTATCCAGGTTAGAAGTGTGCACTTCGGTGTTTCTGTGACTGTTAATTATTCACAGCTTATTAATGAACAATGTTCGGTATTGTATTCGTTTCGCGACACATTGGACTGTGCCTCGTTGGAGGCACCGTTTATCCGTCGTAATTATAAAAGCAATTGAAAACGCAACGCGTTCAGGGCCAAAATTTTCAACGCAGACAGTTTAAACAACCCATTTACATTTAACAAACGCCTAATCGCAGCAATCATCTGCGGTAAAGGAGCTGGGTGCCTTTAAAAACCCCTGGGTTAATGCACGGGTATATTCCGACGAGTCTAATTACAGGCCTGCTTCGGTTTGCAAAAGTATCCATTAATTAACACAAAGTATTCCTTTTTCTCGGGCTCTCCCTCCCCTGTATCCCCCCCCCCTCTCTCTCTCTCTCGTTCGTGTCACTTGCAGAGATTGTTTACCGAGACCTTCTCACTTTTGGGAAAGCCCATTTGTGCAGGGGTATGCATGCGTGCGTGCATGCGGTTACCTACCAGCGAACAAACAACGTAGTTGTTACGTACCTGGTCGGTATTTGCTCCACCAAGTAGAACACTAGCAACCAACGAGCCCGTTCCCGCCCTCGCTTATTTTTCCGCGAAACACTGCGGACCACGGTTGTTCGATCGTCGTGAAACGCCGCGAGAACTCACTGCCCCGAGTCACAGAATTATTTATCCCTTTCGCGGGTGTATGCGTAATCAAATGCGATGCAAGTCTAATTCCGATTTCACCATGAAACATCGCCACCGTTTTCTCTCTGCTGTTCTTTAATGACTTTCATCGATTAAAATTTATGGGCTGCGTTTCGTTTCTTCCCACTTTTCCGCGGGTTGTTTCACCCTGTTTCAATCTGCTTGTTCAATTTGCAACGTTTGTTTGACGGACGCTCGCGCACTTGCAAGCTCTCGATGGGCAGCTAATGGAAACGAACCTTCTGATAAATGCGTTTCAGTTTTGTCATCGATATTCAAATACCACGATGGCGAATCGATCAAAGCGATGGCACAAATTGTTGAACGAATGTAAGTTCACGTTCCGCCGCGATAACACAGGTTGGTATTCCGCGATTCAGCGGAACAATGGTCGATAGCAAAAAATGTCATCGAGTAATCTATACTTCCGGGTTCTGTTCATCCATTTTTTTCGTGGTCATTCGCATCATAAGTTGTTTTAGCTGCGAGATAATATTTTATTTCGACAAATACTCATTTCGAACGGAGACGTGGCGAGCTGCGGAGTTAGATGGTCTATTTATAAAATTGTTAATCACCTGGGCTAATGAAATCCCAGGAAAATGTACACTGACGCAATAATGGTCCCTGTCGAACTTTCTAGTGGTGCCGTGGAAGGGGTTGCCAACTTTTACAGAGTTCCCAAACGAGAGACATTTACGTTCCACGACGTGTAATTTGAAAATTAAATTACCTTTCCTGTTAGCTTTTCAGCCAGAGGAAAGTGCGACAGAATTTCGAGCTTTCCCGGATTACCTTTCTTCGCTAATCCTTTGAGAACCCAATGCCTCTGAAAGCGTGGGAAGCTTATTTTGAAATACCTAAAAAACAAAAAGAGAAAAATCCGAGAAGCTACACCCTTTGCGCGTATTAAGCGAACATGCCGGAGTCAGAGCCCCCGATATGGAGGGTTGTTCAACGTGAAATTAAAAGCGTCCCGTGTCACTCAAACATTACTTACCTACCTTTTTTTTTCGCCTAGCGAAACTCGTTATCGTTGGCTTAACCGCGATAACGGGAGGACACGATACAGCTGCGGTCTCGCAAACTGGGTAGAGTGACTGTGATTTTTAATTAAATCACCCCGCGGACGTGGTTCGAAAAAAGGGAAAGAATCGGCCGCCGGGACGATTGCGCGTCGGAAATTTGCGAGCAGATGGCCGGGAGTGACGATGAGGCGGCATAGTATAAACGTCGAATATAATTGCGAGCAAATATGGCCGGTATTTCCGGCCGATGATGGATTTCCAAACTTTGATCTGGGATTCGTCTGAGAGTATCTGCTGGGAGATTGCTCCACAGCAAATACTCCATCGCGCGTTGTATACATATTGGCGACAGGATATTGCCGTCGACTGATCGATTACAAATCATCCAGACAATTCGTCGAGAGGCGCGCGTTCGGACGCGTGCACGCGATTACGCCACGTGTTATCGTGTCGAAGATGATCTTCCGACTACGTGGAAGCCGAACATGTTCTTCCGAATGTCGAGTATTGTTTGCTACGAGGGAGTAACAAAGGAGGAAAATGTGGTGTTATTAAGCTAACGATTAGCTTAATGGAAAAAAACGTAAACGGTATCGCGTTTCAACAAGAGTTTCTACAAAGCAGCTTTGTATTTGAATGAAAAAAGCCCAAGTGCATAGATTTGTTTTTTCATTGACTTTTTAAGAAATGTTGAGGGGCTTGCTGTACCTTTACAAGTGTTTCGCGAGCGAACGAGAGGCACAAGTTGCGGCGAACAATTTTAATAATTCCCTACGGTAAAAGGTCAGTCGAGAGGAGCAATATTTGCAACTAGCATCGGGCATTGCGTGATTAAATCGGACCTTTGCCGCGAAATTCCTCTGGTACGCTTTGGCGTGCGTTATTCTCTTCCCAGAGTTGTGCTGCGCTTTTTTGTTTGCTTTTTCATCGAATCTAGAGACTAGAGTTCAGTGAATCGCACGGGCTGCTCAGTTTGTGTTTGTTCTGTTTACAAAGCGATGTACGCACCGCTGCAACTGCGTTCCACAGCTCCTGGTATCGCTATATTTCCCGGCGGCAGGTAGCATTTCGATGAATTAGAGGTCCCACGGAAAAAACAATTGTTATCATTTCGTTAGGAACGGAATGCTTTCTAGAGAGAAGTGTAAACGATTCGTTCGCGGTACGAATTCCTTCAATTTTCCGTATCGATCGTCGTGGATTTTTATGATGCGAGCGGGCAGTGAATCGGGGGAGAGAAAAAGCCCAGTTAAAAAACCTAGCGAACAGAGATATGACACACCGAGGGAGCACGGCCACGGTCGCCCTACAAAATATCGATTAGTGTGTTGAAGATGTTACACGGTACACCGACTTTAACTCGCGGCGAGTAAACTCCCTTTGACGGCACGCATAAACGTATCGGCATCTGGAGCAGAAAAATTCTGGCGGATATTTGAATAACCCGATTACACGTACCTACCTACATACACGCGCCACGGCCCTATTCCACTAAAGCGCTTCAACCGTGTACAGGAATATGTATGTACCATTTCGTCCAGATGGGCGCGAACGTGTGTTCCCTCGCATTCTTGTTTCACTGGCTGTCCAAATATCCCGACATCTTGGGAACTGTCCAGTTTCCATTCCCCGCGACCAAATCATTTATATCCCCCGCGAGTTTACGCGTATGAGCTGCAACTTTGACAGCTCTGTTATCCTGACAAAACTATAAAAGCTCGGGGGCATGGTCGATCTGTCATCCGACAGGTCCTACAAGGACACGTTGCTTCGCCCCGAAACTTATTACTTGCCACTGTGCATTATTCAGTAGATCAGAGGGTCGCATCAGCTCTACTTTAATATCGTCAGGCATAGTTGCATATCATTTCTGACGCGGGGGGATAACGTCGCTCGTGGCAAATTGTAAAGTCGATTCTGCCTGCAAACTTGGTGCAATATCGGGACCCAATATCTACGTCGGATTAAGACACTCCGCTCTGCGCTGCCCGAAAGACAGCACAACTGCGAGGCAAGTTGTCGCGGGAAGAGGCGATAGGGCACAAAGGAACGTACAGAGACAGCAACCAGTAACGGTATCAAACGCCGAACTGAAAAAGAACTAAAGCGGAGTGACTGGCAATTACGAGGCTGTGTGGGCGAATAACGAAAGAAGATTCCGACGGTGGGTCTCGAGGATGGAGAAAGGAGAATCCAAGGTGGATGGCCAGCGGGTGTTCCTGCGATTGAAGTGTGCTGCCAGCGCGGTGCATTTCACCCGGTGAAAATTACAATTGTGTTTGAACGCCATTGCGTGGGATCGAAACAGCTCGCAATCCCACGGAACGGGTAATTAATTTCCATCCTACTTACTGTTGTCCTTTAAAATCCTGCTTCAGCGGCGAATGTATCACCCCCGAGAAAATTCGATAATCCTATCGACGAAAAGAGCTTCTGTGCTCGTGTAGCCTGAATAACGCGGGGCTTCGATCGCGTGCCTCGCGTTTTTGAAGACTTCTTTGTTGCTCGCGAAAATGACACTAATCGGGAGCAACCGAGGGTGTATCGATCAACTGGAGCGTAAATTGAAACGTCCGCTACGAAGTAGCGTGCAGGGAGCGTGCAAGTAGCGCTCCCAACGGGTAGTTCGCAGCCGAGACGTCGACGCCAACTTCCATTTGTGTATTTTTTTGGTAATCTGCCGGGGTAAGCGATTAGAGAGGTTCACAGCGTTCCCCGTCAGGCTCGTGGCACCGATCGCGCGACGCTCTCGCAGGACCGTGTCGGGAGCTTCGGAACAAAACCCATTAAAGAGCACGGAAGTGATGGTAATTTCTGCTTATCCCGTTGCGACGGTAATTTCCTCGGAACAAAACCGTACGGTTGATTGAAATATTAACAGGTCAAGTGCACGCCACCGCAAATTTACCGAGTTTTGCGAGCCCCGCGCCGTCTAATGCTAGCCACGAGGTTGCGCTGGTACAGGAGATGTTCATGCCGGTGGTAAAGCGCAACCACCGCCGCACACGCTCGACTTTCTCAAAATTATTCCAACAGTCGTGGCACCAGCGAGCGTTATAACGCGGCGGGGCACGCCTGCCCGACGCGTTACTGTCGCTCTTTGATTAAAATACGGAATCGACTTGTCGGCGAACTTCCGCGCCGAACGGATCCCGCCCGTATCTTTCCAACCTACCGACCGGAATATCGCCACCGTCTGTGCAAACACGATTTCCACCGCGCTTCTCAATTCCGCGATCGTGAATGTTTCATCTCGATCGGAGTGCATGTCTACACACCTGGACCGCATTATCAATTATCCGAGAGCTTTTTCCATCGCTTTGACTGTCCTTGCGCGAATGCCGTGAATACATCGACGAATGCTGTCGAGGTAGAGGTCAGTGTGACTATCTACTCCGTCAAGTGGTACGACACGAGCGGCGGTCGGACGCAGTGGTATTGGCCGTAACTGGCCAGACACTGCCCGATGCATTATTCACCGCTGGCGTTTGAATGCTACTAAAAATCTGCGGCTTGCGGACGGACCTGGGTGAAGCACGGTGGCCGGCGAATGGACTTGTGAATCGTTTGTCGCTAGCGATAAGCGTCTAGGGAAAGAGTGGCTGGTTTGGTTGCGACCCGCTCGGAAACGCAGTTGATTGAGTCGACGTGACGTGTATGGAAGTCCGCCCGGATTAAATGGGTTTGCAGAACACAGTCGTACAGCGAGGCAGATAATCAGAGTCGCAGGGCGTGTCTATCCGCGTGCCATGCTACTCGCTAATAACTTTGCCGGCGATGATCCCGCGGCTGTACAGCCGTATCGAAGTCCATTCTTGCCGCGGCGGACAAAGGGACCGCGATGGAGAGGAACAAAAGAGCAGGCCACTCACGCGAAAGTGGAGGCAGGCTGTTCGTTGAGCTCCGTCGTCGAAAACAATGCGCACGCGATTTAGGGAGATGCAGGGTAATTTGTAGTGATTTTTGAGAGGGTTGTACCGCGCTCTGCGCGTGGCAAAGAGGAAGAGGTCTCTCTGCCGCTGACATTTGGTTAAGACATACGGTCGGCCCGTACTGGTAATGCCAGACAGTCTGTCTAATTTAAATTGCATCCGGCTGGTTGCATACGAGAGCCGGTGCACGCCATTTCTGTGTGCGAGCGCCGGCTCGTCCAGCGAAACCACCCCTCGGACCACCGGGATGCTTCATTTAATACGCAAGCCGTTGCGTTTCCGTGCTGGCATTCCTAGCTACGTATCGGAAATCGTGATACGCTCGATCGGTGGCCGAACGTTGGCGGTCTGGCCTCGCTTTTCGTGGAAAATTTTCCGCGGGAAACTTCGGCAAGGGCAATTAAATCGCTGGTCGGCAGCGATGCACCATTTTGTGTAGGAATCGCTGGTCGGCAGTGATGCTACCTTTCGTGTTCGAATCGCCCGTGGGACTATTGGCCCGTTCGAATATCACGTTAAAGTCAATCGTGTTCAATTTTCGCGTTTTCAATCCGCACTAGCCAGCTGGTCAGTTTCTCGGCGATCTTTCCGGTTGTCAGGTACGAAGGAATCGTCAACGAAAACGACGCACCGGTCACCCTGCCGCCCGTCATCTGGGTATTCGTAATTAAATGTAAAACATAACGCGCGACGCGCTCGCGATAAATTACACGTGTGTATCGTGACTGCCGGGCTCGAATGCAGCGGCGCATAGTTGCATTAATTAGACCCGTTAAACGAGACTTTACGAGCACGCCGTGTATTAACGGCACGTCTCAATTCCGTAAGAAAATTGCGTCTGCCGTGATCGCTGTCGGCATGGTCGGTTTACGGGGAGAACAAAAAGATGGGAAACGCGACATACTAATTACAATTTAAGACGGCGCTCGGTGAGCGGCGACGATCGATATTTCCAGTTCTCTGTCGTTCGTATCGTCGGTTACTAGGACCGAACCAGGTAGCTGCTTGTACCTCGAGTGGTTTATCAACAACGCGTAATTAACGCTCGCCGTGCACGGGGGAGTTGCTTACGTGCCGGAGAAAAGTTTCGCCGTCTTGTTGCTCGTCGTTGCTCGTCGTTGCTCGTCGTTCAGGCTCGTTCAAATTAATCGGATCACGGGAAATTGCCGGGCCGCGGTGGCCGCAATTTTTCAATGGGAATCTCGAAGCTGTCGCCGCCACGATGAAAATTTATAATGACGAGGTTCGAGGGTCGAGGGAAATCGTCGAAGGAGCCATACTCCGCTTCCAAGCGCGGGCAAATCCTCTCGCGAGCCGGGAGACGCGTTCCGAATTCCGCGGGCGAGCGCTCGTTAATACCATTGGACGGGTAATTAATAATTTATACGCTACGCTATGCATGTTTCATGAAGCCGCTCGTGGCTGGAACATCCGATCACAGCGCCCAGATATATTAAGGATCGAGTTTTAAAAAGCCGCGACGCGTATCATATCTGACGATCACTGAAATCAGACAGAGTAAACGATATTGTATGTACACGGCTCGGTCCGATGGCGAATTAGACGGAACATTTGCGACCTCGCTGCAGTGTTTACCGTAGTCGACGCGAATTAACTGCAAACGTGGCAGCGAATAAACACGATTAATGGCGTATTCTAGTTGACGCCGGTGGCTGAATTTCGGCCCACCGCTGCCTCTTCTGCCCCCATGAGGTTCGTAATTCGCCGCGGTATTCCGGCCACGAGCAACCTAAAGAAGCTAGGCGCGCTTATGCCAACCAACGAACCAGCAAGGAACACGTACGCACCACCTTGAGCAAGTCTCCGCAGAGACCCAAGCCCGACACACTTGAAAATCTGCCTGGTTCCTCGAGGGGTCGCCTTTCGCTCCCATACGTCGCGGTAAAACTCGCTGAAAAATTGAAGGATCGGTTAAATATGATTCCGCGAGTGAAATGGATCGAGGTAATATCTTGCTCGCTCAAGGGGAACAGATCAAATTTCCACCGATAAAAAAGTAGGTATTACCTAATATTGAATCAGTAGCATCGCGGATTATCGATATTATATCGGATTTATGGATGCATTAGGTGTTGCGATATTTATTCTACCGGGACGGATCGTTGCTGAGTCGAGGATTCATTTCCATATAAATTACCGTAGATTCTTGTACTTGTTTAACCTTTATGACCGTTCTTCCCCTCTTGTTTCTATTCTCTTTTACCGTTCCCCTCGATTGATTTCTCTTTAACGTTGATGATGCGAAAAGGTCGAGCTGGAATTCGTAAAAACAGCTGCACGGTTTACTTTGCTCCTCCGTTGGGTCTAAGGTTAATATTGTCATACAGCCCGACGATGTTTAAGTCGTAGGTTCGTTTGTTCTTCTCTCGAGACTTATACGACATATAATACGGCAATTGTTGTCGCCCACGCGCGAAAGAATTCGTGCATCGATACGGACCACCCGACGGTTCCTCCCCCGATCCCCGTGGATCGTGAAGTTCATGACATTTGCCGGTGTAAAAGGAGTGGTTATCGCACACTGAGACCGCCGTGGCGGGGGCCCCTCTCCAATTCTCAGTCTCAATGTATGCACGACGGTGGAGCGAAGTGGTTTCCACTACAGCGTCGTCTTTCATCTCTATCTGTCTCCCTCTCGCCTCGCCCTTCAGTGTTCTTAACCCGAATAGAGTCGCACACTCGCCTAGTCTATTGTGAAATCTCTCCCTCGCGCGTCCGCCTTCGCGGGGGAAGCGATGAAAAACTGACGCGGTTCTTTGCGTCGACGTTAAACTCGTCGCAAGTGTCCTCGTGGTTTTGTCTTTCATCCAGTTACAGAACGCGAGTATTGACTTCGGTGCAGAGCGAAACTTGCGATACATACGCCAGTTGAACATTATTACTTTGATGGGGTGCGATTGCCTCGTCAGCCTTTGCCGTAAAAGAAAGTAATCCGCGTCTAGGTAGGTACTCTGAAATCCATGGAATCATCTGCAACTAACTCGGAGCCATTTTCTGGAACGTAGATACACGGCAAGACAAACGAAACACCATCTCGATACCGAGCATTACACAATAATGGCATGCAGAGGAACGGTAAACAACTTCTCGATACCGCGACGAGTTAAATAATACCACACGGTAGATACGTCCCCGTGGAAGCAGCCAGAGTCGCGCGATTAGGCAGGTGGCACGCAATGCTCTCCCTTCTCAGGCGAGAAAAAGGGGTGGTCGGGCTCGTCGGAGCGAACTAGTCGCGATAACCGGCGGCGACGTTCGCCACGTTACAACTCCCGAGTCCCCTTCTCGAGATCGGTTCCTCCGGTCGGTGTTGCATTTCAATGTATGCACGAACCCGTAGAGACCCGCTTACAACAATACTCCCTCTCCGCTCTTTCTATTTCTCACCCACCCTCTCGCCATTCCCAACACGAACAGGGTCACATACCTGTACGGCGAGCACGCGACCAATAAACTCGTGCAAAACATGTACGCACCGGGTAAAAGGAGCCCCCGAGAAGAGCGGCGGGGCGACGGAAGCGAGGGTAGCGAAAGGGAGGGAGGAAGGGGCGCTTTGTTCGAGGAAGAAGGAGGTGTCTCACGCGTTAGTGGAATACGTACGTGCATTGCACGTGAGAGCAGTGGGAGCACATCCACATTGAATATAAATAAGCTGAATTTGTTGGATTACAAAGCCGGGGCGGCGTCGGCGTCGTCGTCTTCATCCTCGTCTTCGTCGTTCGCACGCCGCGGCGGGAGGGTACCAGCCAGGCGAACGGTGCCTACAGAAGGGGAAGAATGCGCCAGAAAAGGGTGTGGAGGGCGGAAGAAAGAGCCCCCGAATGGTTGGCTCGGCGTCGCCCCGAGCCTTCGGGCTTTGTATACTTTCGACGCTTTGTACGTGTCGCGAAGTGGGTGGGACTGATCGCTTTAAACTGAGAAGGGTTCCTCCCGCGAGAAGTGTGACGCGCTCTCTCGCCTCTGTATAGCCTACACGACCCTCCGAGTAGAGGATATTGCGGGGAGAGGCTTGGTTCGCTCGCGATTCACCCTTCCGCGACGGGCTTCGTGGCACCGTCTCCTCGTGCACGCTCCTTCCTCGCCCGTCCTGCTTGCAATCCACCTTCCTCCCCGTCGCCGCCGCTGTCTGCTGGTTTTATGCGCGAAGACAGCCGGCGCGAGCGACTCGGATCCCCTTTTTCATCGAATCGGCGAAATCGGGAGTTCACGGATCCGCTGAGAGGATGGAAAGAAGCTGGTACTTTGGAAAGCTTTCAGGGAAACATAAGGAGATATTCTGGATCCGGCTCGAGTGACACGGCACGCCGTGTTCCAACACGCGTACCGCGATCGAGACCTTATTCTTAGATCGACGCTTCTCGGCTAATCTACGCGCGATGCCAGGAGACTTTGCCATCTATGTTGAAAGCGACGAAGCAGCAGCCCCCTTCGTCCTCCCCCGAATTACCTACTCGCTGTAACTTACTACGTTCGAGGCATTGCAATCCCGGACTCACGCCCCTCGACAACTCTCAGGGTACGTGACAATGGTCTCGTTCGTGCCTGCAGCCCTATTGTCTCTGTTTCTCAGTGACTTCGAGGGGAACCTCCCGAGAATTAGCAAGGTCACATAATCTTCTAAGAATCACCCACGAAGCTGTTGTTTAAATTCCTTGACACGAGAACGCTAGGCGTAAGGATGCATCGAGAGCCTCCATCGCGAGGGAGAGTTGAAAAATCGCATCAAAGTCGAACTCGGCGAACTCGAAGAAGTCTTCATCGTACAGTTCCACCGTGAGTCTCGCTGCCGCGTATCTGAAATTCCAGCGTCGCGCTGTTGATCCGATTAGAGGAGCGTCAGCCGTCCCTGTGACACGCGAAGTGAAAAAAATTGTGGCGCGCAGGGGCGTGAAACGGGGGAACAAATAAAGCCTAACAATCAGCTGGGCCGTTGGAAACGCGAGCATCCGCGTCGAAGGGCCGGGGACACGGTTCGTAACCGGAGGGCTAAGAGAAATCATATAGAATCGAGGTCTCTCGGGTATCCGGTGATATAAAAGGAGACAAAATACACACAAGCCACGGGCATACGAGATATGGGTCTGGTGGAAGAATGAAAACGAGATTTCCCTCTGCGCCGGGGAATCGCTTGAGCTTCCTCTTATTTTTCTTCCGAATGTTTCAGCATCCTCTCATTCTCCCTCGCTCTCTCTGGTGGTCGCCTGTGTATCCGAGGAATGTGTCCCTCTCCCGGCCAATCGTGTTCTTTCAGCGTCGAAGACGCTCCAAATGGCACGAACAATGCCACCCCGGGACTTTTTGCCCTTATTAACGCGAGAAAAAGGGGCAAAAGGGTGAGTAGGGCCACGGTACTCCGCAGACGCTTCGAAAGCACTCGAAAGATTCCGGTATATACTTTGAACCTGGTTCCCCCGCTATCATGGATGCATATTTCATTTGTCGGGTAATTAAATTCGTTCTGCACGAGCTGGAGTGTCATTAAGCAAATGCAAAATTAATGACGAGGTTAAGTACCCGAGCGCTTTTGTTCGTGGCTGTGTGTATCATGGAGCGGATTTCAGGCGCGTGATCCTTCGTTTGAGGGATGACCGAGAGGCTAAATCGATAGTTACTGGTCTTTCGAATTCTGTTCACCATTCTGATCTTCCTTGGTACATAATTCTATGCTGAAAAATAGCTGGCGGAAATCGCGACTTCGTGTTTTCATTTACATTATTTCAACCGATTTTCCTCGAGATCCTGAAATCGTTGGATAGAACCGTTGATTAAATAAAAGTTCAGGTGATATTTCGATTCGTTGCTCAAATTCTTCTACTTAAGGGAGAGTGGGGATGGCTGAACAATGGGGATAGTAGAACCACCGAGGCTATTTCGTTTTCTTCTAGTAATATTCGGTCTCGTGGTTCTATTTGCCTCCGGGATAGTTCAACTATTCTCACGGGTGAGGCATTCGTGTAATTCTTCGTACAATCTAAAATAAACCGTATTACGTTTCAAAAAAATTTTGCAATTGATAGAGGAGTGTTTGATTTTTCATTTTATTTTAAAGAAACATAACAAATAAAAAATATTCATAGAGAAATAACGATAAACACAAAAAAAAGTGGTTCAACTCACTTTCCTCTACAAAGTCCATGCAAGGTGGACTTTCCTGGGAAAGTCAGCGCCCCCTCGTTTCGTCGCGTGTACCGTGGAATAAAGGGAAGGACCGTCGCGCGACCTAACCCGACGAGTTACACCGGCAACTTTCCCGATAAAAATTCCATCGAGAGGCTTTACTGGCCGCGTCGGCTTTTAGGGGTTAATTTTACAATGCCCCGTGGAACTGTCGCGAATCAAGGGAGGCATACGCTGTAACCGTTTTACCGTGATTTCATGACTCGACGCGCAACAGCCGGCCAGCCCTCAACCTGTTACAGTTATCGCGATTGAATGCTCTGATTCCCGAGTGCCCTGGCCGGACAGCATCGAGCCAGGAGAATCGATTAAAATTCAAATGAAAAAGGACAGGGACGAGATAACGAAGCAAATAAGAATACTGAACGCCGTAAAACGAATTGGTAGGGCTGTACAAATTTCACCAGACACGCCGCGCGATACGTATTCACTGAACTGGAATCATCCAATGAATCCCGATTCTATCTCAAATCCACCAATATTCTCGCTGATACAGGAAGTCGTATCGGTGTAATCGTTACGTAATTTCCCAACAAGAAACTCGGCAGCTCGCTCTCGTGGAAGCACCCGGTCCGTTTTGCGACAGAATTCGATAATAAGCGCATCGATATCCAATACGACTGATTACGCGGTTCACTGAACACGGTGACTGACGTCGCTGAGATAATCGAATGCAAAAGGAGTTCGGCGCAAGGAATCGGGATAAAGGAGGTCCCCCCTCCCTTGAAACAATCCTCCGACTGGATGCCAACATTTTCCGGGCCGGTACATCCTCGACGAGCTTTACGCGGACTTGTCCCATCGAGTTTCGATGTAATTAGAACGTTTCATTAGCCATCGGATGAACGTAGCTCGGGAGGGAGGGGGGGGGGGAGGGGGGATTGGAAACGCGCGCGATCAACCGTTATTTGCAAATTCCCATAACAGCTAAATACCCCCGCGCAGTTTATGCATTATTGCTCGCTTGCTGGCACGAAGACGCTATTACCCGATGCAAATATTCGTAGACACGTTTCATCGAAACGTTGCGTGAAAACTTGACCGCGGTTTCGGAGCTGTCGACCGAAGACGAGCAGTCGGGTTCTTCACCTCGCGAATAAGCTCTGCTACCTCGCGAATCTCTTAAAAAAAAAGAAGCGAGAAAGAAAGACAGTACAGAGAAAGACAGAGTGATGGCGGAAGGTGGACGCAGGTGGGACGATTGAAAGCGACGAAGCTTTTCAACCCGTGGGGTACTCGAGCGAATGAGTTGGGGATACTTCATTGAGAATGCATCGTGGAGTGCATCGATGACACAGCATGACGTCGGGAGTGCCGGTGTACGTAGGCCGCCGTACGTACCCGGTTTCCGTACACATTCGACGTACACACGGAGCGCGCTCTCGAGCCCACGTGTGTGACGCTGCAGGTCGATCGGGTCTGGTTCTGTATACCCGTGCTCTAGCCTCCCTACGTACACAGAGAGGAAGAGAGAGAGAGAGAGAGAGAGAGGAGGGGAGACATAGCTGGAAGGCCCTAGGACTCTCACAGCTAGCCAAGTATATCGTTTGGGACGTGCCTGGATTAACGAATGAGTAATAACCGGAATGGTTGCTCGGGCTGGTATTCGCATCCACCGGTAAGAGACACGACGAGGAGAGAAGCCGAGGCGAGAAGGGAGGCACGGGCCAGTAGACCAGCGGAAACTTTACTAGTAACTCCGTGGGGTGCAGAGGGGGGGGAGGGGCAGATATCGCCGTCGCAGAAACCTCCGCCGCCATGCTCCGGCAATTAATATGCGGATTATGAGGTATCCTTAAAGCAGCCAGGGCAGAGTCACGTGCGTAAATGGCCAACCTCTGATCTATCCGAATGTCCACTGGCGCAACCTCCGCGAACCAGGTAGAACGGTCGCGTCCTATCACGGCGGTCTGACTATGAATGATCCTCTTCCCCTTGGCCTTCCCCGGGGCCCAGAGGAACGCTCGCTTCTGGTGACCCAGTGTTGTCGCAGGCCCGTGGATCTCGTTGAACCTGCAATTCCCAGGCTGTTACCGCCTGCAGTATCCGTTAACGAGCGGAATGTAACCACGCGAACAAACTGTTTATAAATTTTGGAACATCTGCGGTGACCCTGCTCGGGGGAAAGATACAGATTAATGGAAAGAATAGCTACGAGAAGATGCTCGTGCTAGTTGTGGCAGAAACGGTTCGTTCGATACGAAGGAGACATTTGTTTCAGGTTTCACGTGACTCGACGCGGTGCTCGTGTCGGGGCTCAGCGGAACCCGAGAACGCGGGCAGAGTCATAGAATTCTAGCTGAGGATGCAGAATTGGGTTGTGGAATAATACAAGACCGAGCCACGGAATGGCCCACGGCGGGCGCAGGAACGAGTGGGGCCGCGCGTTGCCCGATAAGCGTGCACGGACACTAAACCAACGGGGAAAAACTCTGGAAACTTGGCTCTGGCGGGATCAAAAGAACACAAAGTTCTGGCCGCTTAATAGTTTCCGGGCGAGATGCTCGATAGCAGATAATAATAAATAGCGGCAACGGGCCGTGGGGGTGGCAGGGCGAGGCGAACGAGAGCGAGGACAATGGGCGGCAGCAAATAATTTCCAAACTCGAGAAGAGCAGCCGGCAGGTCCGGGTTAAGTTCTCTCTCTCGTGAGCCTGGATGAAAGGGAAGAGGCGAGAGAAGATAGGGGTGTGTGGAAGGGAGCCGGTGGCGGCCAGGGGGGTAGCTGGAAGGGATGGACATAAATTCCAGCATTTTTCGCGAAGTTTTGGCCCCCGGGACACAGTAATGGCGTGCAGCGAGGCGAGCACGACCGTTTACGTCGGAATATGAGGGAGGGCCGAGGCAGGTAGGGGGCTTCGAATGGGGTACAGTCGGATAGGTGGCCAGAAACGAACGAACGAACGTCTATCTAGGCCGTGGTTGGCTTGGTTCTTTGTCCCTGGCGGTATTACGGAAATCCCTCGCGGCATTCAAATCTAGTCCCCACTCACCTCCATTGCTCGGTGCACGCGGCGTGGATTGATTTAATTCGTACGCATCGCAATAATTCTTATGACGGACGGAGGCGAAGCGCGAAAAGGATCGGGGATGATGACGGTGGAAGGCTGAATCCCCCCTTCGAATCTAACAGCCCGATCCAGCTTGCAGACCGTGCAGCCATGCGTTTACTTTTGCCAATTACGGTAATTTGACAGTGCAACGACGGGATTGCGAGTCGAAGCGGAAAGTGACGAACTATAATGCCGCTCGTAGCTAGCTTTAAGCTGCCAATGAATAACAGATCCCTGGGAAATCCATGGACGTCGCGAGGAACGACTGGCCCGATGCGAGGATTTTCGCTCCCGTCTACGTCGACATATCGTAAAAGCTGCCCGCAGAAGTTTCGCTTTAGCACCCCGCGGTCGCCATAAATGAGAGGAAACGGTGGTCCATTGCGACGCTGGTATACCGTATTATGGAAAATAATACGTCCGTTCACGGGTGCGCGGGATTCCCCCGGAAATAGCATCTTGGACGAAAGTAATCTGCGCGCTAAACACGGGAATAAAAGTTGTAATGAGATCGAGTCACTGATTTTTCCCGCGGCTAACGGAGGAGCAAAAGGTTATTATGGGAGTTTACGAGCGATACGGAAATCTACCGCCCCAGACAATGTACCTACTCGCGTCCTACGAAAAGCATCGGTACACGAAATAATTTTAAACGAGGCAAGTTTAATGTACCAACTCCCGTCGTCTGGTCGGACATTCTCCCTTAACTATCAGCCAACGGAACACGCTGGCGGTGCTCATCCAAGCAATTATCTGCGACTGGTCGCGGTAGTAATCAGCTGATATCTTTCAACAGCCTTCCCACTACTTACAGACTCGTTTAACAAACAGGGTGACTAAATTGAAAGAGATGCAGGAGGCCACGCAACTTGAATTCCCAGGGATTACTTGCGCAGGACATCGATTCCGTTACTAATGCCGCTGCAGCTTATCGAGGCGCGGGCCACACACGCGTTTTACGATTTTCTCCGGGCCGATAAATACACGGCGCGAAATAAACCTGGCGCCAGCTGCTCGCCCGCGATTATAAAGAATCGGCTGGTGGATTGCACGTGTATCGACTTGCGGCGTGGAAATTGCGGCTGGCTGACATTGCGGTCCTTCCAACTCAGGTAATAAGAGTAACTCGGGGCTCGTAAAAACCCCTAGCGCGACGGAGATCAATAATTAATTTTCTTTCGGTCCCTGTGCATAAAGCATCTCGCCAGCAATTCAGCAGGGTCCGCGACACTGGAAATTATGAAATTATCAGTAGGATCTTGCACGGCTAGCAGAGGAACGCTCCCCTATCGAGCAGACCGCGGAAGAAGCGGGAACAATGGTGGCGTAAAGTATCCCATTGAAAAATGTCCAGCGCCTCGAGGCGCACAATTTTCCGTTATATACGTACATCTATTACTTTAAATAACGACGCCCATAAAATAGCCTGTCGGCCGAGCCACGAAAATTTCCCTCGGTCGGGGTACTTTCAGCCGCCGGCAAAAAGAGCACGCCCGTACCTTCTATCCGGGATGTTAATTTAATATTAACCAACTAAGAATTAGACCCGGGACCTGTGCAGAGACGACGATCGCTCGGTGCACCGCTGTGCCACGGACCCCCTTGTTTCCCGACGAGGGGCAAACGGTTGAAATAGGAGGAGAGCACGAGCCACGGAGCTAAGAAAAACGGCGAGGTAGAAAAGAGGAGGTCAAAATTGGAGGGTTGCAGCGTAAAAAGCCCGGCGGACGCCGTGCCCCGCCTTTGTCTGTGCCGTATCCGGCCTTGCTTTTCGTTCTCCAGCGCACTGATTCCTTCGACATCCAGCCCGTGACGCGAATTCGGGATTACCGGGCAGGGATTCGTGGAAAGAAGGCTGGAGCGAGCGGTGCCGCTCGGAAACGCCGGTTATACAAACGCTTTCGATCGGGGCCGATGGATCTGTAGATTCCGAACCGCCGGCAAACAACAGCGGCCGTTCCGCGACGGTGAATCTTGGTAGTCAATTTCCGCCACTAACGCGCTATTCGTTGTTTTAAAAATTGCGTCATACGCTCAGCGCAGCGCTACAGAGAGAATTTCGCGTTGAATTTTTCACGATTTTGGGTTCGATGTTTGTCCTCCGGGTTTCGCGAATTCCGATACGAAGTTGGCCAATGTTTTCCTTAAACAAACGCGGGGGAATTAATTGAACGCCTGCCTGGAGATCAGTCACCAGCCGGATGAGTCGTGTTTTCCTTTCCATTTTTTACGGAACTGCGGAACATATCGTTGCACGCGCCGAATATTTCCCTACTCCCATTTTATTTATCGATAGTGTGTTCACCCTCTGCGTGATTTCCACCCGATCATCGTGTTTTTTTTAAAAGCTAGCTCGCAGAATGAATGAAATACAGTCGGCGCTTCTATAAACAATCGCGCTGCGAACAATCTAGGAGTGTCGTCGCGCTGTAACTCGATTCTGCAATGGTAAACGATGTTGGAGGGATTGATCAATCGGAAGCGCAGCAGAGGAGCAATACTCCAGCTCGTATGTTTCTTTAATTGCATCGACTTCGCGCTTGCGAGCCTCTGCTTTTCATTCTTCCCAGCCGCGACAATTAAACGGAGCTTTTAATCCGAAGCGTACTCCCGCGGACGGGGACGCGGCTTAACGAGCGGTCGACTTAATGAAAACCGATTTTCGTCGTGCGAATCCTGCTGCCTCCTTTTGTTTTCGCGGGAAAATTTTACACTGCGAGGGTCGGGGCTGGGCCGGGGAACAATTAAAAGAAAAACGAACGTTCCGCGGGAAAGCGCTGCGCAAGAAGCTAGCTCTCGCAAGGATCCGCGAGTGTCGTTGCATCGTCGACGAGGATGTTTCCCGATTACATATTACGCAACGAGGATCGTCCTCGACGGGACAGAGGCTTCTATCCAGATCGATGAACAGCGGCGCGGAAGATGCAATGGGACGGTGGCCGAGCAGCTGGACGTTTTTATTTACCTTCGAGCAGAGGGAAAGGAATTCAAAGGCACGCGAATAGATTTGTGCGTCCGCGTGTTTCCCTTCGGAACGCGGGCTGCAACCAGCTCGGCGATCCTCCACGGTCCGGAATTTTATGCGAGACTAAAGCTTCGTATCCGCGAGATGTGGATGGTAATCGCGCGGTGGACGAGGATAAACGAATGCAAAGGGAAGAGCGAGAACGGAATAGGTATAGAAGGAATTTAGTTTAGTCTCGGTTAAGTGGCACCCAAATTCAGTTGTATTTCGCGATTCCTACGGGCCGTCGAAACGAAAGTCATCCTCGCAAATCTATAGGGTAGATGTCCCTGTTACTGTCAGCGTCCCTATTACTGTCACTGTATTTATTATGCTTAATAAAAATATAACGTATAAAGAATAGTGTACAACAATAATATTAATAATAATAAGAACAGTCCCAATTTAATAATAATATTATTATTGTACACTATTCTTTATACGTTACATTTTTATTAAGCAAAATAAATAAAGTGACAGTAATAGGGACATCTACCCTACAACAGTAGGGATCAGGTTCCGCGAAAATCCATTGAGAAGCGAAGGCATTTACCGTGAATCGTGCCAGATTTGCTCGTATGCCTCGCAATATTAACTAAGAATTACTTATTCAGAACGTTCCTTTCGCCCTGGAGTGACGAGGTCTTTTCGGAGAGAAGGAAAAGCTTGCTCGAGGAAGGAGCGAGGGAAGATGGTTCGGAGCCCCGCGTCAAGGGGTCGCGAGATCAGGTTCTGAAATAGAAGTATGTCCTTGTCGGAAGAATTTCCCGGATACGCATAAGCAAATTACTCAACCGAATGCACCGTGCAGACGTTAAGCCCGCTCGTCACGGTAAGCTACGTCCCTGACACCGATTTTCCTCCTCGTCCTTCCCGCCCAGGCAGTTTCTTGCACGGCGGAGCACGGACTTACAAAGGACGTCCTTATCCTTCCTACTTTTTCGACTCTTCTCCCTTCGGTTCGAAGTCATTCTTACGGACCGTGCTCTTCTCTGTCTGCGGAGCGATTTTAATTAATTCAGCAGGAGGAAGGAGTTTTGCTAGAAGCACGCTCGTGCTCTCCTCTTCTTGGTGCTCGCAAAATTGTCTTCTCACGTCCGTTTCACATTTTTTAGCCGGTGCTTGGTTCTCTTTTCGCTCGTCAGTAGATCGTGCCTGTTTCTGGATCTTCTACTACTTACCGTTTCTTTCTTTATTTTTCCTCCCTTGAGGAGTTGGCCAATGAGACTTGAAAAGTAGCTTCCTTGGTCGTAGTCGCGTAGATGTTTGCTCTTCCCCGATGGAATACCGTCGAATTACATCGATGTGTATTTTAGTTTCGCGATATCGCTGCTCCTAGGTAAATCGAAAGGCGTTTGCTTCCTTTGTTGCGCGGCCAGATGAGTAATTACTTTACAGGCTCGTGGAACAGAGAGGCACGTCTCGTGAATAGTGAAAGGAAACGTCTAAATTATTCTTTTCATTCGGTTCGAGACCACTTCTCGTTGCTGCTGCTTCAAGGAGCCGAGAGGCGGCCAGAGAAAAGAGGTCGGTTGTCTCCCGCCGCGAAATCGCCTGTGACGCTAATTTCACGCGAATACATTAGCTCGCATTACGTATGCGCGTTATAATATGATATGCTTTCCCGGGCCCTTGGAGTTGTTCGAGTTGTTCTCGGGAGAAGTTCCTAATTCCCCGCGATACACAAGCCGCGAGGCTCGCGATAATTGATTTCCATGCAGCCTTGAAAGCTTATCAATTTTAGCGATCGTGAGAGCATTACCCGTCTTAAGTAGTTGCCACGCGTTCCCTCTGCTGTCTCAGTTTCGACGGAATGCCGTCGGTGCGCGATTACGAATGCGAAACTTCGCCTCGACGAAGAATACCTGGCAAGTCTAGTCAAAGTTCATACTTCAATCTAACGCTCATCTGGGTCTCTGCTTCCGGAACTCGTACCTATGCTGAAAGCTCTAATTAACTGTTCTACGATCCGAGTAGAAGCAATAACAGAACTATAATTATGAACCCAGATAGGGGAGAGTTGCCTATATCGTACTACTTAAGACATTTTACGTTATATTTCATATTTGGCACTAATTTCAACGCAAATGACTATTGGATATTGTAATTTGGTCTTTTAGGCACCTACCATTATATGCTTTACCTTTTGTTCAGAATAAATTAATTTGTTATTAATCTTTTTGTCAAACGGTACGATTTAGGCAACCGGTCTTCTAAATTGTAGAGAAAAAAATAGAGAAGAAAATATTCCACAATATTCTAAATTGTAGAGTAAAAAATAGAGAAGAATGATTATTATATAGTTACATATATATATATATATGTATATGGATCACACACAGGGCACAATAACCTATGAATATGATATACTTACGTACATAAACTATATATGAAACATACGAGTTGTCAAATCCTGCTGGTAAAATACAAAAATACAGGACAAAATTGCATTGTTTGATTATTATCAGCTAAAATAAACTGGTAAAAAGTTACATCAATCATACCTGATTTTTTAAATGTTTATAGTACGCACAAAATTAGGTGTTAGCTCGAAAGGTTTTGTTTCTATTTCTTATTTCGCATTTACTTGATATTTTTATTGTCAGATGTCGTTTACATTCATTAATTACTGAAAAATTGATGAGGCACGATTTAGGTGACCAGTACGATATTTTCAACTCTCCCCTACCATTGCTTCCTATTACCGTCACTCTTTATCCATAAAACTCTAATAGACTAAATAATATAAATTGAATTTCGACCGCAAAAATTGTTCTAATTAAAGGAGAAATGATTTGGGCGCACTGGTTCGGTCTATTTTAAACTCTCATAGACTAACCGAATCATCTCTAAGATAAGACTTCCTACAATCTCTCTGAAGTCGAGCCGCAGCTTAGCCGACCAAGAGGAGTAATTCCTGTCCCAAGACTCTGAGCTGCTCCTACGTGGCTACGAGCTGCTCCAGCAACGCGTCGGAACGTCGAACCTCAAAGAAATAACATATCACACGATCGCTGCTGAATACCGTTGGAGCTTCCTATCTCCCTGCAGTCCATCCCCAGTGAATTCTACTACCGGCACGGCGTCTCGCACTGGCGGCTTAAAGAGACAACGCGAAACAAGCTTACGGGGACGTTGCTTTGAGCGAATTAAAACGCGCTAGCTCGAGGCAACTGGGCCGTGATTCAGTTAAGAGCGACGCCCTTCGCTAGCACGTCGGGTCCGGCCAACACCTCCGTCGGTTTTCGTCACAGGCTGTGCCGTTCTGCTGTCTCGCCATGGCATGGCTACTCTTCCTATTCGCTCAGCTCGGCTCTGTCGAAAAACAGAAGGAACGGCGGGAGGGTAACGCGAAAAAGAAACGAAACGAAACGGACGTGCAAGTGGCACGGAGAAATGGAGCGAACGCGACGGTGCACCCACACGGTCGCGCCGTAAACGGTCTTAAAAAGAATTTAGTGCCGCGTGCGAACGGTGCCGCTAACGGCTCACCGAATGGCATATTTCGAGGCGCTCGCTACTTTTTGCCGCGGACCTTTTCTATTTTCCCGCTATCCTCCGCCGCGGAAAATTCTGGACAGCCGCGGACCGTCTGCCGCCACGAATTCTCCTCGTCGACGGCGAATCGTCTCCCCCCTCCCCCCCCCCCCACCTCCCCTCGCGGGCGGCGGAAAAAGCGCGACCGACCACTTTACACAGCTCTCGGTTATTTGTCAGCAGGATGATTCGAGTTTACCCAGCCAGAGCTGCAGAGGGGCGAAACTGAAGGCACTCGTGGCGAGGGGAGGGCAGTGTCGGCCGCTGATGATATTTAAACGCGACGTTCATTTCGTCGCCCCCTCGAAAACGCTCCACGGTGATTGCGTTCGCTTCGTCGCGTCGCGCAGCCTCGGTCGATTCTCCCCCTTCACGCGTGTCGAGCCGAATTCTTTCCCGCTGCTGGATTAGCGCTTCTCGTCACGTGGCCCATCACGAAGTTTAGCGATCGAGAGAACTGTCTATTAATCGGCTCACAGTCTCCCTCTCCCCGCTTCGCTCTATCCGAGGGCCCCAGAGAATGCGTCTCGCCCTATTTCCGCTATCGTCAGAAGTTCAATATCCTCCGGTGAGTTGTTCCTGACAAAGACCGAATTGACGCGTATATAGCGGGATGCAGGGGCTTGTGACACAGCCTCGAACCTTCCCCACAGTCAACAAACGCGTCCCTCTCGAACCCGCCGAACGATCTGTCGTGGATCCTTTGTACTCGAAGCGATCGCTCCATTATCCCGATGCCGTTGCGTGCCCGGAAGTAATTGTAGCTCGATAATACTTGGACGTTGGAGTTTTGGAAAATTTCATCGAGGGCAGAGTGGGATCGCGGCCTCCGAACCTCCCTTGAAAGTCTCCCGACGTACAATTGCCGCAGAATCTGTCCCAGCATTAGTCTGGAAGCACTCGGCCAACTACCCTTTCCACAGTGGCCGCCATTAGATCGTAAGACCAGATGGTCCCTCGTAATTTTTACGATAAAGCTTCCCGTTTATTTAACTGATGTAAGAGGCGCTGGAGGGGCTCTCAGTCCTCGGCCCCCCGAGACGCTGCTCAGTGGAAGAGGGATGCTCCGGTCGGTTTGCTCCTCTCGCGGCGTCTCTCCGCTCCCGCCGTCGTTACCGTCATCGTCGTCGTCGTCGTCGCCTCTTGGCGAACGATGGCGCGGAACGACGACCGAGGAAATAAGAGCATTTTGACCCGCGAGCCCGGGCCGTAAGTGGGACCAGCGAAACAGTTAGGTCCGAATGGACCATCCGGCCTGACAAGGGCACACTTCGAAGGATAAAGCGCGACAGGATGTCGCGGGGAGGGTGCAGGGGTCGACGAAAAAGCCTGGTCGTTCGCACGTTCGAGGTTACTTCCCTCTCTGTATCCCCTGCCCTCCATGCGGCACACCCTATATCGTTCCCGTCCAGGCTCCTCGCATTCTTCCGCTCGGTCTAGTTGAATCCACGTCAAGAGTGAGGCGAACGAGAGACAGGGCAGATCGATGCGTCTTCCCCGACGTAATCGGCGAACGCACCCGCACGCCGAACGGCTACGTGACCAAGTACCCACCTCGACATCGATAGAAACTAATCGAGTTAGCCGTTACTCATACTTTACGAGCTCTTCTGGCAAATTGAAAACGGAGGTCTGACACTTGCGCCGTCGACGGACCAAGCAGACGTAATTTCTCTCGGAAAGGTCGAGGCTAATTGAGAGGGGAGCTTGTCTGGAGCACGCTGCGTGAATTCGTACGTTAGCTCGTTACTATTCGATTCGAAGTGGGAAAGGTTTCGCGTAGCTGATTCACAGCTTTAGGGTGGATACGATATGGAACTACCTATGCAGAATTCTCTTATCTTCCTTTGTCGATGGACTTCCTAGAACCCGATGGACCATTTTCGGAGCCACGGACAGGTTCTTTAATTTATCGCGGAGCGCAAATACAAAGCTGGGGGATGCAGGCAATAAGTTGCCATCGGTTGACGCGCCGCCGGGCATGTGATCGCGGGTCGTTCCCGAAATTTCCAGCGGGATAGAATCTCGAATGTGGTAATCGGGGCTCATTGATTCGCGAGAGGAGCCGGATTGCCAAACGCGTGCAAGCCAGAAGTTTCGTCGGGCCGCCACGCACACCTGTAGCTTTTAATCGGCGCGTCAGAAAAGAGGCAGGGAAAATCACGTCCGCTCGGCCGCCTTCCCGTTCAATCGACCTTTCCATGCACAATTGCTTCATTTCCTGTCGAGGGGGAAGGTCGAGTTAGACGGTCCCCGGGCGTCGAGCTGGCCGACTTTATTATTCGCACTTCGTCGTCGATCCTGGGGAACTTGGTCTGTTTTTCAGTCAGCGCAACGGCGCTGACGTCTCGCGCCTCGTCCGAGACAATAATGGGCTTATCGATAGTTATTGGAGTGCACTTTCTAGTCGCAAGCGCACCAGCTACGTGTCTGCCATTGCTCGCCGTATATAGAAGCATCCCGCGGAAGAAGACGGCCATTTGTCAAAGCTCTCCTTAGGAAGACTTCGGTGTCTAGTATGTTCGCTTGATCGAGTAAATCAGAACCGTTTCCCAACCACTCTTCGGCTCTTCGTTGTCCCTCGTCCCTTGTTTAGAGATCCCTCATCCTCTCGCCCTTCTCTTGGCAGTGGCTCGTGTACACGTCCCTATCGGCAGAATCTCCCTTGCCCTTGTTTCGCCTTCGTGTCGGACCGACGTCGTCTTTCCCCCCCTCGACGCTCCCCGTCCGCCGCCGTGGACTCTGATTGAAATTCAGCATACGCTTTCGCAGGTAACCGGAACGTCGATCGAAATCCTCGCGTCACGGATTCTCGCGGAACTGACCAAATCGCCAGCGTATATTCCGCTGCCCTCACGATTCTCGCACGAACGCCAACTGGAAATAGGCTCCGACGATTTCTTCCAGCGCCGCCTTTCGCCGAGCACGTCACGAGCTATACGTGCACGTTTTCCGAATGAATCCTTGGGAGGGCAAACTGACCGCCCCGATCCTTTGTCTCTCGCGCGAATTCCTCGTAAATCGCTTCACGCCTGGCCACGCGGGAAGATGTGTTCGTCGGTACACGCAAACCGTTCCTTTTCGAGGTCTTATTTACAATTAGTAACGCCAGCGAAATAACGCAACGGTAAATCGCGTAGAAGCGAGCGGGATGATCGAGGGAAATTAACGTGGCGCGTTATTCGCGTTTTCGGCTCCCTCTCAACGAGTATCGCGTTTGGAGAGCGGCCAACGTTTGATCAAACGAACGATGCTAGAAAATTCGATAAATGCAGCAACTACCCGAAACAAAGGGATTGTTTGCTCGGGATGGATACCTACGTCGAGAATAACAGCCTCCGATTGCTCCGCCGCGGGAAGTACGGTGGCATGATTAATTCCCACCATCGGCCGGATATCAGTCATCTTGTCAGTCGGCGACGATCTAACGAGGTGCATACTTATTCCGGACACCCTGCCTACCGTGCCGACTCTAATATTACTCCGTCTTCGATTATTATTCATAAACCGCGAGGGTCTCAGCCGTCGCGCTATATTTAAATAACGACGCGCAGTTCCGAACGCGACGCGTATAAATTATTTATTGTCGAAGCTCCGTGACAGGCGGACTTGACTAGCGTCCGTGATCGCGGATCCCTTATTTCGATCAGTGAGAGCGACGAGGGAGAAATCGGTAAAACGTTTTCACGGATTTCTTTTCGTTGCGCCGCAGCGGATAGGAGAAGTTGCCGGGCGCTGTACCGCCAGGGGAACCGATCCCGAATGACTTTTTACAAATGTAAATTCCTTATCAAACTCCGCGGCGTATTACAAATTCGGAACGAGGGCGAACTTTTCCCGTCGCGGTGTCGTTTCCTCCCCCTTTAAGAGCGACTTGCTTTACGAGTGCTGCAAGAGGAACGAGCCCCTGGGAAAGGGTCAATCGAGAGGGCGCGCGGGAGGGGCAGAGGAGAAGAAGACGGGCCACGGGGCAAGGGAAGAACTTATGAGAGGAGAATTACTGGCGCAGCTACCCAATATGCATAATAACGTCCGATTCGGGATTTGCATCCGTGCCTGGCTACGGAATCGCGATGCTCCGTGCAAGTGCAGCGCGCAGGGAGGCAGTAGGCGAGCGTCGCCTGCAACTTTGTCCCTGTCGAGTTGCACTTTCACGCACCGCGCGGCTCTAACGAGTTGTGAAAATTGTACAGCTGGAAACAGTGCACACCGCGGCGCGCTACAAATTGACGGTGTAAACGTGCTGGCTGAGCGAGGAATTAAGTTGACGGATACTGGCTGTGTACCGGGATCGTTAGCGGCGACTCGAAATGGGGAAATGGATCTCTCGAAATAGTCCCCGGGTTCATGGTCGAAAGCTAATTGTGTTTGTCAATTAACTGTGGCAAAGATTTCACCTTCCGCGATAAAAAATTCAGAAATCCGTTAATAGACCGTTAGGCGGTAGATCGCCCAATTATTGACACAGTCATAACAATAGAAGGATCAGTCATTCACTTGAACACTATCCTATAAACGGGTTAATTGTTTGAAAACTGCCTATCACTCCCAGGACATTCATCCGTGATATATTTGTGAGGGGATTGCATTCCATTCCAATAATAATTCGATTCCAAAAGCGAGCAACGTCCGAAATAATTTCTGACGCTTGGAATATTCGTACCAAACCGCATTTCGAACACACCGAGCCTTTTACCAAGGTTTAAAAGAGATTACCTACTTTCTATCTGGCGCGTTATGTGCGCCGTAATGGACTTGTGAATTATACCGATACACCTGCGCACGTGGGCGAGCGTAGCAGATGAATTCGGTACGGCTCTACGGATTTCGTAACGTAGCGAAACCCGCTGGATTCGCCCTTCCTAATTCGGAATTTCTGGATTGCATACCCTCTCTGCTCATCTCTCGCTCGCTCGCCTAAGTTCCATTTAATAAGGGACAAAGATCGTCGGCTGGGGCGTATGAATTAAACGGGTTACGCGATTCGACGACGATCCACGCAGCGGCTGGCCATTTCGGCAACTTACCATTTCGCGATGCTGGCCGCACTTTCCACCTTCGCAGGCACACGGATGCGCCGGAGGTTCGCTGCAGCAATTATGCAGCGGCTGGATAAAGGGATGCACTCATACTTGGCTGTAGAATGAAATGGTGGCGAGTCCAGTGGCGGAGTTTCTGACGCGAAACCCCGTGTCGTTGGCCCTCTTCGCTCTCTCCTGCCTCTACCCTCTGGTTTTACTCGGTGCATACGGGGTGACGTTTGTAAATCCATCAACACGATTAACTGGTAACGATCAGCTGTCTATTCCTGGGTCATTTCATCGCGACGAAGTAGATGTGATAGACCTCGTACCATGGACATTATCTGCTCCATAAACTGGTGCGTTTCGTTGGAATAACTTTGCCAGCAGTCGAGCGCTCGAGATTCCGGGGACATCGGCACTATCTCTATCTCGACCATCACCCTGTACATTCGACTTCGCTGGATCCTCCCTTCCGCTCCTCCCGACTACGATGTGCCCCATCTTCCCCAGGGCGAAGGTGGGCGTTTTGCGGTCGGTGGGACGGTCACACTTTCAGCTGAAGTTGACAACAAGCAGTCGGCCGCCCGACAGTTAAACCACTTCGTCCGATAACGAAGCGGGGACCGTCTGCCTCGTTATTTATTGAAATGCATGCGTGCGAGCAAAGTGGCGCAATTGCATCCCCGTATAGGCAGAGGCCGCAGAGAAACCGCCCGCGTGAATGTCGTGTACCGACGGCCAGGATTTATTTGAGGGCATCGCCTAATGGCGGCCGCTCGCGTGCTTTTGATTGCACGTTAAACGCGACGCCCGGTAATTGAGATACGCGGACGCTTCGGATATTGAATAAATAAACAAATGGACTTGATCGCGTGGCGTTGCTCCTGTCAAGGTTCACCGCCGAGTCACAGACGCGGAAGCCTCTCTTTCTTCAGCCTCCCTCCCCCAACGGTACTAGTCGAGAACGACGTATAAAGCCTCCCGAATAACAAAGTTCAGCGAGCACGCCGCAGAAATTACATTATAACGAGTGTAATATATGTCGGCGACACGTGTCCTTCACTCGGCTCGGAATAAACCTGCGGACGAAATTCTATTACGAACTACTTGCAAGTGTCACATCGGCTGCGCGAAACAAAATGAACGTCGTACCAGCGAACAAAGCTTTGGGCGAGTTGTCGTAATTCGCGAAAATCGTTCGGCCGTGTGTTGGGGAGCATAGGAGACAGGGGAAAAAATGTACTTTGGTTTTGGAGCCATTCCCGGGCCAATCCGGAAATTTTCTTTATTCGGCCCCTGTGTCCCGTTCAATTAGTTTTTCTCGGAATCGTGGCTGGGCGTAATAACGCGAGCGGGGGGGTCCGGGGGCTGGCTGTTCGCGGCAATTGAAGCGGCGACGGGAATCGAACCGCGGGTCTTCCCGGGAACCGGCCGGTCATTACGCGGCCATTGTTCCCGGGAATAATTTCTCATATTGAAACCAAGCCGCGTCCCACATGTGACATGGGGGGGGGGGGGGGGGGGATAGTCGATAACCGGCGTCGACGCCGACTTCGTAATTCACCGTGTCATTTCTCGCGGGCAGTAGCGTTTCTGGGAATCGACGTATCGGCTGCGAATGCCGACGTCCGCGGACGCACGCGAAAAGTGGCTAGTTCGCTTGGCGGTGTTACGGCTATACAGTTTTAATGGTGTCGGGCCGTTTGCTCAGCTACCGCTAAAGCAACGCTGGGCCACACCAGTGGGCTCCTCGGTGCGCAGCAATGACGAGGAGCATCGATTTAGCCCGGCATCGAAGCTCAGCACCGGCTATATTTGGAATCACGCTTCGGTTCCAAGAATTCTCAGGTAAATCGTACGTTCGTAGCCTGGAGACACGCCGATGCTAATTGTCGTTGGAAAAGTCGACGTGTACTCGGTAGGAAAAACAGTCGTGACTTTCTCATGAATTCTGGAAAGTGGCAGGCTAAAGGAGGAGGATAATATAGTCGTAATCGAAGCTGATCGTGATATTATTGACCTAGACCACTTGGAAGCCCGTCAGACGCGACGCGCGTCTGTCGCGACGTTCAGTCCGCCTCTACTTAGTAGAACAGGTCGACCGATTGTCAGACGCGAGTCCAACTAGCGCAGCCCCGAGCACGCTACGTGTTTCTTCTGTGTTTGCAGTGTCGTTCGCACCCTCTGTTATTAATCCACGACGGGAATACTGAGAAACGTTAACGTTAAACATTGCGCCGTGGCGAGCGATGGTGGTTTATAGTTGTCGAAGGATTACTCGCGAACCTTTTAAATACCGTATGCCCCTCCTTTTATGTACCGTAAAGACGCCTCGTAAAGAGTGTACTGTGCTTTTTTTTGTTCCAGGTAAGCACCCCATAAACGGAGCTCACCTTTAAGACGATGATTCAATTTGTCCTAGAGCGTCCGGTAATGTGTAAGTTTAAAAGTGCACGATTACGTAGCTGTATGAAATTGCCACGTTAATATTTCACCGGTGCCTCTACACAGTAGAATTGCAGTAGGCTCGTATAACTTATAACGTTCCGTCGTAAAGCCCGCGGAAGATGGCGATGGGATCGTTGAGTAGCAGGTAGCTTCACATAATTGGTTGACAACCATCCTTTCCTGTATTCTCAATTATTTTAATGCCAGCCTCGGCGGAATTGGTTGAATCGAATGCTCCTATACCACGGTAGATTCTACTCTCAACAATGTCCGCTTTCCGCAACCATATCAAACTTGTAGAGGCTCCGTTTCAACGACTATACTTAACGGACCAAAAACACCCGAATCTAATTCGCATCCGACCCGCGATGTTCGCGAAGAAAAACCCTACTACGAGGGGACAAACGTGGGTATTCCGACTCAAAATCGGAAGTTGTTAGTGTACGCTGAAGGGGGCTGCGCTGGGGCTAGCCAATAACTCGGCGAACAATCGCGACTGATTCTGCATCTCGATGAAGTTGGCTGAGACGCCATCCGAGGGTTGCATCCGAAGTCGGCGAGTACGGCAAGGAAGAAAGGAGAAAGAGCCACGTGCGGGAAAGGGAACACGGGAACAGGGATTCGTTTGGAGGGGGGGGGGGGGTCTGATGGCAGAAGAGGAGGGAATGTACTTCGGGGACGACCACTGGTTGAGTTTCCTCAGACGGCTCGAACGAAACTTACTTGGCAAGTTTCCACGACGCGGCCCGCGGAATAACAATCAATTAAATTTCCGGAAATTCGCTCGACGCGGCCGCGCCTCTCGACGTGTCCCCGTTACTTCCGTCGCGTTCGTTCGTTCCTACGCAGAGCTTGGAAGAGATCTGCGTCGACGCGTCCTTTGGACTCTTCGTCCATCAGTCCCGTCGCGGCTGTTTCTTCCTCGTGCTCGTTAAGTGGCTTTCTCTCCTCTACACCGGTTTTCTGCTTCCCGAATGTACGAGGAGACACGGATAGGACGCTGTTCAATCTTCTCCCATGATGTACCCGTCATTTAGGCCGGATGCGCTGTCGCAGCGCGGCCCCGGGCTTGCTGAACAAGATCCCTGTATTCGCAAATAGCACGGAGGGGGTTGTGTGCCGCGACTATACCCTTCGGTGTGCTTTCAACTTGTGCTCGCTGATGACTGATCGTGTCCTCGCTGGGGTCCTGCGTCCTCGACGACTGAATGCATTCTTCCAGGCGTATCTGTCGATTCTGTACTTACGTATTCGTAACAACAGCTTTGGTGTTTGATAATTTCATCGCCCATCGAGGAAGGGGTAGTTTTCAGATTTGTAGAAGCGTGGTGTTCGCTTCTTTGACAGTGTTAAGTTATGAGAGCGCAATATGATCGATCGATGTCCGGTATGTCTCGGTACTCTTCGACACTCGTTTCCCTCCAGGTTTCCCAGCACCTTTTCGCTTTCTCCCCGAATCATCCTCGCAATAACGATTTCCTGTCCAGGGGCACGTTACATGGTTACCGATGCCGTCCGCAATGTTTAGTCAGGCGGGCGCTCGTCGACACCGTTGAAAGAAACAACAAAAGTGGGAAAAGAGGGATGGCTAACGAAAGCCAAGAGCGCCTCGCAGCTATTGATAACACGATGTGGATGGGTAACGAGCGGATGACAGGCTTGCCAAGAAATTGTGGAAACTCCCGGCGAAATGGAACGAAGCGAAAACTTCGGTTGCTCGGTAAACGAAATCGTCTTCTTCTTTTCGATATTGTTAGCTTTTTCGGTGATTTCGTTTTCTTGCACTTTTTTGTCCTTCCCGGCTGGCGGGACAAACTCGACTAGACCGCGGCGGTAGGGGCGCCATGCTATCCAGGCAAAAACGTATATAAAATTAAACGGTCGGTAATTGAACTCGGTGTGTTTTCATCGAAACTTGAGTCTCCCGTCGAATCCGTTTTATTGTCACCGGGAGTATCGAAGTTCACCGTGAGACGGAGTTCTTTGTGCCGCGAACGCCTGGCACCGTCGGACGCGACTACCAGAAGACAGATGACGAAGGAAAGCTCTCTGGAGAGTAGGCAAGATACAAGACGCGATAGTGCAGAAGTTTTCGCAAGATCGTATAAAAGAGAAACTAGGCGAGGCAGGGGGGGAGCCGGCGAGAATTCGGCCCACAGAGAGCAGACGGAGGAGGAAGGAAATGGGGCAAAGAAGAGGACGGGACTCGGTAAAGCAAACGAGGGCTGCCTGTGAGCGTACGTACGTCTCCGTGTGTCGGCGACAGCGCTCGCATGAATAAATTATGATCGCGCGAATCGTTCCAATTTCTGAGTAATGCGAGTTTAAACTACCCTCAACGGCTTTATCCAGCGCGTAAAACGTCTATCGCCCTTCTCCAGACTCCCTGGAAGATTGTCACACGAAGGAACGAAGCTGAGGTATATTTCATCGGCCATCGATTCACGGATGTGTCTATATCAATTTCGTTGGTGTGCTATCGATCTAATTCAATTAACCGGACGCCGGGGGCAACTATTGACGGCCAAACTGTACGTACTCGCACCTCTGCACATCAGAGGAAGCGAGGAGCCACGAAGAAGAGGCTGCGGGGAATTATCTCTGCGATTCACACGGCGAATAATTCGATGAAATCAGTCTGTTCGCCTGAGCATGAAATTGACCTCGACTACCAGGACTGCATTATTTACGGTTCACCGTGAGGAAGATGCCAGACGTGCCACCTATCCCTCGCATCGCAATTCGTCCCCGTTCTCTGTCCATCTCTCCAATTCTCTGCCCTCCCTTTCTTTCGAGCTTCTCTCTTATCACGATTCGACAAACGGCAGAAAGTAGTTCGTAGCAACGATTCTTACCATCTCCAAACGTGCCTTTCCACACGATCTCAGAGCCGACCTGCCGGTACCAGGGATTATTTTTCGAGAACAGGCTTATCAGCGCGCCAGGCCAGTTATCGGGTAGCATTCGGGGCCCCCGATCATCCACTTTGCAATGCAAACGATCCGATCGTCGGTCCGCTTTATTTTCCGCCGTCCGGGCAACGTTTATAACTATTATCATCGCGGGGGTGAGGGGGGAGGAGAGGGGGCGCGTGTTCCCGGCATCAGCGTCTAAGTACGTTATCGCTGGCGCGCGGGCCAAGTTACGAGCATGCAAATGCGCACCCTCCAGCCCCCTGCTCGCCGGCCTCGGGGCTCTCGAAGCGGATACACCGCGTACACCGCGAAGAATTACGCGGGAATCTTGCACGTGTAATATCGGCCGAACGGCGAGGCTCGGCGATTAACACGCAACTTTTCGAAACAATTAACCGAAAGAAGTACGCCCCGGATAGCGGGGAACGAACGAGTCGTCCCCACGCGCAACTTTCCGCCCCGCTCTATGTATATTCCAGCGGGACGGTCCTCCGCCACTTCCACCAGCCACGATGTTTTCCCGTGGCTCGTTTACGGTTTACCAGGCCATTTTCTGGCCCGGCAACCCCTCGTGGCAGGCTAAATTAAAAATGCATATCAGGCGAATCGCCCATCGACCGTCCTCCGGCTTATCAGCGAACAGGCGTTTACTACTCAACGTCTATTTACTCGCGTGACGTTCCATTATTTCTACCTTTTGTATGAATTTTACGTCCCCGGCGTTGGTAGTGGCTGCGATAACTTTGAGGGTGGATTCGTTTTATTGGGACTCGTTCGGGAGAGTGTATTAGGTACTTCTGATAGGGGTATTTTTCTGCGCTGCTAGGTTTTAGCATATTTGAATGGACAGCGGAATGTTACAGTGGTGTATCTATCCGATGGTAAAATGACGACGAAGTAGACGGAAAATGGGGCGAGGGTGATCGCTCGTCGATCGAATTAGCCAAGGGGTAATCCGTCGGGCTTGGGTTATAGCGAAGATTGTCGGGAACTCGAGGCGGCAAGAATTGAACGAGGCGAAGAAAATTAAGTTCGACGGAGGAGGAACTCTGTCTAACAGATAATTCGGAGTAAAAACAGCTCGTTAACGACAAGAAAGCCAGCCGGCCGCCGAAATAATGCGAAACTTTGGGGAGAAGCGAGCCGGGACTTCTTCTTACTTCGTTCCTGTTAAATCGAGTTCCCGCGGAGGCATCGAGAAAATATTGAATGCCTCCGTCGTCCACTTCGCGCGAGTTTTAATGGATCGAGGGGGAAAGCTTCCGAGGAGGGTGCGATATCGTGTCGAAGCCAGCGGAGGACAGGACATCTGGGGAAAACCGAAACTCGACGACGAATTCACCAAAGACGATGGGAGAGGGTAGCAAAAAGGAAGTCGCTGGAACCTGCAATTCGTGGCGTATCGGTTTCGACGTGTCGTTATCATTTTTCTCATTAAATCGATCTACTTCTCTTTATCTAACTTCCCCCGCTTTCCCATCCCCACCCCTTCGACCAATCGCATTGGTTCCTTCGATGGAAACCATTTCTTTCGTCTACCTTCTGCAGAGAAATACTGCCGGGGCGTAATGTTGCCCGTGAATGAAGTGTATCGAGTCTGTGCAGTCCCATTCGCAGATGAAAAGGTCAAAATGTAAATAAGAAAATGAACTACGTCCTAGGATGTACTTGGAGCTCGCAAGAATTTCAATCAAGTACCCGCTGAACGCTCGCTCGACTCCTCGAATCAATTCTACAACCTTCCTTTTCAACTTCCTCCCTGCGAGATATTTCTCAGCGAAGATATTTGTAACGTTCTCAGGGCGATACCTTC
This sequence comes from Andrena flavipes, assembly GCA_963971345.1. Lineage (NCBI taxonomy): Eukaryota > Metazoa > Arthropoda > Insecta > Hymenoptera > Andrenidae > Andrena > Andrena flavipes. Next base: position 54,252,443 of record OZ020482.1, read on the forward strand.
ATCCATCATCTCGCAACCCGGGTTCCCACGAAATGAGACTGGTTTCTTCTTTCGAGCCTTCTGCAATTTACGTAATCCGTCCTCCAGCAACGTGTCCTCTCCACCTTCGCACCCTCTTCCGAATGGGCGAGCAACTTCTAGTAGAAGTCTCCTACCCAGTCGCTGGAGTGGATGAAAAAGTTTCTTTCGTTCTTGGCCGCCATTCGAAATCCCTTCGAGCGATCGTCGTCCCGGAACGCGATCGCAAAACGGACCCACCGCGCCGCCTTCGTTTCGACTTGAAATACACGTTCAACCGCCCAGTCGTATCTGCCTGTAGAGAAATGCTACCGTTCGATCGCATTGTTTTACGAGCACGCCTGGCATTAATGAAGCTTCGCTGCCGGGTCGGGAAGTAATTAAGAATTATTCGACGGTTGTTCCGGCTGGTGGCGAAATTCTTTCCTCGGCAACGATGGGAAAGGATTACGGGCTGGATTAACGCGGCAGTTAGATTTAATGAAATTATGGGCTGGAGAGGATCGATGCGCCGTAGAATTCTCGCCCGAGGAACACTCGCGCGCAGTAAACAGTTCTATCGATTCCAACGACGCTATTAAAGCATGGTTGATGAGAGAGATTCAGATGAGGACGAAGTTGTTCCTCAAACTTTAAAAGATGTCTTCCGACGTTTGATTGACGTGGAACTTCGCAGACGTAAAATACGACAGTGCACTCGATCGAACAGGGAGAAAAAGAATAATAATAGGGCATCCATCGATTGCGCCGTCGAAAAACGGTCCAGTTGCCCCGCATGTTATTCAGTGCTTTTCGTCGTGTCCACGAAGAGGGACGAGGCGTAAAAGGAAGAATGGAATCGATCGCGCGTCCGCGTGCTTCAACGCGATTAAGTACAGGTGCGTCCAATTAAAGCGGAAACGCGTAACCGGACCGCGGACAACGCGACTCGAATGTTGTTACAGGTTCAGCGATCAAATGTAAATCGAAACGAATCGACGCGATTCGATTCGGCTCCGTGGGAAAAAATCGTCTCCCTTTTCGTCTATCATTCGGGAGAACGTTATTGGCAGTGTTCTATCGATTCCCAGCTGTCGAGTGCCTCTCCACCCGAATCGTAATTCTCGCTCGCTGGCGAAAAGTCATAGCTCCTTGTTTCGCGATCGAAATTCACGAATACGTAGTTTCCTGATCGGCAGAGGCGTTCCGAACGTTTCTTTGGGTAACAAAAGGAAGTCGGGGATATTCGTTTCGAAGGTTTCGATAGGTTCGCGGGGAGACTTTAGGCATATTCGAGGAAGTTGCTGCGAAAGGAACACTTGCTGGAAATGGGACGATCCCGAAGAAGCCTGGACGATTCGGGTCACGAGACTTCGATAGGGGTTAATGTTATATTACTGAAAGACTTGCCATTCCTCGGGTCGGAAACTGGAAAGGGATCGACGGCGAGTAGAAGGAGGATCGTTACGAAAGAGTTCGGTTCAAGTGTAATTCGTTGCTCCACCCTTTTCCCTTACGCGTTCGTATTTCCTTCGCTTCTTTGATATCTTCGGGTATGAAAATACCAAACCCATAAAAATATCCCTTAGACGGAGTATATCTCCGTTTCTCTCGTACACCGCATCTAAATAAACCAAGCTTCGAGCCCTTTACCCTACAAAAACAGCTGAAGCTGATAGTATCGAGCATCGCGTGGCTATTCAAATCCCGAAACGACGCAGATTTTTCACAAAATTACCCTAATACGTGCATCCTTTTCCGCCGTGTCGAACAATCGACATCTCGTTTATCGCGGGGCAAATTAAGCGAGCAATGTAACTTTAAAAAACACCATCCGCCCCGAAACGCAAAACCATCAAACATGCATGCTTCAAATCCTCCCCCAGTTTCAAATAATTCTCCCCTGGTATATCGCAGGGCGAATTAACGATCGATAATCCGATGATACTCTATTACGCTGCACGTACATACGCGTATACGTTCCACGACACCTGGCAGAGTAATTCTTCCGCATGGGGGCGTCGGAAAAAGAGCAGGAGAACGTGTGAACGATTTGCGATGCGCGGCGTTGAGCGCGTGTTGTCGTACGTGCGAGCCTCGTGACCGAGTTCTCGTCGCGATAGCTGGCTCCTCGGCGAAAGGCTGCGGGAACCTTCGGCTAGAAATACATAATTAATACGGAAGTTGGGGATAACGTTCGTTCCGCGGCATCCTTGAAGGGGACCAAAGTGAATTGAGAGGTGCGTTACAGACGCCGCCTTTACTTGGCGCAGTTTGCATGTAGACCTGACGGAATTTCTCGCGGAACATCCTTGCGCACCGAGGAAAAGGCAAATCAAGCTGTCCACGGTGTATTTCGTTCCCACTTATGCTCAGCCGTCGACCAGTTCGTAGGAATTCCAAACTTCTCGCCCAGCGAAACTGTTCCCCGCCAGTTCCGCCCTCCACTGTATTCCAAATAGTTTTTGCATGGCCCTAATAGCTTACGACCTCCTCCAGGAATTACCGATTTTTCCAAACTTCCACCGCGAATGATTCGTTGGAAAGTTCTCGTTTGGAGAAGCCTCCGCTTCTCTCTGTTCGCATGGTGAGAAGTATCGTTGGGATGGGAAGGGGCGTCGGGAAGGACAGAGACCACCAACTAATAGAGCTCAAGATACTATAGTCGGACGAGATACGAACGATATCTACAAGTACAATGCACACACGTTAGGTTCATCTTGGATGCAGTTCATCTGTTCCCTCGGCCCACGAAAGGGAAGTTATTACCGATCTCCGAGGAGGGCGTACGCTGTAACTGGTTCACTGGATAATATCTATGAATCTGATCGATGATCGTATATCGTGTTCGTTACAGCGGAGCAGCGAGAAATTGAATGAATAAAAGAAACGTCGGCTGCATACGGCGGACCGTCGGGATCGAGTATTTTGAAATTCTTGTGGCGGTCTATCTGTATATTACGCGAAACGGCGCGGTACATCTTCCGGTTGGATAGAGGAAAAAGCGTCAGATACCGGGGAATAAATCTTCCCTCGTTTTATTTTGATTTCTCGATACGCAAATACGCTGTGGCGTGGTGGGGGGAGGATGGGGGCGGTATGGTGGTCCCTATCATTTCAATATCCCGGCATTATTCTCTTTTAGAGGGCAACGGAGGAGAACGAAGAGAAAGGGGCCGTAGTCTCGAAAATGGAAAATCAACCTGCCGCGGAGTAATCGGACACTGCCTTTTCACCGCGCTCAAAGCCCGTGACATCGCAATAATGAGAAATTCGCTGTTCCGGGAAAACCAAAGGCGACGAAACTGCGCGAACGCGTCAAAGCGACTACAACGACAGCGGCGACAACGGGAAATTGTTTTATCCGTTTTCTGCTGACAATATTAAAATAAAAATGAGCACGCCTAGTCATCGCGCTGATGCTTGCCTGAAGGGCGCGATATTAGAACGCGCAATAACCGCTCGAACAGATGACAGAAAAATATTTTATACGTGTAAAGCCCTTTGGCGCTGCCGCGTTTCGTTCCGATTTCGGGACCACCGTAAAAAATAACAGAAAGACTGCCAGGTGGCCTCGGTGGAATTTAATCAAAAATATAATTTTCGTTTCCGCTCGCTCGCGAATGTTTCGACAGACGCAACCTGCATACCGCCCTGCTGTTGTTTCAAAGTTTTTCGTGCCCCCCCCCCCCCTCCCCGCCCCCGCCCCCAAACCCGGTGTTGGATTCCGAAGTGACCTACACATATAATACCCCGGAGCAAATTCATATGCGCGTCTTTTCGCTTCGTCATCATGATAACGGTCGCTTTTCCGTTTGAACCGGGGCTCCGTGAATGGGAAATATCGAAGCAAAGATCGAGCGAACGGTTCGCAAGATCGTCGATGGAAAGCTCGCTAGTTATTGCAAATGTTCGGCCACCGTTGCAGAGACACCGGCGGAATGAAATCTTGTTTGACGAGGGCCGCGAGCGGAACGCGAAGATCGCCAAGATTCGACGGAGTGATTCATTTTAAGATACAACGCTGGAATATAACTCGCGAGGTTCGTTTTTACGACAGCCGCTCGCTCTTTAATGTATCGTTGTTCCCCGAATAAGAACATTTCGTTCAGGAACATTATTTTTACATTACCAGAATTTATGTGCGGAAGGCGTGCGAGCTTAAAAGTGCCTTACTCGGAATTTAACGTGGAAATACTGGACGCCTGTGTACGGCCACGTATAGGAGCGCGACGGACGTCAGCTGGAAAAAGCTGTCTTGTATCTCAAGGAGAAACACTCGCGGCGATTCGAGCCATGACAAATGTATCTCCATTTTATTCCGTAATCTTTGGGATATTACTAGAAAATCCAGCGACGTCCGCAGGGACGTGGATACTTCTCGTTTCCATTCGGGCACCTTTGCTTCCCGTGTTCATGTTCAGCTGATAACGCGTTACCCTGTGTACGAAAGCAGCCAAGGAAGATTAACGAATCGCGGGGCGTGAATCCTAGATAGAGGTTGCCTGGAAGGCGCGACATTTACCAGGAGATTCGAGCGACTACAGCCAAAAAGGGCGAGGGGGTGGGTGGTAACACGGAATAAATTGAAAGTTCACCGGGAATATCAGGGGCGAAGGGTGAAAATGTCGGCGATAACTTTTCCCCGCAATTTTACCGCGCTGCGCCCTTTGTTCCGCGGTCACCTTCCGGCGTCATTAGTTTCGCAGTTGCGAAATTTCGGCGGACTCGCTTACATCCCCGGCGATTTTAACGATCGTTACATTCGCCAGGCGGAGAGAGATGGCGGGCGCATTAAAATGTTTTCCATCTATCCACCGAGCTTCAGTGTACTGCTATCGGGATTTCGAATCTCTGCCGCCGGGTCTCTCGAGAATTTTTTCCCTACTCTCCGCGGTGTTTCTCTGTCGGCACAGACGGACCGATATGCATGCAACCGAGATCACGACCGATCGTCGCGAATACGCGAGAGGAAACGTGCGTCCTCGCGTACCAGCGACACCACCTTTCTCGAGTACGTACTACATTCTTCCCAGCTGCAGGAATATTAAAAAAAAAGGAAGGAAATGGTGATACAGCAAAACCTCCCTGCTCCGTCGTAAAACCGACACGAGTCCGCGAGCCTGGTCAACTTTGTGGCCGCTCACAAAGAGCAAGGTGTAAGCGAAACTTTTTATCGCTTCGAATTTTCATCCGAATGATTACTTTTCGCTGCCACTGAATCTCCTCGAGCGACAACTGCTACTGCCCCGTGGTAATTGAACACGATTCCTGTGGAGGTTACGATCGGAGCCCTTTAAGTGATACTACTTTGAATCCTCGTTGTGCCTTCTCGTCTACTTCCACCGATTCCTCCACGGTGGCTTCTTATTTCCTCTAGCTACTTTAGCTGCCAGTCCTCGTAACAACCTCCTTCCTCCCGCTCTTCGCATAACTCACAATTAAGAAAGCCCTCCGCCGTTCCCCTCTGCATTTCACTGCGCCACCCGCTCCGCAGGATGCAAACGCTGCAGGTGCGGCGAAAGTTTTGAGCGATAGCGTACACGGGACTCGGTTCGCGATTGGCGAGCGCAGGTGACACACAGGATACACCCGAGGTGGGCCACAAATCATCGTGCATTTCAAGTGGCCGTGTAGAGCAGCGAACTTCGTACGTCACGGGAGCGGTGTACACGTAGCCGCGGACGTCAACTGAAATATTATGAGATTACGTATAACGAATACGCTTGGCCTGCAATCCACTCGGGGCTCGCGCTTTCTAGCAGCCGAGCTAGACCGAGGCGGGCGAGCGAGCGAGCGCGCGCGCCCACGTATGATATGCAAGCGATCGTTCGCGGGGCGCGCGAGATTTACGAGGGCCGATCTTTCTTTGCCCCCTGGAATTAAAACGACGCCGGGGTTTATGATTTTCAATTTACCGGATGGTGGACACGCTTTTAAGCTGCCACTGGGAAATTGAATACCGGCGCTGTTTTTTTTTTCCCCACACCCTTACAGCTTACAAGTGTACCGGGCACTGGAAAAACGACGAACCAAGTAGCCTTTAATTTTGATTAATTCTCATTGCAATAATGGCTCCTTGATTTCTCGTCAATTTGTTTGAACGTGGCTTTGCTGTTGGAGTGCCGCGCCGTGGTTCTCGACGGGGCACGCGCGATTTGTCAGCCGCGCGCATTGGCAAGTTGACCATTTTTCATCTGGCTGGGCGTGGAGGGGTAAGCGGACTTTTTCCCGTGGAAAAAGGTGACTTTTGTACGGTAAAGTATTTACGTCGCCGCGGCGAGAAGGAAACGCCGCCGCCGCCGCGGAGTCAATTCGAGTGGGCGACAACGTAAATTCAGCGAAATTTATTCCACGCTGACGCACTACATTTTTCATGGTCCCGGGGAATAAATTCACGAGTTAGCCTCGTGCCGGCACCCCGATCAGTTTAGATTTCGCATTGGCGCGCGGGCGTGCAAGACCACGGGAGACCAACGAGCAGCGAGGCAACGAAGCGTGGTGGGAAGGCTCCAAGAGGCGATAAGGGAATAAGGGGTCCTCCGCCCCCTCTTTAATTCATTCCTTTCCGAACAAGCGGCGAACTACGCACGAGTAAACATCGCGACGAGTGGTCCCGCGGGTGAAAAAGGAATTCTAACCGGCGCTATGCATTTCCCCGCTGTTTTCCGCCCGCTCCTAAACGGCTTTCCAGCCCGGCCGGAAGATATTTTCCCGGCCGCCGCTCCGTTTCCACCCTGGGTCCCGTAAAAACCTATTTTTATGAATCAAACGCCGCCACGTTTGTTTATCCAACGAATTACCTCTACGCCCATGGAGCCCTGTACTCTGTAATTACACTCGTAATCAACCCTTTTTGCGTTACAATCTGTTACTCCTTACGTGCCCGGCTGTAAATTGAGTTAACGTCCGAGCTAATGCGCCGGCCTTGAGAGCGTCTCAATTTATACGTTGCTAATTAAGAGTTCGTGGCGCGAAGTGGAAAGTAGGGGTCAGACGCGGGGTATTACGAAATCGCGAGCCGAAGACAAGAGATGGAGGATGCTAGTCACGCGCCGCAGCGATTGTCTCGTCGTCGGAGACCTTTAGACACCAGCGAGCGCAGACGTCGCCGCGATTCTCATTCAGCATCTGTCAATAGAAAAAAAAGGAGGGAGTGGAGGCGAGTGGTGTAAACGGGGGGCGCGAGAGGCCGGGAGGGCCAGAAGTGAGACGAATGCGAGATAGCTCGGGGAATGATTTATACAGGGTCATGATAATCCATCATGGCCTCTCGCCGGTGACCACCCTTCTTCGGCAACCGGGGCAGAAATCATCCCTGCGATTTAGCAAACTGCGAGGCGATACCTTTGCTCCTTTATGGGTAATATTGCGGGTCTGGCAGGGGGTGAATCGATGTCAAGGAACCTGCGTAAATTTCGCGCGAACACGCCGCTCCGCGCCGTTTCACGGGGGCTCGCCGCCGCAGATTTATTTGTACATAAATCCTACGGGGACCCGAAAAGAAGGACGACACTATCTGTGCAGGAAGACCCGTCAGGGCTGAGAGTAAAAGATGAAATTAGATAAACGATGGATGCGAAGGTAGGCGATGAACGCGTAGCGGATGGGACGCGTGTTTCCAGATTTCCCAGCAAGAAGCATACGTAACATTTCGGACAGCTCGATGTAGAATGTTTACACGGGACTGCTGCAACTGAACGCAACGGCAACAATGTTCCAAAGTTAGCATTCTCGGTGTTCGCGAGCTGACTAACAAAGTTTCACTTCTGAATGTTACCTAAAATACACGGTGAATCCGCTATACTAATACCGAGCAGAAGGAGTAATTGGGATTGATTCGTCGATTCCCATAAAGACTTCAAGGTGATATTGAATATTTGTGGCATTCCTGCGAGCAGAATAAATTTCCCTTGAAACACTTTCTTGTAAAGTCAAGGATACGCATAAACTCCTCTCCCCCGCCACGATTTCGGCTATACGCTTGTTTCTTTATGGATAATAAACTTAAAGGGAGCAAAAAATGTTGATGCAAAACTTTCTACATCAAGGCCAATAGTATTGGAGCAAAAAATTGGGGTAGCATTTGGTAAAATGTATGAAGATAACCTTCCCTTCTCTATCGAGCGATACGCTTGCTCCCTTATGGGTAATAACTTCGAAAGGGAGAGAAAAGAGTTAACGCAAGATCTCGTGGCTGGAGCAGAAAAGTGGTCGTAAAGGGAATTAATGCGCGTGCGAATCCTGGAAAAGCAGTACCAATAACCCTTATGACTCGGGATACAAGAGTCCTCGTAAATTCCAGTCCAAACAAACAAACAAATAGGACCCCTATCCTTGGGAAACACAGGTATCGATTAGATGGATCACTTCGAAGCCCGAAATAATAAGTATTAATGCGGCTTGGGGATCCCAGGTGCGAGACGCTGCGAGATCGAGGCGCAAGTAAGTAGTAGAGGTAGACGGTTCGCGCGACATCCAGGCTGACCAAGAGGCAACTGGGACTAATCTCCTGAAAACTGGGGCTGCTCGTGGCAGCGAATGTTGCTCGCGTTCGAAAATGGGTCTCCAGCGTTCGAACGTGTCAGCCAAGTGGAGCACTGGGGCCACCCAGCCTCCGAGCAGAAGAAAAGGACCGATATGTCTCAGGGCACATCCCGTGGCCCCTGCATCTTTTACTCGACCGCGATAATATTAAAGAGATCACGTAGCACCGAGGATCGACGTACTTACATTTCATTACAGCGGCTGTCCGGCCCTCCCTCTTTTATTCCCGCCGCCCGGAATACTTCGGGGTACTGTTAGAGCCCCGCGGATGAAGGGATAGGAACGTTTCGGTAACATTACGAGTATCCCGCTCGAATTTATTCTAACTAGCCGAGTTTCTATGCACATACGTTCACATAAATATCGCGAGATACGCGGGTGTTTCGTTCGAGAGAGTAAACCGAACGGAGGATATGTTTTTGTCGGAGGGATTCCAAGGATATCGGGGAGAAAGCTCCGTGATGCTCCTGCGAGGGTGCCGTAATTAACTTATAAGAATATCATTCGAGAAGCAAGTTTGTTGCTACGTTGTGGAAGCAACGTTCGCTATTACTTAGGATGGATGAAAACATCGAAGGATACAGGATGTCCCGGTAAGCAAAATCGATACACACGTACTGGGACTTGTCGCTCAAGTGGATCCTAGTACCTTTCGCTAGCCGCCAGCTTTTCGCGTCTACATCTTGCTGTGGAGGTGGTGCTCCTATGGAAAAATCGATAAGGTTTCACCCGGCACGAATTTTACTCGGCAATCAGGCGAACCCTTATTGCGGCAGGGAAAAGCTTTCTCCTTGAACGGAGAGGCGAGCTTCCTCCCGGCATCCCGTTGCGAAATTAAATATTCTCGAAGCTATTTGCGGTGGTGTGCTCCGTAATCGAGGACGGCACTTAGTGCCTTTTATCGATACATAGGAGAAATTAGGGTGGAAATAGCCTCTTTATATTCGTATTACCCCCGCCAGCGGCAGCCAAAGGGATCGGGTGCTAGTAAGTACATTCAATTTGACTGATCGCATCTACCGGGCGGCAGAGAGGGTGGGAGACGACCCAAAGGGTGTTTATTCGAGGCTTCGGAGGGACGGGACCTCTCGATACGCGTAATTAAAAAGATATCTCGGCTACGCCCGCCAAGGGGAAGACGGGGAGCGTCTCTGCGGCCTAGGAAAAAAAAAATTTGCATTCTCACGAGGGACCGAGGGAAGCCTGAACTTTTACTCTTCCCGAGGGTATTAACAAACGATCCGCCGAGGAATCGAATGCTCCCCGTAGAAGTTTTCGAGTTGGCCGTCCAGTTAAACGACTTGGTCGTTATTAAAGTGCCCCTTTGTATCGAGACAAAGGAACAGCAGCAAAAGGCGACCCCGCCTGGAACGATAATACGAGTAAGGAGTATCAATTACGGGGGCAACGTAAAATCTCAATCGAAAGTTCTGCATTGGATTTACGGTGATTTGTCGCGACAAACCCAGGATGATTTGGACGGGCGGTTTCAGCGCCGATAAGCGACACGTCGTCGCGAATAATTTAACAAATCAGCGTAACGAGGCCTCCCTCGTCTCGGCTCCGTCGAGATAGCGTTAAAGCCGTCACAAATGAAGGGGAACGCCAGGAGGCGATGCCGGCAAGAAAAGAAGTCACTTGGACGCCGGAGCTTGACTTGAAAAATTCTCCGCCTTAGCCGTGGAAAGGAACGACCTTTGAAAATGAGCCTCATTAGCGACGCTGCTCCGCGCTTCTGTTCCGTCTTTTATCCCTTTTCTTAACGCTTTGATTCGGATAGGCCAATTAACTGTGCTGCGCATCGGAGGTCAAAGGTCGTTGACAAGAAGGGCTCGCGTAATACATTAAATATCGGAAATGGTATCGAAGAATTTCCGCGAAAGTGTACTGGAGGTACTCGTCTGTAGCGAAGCTTCGCCAGTGCGTGCTTCGATCGATCATAATCGCGTGATGAAGAGAAACGGAAACTTTATTCAGAGATTCATTCGGGGAAAGGGGAATCCTGGTTCCAGCAGCCGTTTCATTTAGCGAGCGTTTTCAAATCATTTCAGCAAGCAAGCGCCGTTAAACTTCTTCCGCGAACCTTTCTCTTTAATTTCCTGCGTATAAATATCGCCGGAGGCCAGCCACGCACGGCACAGATTACACAGCCGGAAAATAAAGTGCACGGAGATGTTTCAGGGTCTCGTTTAAACTGCCGCGAACTCGAGCCTGAAGTGGATCTACTCGGCAATCCCCTGCTCCCGCCCCCTCCTCTCTGTATCATCTTCTTTACCTTTTTCCCCCTGTTTCTTTTCTTCTTTCACCTCTGGCACACTCACGGCAGCCTGGCCAATTACCGAGGCACCGGAACAACCAGACAGTGCAAATTGTGATTAATTGCAACAGCGGCGCGCGAGTCCCCGTAATTAATAAAGGCTGCTAATGCCGAGTCACGTTCGCTGAAACGATGCGCTTTCTGCACCGTCGGCGATCGGTCGATCCCCGTTCAGAGGGCTCGATCGTTCGATAAGGCGACAGCAGGAAGCACTGACAAAGGCTGGCTCGTCCCATCGCTCGAACTTCATCGGTGTAATGGCAACGAAGTCTCGAAGTTGCCCTAGATCTAGAAGAGTGGCAAGAACGTCGAGATCCGAGAGCTTTCAACAGTGGCGGCAGCAAGATGTTTCTTCTTTTCCTGAAGGGAGACCGGTGTCGCTTAATGGCACGCGAGACTTCGATGCGCCGTGGATACTTTGGACGTTCCAGGGAAAAGAGTGTCAGACGTAGATAATCAATGGCTGTGATTCCGAATGTCGACTGGTTATCGGATCCGCCGAACCGTCCCCCGTCGAAAAGGGCGGCGTAATGACACCCTTTGTTGCCATTGACAATTTTTATCGGCACAGAATGGAAACTGTCACGCGCCCGCCCACCCTCGCCCCGCGATGTGAAGAATTTATTGAAATAACATTCTGCAGGCCTCTCTCCGGATGAAAAGGCCAGGCCAGGCGAGAGAGCGCTTTGTAAGTGACGTGACTTTGCAATCGGCCGCTGATGTCAGTATTAAATGGAACCACAGGGCTCGGGCGAAAGGACAGGTCAATTAGTGATGGAGGGGAGAGGGGTGCGAAACACCAGAAGCCTCTACTTCATTTTTCCCCCAGAGGGGCTCGATCGGTACCGTCACCCGACTTCGTTTACGATATCATAAAATATTAATACCCCCAGGGGAGGGGACCAGCTTCGAAAGGCCTCAAAGGGCCTCTGGCTCAAAGGTCGCGCCACGAAAAATCGCTCGCGATATATGAGACAGGTCCCTTTGAACGGGGCATTATTTCGCTGGAACTTTCCAGGCGGAAAAAAAGGCTGGACACGGTCGATACGCGCGATAGGCGTCAGCCTGACGTCCCTTCAACCTCCACCGGCAGCGTTCAAGGCTGACATTTTTAATAAAAGATTTAATTACGAATTGATTAATCCGTCACGAAGTGGCGATAATAACCGTGGCGACACGGCCGTCGAATTTTCCATATTTCCCTACACACTTTTAACGTACATACAAACTGATGTTTGACGAACGAGTGCAGGGAATGGTACTCGCAAACGTTGCTGACGATTTGACGAAAGGAATCGCGAGCTCTGGGATCTGTTACGGTGCGAGGTGATGCGGCGGTGTCTCTAGCTACGGGAAAAAATTTTCAAACCACCTTTATGTAAATCGATGCTGATTCGACTCCCCGGAGAGAAGCGAAACGTCCAGGAGCGAGATGACAGGGCGCGCCACGGAGAAAGGGCGTTTCGCTGGTGCAAGTTTTTCTGGCTGAGACGCTGGAGGAGCTGGAGACCCGCGTCGAAGATTCGATCGAAAGATATAGTCGAGTGCCAGGCAAAAAGATGCCAGTCAAAGACGCAGAACGAACAGGAAGCGTCGGGAAGCAAGGAAAAAGCGGCTCCCGGTGTATCCGGTTTTTCATATAGAAACTTTCAAACTGAGCGCCAGCTTAGTTGTCCGTTACGATCCCAGCGGGGTCGGGGAGAGGGTTACAATCTTAAGTTACTTTAGAATCACCGACTTGGGGCTCGTGTCGAACCTGGCTGGCCAATATTCGTTCGTAACGAGGACATACTTCCAGTAGAAGATCCACGGTATTTCACTCACTGTAAGTCATCTCGACTGCACGTCGAAGCCAATGGATTTATGTGGAGTTATACAAGGAACTGGATTCTCAGCACTCCCATTGGCCTAGTTCCACCGGTGCCACTGGTACAGTCGATTGAGAATTATCCCTCGAAATCGAGGGGAACACCTGATATTGAAATTCCTCGATGCACCTTGACTCGTTCAACTGTTAAAGCCGGATACCTCGTCGATTCTCGAGCACGCGCGATAACTAATGGCGTAATAGAGAGGGGCAACGGAGGCGGCTTACGTTTGGTTAATTTACAGTGAAAGTCACGGGCCCCGGGCCGCTGATCTATGGGAAAAGTTCGGTCCGCGAAATTTCTACGCGCGGAAGCAACAGCCGTCGCGAGGGGCGAGAGGCAAGACGCGCTAAATCAACCCGCGAAAATTATTGCCGAAAAAAAGCTCGCCGGACGCGCGGGCATTTCTCATTAACGCGTCATTAACGTTGAAAGGGTGGCGGGCCGAGAAATAAAGAGAGAAACGGTGTGGCCGTGGAAACCGCTGTGGATTATCGTAAATTGGCGAAGACACGGGTAATCGCGCGACTGTATCCGTAAATTCGCGAATTGCAATCTGCGTTTCACTATGACAGAGTAATCTGCGGAATCTTTCTCACAGAATAAAATTCGAATTGTCGTCGTCCGTTTTCCAAATCATCTTTGTATTCCTTGTCGAATAAATTTCTGCCTACTAACTCTAGTAAGGGGGAGTGAGGTAACGAGTGGGAGACGAATACCAATGCAAAAAAGTAAACAAAACGAAAGCTATATGAGAAATGAATTTGTTTATTATTTACAAACATACTTAAAATATTCATCTATAAAAATAATAAAGGTGGTTTTTTAAACTTTTGTTTCAAAAATCCCTTCTGTAGATTCAAGTAAGTTTTATGCATGCTGAAAATTTTATCAATATCTGTTACCGTTGTTAATCTGGAAGGTTCGAGCATTTCAGAGGTTAGGATCATAATTCAAGCAACTTGGTCAGAAAATGTTGGTAAAAAGTGGTTTGTTTCACCATAAAAAAAAACAATTGTATCATTAATTCAACAGTAATTACATGCAATTGGAATGGACAAATATTACTTGAAACATGATGAAAATAATAAATTGTGTTTATCTTGAATAGCATAAGCGTTCTGTATTTATCACTTTCTGCCCGGCGTTGGATGGAACTAGTGAAGAGGGAATATCGTTATTGTTTATTAAAACGCCGTAACATCGCATTCGCGATTACCCCGCGTTCGTGTTTACCCCACGCTCTCCTATATGTATAGTTTGCCTAATCTAATACACTGTAATCTCTTGACACACGAATCTCTAAACTGACAAGATCAGGTGTACCCGTAAGAAGATTGCAGGGAAGCTGGACCGTCCTTCGTCAGACAACAGCTCCGTCAATCGAGCTGTCCGTACCATCGACAGATCCTTTCCCCTTAAACTTTATTATTCACAAGTACATGCAGTCTGCGACACTCCTGCGAAACGACCCCCTGTCGTGCCATAGATAAATCCAAAGTCCACTGTAACCCGGTCTCTCGATTTAATTGTTCTATTTCCTCGCCGTTTCATATAATCCATGAGAATCTATTAAATCCGCCGTTCATTCTGGTCGACGCCGCATCGCACGGTCTACCTTCGCGTCATAGTACGCTTCGACGGCCGTTCCACCGTTCAGTGGCAACACAAAAACGACCCAGCCGTTCGAGAAGGTGGACAATTCGATCGCGGCAATTCTTCGGGAAACGAAGTGATAAATGTCGGGTTATACAGATATCCGGCAGTGTATTAATTCATTTGTCATTCTCCCCGGTGAGCCAATTGTATGCCCGGGATTATGAAGACAACTTAATTAGTAGAGAATTAATTAGCTTCCATACGCCCGGACGGGATAATGCGCGTTTCATATGCCGAGCAATGGTTCTGCGTAAATTTTGCGCGGTTCTTTGGCTACTCTATACATATTAATCGCATCCGCATAGACTGGAACACGACAAGCGAGTGGCATGGAGTATCGCGAACGACGAGGAAGATGAGAAGGCAGCAATTTCGACGCGCGTTTATTAGCCGTCAGCCGTATTATTAGAAACACATCCTCACTAATTAATTCTCGCGCGCTCAGAATGCTGCACTGTGATCTTCGAATAATAGAGCGCGATCTAAAACGCCAGACGATCGATCGACGTTGACCTTTATAACGGTCTACAAAGGTGGCATCGTTTCGCGCCCGAAGGTTTCGCCAAGTTCTTCAATGGAAAGCTTCCCTCGCATCGCGAATATTATTTCTAAGATTGGAACGCTTGTGCTTCCATCACGAGACAGGCAATTGTTCCTCGAGTTCTCGTCTCGCCTGGAAACGGCCCACGGATTCCATTGATCGCGCTTACATGCAAACGCGAGCACTTCATTCGCCGCGTACCTCATCGCAAATTCATTCGCATTCCACCACGTAGGAGATGGCACCCTTCGCCGGGGCACTGCATCTCCGATCGAGGGGCAAGAACAGAGCTTTGCGTTTGAATTACGAACAGCAGGGACACCTGTGATCGCGAAATTATCAGAATGACAGTTCCACGCAAAGTAGGTAACACTTTTCACCCTGCGTTCGCTAATTTCCAATTATCACATTCCCTTACCATACACACGATCGATAAAGTTTTAATTCCGCCCGTTCCTCAAAGGGGGTAGCAGAACACGATAGTGAATAATCAAGTGCACAGCGGATCTCTGGAGCCCAAGATTTCAAACTCTTTCGTTCCGATCTCGGCCAAACTATGCGATAACGAGAGAGAGAGTCCTGCGATACACAGTGCACGCGTGTAAGTGGCGAACGAGCAGCAGGAGGGTGCGTTACGGAAATACTCGTATTTCTGTAGCGACGGAACCAGCCTTCTCTACTCTTCCTCGTTAACGAACCCGTTCGAGCAACAGAACGTCCTTTATCGCGGCTTTGATCTCGTACGATATTCGCGAATAATATAGCCAGCCTTTCCTCCGCGCAGGCAAGAAAATTCTATTCTTTGTCCCTCCGTCTTTCGTTGCACTTTGTACGCGCGCGTGTGTACGCCTCCGCGGTACGGTCGAGGTGAACCTCGAGGAGGAAAAGCAGTTCTCTTCGTGGCTCGATTTTATGGGACGAAGGAGACTGCGGTGTTCGAGGATTTCTCCGTTCGAGGAAACTTGGAATTCGAAATTTCTAACGTCTGAGGATATTTTTTGCGCCAATGGTTTTCTTCCGTGAAAGTGCTCGCCCGGGATCTGATCTCTTGTAAGCTTCCTCTTACACGTACCACTCTATTACCAAGATATAAACCCAGAACAGTCCTCCATCTTCCCCATCCGTCTCGCTGAGAAACTTTCGACAGACCGCCTTCACCGTTGCTTTTTGAATCTGTAAACAGCCGTGCACGCTCTTCAATTTCGGCCATCGAATTCGCCCTCTCGTAAAGCGCGTGCAGGGCGAGGCAACGCGCAGGCCATTTGCGTTCCAAGGGAGCCGAGGCAGCTTTTTATTCCTCGTCCGCGACGGGCTCCACTTCCTCGCCGAGATATATCTGCGGGGCGTGCTTTAATAACGCAGATGAAGCGGCTTATTATGTAACCCGGCGCCGTTAAGTTTTAGTGTTTCGCGTCTTTATCCGGCATCAAACGTTCCCCGCCTCCCAGCAAGGAACTTCTTCTTCCTTTCCCCCGAAGCTCGTTAACGTTCGAACGGGTGCAAGGTTACGCCCGTCTATTACTCCCGCGGTTTCACACCTCCCCTCCCGTGTCCAGCTGATGTTCAGCGTTTCAGCGACTATCTACGTATCCACGCAGAAGATGGGAAAGTTTAACGGGCACGCGTGCAAGCGTAATTGGGTTGAAGGATTGGCCGCGGTGTGCAGCGAGATAACGTAATCGAGTTCCCCAAGAACCCGATTTAAACTTATTTCGCGAGCATGAAATTTTGAGGTAAACGCTGGCTCGCCGGGGAGCGGCAAGATTTACGAGGGCGATGCCGGGGAAGATTCCAGTTGCTCGCCTCAAGTCCCAGGAGCCTGAAGACGCTGCCGCGCGAAAGAAGCCGCACGACAATACGGTTACGCCTCTAATTTAGACGCTCCTGGAACTTGTGCACGCCGACAGAGCGTCCACGTTACAACTTGTCACTTTCTCACAGCGGAGCGATGATTAGGAAGGCATTCAGATCCATGATGCCAACTTCGATGGGTCATTCGAATTCGCAGCGGTACCGAACTATCCGACATTTCTAAGAGTCGTTCCAAGGACTGTCCTAGAGTCAATCGATATACTTAACCACTGCGAGCCACTTTCCATTAGTACTCTACACGGTATCCCTCTTTCGCAAGCCCCAAACCCGCCGAGTATTTGAAATCTAGGAAATAACGAGTTCATCCGGCTCTCTGCCTTGAAGCCGAAGCTCATAAAACGCGGCCAAGTTCCCCGGGGTTGTACGTTGCGAAAATTCGGCGACCCGGAGTTCAAGAGCAGCGGCGGCGGATGCGTGGCTGGAGAGAGGGCGAATTATAGAGCCGATTTTCTTGCGGAGTTGCACGCGGTTGGCGGAACGGGCAGATAAAACGCCGACATATCTCGTCTTCTTTTCTGGGCGGGCACGCGTTAAGTTCGCCTTTTTCGCAGCCATTTTCCTCCTGCCTCCCCCACCCGCCCCACCCCTCGCAAACCCCCTCGTCCATCTTCCGCTTCCATTCCGTTCGCTTAGCTTTCTTTCCACCCCCTTTGGTCCCCCCACTGCTCCACCGCAGACGCTGCATCGAGTGCCGATCCAACTAGCTTCCCTGCGAAAATGCTCGCTTTATCCCGGCGAAGTGGCCGCCATTTCGGGACCCTGTTCTCCCCCTGTTTCCCAAAACGTTGACGACACTTACGACCTCTCCCCTCCCCCGCCCTGAATCCGTCTTTCTTTTCACGCGGCGAGGGGTCCCGACTATTGCCCGCGCCCACCCTCAGCGCCGTTCAACTTCGTTGCTGAGCTTGTAAGAACCCTTTCAGACGGGACACTTTCGTGGCTCGCGGCTGATATCCCGGGCGCATTCATACATTTTTCATCCCGCGCCACCTCTTCGTCGGCTATCGCTGTCTCTGACGGGCGAGCATGCTTCGAGCAGCGGTCGCCGGCCGCCGGCCGCCGAGTGTCTCGTTCGAAATACAAGGAGGAGAATTGGAGAGGAAACGAGAGGGCGGCGCGTGGCTCGCGAAAATTGCATCGATTAGCCGCGAGAGCTGCGGGAAAGTTTCGAAGCCAGTCGCCTTCGAGGAGGAAGGATCCAGAAGGCACCCTCGGGGGTGGTGATGCCAGCGGCGATCGGCCAGGTTAACCGCGCGACTTAATAGACTAACGGGGGTAAAAATAAATTGCCCCTCTAGTGGAAAAAGATTTCCCCCGCGGCGAGACGCGTTCCGCAGACCGGGCGCAGACAGGGGTCGAAGGGACGAATGGGAGCCCCTCTCGCCGCAAGTAGCCCAGAGAAAGGGAAATTGTTTGCCCTTTTAAGAGACCGCGATGTTTCAACCACGCGGCGTGTATCGTTCGAACAGAATTTCAGACGAAGCAGCTCCCTATCGATCTAACTTCTTCAGCCCTCGCCTCCAGTCGGCGTTCGGCTCTCTCGGGGGAGCCGAACGCGCGATACGGAAGAAGATATCCGACTGCAGTCGAATTTCGCACCCAGAGACGACCAGAACTTCGGCGCGGAACAAACAGGGTGGATCAAGGAATCTCGGGTCTCGGGAAAACGAGACGGCGAAGGGAGTCGAGCCTTTGAACGACGGAAATACTTCTTGCGACGACGAGGAAGCACTCGTGTCGTCTTTGAGTCGCATTGTCTCCTCTGCGAATTCGGGATTAAAAGTCGAGAAGCATCGATCGCGTAACTTTTTATCGCCTCTTTGTTCGCCCAACGAAATAAACTTCCGTTCTTTTCCACATTTCCTAATGTAACGCTGGTGTGTAAGCGTACGTGCTGTACATCGGAACACTGGGAAGATTAACGCGGCCCGCTTGTCATTCGCAGTGCCTCCTCGGTCGTCTTTCGCAATCTCTTCCCTCGCCGGGCTCCACACTCTAAAGACTCGGCTCGGTGGGCACCGGGGCTCTATCTTCTCTGTAATTACTTTCTGACTCGTTCGCGCTTTTCACGAGCCAACACTCCTGCCGCCTTTTTTTCTCCTAGAATGATCATTCTGTGCCCGCGCCCGCGTCCGGGTCGAACAAAGCCGCGGACCCGCCACCGGGGAACATACCGCAGACTCAATTCCGGTTTTTCTCGCGACGGCGAATTTAGTATCCAGCTTGCCCTTTGACGCGTTCCTTTCACCCCCGATTACAATTAACCCTCCACCCGATGTACTTCGCTTGTCGTTTTGTCCGCTTTAATTGGATTGTTCTATGATTAAGGCAGCCGACGGCTTGCACGGGGATGGATATCCTCCGTTTCCGAGCTATTCACGCATTGTTCCACGCAGAATTACAGAGGGTAGTTCAATAGAACGGTTTCATCTTCTACTTAGATTCTATTACATGTCGGAATTTCAAGCTATCATTTTCAAATTTCCCCCTCAACTTTCCTTTCCCCGAAGTCCATTT
The DNA here is from genome assembly GCA_963971345.1 of Andrena flavipes. Classification (NCBI taxonomy): domain Eukaryota; kingdom Metazoa; phylum Arthropoda; class Insecta; order Hymenoptera; family Andrenidae; genus Andrena; species Andrena flavipes. The sequence continues at coordinate 54,271,761 of OZ020482.1, forward strand.
ATCTCGCTGCATCTCATTCCACTGCTCGTAGTATTTTTGGTCCGTTCAATGTCTGATCAATCAGAGGTAGGTCAACTGTCTACTTTCGTTAGAAATAGAAACATCCCTCCGCAGCCCCAGCTCGCACTATTTCGACACGCGTAATTGATTGGCAATTCCAGCACGACGTCCGACAAAGCATGGCCATTTGTCAGCCCGCCGCTAATAGATCGGGTGGTCCGTAACTTTGAATTCTTAACTCACTGGCTGTACTGTAATAAGTAGTTGTCTTATATCGTTTAAATATACAGAAGAAAGCTGGAACCAACGCGGCCGCTAATGGTCCTCATTACACCGTTAACAAAGGCATACGTTCGTTTTCATTAAACGCGCGGCATTCGCGGTGCTCGCAGCAGCGCGTTGCTCTGCTTTCCTCTTCCCCCTTTTGTTTCGACATATTTATTTGTTTGTGAAAACGGCCGGCCAGTTCCGGCGCTGATGCGCCGTTTTGATAATTGAGTCGCAAACCGACCCGAAACGTTCGCTGGTGTCCGGTTTTCCCGGCTTCAGCAAGAACGAGCGCGGCGATTTTCCAGGTGGAACGCGAAATTATTGAGTCGCGCGGGAGAGGGGCGGGGAGGGAACGCAAAGAGCGTTTCCTGGCTGGCGGAACGGTGAAAAGGGCACGCGACGGCTGGGTAATGCCACACAAGCTTTTAATTGCTGGTGAAATTGTTTTCTCTGTCCGCATGAGGTGGTCATCCGCGGACGAAAATTCTGTCGGACAATTATGCCCGATTTTAGGGATGAAGCGGCGTTATCCGAGTGTGCCCGTAATCGCTGACAATTTCCACTGAAAAGCATAATAAAATCGCGACGGAAGACTATCGACTGGCACAGCCTTCGCGAATGCAATTAAATCAATGGGTTAAAGATAGTCGATCTATCGCGCCGGACGTTGACGGGTCGAATATTATGAATTAATATTATGATACCTATTTCTAGCGTCGCTAAATTTCCCCTTTTTCCCGATGCAGATTGTAATGGTAGTTATTTCTTGATTTAATCTCCTTGACGCGGAGCATAAAGAGAAAGTTCATCATAAATGTAGCACGAATTCGCCACGAACGTGAAATCTCGGTAACAGGTAATCAAAATTCAATATCGCAGTTGCCGCGAGAGATCGATCGGTTGAATATCGAAGCATAACGCGAGCGACGCTTACGGGTGATGTACAATGGTTGAAATCGCTGAGAATTCTTGAACGTATAGTTGGAAGATGGACGCGTATCGACTTCGTCGCGCGTCAGGCAACAAGGATTCCGATATCCTTCGGGAGAAGCTTAAAGCGATAGGCGCGGATATGGTAACAAGCCTCGCGCGCCCTCAAGATTCCGCGAGGCTCGGGGTCGCTCGGCGAAAAATTCGATTCCCGGTGGTGAACACCGATGGAAGATCGACCCAAGGAGCCGTAATAACGCGGGGCATCCTTGGAACGCCGCTAAGGATCGATAATCCTGCTCGCAGGGCGATTGTCTTAAGTGAGCCCGAGCCTTGTACGTGGAATGCGCGTATAGTGCGTGGCGGCTGTATGGAGTGGATACGGGTAATCTCGGTAGACCAGTTACGCCCGGGGGCATCGACACGGGAGAAGATACTCCGCAGTATCTAAATAGAGCCATCAAATATAGATCACGAACGCGATACGTGCGAAAGCATTATCTATATGGCGATATCCTCGCTTCGGTCCTCAGCCTGCCGCCCTTCCATATTGCGAGCCGCAAAATTATGGCTAGATCCCGGGTATTCGTGTTTCCCGGTTACTGCTCGACGTCTCTGCGCTTCTCCTCCTAGCCACCTTGGCCTCTCCGCCCCGGGGCACGCGAGATCTCGTTTGAGAGTCGGTAAACGTTTGCTAGTGTTGCTACTGCGCGAGTTAACAGCGACCTCCTAGCATGGGATATTACTTCGTTTCACGGTATTGTTGCACGCCGGGTTTCTTCTCTCGCGGCATTCCGAGTTCGAGGAACCCGGGGACCCTTTCAAGGGGGAATTAAAGCTCGGGTTCGATACAGACGGTGTTGATCAACTGTGGATCATCGTCCAACTAAATAGGAGCATAGCAGTTCAGTCGAGCTTCTATATCCCAACCGCTATTGTACCTAGCAATTCTATTGTGCGCCCACCTTAGCGGATATCGCTGCGACGACCGGCAACCCGGTCTCGCGCAGGAGAATCTGCCAGTAGCGTGGCAGACTCGCGTCGATAGTGGCCAATAAAACGCAGGAGTTTGTGGAACGACGCGGAATACATTCGAGCCGTTCAAGGGAACAATCTTATCGCAGGGTTACAATTGAAAACGGCTCGAAAGCTCGGGGGCGACGCCAAGCTCCCGTGGCGCGGCAATTTTCATACGTTCCGCGGAATTTTGCGAGCGACCCTCGAACAAGAACGGAGACGATGGCCTGCCGTTCCCTTGGTCGAAATTTCCCTTTTGGTGGCACGGTACCCGAATCTGGATCTCCTTCGCTAACTTTATCCCTCCCAGAATCTCCTGGAATGCTACCGGCGATTCTTATTCCCCGAATTGTCTTTCCACCCTCTCGAGGAGCGACGATACGCGCGTCGTTTCCTCGGATAAATCCCAGTAATAATGGGTGATTCGGAACTTCTGTTACGGTCCATTCTTGCCAGTGAACAGAGAGAGAGAGAGAGAGAGAGAGAGAGAGGCGAGGGTGTTTTTTCGTTCAAGTTCTCTCGCAGCCTGTGGCTCGGGTAGGCTTCGAAAGCGAGGCACGACGAAACCTCCCGTTGGGATGTCGTTCAAGGCCACTCTAAAAACCGGCGACGATGAAAAAGAACCTCTTTCGTTATGCATTCGTTATGAGTGTGCCGGCTTTATTCGCTTCGCGGGGTAGTGGCACGATGAAACAAGCACTCCATCGCAAATGAAGTGGATTCTGCACGCGAATAAGGCCGGATGTGTTTATAGAATTCATTCCTGCGCCCGTGAACGCTCGAGACGTAAAGTGGGGTACTTTAGATACGAGTCATTCGCAAACGTTACACGTACCGTGTAATTTTCTTTTTTCTTCTCCTCCTCCCCCTCGTTTTTTTTTTTATTCGAGCCGCCACTCTTAAGCGGTGTATCGCTGTGCCTTTTTTTCTCTCCATCCGGCCACGCAGCCCGCGAGGCTAGAATAAGCGAGTCGAATATCATGTTCTGCCAGGCAACTCGATGTTCATCCTTTATGATACTAAAATCGAATGCGGCGGGAAACGTGAGGTGCCACTCGACAGACCGCCTCCTCATCCCCTTTGCGGGAGAACCCAGCTCACGGTGATTAAAACTGGATCAGCTTTGTTATTGACAAATCGAGAGTTCGCGATAGAAATCGCTACAATTCGGCAATAACGTCGGCGAGGTTGCACGTGTACGAGATCGTCGATTGTTTTTAATGCCGAATCCACCTCCCGAAGTGGACTCGATAGAGAAACGCGCCGTATAAACAGAGAAAAGGAATCCCCCGCGGAGCGGAAACTAAACATAAAACGTTCGAAACGATCGTTGGTGAACGAAGACAACGGGTTTTCGCCGGCGTTATTGGAAAAAGTGGATTTTCGAGAGGTCGCGTCTGCGAATCGTATTTCACGTCGACTAAGCGGGCCGCGCGCACAACAGATAAATTCGTAGAACACCACCGACTCGATGGGGGTAGAATAAATGGCCGCTAGGCTCGAATAAACAACGACACGTGGGCGGCTTATTTACATTCTAGATGAGCTACGGGATAATCGATATTCCCAGCCAAGTGGCGCCGCGGTAATTCAAACGGATGGTATTTCGATAATCTCAGCCTTCGCGTGTAATTGACGCTTCAATCTTTCGCCGGGGTTATCGATAATATTCCCATTTACATCAACGATTTCGATCTCTAGTTGAATCCACGTCATTTACAAGCAGTCGATTAAATTTCGGAGCTGGAAACCCTAACCGATCGGAGCACCTGCGTCGCGTGAAAATTTCCTCGGACGAAACGAAGATCTGAACGTAAAAAAGGGAAGGAATAAGCAGAGCGAAGGGCAAGAGAAAATGCCGGTTGGCCCGGCTAGACGGTATCTGAATCTCGTAAAAGAAACCGGAGAATTTGCATCGCGATCATAATCTCTTCAAAGGCTTCGACGCGTTCCCTGGGAACGTAATTTCGCGGAGGCGCGCGGCGATCGGTCGAATCCTGGCAGCGAAGACGACGAGCCCGGAGTCAGAGCTCTGCTGGTCGGAGCAAGGCCTGGGCAAAGTTTTAAAATCAAAAGTTAACGCAGCCGACACGGCTGTGGGGCTTTACTGCCTCGAGATGAAGTTGTTTTTAGCAAAGCCACCGACTGACACCGGCGCCGAGGTTAATAATTTGCGGGAGCACGGATGTACGGAAGCAGCAATGATAAGTATAACACCGGGGCGAGCGATCTGGCACGTCCAGGCTTCGCGTGAGGCGCCTTAGAAATGAATTAAGTTCCGAACTTTGCATATCTTCCGCCCTACTCCCGCCTACATATACCTCATCAGCCTGCCTCTCTGACTCTGCCGTCTTTCCACGAGCGTCTCCTGTTTCCCCTTCTGATCTTTGTTTCCGCATCTCTATCTGCGCTCTCGTTCTCCCTTCGACGTCTCCTTGCTCTACCTACTTATACTTCCTCTCCCGCTCGCTCTCGGATCCTCCTTCATTTCCCTGGACCGCTCTCTCTATCAGCCTCTTCATTGTCTTCCTCTCTGTTTTCATAGCACGCCGTCCTCTCTCCTCTCGGTTTCATACTCTTTCTTCGAGCGAAGCGAGACAGCCTCGGACGCTTCGCCCAGCCTCATTCGGGCGACCTTATCTCTAAAATATTCCAACCACGGGCCCAACCCAGCCCGAGCATTGTCCTCTGGCAGGCATACAGCCAGCCAAAGAACGTCAACGCTCGTTCCGCCCTGACACGTTATTAAAACGGACGTTACGTCGCCATCCCTCGTGCCTGTCGCGGCCAAGTCAGCCTAGCTGAAGACCTTCGACCCGCGTGCTCGCCCTCTATGCTCCTCGTTCCTCCCCCTTATTCGGAGGACATCGCGGCCCATCGTCCTCCGAGAACCCCGAAACGTTACTTTTCGACCGGTTTATTTGCAGCTGTCCGCAAAATTCCACGCTCTCGCGAGCTCTCTCCCTTTGGGTGTCGCTCAGAGGGGACTTGGCGCAAGATAGCAGCGATGCTGTGGAAACATTTCGGGATAACAGTCTCCGCCGAGCAAGAGATTTGATGGACTTTTTGGTGAATTCACTGGCTGGGGCGCTTCGATGTGGGACTGCGAATCACAGGATCGTTGATTTTTGCAGGGTGAGAAAAACGCCGGGGTTTGGGAAATGACATTGGTGGAATAGTCGAAGCGTTGGCGTAGAATGTTGACTGAAGAGTACCCGCGTTTGTGGCACGGCAGTGAGAAGTCGATTCTTCGAGGATCGAAAATAGAATTGTTGAATATCCTAGTCTCTCACCTATGGGAATGAATCTTTAAAAACGACGAGGTAATTGATTTTCCATGCAACATAGACGCGGTGCGCGCATAAACGCCCTTTTCTAAATCTCCTGCCGCGACCAGATCGTCGTGACTCTTGAAATAAGCCGGGAGGACGGTGAAACGCGACTGCCGGCGCGTTAAAAAGCGAGCCGCCGTACACCGATACTAAAATATCATCGATTTTTCATCCTCCCACACTGTCAAAGCGCATTGTAGCGCGCTGTCCTGGCCAGAACAGCTTCATGAAGCTTTTCGAGCGTTTTCAATAATATTATCGCGAAATCGCAGGCCGCTTTACGGCCCTGCCGCGAAAACTCATTAAACGAGTCAACGAGTGACGCGCGAAATACCTTCGAAGCTTGAAAGTGTTACTGTTTCCTGTGCCAGTCAATCGTTCCGCCATCGGTGTCAAAACAATAATTCCATCGGTCCTGCGAAATTCAAATTTCCGGAGAGACCAGTGTGCTCCAAAGGTGAAAAAGCGGCGGGTAAATTTGAAACGGTTGGTTCCGCGAAATGTGTATGGTACAGGAAATAAAATCGCGCTTAATCGGCTTAAATTAAATCCCGCGAGTTATAAAAGGCACAAAGCCGCGGCGATGCGGGCGCGCGTTGATAATTCCGCGAATTATTGTGGCTATCCTGCTCGATTAATCGCCGCTGTCGAATATTCCGATTGAATCATTAATGTAATTATCCAAAAGAAACGGTTGGAAGAAGCATAGAAAGTTTTTGTTCAAAATATCTTCTTCGATGGGAACGTTAAATCAGCTCTATCGATGCAAACAGAATTCGCCTGATCGATCGAATTCTAAAATTCTAGAATTGCCCTTTCGCGATAGCATCCCCAATCGCGAGAGGGGAGAGAGAAAGAAAAACGATGACAGATATTTCATTATCTTCCTCGATTTCGCCTGTCCTCCGAGAATGCTCTGTATCAGCCCTAACCACCAGCCATCCCTAACCACCTTTGCCGGTTAAGACGCCGATAAGCCGTTCAGCTTCTCCCTCAAAGGTCAATCGTTCGTTAAAGAGATGGAGAACGAACGGCGTCGCTTCCCTGCGGATCGTTCTCGATCACCAAAGGCGGATTTACGGGCGAACGGAGACGGGAAAGGGAGGAACCTTGGGGGGTAGCGTCGAGTGAATAACTAAAAACGTTTAACATAATATCTGATCTCGCGTAAAGGACCCCCGGGGGCGCCCTTTCGCGCAGTTCCGTATCTTATTCGTGAGCCGAGAGGCTGGCGGGGACAAATGCAATTTTTCCAGTAGCGTGGAATCAAATGAAAGATCCGACCGCCATCGGTAACTACCCTCATTTTTATTCCACTTCCTACTACCCCTCCACTCTTATCGAGAAGAAGGTGTTCCAACATCCCTGCCTGTCTCCCTCTGGCCACTTCTATTCCCCACTCTTCTCCCCTCTCATCCTCCCTCTCAGGGGCTCTGTTTTCTTTGGTAACCCGCTCCCGACGATCCTTCGCACTCGTTATCGCAGCCGGCGGTCCCTGCGACGTATCAGTGCTCGTTATTTAAGCCAGTGAAGTCGCACGTGACACACTGCAGATTGCCTGGTCGCGCTAGGACCCCGACGCGGAATCCGGTCGCGCCACAGGTCGCGCCCTGCGGTTCTCGACCACCTGCCCCGATTCCCTTAAGCTCCGGCGACATTTCTCTAGAACTGAACCACATGACCGCGCGGCCGTGAGAAGTGGATGAAAGCATGGTGTTCTAAGGCGCTGGATACGGTAGAGTTCCTCCCGAGCCTGAAACTATTTCCCTCGTCAAGATGAATGCAGCGGCAGACGCATAATTAACGGGTCCCGCCGGGTCTCATCAAAACTCTTGCGTAAAAGGCGCACGCGGCTTTCTTGGGGTCGGGGCGCGTTTAATGCGGCGGCATTGTGCGACGGGAAGGGGAAAAATGTCGCGTCTGCATTTCCGCCCCGATTCAGGCACGGCCGATGCATTTCTGGGACGGCCGCGATTTAAACGTTGAATCCGAAGGTACACGGAGAGACGTGCCGGATGCATTTACGACACGGCACGTGTATTTGTCTCTCCGAGGCGTTCACGTGGCCGTGAGATTTGTTTGTTCCACTTTACTGATACTTCCTGCCGGATCAGCTGTCCTGGAAATGCGCCGGATTTATAGCCTTCCGCGTGATTTAACGCTGCCCAGCGTAAAGTGCGAGAAAATAAAGGAAGCGGAGGGAAACGGAGAAGGCACAGAAAAGCTTCCGGTCGAGCGGCGAACGGAACAAAAAAGTTGCTTCGCGCCCGGGAACAATGGAAATAAAAGTCATCAATGCCGAGAATGCCGGTACTTGATCTTTTAACACTTGAATTCGTATCCCGGCGCATTGCTGCTAAGCGAGATAAAAGTGTAGTGTAAACGGAGGAGAGAGAAAGAGGAGGAGAATGCGAGAGAAATGCGTGAGATGGAATGGAAATCAGAGACAGAAGGGGAACGCGCGCGAAGATACGTGAAAGAAGTCGGAATGGAGGAATTCCTATGACAAACCGATATCGAGCGGCCGATGAAACGAGGACGAACAAGGAGAAGAGAATGTTCGGCTTCGGAACTTCATTTAAATGCAGTTCTTTCGGCACGCGGAGGTGTCGGCGCGGGGCCTGCTCGGAAAGCGGCGAAAGCGTCGCTGGCAAAGTCCGAAGGATTAAACAGGATACGGATCCAGGTTGTAGCAATGATAGTTGGGGAGCTCGGGCTCGTGTACGTTACTGTGAAACCTATGCAAATTGCCTCTACAGTGCCGCATTAACGGATTTAAAAGCGATATATGCCTCGCGTTCGGCTGCCGACCTACGACATTGCATTAGGCGGGCTTCCATCGTTCAACTTACGACGCAGGATTTGCCAATAAAAGGATTTACCATTGACGGGAAGTCGGCTGGTCCGCTGGTGGATCAGGCCAGCGGCAAATTTCGCCGTTGTTGTCGACAGGTCGAAGCCGTGTTGGCTGTTTAACGAGCCCGATCAGTGAAACATAGCTAGCTTGCAACATTTTCGATTACAATACCTCGCGCAGTTTGTAAACAGCCTGGAACAACAATCTTGATTAATTACCGAGGTTGATGTAATATCGAATTAATTTGTCGAACATGGTCCGAGCATAACGGAACAATGAAACGGGGTATCGGCCGAGTGCTAACCTACATTGCCGATTGTCGAGGGGAAAACATTTCGCGTGCTAATAAGCATTCGGGAGAGCGATGCATGCGGCTATGCACCGTTACGGGCCGCGCGGTATTAGGGGAATGGCCTGTATCAAGATTTTCCGAGGCCGAGGCCTACTTCGTCGCGTTAATTACGATCTAATAATAGCTAATCGCGTCGAACTTCTTGATATCTTCGATGGAACCGATCCCCAGATCCTCCGCAGAGATACACTAGCGGTTAAAGGCTCTGCTATCGAGTTCTCCTATCTTGTCGCTTAAAAACGTGAAATTTTACGAGCCCATTATCCACGGCGCGTCATAAACTAGGATCAAGCCTATCGAAACAGCCGCGGCCCCGCGGCGACTATGATCGAGTATCTCGACACCTTCACCCCCACCCCCGCAACCGGCTGCGCCACGAATTTACAATCTACCAAAACGTGAGCGTTAACAAACGAGTCCCGTGTCTCGTAGCAGCACGCTCGGGACCGTAAGTTTTCATTAACGCGATAAATCGGCAACAAGGCCAACCGGGGACGTTGCTGAGCGGAATAATTAAGGATACGCGACAGGGGGCGGGAGGGGTCGACGTTTAAATGGCGGCCACGCACCACCGGCACGAGTGGGCCGTTTGTGTGTTTTAAGGTGAACGGAATTAGGAAGCCACAATGACGCGCCCGAAATTCTGTTGACCTCGTGCCGCTCAACGCAGAAATTGGATTAGCCATGTTTACCTGTGGACCCTTAACTGGCTCAACCACTTAACCTCCCCTGGTCGAACGTCTTCGGTTATTCCAGGACCAGGTGTTCGATGGAGATCGGCCTGGGCTCGCGGAGAAGTGGCAGAGAGAGAGAGAGAGAGAGAGCGGGACAGGGAGACAAGATCCCACTGTAATTTGATTAATTCGACCCGAACCGAATTAGGATTCGTCCGACGGTGTGCTCGAGGTAAACGCCAAGGTGCTCGAGACCCGACAATGGACCGTAGAGGGGTTCGTCTTTTGTTCGTTACGCGAAACGCACGAGACCGCACTGCACCTTGCTCCTCTGCTGGATGAACTGCTTCCTCGGACGATACTTTCGGCGTCTGCCGGTGATAAATGCACCGCTCGCCGTTTCCACGAAGCGAACGAGGAGGCCACTCTTAAAGCAAGAGGATTGAAGTCCGGCTTATTGTTCGTTTTAATTACATCGCGGTAACGTGGCTCGTTCCGTGCAGTTCCGCGCGATAGCCAGGGATATATCGGGGCGAGAAACGTTCCCCGGCACGGAACCGGTACGTCGTGTTCGCCGGTCCTTAATCCGCTAGCGCGTTAATTCGTTTTAAATTAACGAGCCGCGCTCAATTTATTAATAACGGAAATCTGGATGAGTTCGCGTTTTTGATCGCTTACACAGATGTCGCAATAAATGGGGCTGCGGTCGCGGTGTCCATAAATCGTAATGGATTCAATAAAATCGCCGGAGTTTAACAATTCGATAAATCGCGCTAACCGAATCAAACGCCGAACGGTAATAGGATTGCAAATAACATTTTAGTGCGATTCAACGACGCTTCTTGAATTATATCCCAGTGCTCGTTCGCTCGTTCGTTCGTTCGTTCAGTTCGTTCGCTCGCCCGCTAGATGAAGCATTAATTCGCTCAGCTCCCCTCGTATTTTCAAAAAATCGATCATCGAGGCAGAGGCAGCGGCAACGCGCCGCAATCGATGCCGTTTCGACGCTGTAATTGCCGTGTAAGCGATATTCGCTGCGTGGAAGTCGGGGGCCACCGCTACAATTCCAGGGTTAATTTTCCATCGATAAGCGACCCGGCGACGAAACACGGAAATTTGACTTCAGAACGCGTTATCCGGTCGCGGGATTAATAGTATCGATAAATTTGTAAATTATATTTGCTACAGCAACGGTGGGAAGGGGGCTGGGCGTTTCCTTTCACCAGATACCCCCGCGACGCTTAATTAACTGGTCTTACTTAGTCGCGCAAATTGAGAACGAACAATTTCCTGATTGCACATCTTCTCTCATTGCACACGTAAACAGCGAAACCACTTTATTAAGCGATCGAAAACGATACACTCCTATAGAACCTATTAATCCAACGTATAGTGGAAGAAAGTCGAGCAGCGTTATCCCTCCTCTCCGGCTCGTTATTAAAATCACTTGCCGCGCGAACACTGCTCGATGGCTCTCTAATGTCTCTCCGATAATAGCCCTCTCCGCCTAACAAATTGGATGCGACGTACGACAAAAATGACCGTATATTAAGCGGCACTTGAAACTGCGGAAAATTTCATTCAGTCCCGTGTAACTCGATCGAACCGGCGAACGATAGTGTCCCAACTAGCGACCTCTCGTCCGGAAAATCCCCGCGTCGCTCCTATTAAAACCGTTAATTTTCCTCCTCGACACGTAATATCCGGGGCGGTGTTATCGACAGGGTATCGATCCAGCAGACGTGCGTCCCCATGCTCGTCGCGATCCATCACATCGAGCTGACAACGTCACGCTACTGCCTCGGACGCGCCGCGCCGATGGGAAAGCATCCAGCCTCTGGCAGCTGCGAGCCGTAAGAAGTTTGCGAATCCTTCCCGAAGTTTAACCTCAATCACTTATGTAACAGAGTTACCGCCGGTACATACGTTCGCCTATCCGGACAAGCTTTGATTCTCCACCCCTTCTAACCCCGACGTCTGCGTTCCCTTGTCCCCGTTTCATCCCCGTCCGGTCCCCCTCCCCCCGTCTCGTCACCGTTCCCGCGCACACCCTCCAGCGAGTGTCTTCCTCTATCGTACAGGTTCTTCGGTACCGTAAAGCGACGGAATTGCTGTGTTTCCCACCCACAGGCCAGATCGACTCTCGTCTGCCGCTCGCGTCTATCCGTCTCATCACGGTTTATAGTTAACAATTCCGGATCCGAGCGGTATTTACATGCAAACTTATACGCGCCACGGAAACTCCATCTCGTTCGCGTCTCCCCTCGTGCCGCTCCCGCACGGTCGCTTCGACTGGACCGCGTCGAAATGAGATTTCGACATGCCCCGGCTGCTGCAGGACAACGGAACGGACGCGGGAATACCTACGCGTCGGAAGTCGCCCGAAGGACAAAGTTTGAAGGCGCGGCGCGGCGTCCAACGAGAAAATGGATGGCCGACCAGTTTTCGCGACTACGAAATTACATTATCGCCGCGAATCGTCAAGTGGAGGATATTCTGATACTTTTCTGAAATAGCTGCGGAGCGATGCGTCCAAGTGTTGAACGTTTCAGCTTCAATTTTATTGCCACCGACAGTGTCCAAGGAGATGAAAAGGGTTCTGTGTTAAATAGGACACATTCGGGACTCTCGAATCGATGTTTACGTTCTCGGTGACCTTTGTGCAGAAGCACGGGAAAACAGATCTGGCTGCTGAATACGTGGAAAAAAGACCCAATTAGTTTTGAGTGGTTGCGCTGGCCGAACGAGGCCAGCAGCTGCTCCACATACATACCTATCGAATCGTCCCCGCACTCGATCCTCTGTTATCATTGTCGTTGACTATCTAATGAAAAATGCACAGATGACACTTGACCGACACTCTCGTTTCGTTGCCTCTTGTGTACTTAATTCTTGACTCGTGGGTATCGGGAGCTTCCCCTCGGATCGATAATGCATCGTCGAGTGGAGCGGGGCATTGTCTCCTTCCAAAACGTGTTCCTCGTTTTAACGAACGTAAGCCAGCAGTACGCAATCGAGTAACCGAGCACGGGTACAAAGGCTCGTTCCTCTTTCAAAGTCTTTCTATCGAACATTATCGATCTTTCGATTGAAAACACAGACGTAACCACCAGTACTCTTCCGTGCCTCGTCTACATCACAGTCCCCACTTGTGCCTCGTGCCTTTACGCGCCGCTCGCATTCTGGAATCCGTGAAAGTAACGAAAACACAATCGCACTGTGTAGAACCGATGCTTCAGCCTCGGAACTCGCGTATAAATCCATTATAGCGGGCGCGTGTCGTCGGAGGGATGGGGTAGAAAAAGCGGGAGCACGCGTGTCCCGCCGCGTGTATCGTTTTTCAGGCGGCTACGAGCGGAATTCCAGCAATCGTCAGCCGCGCGAGCCCGTCATCAGGGAGGGGAGGGGCAGGGGAATCTCGATAAACGACGGGGCTTCCTGGATGATTCGTTTTGACACAATCGAAAACGGGATCAGCGAGCCGTTATCGGAGCGGCGTTGGAACGACGCTTTCGCCCCCCCCCCCCCAGCGTGTTCTTTCCTCGTCACTGGGGGGAACGATCGCCGATGGCGACCAGGTGTGTGGACACGAGATTCGGTGCGCTCGTAACGTCCCAGGCAAATAATTACAGGCCTGTCCGTCGCTGGCCACCGACCAAGGATAGGAAAAATGGGAGTGCCGTGTGTGTACACATCGCGAAGCACGCGAGCCCTAATTATCGTGGCTCTTTCGCGAGCGGGTTTGATTTATACTGCCTTCGTAACGGGTCGCGATGAGTCGCTGCAATTTTAAAGCTATACCACTTGGTCGCTTTCACCAACCCTGCTTTTCAAGGGAAAAAACAGAAATATCATCTTCCTCAGATTTATCCTCCACCGCCTAACATTTTCTGAATAAAATCTGACAAAGTGACGATATTTTGATGGCGCAGTGTTCGCGGGAACTCGAACGAACTAATTGCTCGAGGCATGTGAAATTTTTCTGCCGTTACTCGAGCACGCTTGGCAGAAATTTCCCATAATTGCTGTTAATGAAGTATTATGAACGTTCAGTAAAAATGAGGGGCGGGGATAAAATGAGGGCGGAGAGAGCCCGCTGGATATAGAGCATTTTATGACGGAAAATGGGCGAAAACTATATTGGAGACCACTCTGGCTATTTACGGGCGTGATTCATGCGGTAGTTCCCTAAGTCGGAGTAGTAGTTGCGTGTAAAATTGCTCGGCGAAAGCAGCGTGCGCCGGGTACCCAAGACAAATCTAGGAGATGGTTAAACACGAATGCATCGCCCCGGACGAAGGCAACCTCCATTTGTAGGGAACGAAGTGGATGGTTTCATTTGTTTTGTCTCTACCGAATGATCCATTAGCGAGAACGCTGGCTATCGGAACCTCGCGAAATGTACGGCACTCCCGATCCCGGTTTCGTTTTTCACAGGGACCATCGAAACGAATAGTACAAAAACTATCCTCGTTAGAACTTGATTCGTCAAAAGGTAGACGAAAACGTGAATTGATCCTCGATATTGTAGGAGTTCGCCATTTTAGAGCAGACATATGGTGCGAGTGAAGCTCATAGGTGGCGTTCGGTAATTAGAGCCCGGAATATAAGAGACCTCGGAGAGTCGGCTGTGGTTCAGGTGGTTTCCCCCTGAAGCTTTTATGTCTCTAGACAAAACAGGCAGAATAATGAGGATAATATTCCCACAATTTACCACATACACGGGAAGCCTTGTGATAAGCGTATCAGTTATGGCCAAAATATAGATTGCTTAAACACAGAGATAGGGGAGGTCTTTGTCATGACGCTACCCGAGGTGCACATTGCAAATACGTACCAGTCTGATGCGGAAAAATATTGGTGGCTGCGAGAGAAAACTCCACCTTGATTGTACTAAGTAAGTTTAAGCCCGACTTCTCAGGAGGATGTACAGTAGAAGGATACTGAATTACTTAACAATGTATATATGGCAAACCACATTTTTTATTGTTTTCTTTACACCTTTTGTAAATGTACATAAAATATATGAGGCAGTCAGACTAACCCACATTTTCTTCGAAATTGAATTAGTTGCAATAGCGTATTCCAATAGGCTCTACTAACCATATAAAATAGGAAAAAAAAATTTTTTTTTAATGTGAGTTAAATCCAGAAAAATACACAAAAAAAGCGAAATGACGCTATTCATTCAGCTGTGTTTAGATTCTAGAGACGTAATTAGTCTGCACTTTAACGCATTTTTACGTAGAGAGTCTGAAATATAATGACTCGACCAACTCTCTCGGATTTACCCTAGTCGGTATAAATGTGTGTGTTGTGATATGAATGTGAACGTCGTTATTCCCATGTATGAGGCAAAAAATACCGTTCTGGTTTCCTCAGACATGATGCGTATTTTTTTCCGGAATATAGTACCTGAAAATGTTACCCTTAGCAATCGGGAAACCGCACAGAGTAGAAACTATTTTATAAGTATTTTATGGAGACAAGCAATCTAGCGGGCACAAGTATAAGTGGTAGATGATTTACTACATTGAACAATGTAACATGTACTCAGAGTATTTTCTGAATATAAAAATTTAAAAAAAAAAGAATGGGTGAGATGGTTAAGGCGGCTGACCAGCGCGCAACGAATTTGAAAATCGTGGTTTCGAGTCTTTTTTCCCGTCTCCTACAATATCGACGTTCAAATTGCAACTGCATATACTTCTATCTAACGAATCGTCCATAACCAACAAGCAAGTAGAATGAAATCCCTAAATCTGTTTCCCAGCGAGGACCACTCGCAGACTAAATAGTTCTCGCCCGGTAAAACCCACTTACACGGGCCAGAGCAACGTACTAATCGACTTCCCGCGAAGTCTCGTCTCGTTCCTCCGGCGAGGAAGCACGAGAGGAAGGCGTATCGAATCGCTGGAGCATCCAAAGTCAGTGATTTACACCGTGCGCGCGTCGGTTGCCCCCGCTTCTAAGAGGGTAAGCGCTAATTAAATGGGAGGTAATTAACGAGACAGCCTGGTCGAGCGGCCAATTAAACCGAGGGAAGTTTACGTACTGCTGGGACGGCCGATTCGGAAATCGCTCATACGTCCAATGTGGCCTGAGCTCGTTGGGTCGTGGAAATTCTTGCAACTTCCGCGCAGACACCGATACGAATCTGTCGGTGATCGATGGGGCACGGTTTGTTTGCCAACGGCCATCTGTCGCCAACGATCGACGGGCGGTTCTTATTAGCGGTCAAGATCGTCCGCTCGATGGAAACTTTATTCAGCGATGGGCAAGATTGCGGGGAATCGCTTTGTCCGCGAAACAGGGGAAACGATTGGGATCGGTGTGTTGATTTCGTCCTGTTTTTGTCGCCGGCGGGCTGTACGCCCAGGCGATGGTAAATTGCGAAGGTGCACGAACACGGCCGCCGGGGAAAAAGTGGAGAAGCAGGTCTGATTCGAGGGCAAAAGCAGAACGGGGGAGAAGGGCCTGTCCAATTTTGCGGTCTCGCTGCTGGAGATACCAACTCGGGACACGGCGCTGTGTATAACGAGGAAAAGCGGGACGCGAAAGAGGGAAAAGGAACAGGAGGAACGAAGGAAACCCCTCCTCCGGGTATCCACACTCGCGGCAACTCTAACGAATTCCCGTGCCGCGGTCGGGGAATTTTTAAAAAATCATTCCTTCGGAACGACGCGGCGGCAGTCGGATACCCTCGTTCCCGGAGCGCGTTTCAAGTAAACACTTCGGTGTGGAAGGAGTGACGTGGCCTCGAGTCGCGGGTAACAAACGCTTTCGCTGAAATAATGACATTCTGGAAACTGCCGCGCCAGAGCGAGGCACACTTGGTTGGAGCCACAAGATCGCTTTAGACGCTGCCAGACCGTCCAATGCGACCGAAACAGAGGAGAGAGAAGGGAGGAGGGTGGAAATCTTGTTGGTTGCTCTTTTTTATCGCGCCGTGAATTCGCCTTCCTCTTCTCCCTGTGCTGAGAGATTTGTTTACGGAATTAACCGTCGCTCGTTGGCCGTTAATGGCTCCCTGGGTCCCCGAGCTCTGCTCGATACGTCGTCGGTATCTGGGCGTCGAGAGGCTTCAAGGCTGACTCCGCTCATCCAGCAACACGCGAGGGCCCGTGCACGTCGACCGGAGGCTCATTAGAGCTCGGTGCTCGAAGAAAGCAGAACTCCAAGGAGCTCAGACGAAGACGAGAAGCCGCTGACTTAACAACCGTGCTCCCCCCATTTTCGATTTTCCACCGACACAAAGCGCATTATCGTGACATCCTACCGTGATGAACAGTTCTAGGCTTCGGCAATTATCAGCCCTGTTAGCCCCACCTCCGCTCCGCGGCGCTGTCCCATTCACCGGAATTTTCTAAGCGGAATAACGAGGAACAGGGCAGCGCAGCGGCGGCTAACAGCGTGAAAATTGGCGGAACGGCTATCGTTCCGTTCGGAATTCCCTCGGGAGGACTGTCACGCAGCCGCGTCGCACGAGCGATCCGGCATTATCGCGGCCGTACAGAGACAACGAGCGAGAAACCGTGACGGTGAAACGAGGCACGTGGAAATGGTGGCCGGCGGAAGGGAAAGGGATCGAAGTCGAAGGGAAGCGCAGGTGCGGTCGAGGCGCTAGGAAAAAATCGCGGGCGAACGAGTTTAAACGAAAGCATGACCCGTGAAAGGAACGAACGACGATAGCGAGGGAAAAAAGGGAAATGTAAGGGACACAAAGCACGGTGGATTCGAAGCGGAGGAGTGACCCGCGAGTAAGCGGAGAGGGCTGGAACCGTATCCAGCGCCAGAAAAGCGAAAGCAATTAAGATAGTTACTTGGTTATGAGACAAAAAGGCCGAGCAGAACGAAGGTAGGAAGGTAATTACCGTGGTAACGGCTTGCCACGGCCCTGCGACTGTATCCCGTGGAGCGTGCTGGCTTCTGGGGAAATTAGTGCTGGAAAAATTCATGCCCGCAGAAGATTTGCGTAAATTAATTTACGGCGCCAAGCCGGTCGCCTACACGGGGAAAGAGGATGAAATTCAATTTCTAGATGGGGAATGGACTCGTCTCGGCCTACGGGTAGCCCAGCGAACAGCTACGAGCGCGAGGGAAGCAGGCGGGGGCAGCCTAGGAATCGCCCAAAGTATCGTCAGAGTGTCTCGCAACGAAGTTAATTCGCCAGAAATTTCGTCGACTTCGTACTCGCCGGGGGAAGTTCGACGTGGAAAAAATAAAATCTGTCAAGAGTTCTCGGCGATTCCTCGGCGATTCCCTCGGCGATATCCTCCGTGAAATCGAGCGAATAATCGCCGAGAGGAACTTCGATACCGCGGAACGTTATAGAATCCTGTTCGCCGATGTAATTACAGGGAAACTGGATTAATCCTAATGACAGCAGCGAGAGAAAACACGAAGCTCCTTTTCTCCTCCTCCATTTTTCTTACTTTCCTCCCTCCGTTGCTTCGCCTTCGCCGTACTTTTTCATTTATTCGCAGGGACTTGGTTGAATATCGCGATACCGTAGATGTTTAAAAACTGGTCTAAACGTGGAGTAGTCAAACGTGGAAGGTACGTTATTACCTGTCCTCGACCAATACAGTGGTATAGGTAAACAATATCTCTGACATCGAGAAGTAGATTCAGCCATGTATGATATGACACGACCAAACAAACGTTGAAACATCACAAGGCACGTTGAATTTTCGTCCCCTATTTTGGAAACATTTTACGCGCCACACCACAGAGCAGAATACCGTGGCCCACTAGTGAGAAACGAAGAGAGAAGGAACACGCATTTGAAACGCTCGAGGGTTCATTACCTGGGATATGCAAACGAAGCGGAACGCCATTTTCTATCGCGCTTATTACACCGAACGCGTGGTTCGCGGCCCCGTGAACGAAGGGTTTTATCGAAACACGGAAATCTTTCAAATAACAGTTTTAATTACGTGTAATTACGACGAGCACTCGTCGGCCCCATATTCGTAGAAGTGCGATTCTTTCGCTTAGACCCCTCTACTCGCTGTTAAATCTCAATCAGAAACGCGAGCTGGTGCCCTAAAAATGCCAGTTTCAACCATTCAATTAAACCAGTTACCCTGCTAAGGATCTGGCGTTTCCTTGGCGCGCATTTGCATATCCCCCTATCCATCCACCTTTCGTCTAAACCCCCTTCCCTCCGAGATTATACGAATCACCGTGGTCAGATGGTGCCCGTTTCACAGGCACGGTCTAATTATTCAGCATAGACCGCGGCGAGACAATGAAGCAGGCATCAACGAAGTCTCTCGTTCCAGAAAGAAAGGAGAGAAAAAGAGAAATCTCGAGGCACTTCATCCAACACCTCCCACGACTCCGTTTCTCCGCGCGTCTCTCCCCTCGCTCCCCGTTTCCTCCTTTTTTTCCATCGTTTCGCCGATATCTGCCGCGATTCTCCGACGTCCCGCTTCAAGAACAGAAGCCAAGATAATGGCGGGTGCCTTGGCCGAGTCGCTGAAAGGGGCGACTGGTTGGAAGTTTCTGTTTCCGCGGCTTTAAGCCCCCGTAATGTTCCAACGGCGGCTTGGCTGATTTCGAGAGGGGCCTCAGCCGATTCCACTGCCACCTCCTCCACTTTTCCTTGCTTCCGAGGAACGGGGAGCGCGGCGGACGCCACTTTGCGGCGAATAATTGACACAGATTTTTGCTGCGGTCCGGAGGGAAGCGGAGTACGGTGAACGCCACAAACGCTGAAACCGAACCGACGCGGCTCATTAGCTGTTGAAATCGCGAGCACCGAAACTGGGAGCAATTCTTCTCAGTGGAGCCAAAAATGTTGGGAATTTTATAGCTTCTTGCTTAGGCAAATTTCTTTGCAAGAAAGCAGCGGATTGAATTCTTCGGTCTTCTAAATTTCTGATTCCTTGATTCCGCCTGCGTGTATACATCGCGTGTTCTCCCTTCGCCCCCCTGTCATATCTTCAAAGCTGGAGAATAAATAACGCGGAATAGATGCGTTCGTGTGGCAACGTTTCCGCAGCTCCGACGACGCTGTAGACGAGGCTGGCAACGAGCTACGGGGCACAAAGAAACGTATTAAACGGTCCAAGCGGATCAGGACTGCGCCTCTATTACCAGAAAGCTCGGCTACCTTATTCCCCGAGACATATTTCAGCCAAGAGGCAAGGAAGAGCCGGGAATAAACAAGGAGCAGCTTCCTTCGAAGGATCACGTCTGCCGAACGTGGGCGGGGCGCGCAAAGTTTCTGTCACCCTCGTGCTCATCTACTTCACGGCCGGTGGAAGGCCATTTCGCGCGCAAGTTAACATAATGTAAAAACTTTTCGCCCGGCAGTTGATAACAGGCGCTACCGTGGCTCTCCAGACCCGCCTGCCCCGGTCGACAGAGAAACACTACGCGTGGGTGTCTGTCCGCGTGATCTTCGACCGTTCGGTCGAAATGGGATTCCGCACGCGATACCCGCCGCGTCAAAGGAACGCCAGCGTTTTATGAACTTCCCGTGTAACCGGGGCATCGAACGTTAACGCCACTCGTTACTCTTTGAACTTCGCCAGGAGTGCGCTGTAAAGCTACTTTCGTCCCTCCACCGCGACGTTATTAAGCGTCATCCTCTTCGGCTATGGAAAAATCCGCGGGAAGATTGCCTCGAACGTGAACGTTTTTTACGTGGTGCCGATCAACCCCTGTGCTCGTTGCCTGTGGAGCGTGAAAATACAATGTCGAACTCAAAGAGTGTTTTGGGGGCCTGTGCGTCGTGAATTCGCGCGTGGCAGGCACTTGGGTTTTCCGTCCGGACCTAATTATCTTGGGCTGTTAGGCCGACTCGAGACCGTTTATCTCCGGACAAACAAACAGATGGAGTAGTGCCATTCGGTTTCATTTCGTGGGAACCAACTTTCTCTTTTCAGGGTGTTTTTCATTACCCAATACCACCATCAGTGACAAGCAATAGGCAATAGTTTACCACTTCTGATTGCAAGACACACCCCTGCAAGGGCTTCGAACGGAAGATAGAGGCTGAAAGCAGCGCAGAGAGCAGACACGATCGAAACTCTGTACCGTCGACATCGACGGAATTGCGTCGAGCATTTTAAATCGTTATAAAAGCGCAGTACAACTGTGTTACGTTCAAGTGTGATACACATATTTATCCCGTTATTATTAAAAGAATATATTTAAGTGTTATCTGTTACGCGCTGCAGTGTCTCAACTTAATTACACCTCATCTTCACATATACCTCGATCAATTCATTAAGTGAACTCTTGTGGGTTTAACCACCTGCAAGGAGAGTGACACGGTGTCGTCGGAGGTTTGCGCCCTTCAATTAAAAAGAAGGCGATATCGTGGCCACAGCATTGCCTCTCTACTTTTCCTCGTGGTTCACTTTCAGCGATAAGGGATCGTAAAAAGGAGAGTGGTGGAACGAATCACCGATGAATTAAATCGCCGTGATCCGGGGACCTTGGGCTTCTATCTCTTCGAATCAACTCTACGGAC
Source organism: Andrena flavipes (assembly GCA_963971345.1). NCBI lineage: Eukaryota > Metazoa > Arthropoda > Insecta > Hymenoptera > Andrenidae > Andrena > Andrena flavipes. The sequence goes on from OZ020482.1 coordinate 54,292,681, forward strand.
GATTCGTGGCGAGCTGTGGCTGGACACCCGTGCATTCCGCTCGTTTTACGACGGGTAGAACTAGGAAGCTGATGGGTGTACCGAAGTTATAATGCAGGCGATGGAATTATAGCTGGTTTCCCAGAAATTTCCATCGTAACTTCCGACCCTGGGCTGCGGAATCGGCCCAGAATGTCGGATGATCAAAGTTGAACGCCGCAGAAGCCGTGGACGGCCGCTGATCGACTCGCTGCGCCCGGCGAAAATCGCTTCGCGCCGCTGGGAAGGAGGTTTGGCCGGATAGGTGGGCCAGGGCGAGAGAGGATGTGATAGAATAGACAGCGGGGAACTTGCACTTTATGCGCGTATGAATAGGTACGCGTGAACCGTATGCTCTGTACAGCACACACACACACACACTGACGACGGAGTTTACGCGGAGGATTGGAGATGGAATCACTCCGTGAATCACGTCACAACGACCTTTCGTTTTGAAGAATGCGATTCCACGCCCTGATCGAACCAATCGCAGCTGCACGGGCAATCCGATTTCCTTCTGTTACGCTAGCCCTTCTTTTTTCATGGGAAACCGCCGCCTGGTTCAATGGAGCCGATCGACACACCCGGAACCTCGAAAACGTGCAAAAAACCGCGGGGGAATATTCTGTCCAGGGGTGTGAACAATCGAAATCACGAAAGGATCAGGGACGATCGAGTGGCGCGACGCAATTTGCGAGAGAAGAATCGAGGAGATGGAACTTTAATAGCGAATTAATTAAATCTTTGACGTCTGTTATTCCGCGATTGGTGGCTTGAAAAAGTCTGCAGCGGATAATTGAGGTACATATGTGTACGTAGCCTGGAGCAACCAGTGTTCAGGTGAATAGGTATCGAGAAGGAGGAACAACGGTGGAAAAAACTCGTTTAAAATACAAGAATCAGGAGAAATAGTTCCGTGATAGACGTATCTCTCAATCGAGTCAATGGTAGAATTTGATTCGCATTTCAGTTTGTCGCGGACGTTAGAAACTAAAGGGCGCCGACGTCAGCCACGGTAAAGTCGAACCGCGATCGATCCTAGCTGTAACACCGCGACACGGTACTTCCCAGGTCGATCGTAGGACGGGATAGGGACTCGTACCCTTTTATAGTCCCTGAGAAACGAAACTGCTCGAGGTTTCATTGGTGTCGCGATGACGATCGGGGGTTGTTGATCGACAAAGAACGCTGATACCGCCGTAGGGTTAACCCGGTGGTAGATAACATTCACTATTTCCGTTGGTAACAGTCCCCGTGGCCTTGGACGCGCGGAGCCCTTTGCAAATTAAAATCCTAGCCCTGCTACGGCGACACCGTAGCTCGAGTTTGTCCGACGATCGGACCCTTTTCTCGACAGCTCCACTCGAAATCATCCCCTAACGCGGGACTTGGAACAGTGCTGCACTCCACCCTGCGCCCACTTCAAGAAACTGCAGTCGCCGTTTGATCCGTCCCATTGCGTTTAATCACCCGAAGTGCCCCTAATTACGTAGTCGGTGTCCCTGCGAAAAGGGAGCAGCGAATCGTGCGATCCCCTCCTCGAGATTCCGGCAAACGTCGAATAAAACGCCACCCTACCGCTCCTGTGTCACGTACGGCCACATGTCACGCCTGCAATAATCTTAATCAATAAGCTGCCGATGCCGTCGGATCGCGAGATGTGCAGAGGATCGTGAGCGCGTAACGTGCCCGGGTGGCACGGAGGTAGGGCGGATTGGAAAGCGTGGAGCTCGTTTTATCTGGCCTGCAACGAAATGGTCCTGACGCAGGCAGATCGTGCAGATCCCCGCGTGTCCACGGAGAGAGAGGCACCTGGGTCGGTCGGTTTTTTATTCGAGCGATAACGGCCACGACGTGACGAATGTAACGATCCTCTCTGCTTCCAGATTCCGCTGTGGGAGAGATGGTGGTCGAGGCCGGCAAGAACGTGACGCTGAATTGCCCCGGCGTGACGGAGGACTCGCTGATACTGATGCTCGAGTGGCGGGCCGATGGCAGGCAGCTGCTCGAGTACAGCAGCAGTACCACCACCGTCTGGAACCACCAGAACAGGATCTCCCTATCGCCGAAAAACTACGCCCTGCAGTTTCACCCCGTCACCGCCGAGGACACCGCCGACTACGCCTGTCTGGTGAACGTACGCAGCACTCCGGAGGCTATCATCAAGCTGATGGTGCAAGGTGAGTGTTCCCGATACCCTCTGGCCCAAATTTCACTTGTGCACCTGCAACAATCAGTTTTCGTAAGAGGAACCTCCCCGGAGGAAATAGGAAGTAAATAGATGTACTAGTGAAATGACGATCGCGGGCTACTTTTACGACTGATTGGTAAAAATAATTACGGCAAACCGGGGCGAGCTTCGCGATTCGTTCCAGCGCGTGGAGATTGTCCAACTCGAACCAGGGTGAATTAAAAATTAACCCCGACCCCGCTTGGCACAGATCCAGGGAACAAATGGGGTCAGGTGTATTTGCGTTTTAACCTTGGCGATCCATAATTCTTCGAGTTCGCTCGAATGCTAATCTACCCCCTGATTAAGACAGAATCAATTTCCTGTCGCAGGGAGAACCCGTCGGTTTTACACCGCCGCTCGCGCGTATGTAAAATGCGTCGTAAAACGCGGAACGTCACTCGGAAATGAACGTGGCTTGTGCATTATATAAGGGGGGCTCTCGCGACGTGCCGTGCGCCACGGAGAATTTTGCAAGTCTTATTATTTTAAGGGGGGACAGCAATGAGTACCTTCGCAGCTAACGAAGGCAATTCTCGAGTCACCGTAAGCACAGCTTAACCACGCGGTAACCGAGCTCCCGGCAACTTCGATCCCTCGTTGCTCCCACGGTATTGGGTAAACTTGCGACCCGCCGGGCTCCAAATTTCCTTAATGTCAAAGCAACTCCCCCAGCGGCGTATCGATGAACGAAAGTTGGTTAAATCCGAGGAGCACGCGCCTAGATTCCTCTCCAGAATCGTTAGGTGTCCAACGTGGACGTCTTCCCACGATCGGCGACAAGTGTTCAGTCCCTCTGCTTGTTGGAAGACACAACTTCGCGGCAAGATCCTTGTTTTTTTTTCTTCGCCAGCCAGATGGGAATCGTGAGCCAGCACCGCTGAACTTCGAATGCGTTTCTTCTGTTCGTCGCGATGTTAAAAATGAAGAAAACTTTGCCGGCGCACTTACGTCGCTTTTGGCCCGCGGCTAGGTAGAGATGTGTCAGGACCCCTGGGATATCCATGCAACTTGCACATCGATCCGCTTTTGAACCCTGGAAACAAAAAATCTTCTTGGTTAGGTGTCTTCTAAGCCCGATGAGATATTTCGCCCGCGGCATCAGCGGGGAGGAACACAAGGGCGGGGATCACCATATTGTTGAGAACGTCGAGGGCGCGAGGGTCTTCAACAGACAGTTTCTCTGTTCCATCTGTCCTCTATCGCTGATCCTCGAATCACGGCACTCCCCGTTAAACGGAAGAGGAATTAATCGATTCGTTTGCTCGAGCTCCCGCGAAATGGCCATTCTTTCTTCCAACCCCCTCTCTGGCTGGGGCTGCTGCAATTTGCGTCCATTGAACCGGTTCGCCACAAAAGTTGGCGAGCTTACGCAAAGTTCGCGGCGAAGTTCGCGACACCGACAAAGGAGGGAGCTAGGCAGCCAGAAAGGGATAGCTCCGCCTAACTACCTCGTTGTCCGCCGTCGTTCTAATGCTTTATTTTACAGTCGAGTTTCACCGCTCGTCGGAGTGTTTGCCCTAAGTATTTACGGCTGATTTGAATTCGTCACGTGCAACCCGCCGCGTCAAAAGCTAACTTTTCCGAGCGTCCCATAGGCGCCGGAATCCTGGGGGGTTCTCGTTAAAACTTCCCCTCGCATAACTTGCGGCACCGAAGTTTCACACGCGCGCACACCTAGCGCGGAAGAAGAAGAGGAGAGAAAACGGGAAACCGAACCCCCTATCGCGCGTTATGCCGCGGTCATTTGCATTCAATGCACGATCCGCGACTCGATTTGAATAAGAAGTTTCTCCCCGCGGCTGGGAACGAACTGTCTCGAAAAAAATAAATTCCATATTTTCCCCGAGATTTCCCTCCTTCGTTTTCGCCGGCGGGAAACAAACGACGGCTTCGTGGACGATTAAGAGAGGCCGGTCGCGTGGAAATAAATTGCCTTTCCCGCCGACTTACTTATGAATTCCCTTAAAAATGTTAACCGTGGGGGACGAGTCGACTCGTCAGTTGGAAGTGCCTCTCCATCGGGCTAAACGAGGTGGCGCCTCGCGAAACTTTAATAATTACGCTCGTGCCAGGTGGAGCGAATAGCATTATTTATTCCGCTATGATCATTGCCCCGTGTGTAGCATTTTCTGCGGGCGAAACGAGTGGTAACTTTTAAGCACACCTTTTTAAACGTACTAGGGATGTTTCTAGCCAACAAATAACCCAGTCACATAATTACTCGGTTCCCATTGACTCGCTAAAAATATGTTATTAAATTTTTCCATGTTACATTGTTTACGTTACTTTCATCCCCTATATATTTATTATTGTTTTATAGAATACCATCCAAGCTCTTGAATATCCGAGTAATTCGTTTAAAAACAAATAACCCGAGACTCCCGCTAAGAAAACTTGGATGTAAGTCGAAGCAGATTAGAACCGTAGCTCTGCACACACTCGAGATGTTATAAAAGCAGTTAAGCCACGTAATGCAGGGTTCGGTAAAGGGTGAAGGAAGCTCACGTCGAGGGGCTTAATCGCCTCCGCGGTTCATACTTCAATCCTCCAATGGCAACGTATCCAGCGAACAGTCGGAGAGATCCTTCGCGTTCACGCGGTCCCGCTTTCGAATACCGAAACTCTGCCCGCCTCTCTTATATTGTATATTCCGCGTAGCGCGTGATAGCGTCGGGGATTCCGAACACGTACCGTTTCACCGGTAACCAATATCCGCGTTATATCAACCATTAAAATGAATATTTCTGGAGTCCGTGGCCGCTGTGCTTTTTCAACGAGAACATCCTCCTCCTACTCGATATCTGCTTGAACGTTTGCGTGATGCGCGTTTCAGTTCCACTTTTCCATCGTTAAAAGTTTCGATGGCGAGTCCGCAGATTCCGCGGACAGATCTTCAAACCGATTTTCATTTTCGTTCTCTTTCATTTAGAACGGGGCAATAAAATTATTTGCACCGCGCGCGTAGTCGGCTCCTTATGTATCCTGTGATTTTTCAAGCAGATTTTTGCCCTTAAGTTAAATTAGATTCGTAGGAGCGGGGTTGCGCGAAGCGTGGGTACCCCCCCGAGCTTTGAAACTTCCGCGAGTCAAACGTGCCGCTTCGTCTTGTCCCCGTTTTTCTGTCCTGCTCAAAGGGAACGTCCTCCGACATCCCTTCGACCATGCTTTGAATATCTCGCGACATAATGAAACGTTTTGAATCGTAAACGTTCCGTCGAAGCGATATTTGACGCACGCCTCATAAATTGAAGGGATAAAACGATACAGTTACGCGGAAAGAAAACGCTGGCCGAATTTATGGCCCCCTTCGTTCGTAAATGTCAGCGATAGTTGACTCGCGTTTTTCCCCTGCGTTCCTCTTTAAACGGGGGAGCGGCGAGCTCGTAAAATCGTTTCGTAACATAATAACAGCAACTCCTTCACTGATTAAATCTCATTTATATTTCAATAGAGCGGCCTCGTTCCGCGTAAAAACTTGGCAATATTCGCGACACTTTAACACCGCCAACTCCTCGGCTCCTTGAAGCCGACGGAGCGCTAAACTACGCGGAGGGCGCTGTAAAGTAACACGCTACTTCCGAGCTGTACTCTGGGAACAAAAACACTAAAAACGGATCGAGCGAGTGTATATCGTGTTTGATTTCCTTCCTCAGTTACAAACACCTCCGTGTATCAGGAAGCGTATTCATCCATTCCCAACGAAAACGTTCGGAAGAGGGTGTTACCGTGTCGCGGACTTGCCCACACGCTCGATCCATCAATCGCCACCGAGACGTCAAGGCTGATGAAAAAGAATCACTGAAACACGGAAGAAGCTACAATTCGAAAACAAGATCGGCTGGAACGGGAGCGGGCGCGAACTTTCGTTCCTGGCCCCGTGCTTCTAACTTCTGTTCCCAAAGCAAACACCCTTCCCCACGTGACAAGGAGGAAAAGCACTCTGCGTTTCTATCGATTCGCGAGGTTCGTTACCCGCGAAAATTAACGAATGGAGCCAGGCCTGCCAAAGAGGAAAGGACGGAAAAGGGAACCAGAAGAAAGCGAACCAAGCGAAGAAGGGGGGTGTCTCTCGATAACGATCGTCGCTTTTGTTTCTCCCACCCTCTTTTTATTTCTTTGAATAGCGCGCGCTCCCCTTCGCCGACGCGCGAAACCCGGCGAAGATAACCACGTTTTCCGGGGAAATGGTTCGAATTCTGTCGGATGTGGTCTCGGAGCGCGAATGTCGATGGGAGAGAAAGGAGTCCGATTGAATATGGAAGGGGCTTCTAGGCTGCGCTCTCGTTAATCTTCAAAGGGCCGTGCCTTCGCGCGAGGCAACGTCGAAATTGAATAAATGTTTTGGCCTTTTGTCGAGGGGCGGTGGGACGCGTGTGGTGGAAGCTGCTGACGAAGGATCTTTCGGGGCACGAGCAACGAAAGCTATCGTCCTGCCGCTGGAGCAGGCGAAACTGCCCTTCGCTCTGTTAGCCCTCGACATCAACCTTCAACCTGGCTGAGAGGAATGAGAAAAGCGAAAAGGTCGCTTATCAAAGGTGTCTCGAAAGCATCGTTAACCCCGCCGGAAGTCGCTCCACTTGTCCCCCTATTTATCGCTTTTTACGACACCGCGTGTGCGCGACCCCGTTTCGATGCACACACGCCGCACACTGTTTCAACGTTTACGGCGCCCAACAGCGGCAGCGGGGGATGCTGCGACAATGGGGCGAAAAACGGAGCATTGTTGGCCGCGCCGTGTACCGTCGCGGTTTGAAATTCGACCTCTCTATTCTGCCCCGGTCGCATTCCCCCTTTTTTTTCGATCCCCGCGACGATGAGAATTCCATTAAATCAACCGGAACGACGGTATCGATGCGCGTCGCTCGTAAATCACGTCCCCGCCCTCCCGAGGATCGCGCTCGTGATTGAGAGTTTGATAAAGGAGCGAGGCTTCGCGGGAATATCGAATTTGATGGCTCGGAACGTCACCGTAACGAAGTTGCCCCGGAAGCTCCTTTTATTTGCAAAGCGTGATTTCGCTGCCTGGTTGGGAAACAGAAGAAGTAGGTAGACTTCGCTTGTAAATTTCCGTTAGGCAGAAGTCTCTTGGCAGAATGCAGCCGTCTAAGTAGTATAATTGGGCGGCACTTCGCTTTTAGGAGTGGACCCACGTAATTAATCGTGTCCGGGGGACGCAAGCCCGTTTCCAGAGGCTGTAACCTAGCTCACGCTTCCACGACAGAACGTTCAGCCCCAATGAACGGTTCTGGAACTTCGAAAACAAAGTCCGCGCTCGTGTCTAAGCCCCCTTGATCCTCATTTCTAAACCCCCGACCAACGACTCGTTAAACAGTTCCTCGGTGTCGTTCGCTCCCTTTGACACGGTAATACAACGAGCACCGGTGATTGGAAAGGCGTTCACCGCGAGGGGGGAAAAAAAGATACGGAAATGTGAGATACTCGCGGAATCCATTCTACTCGGGATCTTGTACCGGATGCATAAAGCAAACGCCCGGCGCGAATTATCATGCCGCGGCGGGTTTGCCGCATCAGAATCCGGGGCCATGAATAAGCGGGGGAGTCGTTTAACAGTGCGCCGGTTTTTTCGACTTGCCGGTGAAATCATTTCATTCATATGCATGACAGAATATGCAAGGAGCGCGGGAGTAGAGAGAAATAGAGACAGACGGCCGCGCGAGCCGAGGTGGAACGCGGGACAAAAGGAAGGCGGCGAGGGACGGAGAAAGAAACACCGCGAAATCTCGGTGCCGCCTAACGAGTCGCGATTATTCCGCGGATAACGACCACCTGCAGAAGTGGCTACGATCTTTGCATCCCGAACGTGCCTACGGTATTGTTTGCGTCAATTCCTTTCAATCCTCTCGAAGGAAGGGCGGGGAAATTCGACCAAGACGTGAATATGAATCCGATGAGAGTTAATTCTGTATGAACAGCAGAGTCGACTGGTTCATTCGTTGAAGGGACATCGGAATGCTCTGATTCTGAGAACCAAGAACAACTCGATGTATTCGTCAGTCACTCTCGTTTAATTCAAGCTTGAAGAAAACACGTGGAAAGAAGCTTCCCAGAAAAGGAACAATTCGTCAAAGGGTAATGCCTCGTTGCTAACGTTGCATCAAAGAATGTGCGTTCATTGATACGGTAACGCAGGGAGGAAGCATGTTGAAACTGCGGTGGCAGCTTGAAGGGAGCACCGAAGGTGCACGGTAGCCAGCCGTTTCGCAAGTAATCGTTTTCTGCATCGTGCCTACCTTTTCACCATCGCCGGAGCAGGACTCACGAGGCATGTAATTAGAGCAAATGAAAAAGTCTGCGAGGAATATCCCCGGATGCAGGGGCGTTCCGTAAGAGAAGGATACTCGTAGCTGTGAACCGAGATGGAAAGGGTCGAGACGGATCCTGTGCGACCGTTGCGAAGTGGAATATGGTCGTCGTCGAGGAGGAAACGGTTGGAAAAGCCACCGATGGAACGAGCACAGTGACGAGGGATCGCGACAAATATTATAAAATGTCCCTTTGTATCTTGCCAGAAAAGCCTTTCAATCTTCCCCTACTGCTTCTTTTCTTCGCTCTCGCCGAGTTCGCAGTCGTAGTCAGCGAATCGAGTTGCACTTGACACGATTTCCAGTCATGTCAGGCGGAAATTGCACGGTCACACTGTAATCAAAGTGACCGACTTAGCGATCGAATTAATAAAGTATGTGGTACGCGTATAAGTGGTTCACCGTCTGATTTATCGTCGGCCTCATCTACTGTTGCTTAATGAAACAGATTTTTATCAGTCTATAAATGTTGGTGCGTGCAGAATTTCCACTGCTGTCGATACTTTTCGTTTTACTTCGTCCATTTCGACGTTTCAACGTCTTCATAAATATTCGATTTCGATCCGCTTTTTCAATTTGGGTTAATCATTTATGTAGAAGATTGAAAGAATCAAGAAAGATTGAAAATCTCTCCCCAAAGTACATAGTTTTAACGGATATGTGAGAGGCTATAAAAGTCGTTTGTTAGTATATGTTATCATAATCTATTGATTTTTTGTAGAACTGTTCACACAAATGTATAATCTACATTCTATATATATTACGAAATTAGGTCAATACTTTTATAACAAAAACCAAGACCTATTTATAATTGTCGTCTTCGTAGTAACGCCTCTGTGCATTATTTAAAAAATATTGGCGAAGTGGTATATTTCCTACGGTGGCATATTATCCCGAGTGGCTCTTCGCTGAGCTATATCGGGGAAATATAGAATTGTGCTGAGCTACGAAATTAAATATTTCTTTCTGATTATCATTTTGAAATCCTACTGACGAGTAGAGTCAATCCGACGATTCTCTATTTACGTAAGCGTGGTCCACAAATTTCGCCCATTTGAAGGAGCAGACATTATTGACAGCTGCATCAGTCACTGGACTTATTAACGTCTCGGCGATACTGTCATATTAAATTAGATTCATTCGCTGGGATTTTTAGAAATTACCCTCTCCATTCCGCTCAACTGTGCTTCAACGTAAATGTCTGGAAATTGTAGAAACACCCGGCGGAACGACGCGCTGTCTACTTTCGAGTAACGTATTACCCTTCAAACACAATCTATCACGTCTGTGCCCTGCGCAGGGCGAATACTAAAACGTGCGCGAGCAACTAGGTCGATCAGGTGACTCAGGTGACGAGTTCGAAACAGATAAAGCCGGAAGAGGAGAGACACTTCCGGCAGAGGAAATAAAATTTCTCTTTCTCAATATTACTCCACTACTTGTCTTCCGCGCGTTATTGTCTGCCCGAAGGAATGTCGAGTCTTCGCTTCCATCTGCCTCCTCTTACTTCTCTCCATTCGTCCAAACGCTACCTTCGATATTCGGGTAACGGTTCAGGCTAATGTTGTCGACATCGAGCCACCGAAATCGTCGCTTCTAGCGCCAACCCCTCTGTGACGAAAGAGATGCATCCAATCCGTTGCATCGCAGCTGCTCGCAATCGCAACAAATCCCGTCGCCGCAGGATTGCGGCTATCGAATTCCGGTAATTCGAGCCTCGCGAGAATTTCCACCGCAGATCGTAAAGATCGACGGAGCTATTTATAAATTTCCCTGGTGCTAATTCGATATCGCGCGAGTAGGCCCGTGGCGTCGCAAATTCGGAGACCGTCCTCTACTTCGATTCGAAGCATCCGAAAAACTCCGCAACTCTGAGGTGTTAGAAAAAAAGAGGAGCGTTGGTGACGGTAGGAAACTTCGAGAGTGGTAGCCGGTTAACAGGATCGGCGTTTAATTAGTTCGAGGGAAATTCGTGGCTGTTCGCGGTTCATTCGCCTGGCGGAAGTGACGGACCGTTTGTCAATCGATTAAAAGGACGCGCGATTCGAAAGTGTGCCGTGCGTCGTGCTTTCGCGGGTGTTGGCCGATGTCGGTGAATTCGTGCGCGCGGATCATGGCCAGCGCACGTGTGTGCGTTCGCGTCTGGTCCCTGGGGACCAATTGAATTCAACCCTGAAAAGGATGTTACTTCCAGTATGACGACAGATGCCAGGATGTGTATATAACGCGAAGACTTGCTCCCTCGCGTCCGTGTGTTGCACCCTATTCGGCGTACAGACACGAATACACGCACACAGGCACTCCGTGAGGCTGAAGGGCGCGCAGAATTCGTCTAGCCGTTGGTGGAACGAAGAAAATGGCATCACGGACAGGGAGTCCCGTGGTACGGTGAAATTTTCAGTGTTGGTAAAGAGGGCGCCAGCCGAGAATCCCATCTTCGCTGTATAACTGTCGTCCACACGCTCGTAGCCGAGTAAACTCCTAGTTCAACGAAAATGAAGCTGCTCAGACTTCCATCTTGCTTATTTAGCTGATACGAGTAATAACAGTGAAGGCTATATCAAACGCTATTTCACTTTCCCCCATATCGAATCACGTAAGAGCGTTTCCCTTCGTCAATCGTGCGCAGTATGGAACCACGCATCGTGCGTTTCTCAGTCGATTCCAAGTGCAATTGAAGCTGCAAGAATCACGAGACAGGCTGTGTACGGCGTTACAGAACCTTAATATTACCCAAAGCACACCACTGAGACACGTCACTCCGCGTTGTTCTTCTGGAGCGCGGCCAAACGGTCCTCCCCGTATCTCGACTTTCGCATTATTACATCTAGGAAACGGGCTGGCGGTTCCGCGTTTTGTAGCCGCACAGAATGGGGACAAGGGAATTCTGTTCCTCCGCGTAAGAGAATCTTTCCCAGTTGTCTCCGGCGGGACGGTTCGTTTCAGTCGACCGCAGCCTTTCACGGGAATTGAAGATTGTTACGGTTCGCGAATCTTCGGACGGGCGAGCGCGATATGCGTCCAACTTATAAAGGCTCTGTTTGATCTGCTGCGAGTGGAATGGCGAAATTACTTGGCGAATAAATCATCTTCGAATGCGGAATGGGTATACCAGTAACGCTTCGGACACTCGAAACGTCAGAGTTCTGAGCTGGACATTCCTACAATCAAGACAGGGGATATTGCTCTCGGTAGCTCGGGCTGATTAGTCCCGGTAATACTACTTGAAACTTGGTGCAATGCCTCGTCTAATCGGTTTATACCGATTGAGAATTTATATTCTCATGAAACGCCTAAAGTTTATCCAAGTATTCTTTCCTTTCATTCGAATCATCCACCTGCGGTGTAAATTTCTCAATGGCCTTTCAAGAAGACCGTAATATCATCATCTCCTGTATCCAGCACGAGTATGTCGTACGAAAGACCACGCTACTGTTTAAAAAGTTTCCACGAACTCTCCAAAGTAACATGCCAGAACAGTCTCGGATTAGCATACCGTTCGTTACTCACTGAACCAAGGAATAATCTAAAGCCAGCCACACCGTGAATTCTTTCCCAGCACGTGTCTCGTGACACGGGGCCGTTTGTCGCGTTCTGCCTCTTTTCTGCCCGCGAGAGCCAGACAAAACTGTTTTTCCTGGAAAACCAATTACCTTCCTCTCTCTCTCTCTCTCTTCCTCCACTCTGTATGCATAGGGCGTGTTCGCGATATCACGATAATACACGCGTATCGAGGCCGTTGAATCTTTCTTCGTTTCGTTATCCCCCCGTGATTCGGGCCCAGTTTCGACTGTCTGGTCCAGGAACCGCCGGCAAATATTCAAGGCGGCTACGGTGATCGAATTAACTGTGATTTTTTCCCGTGCCGCGATATTTGACCAAGTCCCGGTACAAGCTGGTTCCGCGTAATTGCCAGGTCCGCTGCGCGTTTCGTGGTACCCCTTCGATACGGCAACGCTAGCGCGGCGTAGAAACACGGGAGCTTCGTGGAAGGCATGGCAGAACGAAATTATCGAAGGGAACGAGGACCGGGTTAACGGGGGCGAAGAGGGATGTGGCCTGGATGGTTGGTCGAGCATGATTTCGGCCAGCAACGAGGACGCGAAATTAAAAGGGTCGCGAGCGTTCGTCGGGGACAATCAACGAGGAAATCGGGTGATCAGCCGATAGGAGATACTATCGACCGGAGAGGAGAGCCGATACATGCAAATGAGAAACGGGTTGGCTTCGAAGGAAGAGCGGAATAGAACCGGCGGTGGATTAATAGCCGAGCGTTAGACCATGCGAATAAGAAATAAATGCTCGGTGGACGTTGATTCTCCGACTAATCGAACGGTGTTGCGCAGAAGGAGCTAGGGGCACACGCGAGTAGCTGGACGTCACGTGCATTGGGGAAAGTCGATAGAAACGGCTGCAACATCGCTTCTTTTTCCCCTGCCTCTCTCCCCTTTTGCCAGGCGTGGCGGCGTTACCCCTTTTAATTGAGGCATTAACCAGCCAGCGGCAATTTATTCCAATCGATCAGCAATTAACTACCGTCCCAGAAGCAGAGAGACGCGACGTACAAATGCCCGGCGGGCACCGCTCCTGCCCACCTTACTTTACGTCCAACGTGACGCTGCAAACAAACTAATCCACCCGTTCCGTAGCTTCACGAACGAGCGTTCATGCTCGTCATTAGCCGGGCTTGATCGACGTTCACCTGTTACTCCTGTTCGACCACGCAACTTCCACGGCCAGATGGTAATAAGTCATCGGTTGCGCCGCGGCTTCAGGCTAATTTCTGAACTTCCCCTTGTAATTTATACCGACGTACGCGCACGTACCAACGGAATCATTATTTTCTCAACTATGCCCATTACGCGTCACCGGCCCCGCGCCACCCTGTAATTTAGTTCGATTTCGCGAACAGGTAGGAATCTCGGGAAACTGCGCTCAGAGCCAACGAGCTGCTGGGATTCTCCGTGCTCGGTCTCCTCCAGACGATTTCGTGCAAAGTGCTCGTGACACCTGCTTTTCCCCAACCCTTCATCCCCTGTTCTCTCAGAAATCAACACAGGGTGTCAAGAATCGCGCGGAGGAAAAGCGGCGCCTTTTCTTCTCAACGTTGAACCGGTCGGATTGCGCCGGGCGCGTATCAAACAAAAGTGTATCAAAAGCACGATCGTTGAAAGTAAAGGGCGATTAGCCGAGTAATCGTCTTACCCTCGAGCAGACTCGGCCTGGATTCCGCGCGTGGCCGCTCGATTTCACGCAGACAAACTACGACGACTCACGTGCCCGGCCAGTTGAATAAAAGGAGCGATTTAACATGTAAGGGGCGAGCATGCCACGATATAAATGCGCTCACCCGGCTACGCCGGAAAGTGCTCCGGTTACCGAGATAATGAATCGCGCGCTGAAAAATAGCGACTTTCCTCAAATAAGCCGCTAAACCGCACGCTCATTCGCGGTCCCCCTGTTAAATTTTCGGTATTATGCGGTAATCCTTCCGTTCCGTCTTTCAACGAGCATGCAACCTCTTACAACCCCTGCTGTGCCGTAGAAATGGAGCAGACGCTGATAGGTGCTTCGCCATGATTCGTTAGCGCTCCACTGCGAAACGTACTTAACGAGAATTTTGATAATCCCGATGATTCAGAGTCCGTCGCAACCGCGATCCGAGGAAACGTAGAAACTGTAACACAATCGACTTAACAATGATTGGCGAAAATCAGAGATGGGGTGAGGTTGCAAGGAGCCGGAGGAATCATAGCGTTCCCGTGTTTCGTTGGGGTGGAATTTGCAAGTGAACGCTCGTCGTGCTCTTAAGGATTCGCTCTGTGGCAATAGCTGAGAGATAGTTTCCGTTGGTGAACTTCACGGCTCCTCGGTAAGCTGCGCTTCTCGACACTTCAGGCATAATTTTCCTCTCGCCACCGTCGTTTCGAAATTGATGAACTATTATTCGCAAGGTGGGGTATCAAAAATTGATCGATTTTAGCCCGTCATAGGTTCCGTCATCCTCTGACTGGAACATCGCCAGTGTAGCGTTTATCCGCGCGGTGAAAGTGGCTTACAAGCCACGGGACCGTGTAAAATATGAAGGAGTATTCCTTTTCCAAGCTTGCACGGCGATCCATTATTAACGCGCTCTTTGCGGGTTTACCGTAGACATCCGACTGCAACCGCTTCTGGCACTCTCGGTGCTAAATATTCATGAACGAGTACGCCCGCGTAAACGATATACGACCCGTTCTTGTTAACATTGAATATAATTTCGTCCAGGGGTAAGAATAACAGGGAATTAAATTCGGAACAGTTGGTAAAGTATTTGGTCGATCCTGCGAAAGGAGAAGTGGCGCAGCCGTTGCCGCCGTTCGGTCCGCTTAATACTTGGCGGAAAGTCGGGGCTTTTCGGAGCAGCTCGAGGTACAGCGAGGAATTTTAATAGCAGATAACCACTATCGGCGAAGGCTCTGGCGTGGCTGGCTTTTCCACGTCTGGGATAATGAAACGGGCGTTTCGAAGGCGTCGCTCTGGCCAGCGGTGACGCGCAGCAACTCGGGCGAACTCCCCGGTTGGATTTTCTTCTTATTCAGCTGAGAACCTGGCATAAACTGCTCCCTCTTTCCCCGGCGAATTAATTTCCATTCGACTGCTGTCGGCCCGCGCTGGACGACTCGTCATTCATCTAGCGCCTGACGTTGCGAGTAGTGACGGGACTGATACCGTATCGATACGTATCGATACCCTTCTACAAATTTCAATCTGGTATCGATACATATCAAAGTCAGAGGTATCAAAAGGAATCGATGCATTTTTCATACTTACATATGCGAATGTATCGATACCTGTTTGATACCTACACATAAATATCGATACCTACTTAATACCTACACGTAAATATCGAGATCTATTTGATGCTTACCTGAAACTGTCGATATCTATTTGATATCTGCTTGAAAATATGTAAGGGAGAGTGGGGTAAAACGGAATACCTATTTAACCAAATTCCACCAATCCAATTGTCTTGAAACTTTGCAGGCGGGGTGAAAATGGGAGGGGTAAAAAACGACTTGAAATCAGCCTGTAACCACAAATCAAATCAATTCAATCGATATGCAATCAGCATATACCTATATATATATATACAAACCAAAACTTAGGCACTACAAAGTAAATAATAAAAAATATATAAACAAAAATTTTTAAGCTAAACAATTTTATTTAAAATGCACTAAAAACTGAAAAAATCTCCATGCACGTGTTGATATTCATTATTCGTGCAAAAATCCATGTGTATTTGGTTATTTTCAGTAATTTTTATTGTTATCCGGTATAATATTTTTTCTTCGGTGCATCATTTATATCATCAATAGTATTGGTATCAGTCCCATCACTAATTGCGACTTTTATTATCATCTGAAAGACATTCACGCTGACGCGACGTCCACGGTGACCGTTTCAAGTGTTTAAAAGTCCATTGAAAATCGCTGCAAAACAGACGAGCGATTCCCCGTAGTTCCACTCGTTTGAATTTCGAAGACCAAACAGCCGAGGAACTTCTCTAACTGTTCTCTAATTGGACACTCTTTTTCTGTGCCTCTGCTCGGAAATTGGTCCCCCGGGTGGCCGTGGAACTCGCGAGCACGGCGAAACGAAAAGTTAGCGAGCTGCGACCGGCTCGCGTTGGAAGATCCTCGAATGCCTGGCGTGGAGAGCTTGCAGTCTGATGTAGGGAACGCGAGAAGCCGAGGGGATGGAAGGGAGAGGGAAAGAAAACCCGGCCCTCGAAAATTTCGATGCAAATTCGACCGGGTTTCTCGATCCTGTGTACCGCCGCCTATCTGCAACCGATGCAACTTTACGGCTCCTCGCCCCAACGAGGAGATCGGTTGAATTGGATG
Source organism: Andrena flavipes (assembly GCA_963971345.1). Classification (NCBI taxonomy): domain Eukaryota; kingdom Metazoa; phylum Arthropoda; class Insecta; order Hymenoptera; family Andrenidae; genus Andrena; species Andrena flavipes. Next base: position 54,309,144 of record OZ020482.1, read on the forward strand.
ATACTGCGAGCGCCTCCCATTGACACGCGTGTTCCATTTCGGAGCGACCAGCAACGGTGTACGACCTTTCAGGTTGGCTACGAATCGGCCATACAATTGTACAGCAATTGGGGTCTGCATAGACAATTTATGGGTATCTGGCGATGAAACAGTCGGGTCTGTGGCTCGTTAGAAGCGAAAGAGATCGCCTGGGTGGAAGGGCCATTGGAAAGCTCGGGGCGGTCGTGATTACCAGGACCGTTATTGTTCTTTACCCGCGGAACAGGGAGGACCGGGGAATATTTTGAAAAGCGCCGAGCATCCGAAGCGTGCTCCCTCGTAGACAATTCAGCGGCACGTAAGAAGCATCCCTGATAATACGATCGCCGCGCACTCCAGAATACACGTGCGGAAACGATTTCTCTGGACACGTGGGACACGAGGCGAATGGGTCTCGTCGCTGTAAGCAAAGCCGCTTATCCGTTGGAAAATTTCTGAACCCGCGAGAGCCAAGGAAGATCGAGTACGATGCCCTGTGTGTCGATGTGCAAGAGCGGAGAGCTCAAAGAAGGCAGAAACGCGCTGATAGTAAATGATATATCCTCGCCGGTATCACTCGCAACGGGAATATTATTTTTACCCAGCAACTCGTTGAAAATTTATGAACATCCAGTTCGCCCGGGGTCCGCGTGATCTGCGATAACCCCGGGAACTCCTTTAATCTTAAACGTTGCCGGATATCTGTAAATCCGCGAAATAACATTCGTCTGGTTGGCTACCGGGGGAGATATTGAATCCTCGAAATAATTCTTTAATCATTCTTGACCATCCCTTTGCCGTGGTGATAGATGGGCCGCGATAGAGCAAGGGCGAAGGAAAGGAGGCGCGGGCTTAAACGGTGGGATGCGTTACTCGCCAAACCGCCGGAAGCCTTTTTGCATCGTTTTCGTAATTACCGCCCCGGTTTCAACGGAACAACGATTAGTCTGCATTAACGCCTGATATTACGGCCGGGTCTCATGCGATGTCTGCGCCGGCATAATTAAAAGAGCGTTCGCGCGATGACCTTTCCGTTGCGCGCCATGTTCCGAAGGAAGCTGGAACAATTCCACTGGCAGAGTTCTCCGCAGCCTGTGCGATACGAAATGCAGTGCAACCGGATGTGTGATATATCGGTTGCCGAAGAACGTTGCACGTGGGGGGTGGATGACAACGCGTATCGTAAAGGTTACATGGTAGCCAGGGTGGGTGAGGGCTAACGTTTCCCTAGTTACCCAGGCACTTTTACGTTCCGCGGGGAAACTGGAGCGTTCCCTGGGCCCGCGTAATATCCAAGCGGTCTCGAATGTACACGGGTATCCCTCTTTCGTGAACCACGGGTCTCGATGTTTTGATGAAACCGCTGCTCGACAAAGGGGGACTTTCATTTCCTTTGTGTGCTGAACGCCGGCCACGCCCACGCACAGAGGCCTCGCTGAGAGCAGGCCATGATGACGGCCGCGTCTCCCTGTTTTCGCGCTGGGGCTAATTGCAAATCGGCTATCGATCTAGGGCCATCGAGATTCGCATTCATTTTACGGGTGGCGGCCCTGGAGGGATCGCTTACCGCCGATCGACCGCCACCCAAAATTCACGGGCCCTCGAACGGGTGCGAAATTGTGTCGACAGTGCAGCGACGGTACACAGATCGGTGGCATCCGGTGGCCGGGCCTATATCCTCTTTACGATCGCGTTGTCATCGACGGAATCACCGCGAAACAGAGTCGATGACTCTCGTTTCCTTTGTGGATGGAAAGTCACCGGCACGCCTCCCGTCTGTGCCGAGCTTTATACAGATGAAAGAGGCGTTCACGTGTCCTCTTGGCGAACAGTGGAACGACGATTGATCGCGGTGCATCTGTTATATTCGATCCTCGTGTGGTCCAGGTTGTTTGCCACGTGACCACTGAGCCGCACCGATTTAAACTTCATCCACGCCAGCCACACAGGCTTGGTTCCCGGAATCAGACGAAATATCGGAGGATCTATGTGTAAAAGACAGAACTTTTGCTGTACGTGCTCGAAATTGGATACACCGATTTGATCCTCTGTTCAAAAAGCCACTAGCTACTAGACCCCCCCGCGATAATTCACTCCGATAATTACTACGATTTCGAAGACTTTCGGTCGCCTCTGCCCATCCAGAACGCGGTTACTTCCATTCATGTTCGGGGAGGACTAATTGCATGTGACACATGACCAACGAGGGAGCCGGGATAGACGTTGCCCAGGATGGCTTCGCGGTATCGAAACCGATCGGCTCCAAAACCTCTCGCAGTCGCATCGAGGGCTGCGGAACAGCGTTGCGGAGAGAGGCATGGCTTAGGCGGTAGCCCGTTACCGGGCCAGGAATGAATAATGCAACGCATCACGTCACCCGAACCGCTGCACACCGCTGCAAATCTCATCCTCCCAGCGATACTAGCCGGAGTAGCTTCGTGGACCAGCCTAGAACTCATCCCTTGTCCGCCTCTCGTCTCCTCCGTCTGCTCATTTTCTGCCCTCTTTTCTTGCCCTTTCGCCGTTTCCGGCCGCCCCCGTCGTCGCTTCCTTCCCGCCACTTTCTCTCCCTCCCTCTTCCTATATCTTCTTGCGCTATCTTCTTCAGAGCTCCCTTTCTTTCCGATCTCCCGCTACTGCTACCATTCATACCGCCTTTCTTTCTGCCTCTCGCCACCCCTTTTTCTTTCCTCGTTCTTGCCCTCCCCGCCGGAAGCTCGCCTCCCGTTTTTCTTGCTGCCCCAATGCCATTATCCTTCCAGCTGCGCGTAGCCCTTCTCCCCCCTTGATTCCGTGCCTTCGGACACGAGATTCGTTAATTGGTTTACGATCACCCGACTATTAAAAGGCGGCTCGTTATACCCCTTGCCGATTCAGAATAGAAGTGGAAGACGTACCTATAATGGGATGATGTTCGAAATTTAATAAATGGTAAGTAGAGTGTCGAGGGAATTCGTGAGGGGTTCCAAACATAAGTGGGACGTAGTGTTTCTTCTCGAAGTTCTCAAAGTGTATTAGACACCATTACCGTGTCGCCATTACCGTAGGACACATTCCGGCGCGCTTGATAATCAACGGGAATGCAAACTAGGTCTACTAGTCTATTTGTCCACGAGTTCTACGCATGATACCGTATCGCACGAGCTATGCGTAAAGGGTAGAACTTATTTGTCCACGATCAGTCCATTTACTTGGTTGTTCCACGTCGAGGCCTAGCAACGCCACATCGAGATACACAGCATGTTGGTTTACTGTAGCAGCAATGAGAAATGCTAACACAACGTCACATCACTCCTCATCTCCACCTGGCATCGCATCTGATTTCGAATCCAATTAATTCTCCTTGACAATGAGTCGGCGAGGGGATCGGGCAACTGTTGGCTCTCCGTCGTGGAAATTTCTCGACAGTCCTCCAATTTCATCATTCCCTCCCCCCCCCCTCACGGTACCGTCTCAGGAAAAAATGCCGCGTACCCTAAATGCACCTGTTGGACAGATTTGCTATCCAAATTCGATAAATTTATTTTTCCAACTGCTGCACAGTCTGGGGCCTAAATTTAAAGGCTCCGCATTCGTAGAAGAGGCTATATAGGCATGTCACTCAATTTTAACGATTCCCTTGTTAGCAACTGCGAAAACAACCTAAAGGATCATTCAAAAACTAAATGAACTTCCCGATTTAAATTTCCAACTGAGGTTCCATTCAGGAAAAGCTTATTTTCTTGTTAAATCACTAACGATGATATCATTGCTTTCCTAGAAAAAAATTTCCTTAATACGTAGCTTCGCAAATACCCCTACTGTACCCCTTCGTTGGATAATTTACTTTACCATATTCATTTGCGCGTGAAAGATGTTTGACAGTCTACGAGACTGGTTCTTCTCTTTTTCTAAGCAATTCAGCGCGGATGGTCGTCTAAAAGAGATGTTTACGGAAACGATCCCCCGTACAGGTAGTTCAACATCTTTTGCTTCTTTTCCCTCGCTTCTGTCACCCTTTTGGCTCCGCTCTGCTTTGACACGCGCTCGTAAATGCTCCTGCACACTGTCAATAGGGAGCGATTCTCCTTGACACATTTCCACTTGCCAGCAGCGAGTACTTTTCGACTCGATGACGAGAGGCTGGCAGTGGGCCGTGGGAAGGTATTATACTTTCGAACGACTCGCGTGTCAACGAGATCTCTGGACTGTACTCGCGCAATTTCTCTAAATTGCGACGCATTCACGTGCGAAGAAAGCAGCGACTAATGAGGATGGAATGCTTCCGGTCGGGGGCGAAGATTGTTTTTCAACGAGATTTTTCAACGGCTCCTTAATTATCGCGGAACGACCTTCTTACGTCCTTTCACTCGCCAGAACGAAAAAGATTTCCTGCGAATAAATTGCACCACGACGGGAACGTAATCGCGCATCGGCGGCGGAATTAACGTCACCGCGGTATCGCGTCCCTTTCGTGTGACACGTAACGCTTCGGTTTACAATTTTTAACGTAACACGTCCCCGCTGTACGCTATATATTACTTTGAGACGGTGGATGGGGAAGGGCGGACACTCGAGACAGGGCGAATGGAAACTTTGGAGGGGACTGTAAATGAAAGCCAGGAGGAAGGAAAGCCTCGCGGTAACATCAAGTGATCCTGGAAAGCATATAATTTCTTAAAAAGCCGAAGGCGAACCTCGCTCGAGGGGGGTGGGCCATGGAGGAGCACGGAAGACGTACCTACCTTTTCCATTATCAAATTACTTCTCCATGAAAAAACAGTCTTGCCCCTTCGTCCTCCAATCTGAACCACGAAACGCGTTCTTAACAGGCCATTCGATTTATCTTACCTCCCCGTGCTGTATCTATGTGCTTTAATGCAGATACACTTCCCTCGTCGATGCTTGCCAATGTACCGAAAGTAACGCAAAGGGGATAGGTACGATCAAAACTATATTTTGCAAATTGAAAACGTTCCCGTGTCGCTGCTACAGCGTCTACAAGCGATTACTTCGCGCTCGCCGTACGTGGGCGTGAAATGATTCCCGTCAGAACTGAGCATCGGCGATAAACCGTTTAACAAAAGTGTCCAAGTTTCGCGGAGGGCGGCGATATCGTTTAAAAATATAATTACACCGACCACCGACCGCGTTATCGCGATAACGAAGTAAATGACCATCGTGTTAATGTTCGACTTGGGCGAGACTTTGTAGTCGGCTGGGAACGGGGGAGGGCGCGCGGGGCGACAGGGGGTGGGTTAATTTCACAGGCAGGAGACAAAAGTTCCTGGCGATGGTGAACTTTTAAAGCATTCGACATAAAGGGAGGAGAGACGGCGGTGCTACTTTACTCTTGACGGAGCTCGAAGGAGAGAAGGACAGGCGTACAGGGGCGGCTAGATTGCCCCGGGGGTAGTTCGGAACTTCTAAAAGAAAAATTGTACGAAGGGCCACCGCGGGAAAAAGGAAATTTCCATATAATAATTAGATCCCCAAATTACTGTAATAAAAGAGTATGATTAACTCGGGATATCTGGCTGCCCTTCCCCGTTTTCCGTCTTGTACCACCCCTCGCTTTACATCTCGGCGCGGTTCCGCTGCCCCGTCGGAACCGACAGAGATAAAAAACCGTGGCACGGGTTTCGTGGTATTTTTTTATGGCGGCCGTAATATCCTACAGTCCTGTTCAGCGCGTAATTCTCCGACATTAACGTCCGTTCCCCCGGCGATGAATCGTCGCCCGCTACCAGAACATCGTACTCGAGGCTGGCATTAATTCGTCGAGGGGCACGGAACAAAGATTCAATCGTGCCGCGTGACAGAGTCGATCCGACGATCATCGACGTGGCGTAGCTCGCCGCGTTTCGAATCGTTCAGCGCGCGATGATCAAGGAAAACGGCGGGGAGGGACACGCGTCGTTCGTAATTTATTTAACAGGGCCGGGGGAAGGCTAATGATACGCGATAAAAGGGACGGTGCCATTACCGCGGAGATCGTCAACATAATTCACCGTTGCGCTGGGCTGGCGAACAACAAAAGAAAAATGGGGAAAAAACGCCGGCTGAAATTGTTCGACGCTGATCGAGCGCGGAATGCTGGCCACGTTTTCGTGTTTAATTGACATCCATCAGGGGAATAATCGCCCCGACGAGCATAATATACTCGACGCTTTATGCACAGCCCTTCCGTGCCCCACGGACGAGCAAATGAGCGGCCAGCGCGAAGAACGTACAGCGAAATTTCCCTCGGAAACGGGAACTAAGTTTTCAGAGAAAAATTCGCGCCGTTGCAATTACAGATATGAGAAAATCACGAGACCAGCGTGGCGGGTCGTTAACGAGCGCTGCCCTGGAATGTAAATTATCTAGAATTCTTCCACGAAACAACGCGATGCACCATGAATCCGCGAATCTGTCGCTGGCACGAGTTGCATCGTAACTCATTTCGCGTTAGTTGATTAAAAACATTCGACCTTCTATCGATATTCGGGCACCCCGAAGCAAGAGCGGTATAATTCCAAGAGGATGTCGAAAAGAAACGGGGAAAAATGGAAGGGGAAAGGTTCTAAGTAAGAGAAGAAACTGAAATAATGCAACTGCACGAAAAAGTTACATTTCATACCACGCTGTTCTTGCCTCAAACGTTCCATCATGTTTGCTACGAAAGAAATCGACGTACTTTGTGGCTCTATAAAATTACAAGCCCTTCTGAAAGCAACAGTTCATTCTTCTCCTTGATCTCGAATTGGACAAGACGTAAAAGAATACGAGGCAAGTTCGATGTGCAAATAAAAGGGTAGAAGAAAAGGTTAACAGCACGGTAGCGTGGTTACCAAAATCTCGGCTGGAACACCGATTCGAACGCGGTGGCGATATTTGCTCCGGAGTTTCCAAGAAAACGTCGCTCGTAATAGAGTCGAATGGGAGCAGTCGTTTTTTCGACCGTTTCCGCGATTCGAAACTTTGCTGGTGCACGCCACCGCGCTCCTACGATTTTCACTGCGAAGTCGCGACGTTTCTTCTCGATTTACGATCAATGGGTTACACTGAGATATGAAGGGAATTATTCTTCGCGCTATCTTGATAGGAGATTCCACTGGGGCCAGTATTTTCAAGAAAGAGCTCTCCTCCCTCGCTTTACCGCTATTATACGAAAAGAAAGGAAAGTAAGATCGACCGTGGTCCCGTATCGAAATTACTCCCCTTTCAACAATTACGAATACACTCTCCAGTCCCCGGCGAACGTGACAAATCGCATTCACGAATACCACTGTACACGTCTTTCATTCTCCGAATTCTCAAGTCAATTTCCACCACTTCCCCGTTCGCAAGTTTCTCTGAACGACCACAAACATTTTCTCCATCTGCGAAACATCTAATAATATCGAGCAAGCTAGCACACCGAGTTAAAGAGAGCCCGCGCTAACCAGGAAGCTTTAAATTCCTCCCCTTTGGCCCCCTTCTTGGATCGCCGGGCAAGAAATTTCAAACCGGAGCGGGACTGGCACGGCAGTTCCGCGCGGACGTTCGGCTTCGCGTACCTAATCAAAATTGGCCTCCGTTCGCACGTTCGCCGATAGCCGAGCGCCAGGGCATTTTCCTGTTTCGTCTACCGGCCGGAGGTCCGAGGTTTAAATCGCGCGCGGTATCGCAGCCCGATCGAAGATTCGAGGCGGTATCGTTCCTCGAGCGAAAGTCACTCGCCGATAAGACAGCCTCGCCGCTTAAACTCCCGTGCAATTGCTGTGAGCATTGATCCGAAGTTTAAGCCGAGTTGCTCGCGAACAGAGGAACCCGAGAGTTCACGCTAGCTTTACCCTAGTTCGAACGGAAGGGGTCTCGAGCATCCCTAGGAGCGGAGAGGAGCGTGTAGCCTCCGCCGCTCTTCCCTTTTCTGCCCCGGCCGTTGCAAAACGATCGCGTGCGAATATCTGGACCGTTCCTGTCGGTTGGCCCTGGCAATTCTCCAGGAGCCTCTCTTTGCTCGCTGCACGCCCGTCCCTCCGCCGATCGAAAATTCCAGCCAACTTGGAGCTTCTTCCAGATTGTGTTCATTCACCTCAAAAATGCCCGTCGTGCCGCGGCGCAAATAATCGGTCTAGCGCCCCTGGCATTGATTGCCCCCTCGCGTTTCCCGTCCGCCGGAAGTTTTCCGCCCGGCCCTTCCGGCCACTCTGTCCCCCGAGCTCGTCGAGCTCCATCAAGGATTTTCGTTACCCACGCGATGTACTTATTAGCGAGTCACAATACACTGGCACCGCGTTCAAGTTGCACGAAGTACACCCGGAGCCGGCGAATGGGCGAATAAAGGGCTCCTACCCTCCCCGAAAAATATCATTTGCAAGGCAGAAGCTGCTTGCGTTCGAGCGCTCGGCCGTAACTGCCAAACTCAATTTGCGAGCGTCTTTTAAACTGCCACTGCCTGTGGAGAGGTAATGGACGAGCCGGGGAAGTAGAGAACCGTGTAAGCAGCACTATTTCGTTATTTAAATCTATTCTTCTAATAGCCTGACGATAATGCGCTGAATTAATCATAAGGACTTGGCTTCTTGCATCTCATTTGGGGTTCTCTCGGTAGAAACGGGGCAGCGATTAAAGTTTCGCCAGCCGCCTCGAAGGACCTCGATGAAGATGGCCCCTCGGGAGTAAAACTTAGCCCTTCCTCTTTGACCAAACACCTTCGCCCGAGTACTGGGATAGAACGTTGCGCGCGATACGAAAGAATTCTGCCACCGGCTCCAAGTCAAAGTCTTCGCGCAATACCTACTAGAACTCCGAGGTCAAACAGTCGATTCTTTTAAATTCCAAAGACTCTGATTGATTTCTGAAAGAGGATCCGTCGCGAGGATCGATCCTCTTATCCTTCGTTCACCTAGTTCATCCACTGCCGCTCGATGATACCTACCTGGAAATCCCCGTGAAGCGAGCATGGCTTCAATGATAACACCGGCGATCAAGTTCACGAACAGATTTCACCTGATCCGATATCCTCCGCCGTCTAAGCGGAAGTTTTCCTGACTTCGTAAAGCTCCGCATGAATATTGCATCAGGAGAAAAATCGCTCGGGGGTGTTGTTCTTGTTTCATCTCCTACCTAGGGCGACTGCGGACCGATTACCGCGGCGTAATCGATAAAAATGGACAAAGTAATTGACGCGCGAGGACTTTCCTTTTCACGGCACACTGAGTAGATATCCGAGGGATATTCGGTGTATCCGTTTATAACGCGGCACCGATCCCCCTGTATTTCCAGTATCCACGTACCAGCCCCTGTATATATATACTTTACAGTTCTATTACTCGGCTGGCTCAGAAATATTCCGCGTTCCCCTTATTTCCATGTTCTCAAACATTCTATGCTCCCATTTCTATAATATTATTCCACCAGGCTCCATGTTTCTCAAATATTCTCCGGCGCGTGTTCCCCCCGACGATTTATCCAACGGCTCCGTTTCCCAGCACCTACCGTCGGATATCAAATAGTTGCTTAACAAACATCCGCGTAGTTACATCCACCATTACGATATAATATCTTTCTTTCCCGCATTTTCTGCCCGAGGTATGCGAACGTGTACACGGCTCGCATCGAAGCCGTGCGTAAACGGCTCCATAGCCGCGATAATCGGGGACCTAATCGAAGCCATTATCGTCGATTACTAGTACAATCCGATTATAGCTTACCAGGTCAGTCTGAAATATTCCAATTTAGAAGCGGTTCGGTTACGCCCGGCCCGATTAAAATTTTAATCCGGCCCGTTTTAATATTTCCGCGGATCAAAGATATCGTAACGGCCACTCGTTCGAGTGGTTCCCGCGAGGAGCCGGAAGAGAGGGGATATTTCCCGATTATGGCCAAGGAATTCGTGTAATGATCGAACGAGGAATTACGTTAACTGTCGTCGTAAAACGTATGCGTTTTGGGGTCGTTTCGCTCGTCGGGAGCGCTCGATCCCTCAGCGAAATGAAAATCAACCGGTGTCCCGTCGGCACTGGCACCCTCTATGAATATCGATTTTCTATCTTTCGCGAGTACATAACCCGGATCGAGTTCTTGCTCCACGGCTGTCGTCCGATGTCGGGACGAACGTAAATTCGTACGGATTACCAGAGCCACTCGTTCCTCGAATGTTCTCTAATCTTCGGGTAACGCTGCTCCACGGCTCGCGAAACCTTCCAGATAAGTCGGGGCTCCAGTGGAACAGGGCGACGTTCCGCGCGATGTTTATACCGTCCATTTCCGAGCACCGTAAATAGATTTCCTACCCCTCATTTTCCTTCTGCCAGCTCTTTCCCAGCTCTGCAGCGCGATTTCTACGACCCTGCCGATTTGTCGCGGGAATTTCATCGGGGAGGTATATGGCTGTCCCGGGTGATAATGGCTGATGATTTTCTTCTTCGAGTTTTCAAACAGAGACTGTGAAACTGGACACACTGTTCTTAGCAGAAGTCGTTAAAATTGTAGCTCTAAATTCAGTGATTATGTTGAAAGCAATATCTAAATATTTACTAAGCGACAGTCTTAGTTGAGTAAAAAATTCTCTAATTCGACCGCCGAATAATACACCTGACATGTATACTGATTTATCCTTATCCCGTCACCGTCAACTGAATTACATTACTGTACTGTTCTCATTTTAACGAGACAGGATTCAATCACATATTCCTGATGGTATTTATATGTACGATATTGGACAGTAACACGTGCAAATTATCCTGCTTGAGACGAATTTGGCTCGATGTCGATGAAGAATCAAATTTTCGGCGTGTCTCCGCTGATTAACTGTGACCGATTTTCGATTGGCGTAATTTAATGTCTAATTAAATGAGCTCCGCGGCCAGTGACCGCAGATATTCCTGAATCGTCGAGACCACGAAAATCGAACGCGAGTTCGCGACTGTATTAAATTATATCGACCTTACGGCATTCGTAAATCGTCGTTGCTAATTTAATACCTCCAAAGAGTGGAGCTATATCAATGAACGTTGAACATTCTCCATTGGGCGTAGAAGTAAAAGCAATAACCTGGATTTTCTGGATTTCCTTCGATCGCGAGTGGCGACCGCGTGTTCCCGTTGCCATTCGTTACATCCACCCGCGATATCGATGGTATTCGCGCGGAAGAACGTTAGTTACTTCTCCGACCGACGTTCCATCGGCGTGCGCGAAATTTCTCGCCGCGAGCACGATGAATATTGTATGAATTAGAAAATCAAACGGAAAATGAATTCGCAGGAATTATTCCCAACCTCAGTTGCTTTCACGGTAATTACATCATAAAATCAACGACCTACGTAATAGCTTTGGATTAGACATTTCGGAAACGCACTTCGGTGTAATTGAATTCGAGGAAATCATTTATAACAGCCGAGAGGGAGCAGACGCAGCTTATAGATCAGAATAGTGACGTGTTTCTTCACCTTCGTCCGCAGACTGCAGACTTTTTCTAGATGATTCTACCTCACCGGAGATCGTTGCTTGGCATTCACCTATGGCTGGTTCAAGGATTAAACATGCAGCCTCGTCAAAATTCACAGCTCTGCCCTTCTAATTGTGAGCTCACCGACGGGCTTTTATAGGCTATCCTCGTATAACGATGATTTACGTCGCAATCCTGCTGAGCAGCGGGCCCCCGAAGGTGTCCTTTATGCCTGGAAAGCCCCTCTTTGTCGTCATCCCGCGGTCTACGAGGCGCGGATATCAGAAGCTTTTCCGTCTATTGTTCCGCCATGGCCGCACAAAAGCGTAGTCGCGTGTGCTCGCTCGCGTGCACGCACCTTCCGCGCGAATACATTATCTAGAACGTCCGTTTCCATCTCGAACGATCGCGGGGAGAGCCGCCTTTCCTCGCGAGAAATTGCTTCGTAACGTGGCCGCGATTCGTTACGTGAGATTTACGTGTGACGGAGGGCCCGTCGAAATTTCACTGACACAAACCTGCCCCGAAGCTCCGCAAGGGCTCTAAACGTTGCGCGTAATTGTCTGTAAACAATTGGGATCGATCCAGCGCGGCTTGTCCCAAGAATTTCAATGCGCGGGTTAATTGACGTGTTCGGGCCTTCGGGGTCGCTGGTGAAAATGGGCTCAAGGTATATACCTAGAATCTTTTCGGATACGCAAGGCGTTGCCGCTATATTCAGGACGTAGAAAATACAGAGCCCAGGGCGATTAGTGGTGGAATTAGACAAACATCGCGGATGGAAAGGAAGCACCGTGTATTTTATTCCCTAATGGGTCGCCTGTCTCGTAAAAAAGTTCCAATTTGAGCCGTGTTTTCTGAAGCAACATGGAGCAATGCAGAGCTGGGAAATCATAGCACCAGGAAGAATCCCATATGTGAAATCGTGTTTTTGCAATGTAACGATATTTCCATCGAGTAGATTGTCTTCAAACGATCCCCCGCGTATCTGGGATTGCAGAGGAATGCGTTTAAACGGTGTAACTGAACGTGAAATTACGAGCAGCCCGATAAAAATATTGTCGCGATCAAGATCGCGATCCCAGGTTTCATGATTTTTCTGTTAATTATAATTCACCCTGAAAGCAGTTGGTTTACCGTGCGTGCACAGCAATCGCCGTCTCCCTCCGATACGATTAACACATCAGCCTGGGGCTGAAAACTTCTATTAACTTCTTCGTGATTGCAAGTACACGCGAATCGGGCTGTATAAAATTCTACTGGATCGCAACTATCGCTGGGACAAACTCATTCTATCTCTGAAATGTTCTACGATCAGCAGGCTTCCATGATATTTGGCTAACCACTTCGTCATCTTTCTGAGAACAAAGAAGAATGGTGTTTGCTTCGATTCAAAGTCAAGGATCCAGCTTGGTACGAGCACATGATTTTATTCCCCCTGTATTCTCGCGGAATTCTTTCATTTATCGCCATAGCCAGCGGGCGGCCTTGCGTTATGTCCGAGAATAATAGAGGTTTCTTGCGTTATAAGTGGTTTAACTCGGGATTCGAGTAAATTGCCGCGATCAATCGCTGCCAACTAAATTGCGGGTAATTAATTGGCCCGCGCATGGGACACTTCGCGGCGAATCGATACGTTGGCTGGCGTTTAACAGGTCTAACGAACGACGCGCGAATAATTTGCGTTCTTCTGACGTCATTAGAACGCCCCCGGTGGATAACGTTATTACGTGAACGCTGTTCGTCCACGTGTTGCTTCCTCGGCGTATAAAACAGAGGAATTTCGTTGATGAGAGCCTGTTAAGAGAGTGGTTCGGTTGGTCTGCTCGTGTGAAGACCCTGTCAGTGGGGCGGATGAGTTAACACATTGTGAACGAGCTGCTCCATGTTCCTGTCTTCCATCTGAGAATATCTCGCACCGTTCCTTCTTCAAACATACCACTGATGATATAATTGCACGGGATGATTATATTAATTTTCGTGAAATTATAGATTCATACACACGGAGGTACCTTATTCGACTAGCAGATGGTTTACTTAATGGATTAATCAAGTCCCCACTGAATTTATTAACGAGTTTCAATATTATATGTTGAGAATATTATAACAGGCTCGTAAATCAGATCGCTAGGATTTACCAAGACCATAACAGGACCTATCCGTTTACATTTCCGAGATAAATTCTTATTCCAGATCATTCGCATAAAAATTTATTCGTTATTCTTGAATAACTTCGTTTTATTCGAAATTTTTATTAGAGGATAAATTTTTATACGTATTCCCTCGTGTGCCCTTAACACCGTTGGCCTGACGCGTTGTGGTTAACAAATCTGGCCCTTTCGTATAACGGGTATATAGAGTGATAGCTTGATCGCGAGTTGTGTCCAGTCCGGTCGTAGTAGACGCACCGTGAACTTTATCGGGCAGTGCATTCAGTTTGCAGTCAATTGAGTCGATGATATTGAGATATGTTTTGTGAACTTTGACGGTATAGAGGGACAGCTGTTGTAGAGTCTGGAGGGTTGGCGGTGAGCTGGTGCTAGCCAACACCCCCGGCAACCATGAGCCAATACAACGTTCCATTTCTAATTGGTTTCAGGATATTTTTAATATTGATTATCTACTGCGATATTATTAACGATATTCATTATTGACCGTTGCAATTGTAACGGAAAATTAAACGCATTCTCCATTCATGGATTTACCATGCGATCGCCTACGATCAAAGGAATAGCCTTTCATTTCACTGCTCGAAAATTAATCACTGATCTTGAAGTTAAAATAAAAAGTTAAGCAAGCAGCTGCAATAAAAATTCTTAAGGCCATTTTTATCGACTCGTAAGTAAATTACTATTATAATTGAGTGAATATTTCTAGCGCACGTTGCGCGAAGTATAGTAAACCATCTAATACAATGGAAATCTGCTCGTTTTCATCTAACTTCATATTTGGCCTGGAAGTTTACGATCCCCTGGAATTTTTTCGTTTCCATTCATACGGCTTTACCGCCCCTGTACACGCGTGCTGGTCAACAATTGCCTGGCACAGCCGGGAGTCGCGACGCTCGGCACGTTTCGCCCCGTTGCAACTTCGTTACATTCGGTTCATATTGCGGCTTTTCCGCGGCACGATCGCAAGCGCACAGGCCCGTCCGCGTCTCCGCCCCTTTGTATCTTTTGCGATCTGTGAACGTCTCCCGCGGAACGTTGCCGTCCGGATCGTCGAATTGAAAGCTGGAAAAGGGCACAAAGTGGCTGGTAATAACACACCTCGCTGGCGAACATCAATACCGTTACTAGTTTATCTGACCCTTTGATGTCTGCCAATTTGCGCGAACTGAATTTGTCACGAACGGCGTTTGTTGCGCGCCGCTGGAAAAGGCATTTCGCCAGCACCAAGCTGTTTCCGCGGCCCGCGAGAGGCCCTTGTTCACGGGCAACAAACGCATCCACCATCGTTCAACAGATTTGTCGTGCATCGTCGGTGCTCGCCGTCCAAATTTCGGCCTTTGGGAAGCCGTAAACGATTTTTCGAGGGTCACGAGCGATTTTTCATGCCTCTCGAGAGGGCGTGATTCGCGAAATGGTCGCCGAGTCAACGACAATAAATCATGAATATTAAAGGGACGAAGCGCGAACGGTTTCTCGAGTTCGCCCCGCTGATAAGATTACATTCAAAGGGAGAGAAGGTGGGGCTCTTGGGGGGGATCGAGGGTACAGATAAATTAAAACCCGTCTGCATAGGTAGACGTTCCCATAATTTAAATGCAAATCAGTTTTTAGTCAATCGGCGAAGTGCCGTTCGTTTAGCGCAGGCTACGTCCCAGACACGGCGATTCTTTCGTCGCGAAGACGTTTCCGCGACTCCGTCTTCCCTGCTTTATTGAAACGGACGTAATCCTCCCCTCCGACTATCATGGATTTGCATACTAGAGTTTCAATCGTGGTCGCCTAGTGAAAAATTGCAATTAAGATTGCTTGAGAAATCCTGGCTGCGAACGGAGTCTCTGATATTTCGTTACGTTCAATTATACAGGGATGGAATATCTTCGAATGTCTGTCTTGATTCGAGCTATTGTGCTTCTCAAATTTACTGCAATTGCTCGCAGTCCCCTTACGTAGAAACATTCTTCTACATCCCGTCCACGAAGTTCACAAAATTCAAACCTCTCGGATCTATTCCATGTAAATTCATCCGAGCTCACAAAAATCTATACAAGTATGCGGTGTATGAAAAGACTATCGACCAAAAGCATGGCCATCCTTCGACTAGCCGGACTAGCTGAAGACTCGTGCTCCCAATCTCGCCCTCTCACGCAGAACCGCTTACTTCACCCGAATCCCCGTCCACGGGTCATTTAATCCGCTAAGAAAGCTCCTGGACGCGCGCCTCGTTGAGATTCCGAGAATCGATAAAGAGAGGGTCGCGAAAGGGACGAACCCGGAGGAGAAACTCAGCCACCGTATCCTCAAGCAGCTCGCAATCTCGCGAGATACAGACACAGAGGGCAGAGAATCAAAACGGGTCGCAGGAAAGCGGTTCGCCCCGTGATGGCCCCACGGAAATTCTGACGAGACGAGAAAAGGGTGGACGGGGCCGGTGGAGAAATGGGTGCCGCTGGAAAATTGGAATGGAAAATCGAATTGATTGCAGGGCGTGCTGCAACCTGTCGCGCTCTTCCTCTTTCTCCCACCCCCGCGCGCCCTGTTTTTCTTCTCCCTGTTTTCCTCTTCGTTTGTACCCCGCATGCCCTCCGTCCGTTTGCAAGCAGTGCAATTCAGTCGGTGGAAATAGGCACGATTAAGCAAAACGGCCGGCGTACACGCGCGTAATAATTAAGTGACACACGGTTACCTCGGCTGGCCGATGCCACTGTTTATCTACAGATGCAAAACGAGGCGGTTTACTCTGCAGAGACGCACCACCGGTTCTAACCTCGAGGCGGTTGCCGTGTCGCTTTTGAACGCGACACCCACCCCTGACCCCGACCATCTCCATTGTAAGTGTTTCTGCTTAATTAAATCCCACCCCCAAGGTTCGCCGAGAAAATCGACTCGGGCGCCGATCGTTTCCGCTGGCTACCCCTCCACGCGGACTCCACGGCCTCCCCGCATCCTTCTCCACCGTGTTTTTAAAATGGGAAAGGCGATAAAGGATGATCGAAGGATTTACGACACTGTGTGTCCGCGACTTCGAATTGCATTTCGAGGATTGAAATACGCTTGCCCTCTATAGAGAACGGTTAATACAGGAGCGGGACAAAAGCGTGGGAACACAACGATATAAAAAGTTTAATAATCTCGACGAAACAAAAGGGCGACCTCTTATAAAGGATAGTAAATACTGATGGCGAGTGTTCTGTTGCGCAATAATGACAATCTGAACGTCACCGGATTTCTGTTATTTGCTGTTTCTTTCTACAGCATCGCATCAGATCGATGGAATTCGCTATTTGAAATAAATAAGGCGGGCGGGTTCGCGCGGGAACAAAAACACATCGTGTTATGAAATTGGGAGCGGGAAAAGCGGGACGTTCCTCGAAATCACCGGCCGAAAATTCCGCCCGACCGGGTCGCGGCCGCTTCGTACAATGGGGGACGTTTCAATTGATCGATAGAGCAAACGTCTGATCGAATATGCGTCGATTATTAAGCTCGGACGCGCCGCGACAATTTTCAAGCGTTTCAAGCGCGTCCGTTAGTTGAGGGAGATCTTGAATGTTTTGCGGCCAGCTGTCTGCGTGCCCATTCAAGGGATCTCGAGTGTGCCAGGGTGATTGTGAAAATGGCGATTGTATTTTGGAAAAACACGTGGAAATTTAGGAGGGACCTCCTTTGAATGCAGGTTACTGTTAGTGACAGTAGAGAATAATGTATGTCAACGCGTTCTGTACAGCGAACATTTTCGAGCGACCGATAATAGAATAAAATTTCGTTCATTGTTTTACGTATCAACAAATCGAGATCCTGCTAGAGTAAACCAGAAATTCGAGCGGTTTTCTCGCTGAAACAAAAGCGAGCTTGCGCCACCGAAGAGGGATATCTCATCGACAGAATTTCCCCCTCGCGAGCCTTTCAATTTCACGTTCATAAGTGATTCCGAGAGAAGCGGAACTCTGATACTTAAATTTAATTCCTTTCACATAATAACCCTGTTTACACGCAACCTCCTACTTTCTACAAGTTTTTCAATTGCACTTTCGCGGGAACGGTGCGGTTTCGAGCGAAGAACGGGAAATGGGAGAAGACAAAGAGTGGAACTTTGGTTCCAACCGGATACTTAACTTTAATTCCTTCGGCTCACGGCTTCTAAACGCGTTCCTCTTGCTGTAAAGCGCGAACCTTTGATTCCTGAATAGTGTCCTGCTTCTAACGATCATCTCGTCAGACATGTTCCATCGCCCGTCGGTAATGGAATATTACCGGAGTTAGGCACAAGTCTGTATCCTCGCTTGCATTTTTCGTTTCCATCGCGGGGCAAGAGACCGAAGCCGCGGAGCGAATTCGATCGGGAGCTAATGCTACCCCATCGCAGAACTTGTTCGACAGAGACGAACAGAATTGCCTCGGAACGGTTACACGGGGAAAGCACTTCTCCGGAAAGTTTTAATAACAGCGCGGCCCGTCGGAAGACGCGCGATGGAAGTTTGAATTGTACCTGTGGCCCTTTTGATCTGCCGCGAAATTACGCGCACTATTCCTGCAATACCATTCTGCTGTTCGGCCGGGCACAGTTTTAACGAGCTTTTAATTCACGGCGAATATTAAAAGCTCGTGTCGCCCTGGAAGAGGAACCGTCGGAACGACAGAGAGCCGCGAGAACTTATACCAGCGTAAGTTCTCGCTGGAGCCTCGGAGTGGTTTCTTATTCGTTGCGAGAAGTACGATCTTCTCTTTCCCTCTCTGTCGGTCTGGGCGTAACAGTCGAATACGGCGAAAATATGGCTGGATGAGCTATTATTGTCTCTCAGCGATAAGTTTCTTTTCCCCGCCCTCGCGCGGAGCGAAGCAGCGTCATATTGCTTCAGCTGAATCGCGCCGCGGGATCCTCCCCGCGTAAATGTGCCCTGCGACGGGCGTTTGAAACCGTGCTCTCGCCGACTTGACGGACGATAACAGGGGCCGGAGGAGCATCCTGCGGGACACCGAGCAGCTATTTCGAGAGTGCAAAACTTTGTAGAGGAGTTGGCGTTCCGTTTCCCCGCTCGTCCCCTTTTTCGCTCCCCCTTTGTCCATCGGCGCGGCCGCGAGACACGTTCCCTCCTCGAAGCGACGCTAAAAGAAGAGTGGAAGCAACTTCGTGCTCCTAATTCCGCGGCAAATGTTTATCGCCCACCGTCTTTTTCACTCCGTGGTTTGTACTTCCCTTAGAGTGCTTCGGATTACAGCAATCGTTATCCGCAGAATCGAGCGTTAATACGGAGCATCAGGCATTTATGAATTCCTCGGTGCGAAAAGAACTCACGAGGGTGCCGTGGTCTCTAGTCTGCACTCCGGTGTTACCTAAAACGAGAGAGAATTGCTGCAAGAGCATCAAATGGAACATCAAAGGGAAGAGCCCGTGTATACAATGGCTGGCACGTTTCCCTTTTGTCTCAAGTATCTCGCATTTTCAAAATCATGTAACTGTATCTCTGCTTTTGCTAAAATTACATCTCGTTTTTATCTTCTCTCGCCGTAACTGAATCTAATCTGAGTGCAAGCCCCAGGAATGGAGTTAACCGCTTGCATAGTAAAACCACGGTACATCGCGAGTTGACTGAATTTTTAATGTTAAGGAGTTACTGTCGCCACCAGTTGCATTGCTAATGAACCTATTATGTAATTAAACAGCCTAGTAATATTCGGGTATAATTGTTATTGAAATAATCTTTATAACCTTTCACTTCTTTTGACCCATCCAAGTTTTTCAAGTCACTGCTGTCATACATAGGTCTGGAATTAAGAATTTGTTCACATTTGTCTATAGCTTTTCAACTATATAAGATATCGAAACCTCAAGTGTATTAAATAAAGTACCAAATAAACAGCTTCTAATTTTTTTTATAATAATTAACTTAAAAAAATTTAAAAAAGAATAAATAAATAAAAGTAAAAAATATTAAGTTATACATCACTAGAAGGGGATGATTTTTTCCCATTTTTTGGCGCAAATTTCGTTTCGATATCTTTTATAGTTGAAAAGCTGGGATTGAAAGCGGGAAGATACTAATGGTCGACTCGTACTACTGAACCCGCTCGAGGTCCACCTGCTTCTTCTTGAACGTCCCTACTTTCTGTCGTATCATTGCGACGAAGGCGTTTCAATCGTCAAAAGCATCAAGGAGGATATATGCCACAGTCTCTCTGACATTTAACGTAGGCGTTCTTCATCTGGCAAGCGTGGCGGCACACAAATCCTGTGGCATGGTTCTCCTTTGACGCGAGAGGCTGCCTCGTGGCAACCAAAGAACGTAGAAGATCGGTCGACAGGCTTACTGGATATTTGTTAATCTCGAATGGTCTCGAGTTCGAAAAGTGTCGGGGAAGTTAAAACTGACTGTGAGAGAAATCGTACCATAGAACCTTAAACTTATCGCCGGATGGTCAATTACAAGCTGACCCGGTTTTCAATGAGAACAAATTGCTAGAGCTCGTCCTGATTACTCTGAGACGTTACCCCCGCGACAGGATAACTTTAAGAGGCTATCAGTGTCTTCCACGAGCTTCACCCCCCATCCCATCGTCGTCAACTTTCAACTACTTCCCGTCCAACTTAATTTTCGCCCACGTGGACAAATGGACGCGGCGTCTATCAAAAGTAGCAGGAATAGGTCCTCCTAAAGAGAAGATTATGTGTACCTTAGTTACATTGTCAGATGACGATGACCCCTTTTAAACGCCAGCTCTTCTCCGTGAGACGGGGACGAGGGACGATCCTCGAGGAGGCAATCGACCGAGCCGTGCAATTTTTCCCCGGGGCTGTGCCGCGAACGCTTCTCAATCTTCGTCGACTTGCACGAGCGACACCGGTCGGCTCCTTGCGACGAGTGAGGTGATTTACGAGCGGGTATTTAAATAAATTAATACGTAGCGGGGCGCGTGAACGGTTTATCAGCGTTATCGCGACGGGGACTCGCATGCATGGGGAATCAGCCCGCGTAGGGAGCCTCTCGTCGCGGCTCCTGACCCAGTTGCGACGAACGTGGCTGGCGCGTGCCCGTCTACGTGCGTCCCAGGTGGACGTAAGTGGCAGCCGGGCGTCCCGGAGTTAGTTTTCTAACTGGTCTGGAGCGTGTTCGCGCGACGTTAATTCTCTCCGTGGAAAAGTATGTTGCGACAAAGTGGTGGGCGAGCCTCGCCCCGCGCGCGCAAGAAAGGAAATATGAAGCGTACACAGCGTGTCCCAGCCATGAAATTGATGAAGCGGAGGGTGAAAAAGATACCCAGCCGCGAGCGAGCACCTAAGCCTTGTTCTCCTCTTTGTCCACCGTCGGATCACTTATCTCTCCACCCTGCTCCCGTAACCAATGAAAACGTCGTTTCAATCTACCGAGAGGAAGAAGAATTACGTTGCTCGGAGGAACGTATTTCTATTATCTCACGGCTAGCTTCCTTTATAACGCATCAGGGCGGGAGGAGCGGGGGGAGGGGGTGGCATATTATCGTGCGGGTGGCAGTGTTCGAGTGAACGTTTCGAAAACTTTTAAAAATCTTCCCTGGCGTGCTATCGATCAAGGTGGTTGCTTCGGTTGAACTTAATCAAAGTTTTCTCTGCGGCTCTGAACCAGGGGATACGTACTGTAGGCGTTCGGTTATACCTTGCGCCAAACTAATAGTATAAAAATGGCACGGGTGTGGAAAGCTTGCGTAAAACTGGTCCCTGATACAAACATCGTTGTCAGTGAACAATGAAAATGTTGATTATCGAGAGGATCGAAGCACGTCGTTTGCGCGTGGCTCGGCTCACTGTATCCGTTACGCGTCTCGTTGCGCGACTAGTTAATCAGGTTCTCCTTATCGCGGGCCTGTATTAATGATCCCGCGAGGATGTGCATACGTTACCCTCTCTCACGACACCCTGTCACGTACTTTAAATGCAAGGCGGTTTGTTAGTCGCGACACGCGGCGAAACGGGACCGGTGCACAGTTAAGCCACGGCTCGTATAATTCCGTCACGTTTCCAGTGGAAGCTGGAATCTGATTTTCTTGATATTTCATAAGGCGGTGGCGAGTCACCGCTCGCGACCTTCTAACTGGATTAAAAAGTGAACCGTAGTAAAGGGTGCCTCCCCCTGTGCTCGCGGGGGAGGGGCGAAGATTGAATTGCATAACGTGTTAATTCGAAATGGAAAGCTGAAAGTACAGGTTGGAAGGGAACGAGCTATTTAATTAGCGAAGTTAAGGCGGCCCCGGCACCCTTTGTCGCCGCGAATGCACGGTTACGTTGTCGATGAACGGCTTCCCACCTGTCAAAGAGTTATCAGCACGCCGTGAAGCAACCGGGGAAACATTTTAACCCTCTGCTCAGAGACGCTGAGAAGCGAGGCGAGCTCAAAGGGAGCCTTCAGAGATCTATCTGTCTTTCGTCTTTCCGCCACGGCTGAGGCAACGACCCCTCGAGATTGACACACGGGATAATTATGTAATTAATGTCCGAGGGTCGGGAAAGAACTGCTCCGAATAGAAACTGCATGATACGGCGTAATTAATCGCCACTGGATTATGGAGGCGTTCGACAGCGGGAGCATCCGCCCGAATATAAAATTTACTTAAGATACCGAAGATTCAATTAGTGCCCTAATTAAACGGTTAGCGACTGACGGGCTATGTGCATTACGAAGTTGCGTTTAAGCGTAAGAGGAAGGAGGAATCATAGAATACCTTCGGAATCTTCGCCCGTACTTCCGTACACCTGAATGCACCACCGTCATCCAGATTTTTATCTATGAAATTGCGGGCAGTGTCATAGGATTAATAAATAATCGAGATTCGGACGACGGCAATATTTTACGCGAATAATGCGACGTATTGTGGAGCCGCGTAAAAATTCAGAACCCTTCCGAGACCTTCTATTTCGTTCTATTCTACCGACCGCCCCTGCGCATTGTGTCGCGGGTCGCTTTTGTGCTTCCAGGAACGCGTATATTAAAATCAGGACAGGATTCGTACCAACACCGAGTAATCCTGCGTGTCCGAACGCGATTGTCGTGGAAAATATATGGACTTTCGAGGCTCCACGGAGTTCCTCACAATTAGTCACGTATCGTCTTCCCCCTTTGGCATTTCGAAATGGCAGGCGAATGGAATCTCGATTAACTCGATTGGGCAATACTCTTCTGCGGTCAGCTGTCCTGAATCTACCGAGCACAATGCCAGTTGTTGAAAAATCCCAAAATTGGGCTAATCATTGCGCGTCTCCGTTTAAATTTCTCTTGGTTTCCCTTTGGCACGGCCCTATTTATCGCTCCCTGCCTCTCGAATCCGTGTCCCGTTTAATTCCGATCGAACGGCTGGCTCGATTGTCAGGCCATCTTCACCGGGCGTATTATGCAACGGCTGAGAAGAGTCTTCAAAGGCATTACGAAGATCAGCCAGACGACCGCATATTATTTCGTGCCGCGGCATCCTCTCGCTCAACTATAATTTAATTACCGTTCGCGCGTGCGGAAGGGGAACGCGGTGCGGGGACAGAGAGGGAAAGAGGGAGAGAGAAGAAGGGGGAAAGGAGGAGGCTTGAAAATAGGGCACGAGGAGGTGCACGATCCTTTTAATCGATCCCGTGCCTTACACTTCTCTCGAGCCAGCCCTGTGAACTTTTGTCGCGGCTGGCCACGGAATATTCAAGGCGAGGAGAGAAAAAAAGCACGTCTAATTGGCTCTCGTTTATCGAGAGATTGTTCTAAGCGACTGTCATACCAATATTCTACGTCGGGTGTCGTCTTAAGAGTCTTCTACGCGTGCGAAGCTACAAGTGAATCTGTTCAGGATGGCGGTAGAGGAACCGAGTAAACGAAACGAAAATATACCTACTTCATTCTCAAATGCCTATCGGCGAAGTTCAGCTTTCCCCATTCAAAGACTCCCGCGGCATTCGTGATTGCTTCAATTACAAACCTTAATTACGAGCTCCCGTTACTTTTAATTACGCGGACCACTCGGTTACCGGAGCTTTCCGATTCGGTCGAGGGTCGGAGTTGGGAAATGCCTCGAATAACGCAGCTTTCTAAAACGACCTCCCAGATTACTTTCATTCGTTTCAGTCATTTCCATGGCTTTTGTTGAAAGTATAAAGAAGGCCGCAGTTTCCAATTTTCTGTCTTACGTGATGCTGACCTGTAGCTCTCGTTTAGTGGGTCACTTGATACGTACTGTACTACACGTGTCCTGTAATATGACCCTGCCCAAGTATATGCTATCCAGTACACGGGGTGGCCTCAATGAAATACATAGATAAATAAAAAAAGTTCGCTGGCCAAAGTAGACGATGGTTCCCCGGGCCAAAAGGAAGCTTCCGGTGGGTCGTAACTTTCGTCCAGCGTGGAATTGGGTCAACGAGAGAGGAGCGGAGCGGACGACCGTGGCCAGGTTCCCGTTCCGCTTCTCGTTTTTCTTCGCTCGCGAATTCCCGCGGCGTTTCGATCCCTTCGCGGCTCTGGCCCGTTATTGCGTTCATTAGCAGGCCCGCGGAGTTTCGAATCGCACGTAATTAACCGTATTACCGTGTAATTAATAGCGACGACCATGCTCCGCCCGGTCCGGGCGCGCGCCAGTCGCGCACACGTCTGTAACGACGGATTCGGAAGCGTGTAACGAAATTGCGTTGCCAGGCAGGGTGGCTGAAATCTGGGGCGAACAATTAAAACCGATGGCAACGACCGGGAATTGAATATAAGTCCTGAACGAGAATGGAAGTCTGAAGCATGGGTGTTCAAACGGTAGAGCCTTAATATTTTACTTGATCGTCAGAAAGGCAATCGATCTCCCCGGTTAATCATCCTTAGACGCGCATATTATTAAATATAGAGGTGTGTGTGGTAAAAGTGGGACCCTTCGCCGTGGTAGATCTACGGGTGGGGTACGAAGACGAGATGGACTGGGTTGCTGAGCGAAAAACGGGCGCAGGGGAGGAAGATGCGGTTGGAACAACAAGACAGGGGTGAAACGCGAGCGAGGAGACGGGCGGGGAAGAAGACATTACGAGGCTCGCGGCAAAAAGGCGAATCAAACAGGCCGTGATGATAGCAGAGGTGCTCTAATCGCATTAAATGGACCCCAACGATTCTCGATGCCGGCAGAGAGCCCCTTTTTCCGCGCCCCTGCCCCCACCTACTGCCCTCTCGAAATGTCTGTAAACGAGCGGGGTAGCTGGCAAAATTGTGGGAAACTCGACAGGTGCGTGGAAAGCCGCCCCCTATAGCCAACAAACCTCCGTAAGCGCTATCTTCATCGGAGCATCAAGCCGGTAGTTAACGTTACCAAAAGTAATTTAACCTGGTCGGACTTTCATAATCACCTTTGCGAGGTCGTCTAGGAAAAAGAATAGGAAAGGAGAATAAAAAGGACATGGGAGGAAAGTTACGCAACGCGTCGAATTACGCCAGGATATCGATTAAGTGGGTTGACTCGACGCTATATTGTCACGTGTCCTTCTTCCTGGCGTCCGTTGTTTAAACAAGAGGTGTTTGGGCCAGGAAGGATCTCGAATCGAATATAGAAAACTTGCATCCAACGAAGGTAAACAGGTGGACGCCTCGCGGCAATGGTGTAAGGAAGGCTTCCCTTGTGGGAAGCGTTCGCCTCTTTCGGATCGATATGGGACCATATGATAGCGAGACTGTTGGTCGGACAATCGTATCGAGGAGTCAGTAAGGGGCTTGACAGCAGGCTTCCATTAATCCGCGTGGTTTCATTAGCGAACGATGGGTGATGAGTCGTGGTCGATGTTGATTGCAATGATTTGCCATGGAAGCTTTAATTTGCAAAGAAGCAAAGCGACGAGTGAATTCGAAGCCTCATAATTGCAGTGCACGCTCGGGACCCCCTCTTTTCTATCATTGGTAACATTTATATTGCCGATAAATTAGCCGTAAATCGTTAATGCGAAACGATCGGATTCAAATTGGCCATTTTACGGGAACGACTGTATCGTTTCCGATGGTATACCACAGCACCAGCTATTAGTTAAAAACAATTAATGCGTCCCATGAGTATTTTTATAGCAACTGCTCGCCGGCCATTAGAACGTCCGTGTTCCGATACACGAGCGTCGAGAAGCTGGCAATTCCCAAAGCGATCGAGCGCTGTGTCGGGGCGAAAGGAATCGAGCTGTGAAAATCACGGGAAATTGCGTTAACACTTTTCCCGATCAACGGTGCTCTGGAATTCTGAATATCTGGTTGCAGTCTAGACGCAGTAACTATAGACGATTGATTTCTCCGTACCGATCAAATATTCAGTAGTATTATGAACGAAAAGGAGAAAACTCTCGACAATACTTTCTAGACATAATATTCCTCTCGAAGAGCTTGTCGACCCATGTCAGTGTTTCTATAAGCGACTTCCAACAACAACGAAAGGAATCTATCGTGGAGTTTGGTGGTCGCTTAAATACCAGGAATAAACGTCAAACCGATAGTGGGTAATTTTAAATCGGCGCGGAGCTATTTTAACCGAGACTCGGATAAACAATGGCTCATCAATGCGAGAACGAAATCGTTCCTCGTGCTTTCATTTCGATAAGCGTTACCCCCCAAACCCTTCGATACTTGGGCAACGTTATCGCTTCGCAATTACCAGCGAACTAATCAGAAATTAGCACCATTGAGCCGCTCTCCCCGTTGTAACTATTTCACCCCGTGTTATTTCATCGTCGCTATTGCCTTCAAAGCTATAATGGAATCACGTTCCGCGTTAATTCAACGTTTCAGACAATTAGTTATTCTCTATAACTTAATTCGCCGAGATAATAGTAATTCACGCGACCGATACGATCGCTGTTATCGGTCTCCAGCGTGCCTGCGAACAATCTCACGCGTTTACGAGACGATCATGCTAGAGTACACTCTGTTTCGATGCAGGTGGTGAAAAAATTGTTGCCTACGAATATTCCCTCGACAGGCGGCTTTACGGGCCACCGTGCTTCGCTTCTCCTCAAATCGCGCTGCCTGGGAAATATTGGGTCAAGCGACGGCCCCGTGTACAGGGTGTTCCACGAATTGCACGTGTTTTAAATTACTCGCGAACGTATTCACAACTCCCTCGTGACTTTCATCTAAAAATACACCCTGCGAACGAAACTCCCGCGTGTTCGTAAAGAGGAAAACTTAAGTGAGTTAAAAATTTTATGTAGAACAGTTGATGAACCACACGCGTAACAAGGTGCAGGGAAATGAGACTTTTTACACACGGTATAAATGTATCCCACTGATTCCTTTGACATTTTACCTGCAATCACTGAAAAAGCTTAATGAGTTTATTAGCAGTTCGAGTTTACTCCCTCGCAGGGAAAGGTGGGTTGCAAATATTGCTTCCCCTTTTCAAACTTATCGATAGAGTTTTTGGAGTACGTTGATATCGGATATACGTTTTTAGAGAGTTTTCAACGGCATGGTAACTGGGACACCCTGTATACAGCCACAGAGAGCGTCCTCGAGTAACTCGGACTCGCGGCGAACTTTGAAATGGCAAGTGAATTGCCGTCCCTTTTTATCAAACCGGCCTCGGGGTTCCCTCAATGCACCGGCGAACCGAAGTGCGCGATAAGAAAAGTCTTGCCACAATATGGCCCGGCACATTCCACTTAATACTCGCGATTCTTGGTGGCCGCTTTCGCTCGCCCACTCTCCCGTTCCCCGGCTCCAGGGGTCGCATGAATTCTTTGTCGAAGCCTTTGATCCCCGTTGGCTTATTTATTCGCAGCTATTTACAAGGCTAGTTTCTTTGCCGGGGCTTTCTTTCCCTAAACTGCGTGGCTGCGATTCAAAATTCCACGCAGTCGTGATACCTTTCGTATTCGCCGATACTTGGGGCCACTTTGCTACCCCAGCAAACTTTCAATTACAAAGGAAAATCTTATTGCGCTGGCTAATCGAGATTTACGGAAAGCCCGAGGCGAGTCCTTTGCTCGTCGGAGTTGCCAGGCGGTGTGTTAGTCGCTCGAGGCACAGAGGCCCGTTGATAGTTCCGTTTCTCCCTTTCAAGCTTCACGTTTCAATCGGATCATCATGTAAGCGGTCGAAGATTCCATTGTCCAAACTTGGGGCAGAATTACAAAACGTTTTGCCGAAAGTTACACAGTAACAGACTGGTCGAAGACAGTGGAGCGCATGGAATTACTCTTAAGCAAGCCGGTACGTCGCGCAGGTTCCAATAAACGCGCGCCTCGTCGGCGAATTAACTCGTTTCTCTGGAGAATCGATTGGCTTCGACCGGCAGTTGCGGTTTCGAGGCGCTTTGTACGCAGTCAGTAACCGTGTTCGACTACTCCCCCGTGTCTGGCGGAGGTCCGTCGTCATTACATCAGAGCGTCCCCTTCTTCGGGGGCGTCTTCAGTCACGGCGCGGGACGGACGGCCCCGTTCTCTCGCAACTCGAGGCAACTCGAGGCTGATTTACAAAACAGACGGCCTCTCCGGGCGAAGTGGAGACGGAGGCGGGTGGGTTTCAGCGAGCAGAAGGGCAGAGACGCAGGGGGCGCGCGTTGAAAAAGAGAGTCCAGGCTGAGTGGCGAGAAAGAAGATACAAACGTGCACGCTCCGTAGACACACATTGTTCGTCGTCGTCGAGACGCTGGTGGTGTGTACAGCGATAGTCGCAGGGACGTCGTCGGTGTCGACGCTTCCTCGCCTCGGCTTGGCGCCTCCTTTCTCTCGTCTGTTCATCTTTTAGTTACGGAAAGAGCCACCAGACACTTTTGTGCGGCCCTCACAAAAGGACACACCGGGACGGCGTTGCACGGCGCCGCGTGTCGCGAAATTGCGATGATTAGCGTGGCGTCGCGTCGCCGGGACCCTCCAAATTTGGCTTAAGTGACTGGGTCCTCCGTCAGGCGACGTCTCCTCCCTGACGTCTACGCAACGTCTGGGAAGGGGGACACGACTCGACTCTCTTACTCCAGGGGTTGAAGCTTTCGTTGTATTAATTATTTTATTACGCGGGATAATCCCTTTATGTACAAGAATATCTAAAACTTGACAAGATTCGGAAGCCACTTAATAACCGTAAGTTATGAATATTATTTATTAGATACACTTAACACGGAGGAAGTAGATCTTGAGAGTATATACGATCTCGAAAGTTCCCTCAAAACGGCGATCCACAGCGTCGTTTGATAGAGGGTCGGATAAGAGCTCGTAGGAAGGATCTCGCAGATATCCGAGAACCCGATCCCCGAGCAGTCGGGGAGTCACGAGAGCGTAGAAGAGTGGCGTTCCCAGGTACGCGGTCTCGCGTGTGCACGCTTCGAACCGATTGGCCGGATCGGTCACGATAGACAAAACTTTAAAAGAACTTCTCCGGAGCCGGGGATTCCAGCGATATTCTTGAGTCGAGTTTCGAAAGTGTGCAGCCAGCAAGAATCGGAGCCATCCTGTTACGCGAGCGCGACGCAATGAAAACTGCTCGCCCGGGTCTTCGGCAATCGAGAAGGGGAACACAAGCGAACGAATGAAAGGTGTATTTGCTCGTCTAGCGCCGTCGAACCGCGTCCTTCCTCATCTTTATTATCATAGGAATTTCACTTTGGAAGTTGGACCGGTAACGTTCGGCGGACGAATCGCCGGGAAATCTGCATTTCTATGCGCGACTCGCAGTGGATCTCGCAACTTGGAAGGGAAAATTTAAATCAGGCCGGGCGCGATTTGCCTCCGTTTAATTGGTGTAACGAGCTCGGCGGTCTTATCGAAGAGTCGGAAGAATAGAAGGCGCCCGGAAATTTCGCTGAAAACCCGATAACGATCGTGTCTTTCACCGTAACGACCTATTAATCGAGTAATCTCTTTCAATCGGGACGTTTGTCACGCGCATCCCCCTCTCCGTGCCCAACAGAGGCCGTCGGACTCGCTGCCAGAATTCGTCAGCGTGTCCATTTCCATCGGCTCGCTTGATTACGTTCGCGTTCGATTCATCCGCGCGCACGCACATCGGACGTCATCAGTAGTTACGCGAGACTTGGCACATGAATGGAGTCGTAGCCGAGAGCGTCCTGGGCAACGGTAACCTCTATCGTGGTCCGGCCAATCCTGGTGGACGCGTCCTCTGTCCGCGAGGTCAGAATTACCTAAAGGCGTCAGAGTTACAATTGCCTCATTGTCTAGTATCCAGTGTGTTTGATTGATTCGCGATTGTCAATCGAGGCGATAGGGGCGCAAGCTTCCTCGACCCGTCGCCGGCGGTTTGCTCAATTATTAATTCGATATTAAACGCAGTCCGGACGATCGGAGCTGGGATCGCGATAACGGAACGGCTGGCCCCGTCCCCCATCCGACTTTCCAGTGAATTACTACCTGAAGGAATGGCTAAGTATCCGGGTCAACGCGATAAACTGATTTACTGCGAAACCGGAACATTATCTCCGCGGAAGTTGAAGCCCCGTCTCTTGTTCAATGAGCTATGGGGGTATTTTTCCAGAGAAAGGAGGATCTCTGCCTATCGCGAGAAGTTGCGCGATCGCCGGGGAGCTGCGTCGGTGGTGTGCAGCTATCGCTTTGCCAGGGATTTAAAATTATTCAGAACGGAACGGAAAACACCTTGGCGTCCAAGTCCCGCGTCGTATGTTTTTGACTCGGCAGAAGAAAGAGGCCAACCGGGATGCGGCGAAGCTGCTGACATTTTTATACGATCGAGCTTCGGGAATCGCGTCGACATGCAGCGTCGATCCATTATGCATGCCCTCCCCGAATTCGCCTTTGCTCTTTCGTACCCGGGTTTCTTCGTCCCCGTGGCCCGTGCAGGCACCCCTCGGTGTTCTCCACTCGGTCTAACCCCAAAACGAAGGAAAAGTGTGCGCCTTCGGGGGGGAAAGAGGGGTGGGCATAAAATTCTGAACGGTACGACTGATTATATGGGCTGCATCGTAACACGCGAATGCCACTTGAGCGGTGGATAGAGGAATATTCTGGCTGACGGGAGTGATGACTAGGGCGTTACGCTACTTTGACTACTTAAGCAATACACAGTGCATGAATACGTTTAGCAACTTCATCATACTTAAGGTAGTACGTTGATGATTCCTACAAACGAGTGAACAAGAAACATTAGCCGAGGCAACGTATCCCACTAATTGAGAGTGAGCCAATCAACATTCATGTAATTCACATCGAGATAACTAGCGTTTCGCTCAGTTTCCTCGGTGAAAGGTACACGAAGGAAGGCAGCCTTCTTCCTCGGCTCCTTTCCATCTCCAGCTCGGTAAAGTAATCCAGCCACACGAACTTTCCAAACTTACTACCCAATTTACTTGCTCGACTCCTCCTTTTCGGAACAGAATTAAACATACCTTTCTTCCCTCGATATTTCCACGACCCTTTCCCTGCAATTTTCCATCCCGACCTCCCTCGCGCCCTATTTCATAATACGCGTAATTGTATCGTTGCCAATCGGCTGGCTCCCGATTCGACCGTCTCTTTCCGCCAGCCTCCCACACCCCCTCCAATTGGATCCCCACGGGGATCACGGCTAATTCCCAATTATTTCGTGAGTGTAAAGCGCAAGCCGGGCCTGTGTGTTCGATCGGTTGCAGGGGAGGTTTACGACGGAGATAAGCCGAAGTGCGCGCCGTCGCTGATCTTTCGCCCGCGTCCCGAAGCCTGTCGTGACTTTAACGCTATCGTAAAAGCTCGAGGTGGATGTGTCGAGGATGGCTCTCGATACAGGCGGAAGCTTCGTTCCGAAACGGTGGCCGTTGCGCGTTGGACCGCCTGATAGCGTTACCATCCCGTAAAGATTTTTTGCTCGAGGGTTTCGACGGGTCCACGCAACTCCGTCGGGAACTGAGCCAGCCGGGCGACATATTAAATACCGTGGCCAGCGAATGAAACATTCATTCCTAGCCACTGCGCGCGGCGATATATTTGACTTTCGACGCGGCGCACTTTGATGTCGACCGAAATGGGGCGAGATTGATTCCCGCGGAGCCCGCGCGCGGTTTTAAAATTAATGGTCGGCCCGGGCAGCGCGCGAAACTTTGCCGATGCGCCGGCGAAATATGACGGATGAGGGGCGGGGGACCCTTGCCCACGTCGGATCACTGTGTAATAGCGGTTGCGGCGAGGCAGCGGGATCGGTTTTTCGTCGGCAGGAGCCGGAAGTGGCTGGGAATTCAGCGAACGACCCCCGTTACGCTCGCGCGCTCGAATAAAAAGGAATTCCCTCCTTCGAACCGGGGGAATAAAGAGTTACGAGGTTTTAAGGGAAATCTTCCGGAAATCGGTCGTTGGAGGAACAGTCCTCGCGCGGGTATAAATTCGAAGATAGGGAGATTCGTTTTCGATTGGCTGAAAATTTAGCTTGCACTCGGTCGGAGGGAAAATTGGGGGAGTCGCGGGTTCCCAGGAATCTTGCTGTTCTCCGGCCACACGGAACGAATAGGTGCGCGAGTGGCAGTCAGTCGTCTTCTATGAGTCATTCTGCTGTAGCTCGTCCACCAGCGAACCTTTTATTCGAGAGAGAATTCGATATCTACTCGTCTCTGTTCGTCTACAACTTCCATTATTTCCCAACCCCACGCGTGTGTACTCTTAGAGGAGAAATCGAGGCCCCTTTCGCTCCCAAGAATGATGAAGAGTTATGCGACTTTAAGCAGCTTCGGTCCAATCTCCAGTCGCCACTAAATTAGGAATTATGATGTTAAGAGATCCTATCGTCCAAAAAAACTCGCACGTATCCGGAGGTCGAATAACAAATGCGGGGCACATCGATCCACGGGGATCGCGAACACGCGGAGGTGTGTGTATGTAAATGGAAACGGTGTTGGAAAAGTTGTTGAGTTTGCGGAGGCAGAAGGGGGCTCGGACTACGGGGTGGTCGGGGGATGATGCATGGGACTGGTACGTGAGGATTCACGTGAGAGATCGCCGGTATTTCTTCTATCTCATATATTATGAGTTTTATGTTCGCCCGTCGGAACATTTATTTGTTTGACTTCCTTGCAAGAAAGCCAACCCTCTCTTGCCCTGGTTCAACCTCCGGCCGGCTGCTATGCTCGCCACCCTCGACCGTTGGAACTTGACAATTATCGCGGATTTCGGTATCACGGCGCTTGTCCAGTAGATAAGCGGTCGCGAGGCGGCACCGCAGGGGAATAAATAATAACACAGCTTGGCCGGGGAGATTCCGATCATCACGCGATGCAATTAATTCAACCGGGCTCGGTACACGACCGCGACAGAGCATGACGCGTAATTCGTGGCACCATTCTGCCCCGAGGTACCGACGACACCGCCTCCGATACAGTTTCCTCGGATCCTGCGTGGGGAAGCAGCTGCCGGCAGTTTCTTTCTCGGTAACAGTAGGAAAACTGGGCGACAGATCAGGGAGGTCGAAGTACGACAGCGAGTCGAGAGAGAAACGAGCTCGAAGGGGCCGCGAGCAACAATATCGTAGTGGAAGAATGGCAGCAGGAATGGTGGAAGAGGGTTGATGGTGGTGTTGAGGTTTTAGGTCGGTAATAAGGGAGGTCAGAGTGGCCACTATCGCGGGTGCCTGGTCTATATCGCAGTCGTGCCGTGTGCGCCGAGTAATTTATTAAACGAACCGTGTCAGCGAGTTCTTTCTTCGGAGGATTGGCTACTTTCCCCGAAGGTTTAGCGGCTGGAACGACAGGTCCCGCAGGAACGCGTGCCGCGTCGTTCGAACGATATCCACGCCGTCGAATTAAATATCGTAATTAAAGCAACGAGTCCCTTCAGTTTCTACCTCCATTTCATCTCGGATCGCAGCAGGCCGGTCTCTTATTTAAATTCGCCATAAAACTCAGCCTGGATGCACTCGTACAAGTTTCTCCTTTCTGTAATCCACGTCCACCCGGCTTTCATCCCTCGCAGTCTCTCGTCGGAGCGCGTTCCCGCCGAGGTTAATGAAATCGCCTCGGATATGAAAAGCGAAGCGCAGACGATAAAAGGATGGGTGAACGTGTATGGGCTACTTCGACATTGAGTCTCCAAGGAAGTGCGACGGAGTGAAAAATGTTTGGACAAAGGAAGGGCTGCTTGACGCGTTCCCAGCCCCTTGCAGGGCACATCTCGCGGAGGCTCGAGATTTATCTTTAAGTCGTAACTTAGAGCCTCCGTGACCCCGATACGTCCTCTTTTCTTCGCGTATAATCACCCACCCCCTTCTCATCTGTTCGTGCATATTCATTCGAGATTCATGGGCTTGATGAATATTAAATATTATTCAATGATTCGCGTGGCCGCATTTAAAATCTCTCCACTCTTAGGGACGGGGATTTAGAGTGAAATAATTATCGCCAGAGCGAGCCAGGAAAAATCACTGCCATCCGGCGGTCAATCGTGTCTCGAGTACTGGCTCTATGGAATGGAAAGACTACGTTTGAACATCTCGAGATATTTGGCGGGATAAGGAAAGGTGAAAATGTATCAGTCAGTGTCAATGGCTGCGTGTGTGGTCTGTCACGTCTGGGGGGCGAACACCCCTGTT
Source organism: Andrena flavipes (assembly GCA_963971345.1). Classification (NCBI taxonomy): domain Eukaryota; kingdom Metazoa; phylum Arthropoda; class Insecta; order Hymenoptera; family Andrenidae; genus Andrena; species Andrena flavipes. The sequence continues at coordinate 54,343,193 of OZ020482.1, forward strand.
ACGGGCACGATGTAAATAACTGATACCCGGGGCGTGGTGAAAGGGTCCAGGAACCTCGTCGTCCTTAGTCTGCTTTTGGGTAAACACTACAACCCCGTCCGATAACATCTTAAGCCATCGAGGCTACGCGAAGAGCTCCGGGCCCCTGCTTCTTTTCAGACCCTATGGAAAGCTCTAGATAGAGGACGATAACAAAGGATCACCTTAGCAGGGCCAACAAAGTCCTGAGCAACAACTCGCAGGTGGTGTATGCTCGTCGGTAGCGAGATCTTCACTTTCATCTAGCTAGAATCTCAACCTCGATCACCCCGTTTAATTAATTGAACGGAGTGTCGAGTCGCTTGCAAGGTGGTGCGAAGGGCTTCAGAATTGTATGTTTCTTCCGAAGCAACTGATAAAGCGCGTATTCCCACGTGTGCAATTTAAATAATGGAAATCCGTTGATGCGTGCTGTGAAACAATAGCGACGTCTCATTAGAACCGTTCATAAGGTGGCGCGGATTACTTGCGCGTGCGTTTCAGTCGTAAAGCGCACATTTGATTCTTGAAACCCCTCAGCGTCATCGTCTTTACTCCTCTAATTCGAGCTCGCGCTTAATCCGTCGCCATCGCCGTCGCTGCGCTGCTGCTGGGCACGCTCATATTTCGCGGATCCCATGGAACGGAAGCAGCCGTGAAAGGCTTATCGCCGGCTCGAATGCGCTCGCTGCTCGCCCGCGTTACGAGTTAAGACGAGGAACGGGGTTGCATAAAGCAGTTTTACCCCGAAAACGGCGCGGGTGCAGTCGGTACACGCGGGCACAGCCGAGGTGGTAGGTGCTGGGATGGCGACAGGGCCGGGTGCGGGTAAAGTGTGCCAAGGAGAAGGATGAAATAAAGGCGAGAAGCTTTAGGGAGAAATAGATTAAAGAGAAGGAAAAGGAGGCTCCGACGCGGGAAAAGGTGTAGACAGAGACGGCGGTGTAGGGGTAGAGGAGCATGAAAAAGATAAGGAGAAGGGAAACTTGAAAACTCCCGGGTTTCAACAGCAATTAAAGTAAAATTATACAAAAGTGCATCCAGAGTGGCGCGTCAGGCAGCCGAGAAACAACTGCAAGAGTCTCGCTCTCCGTCCGACCCTGTCCGTTTGTGTTGGGGGCCCCCTTCTCCTGCCCTCCTTCCGCTTCCTTCATCTTTTTTCCCCTTACGCGTGTAGCTGAGCTCCGCGAGACTCTCTGCAACGAGATCTCTCATATTTAATGACCCAGTTGGGCCGCCTCGGGCGGCAAGCTGAACGCGCTGAATTTTAACACCGTCGCGACTGCCACGGCGGAAAACGGACTCCGGCAGTCTCGTGGAAAGCCCGCGTAACGAACTCGTCGACTTTGAACTTGATTCTCGCCACCTCTCATACCTGATCCCGCCATGCGTCCCGATAGAAGAGCGCTAAGGCAAGAACCAGTCTGCGTCTGACCACTGGTTTACTAATTCTACTTGGGCATCAGTTTCCTCTAAATTGGGTCCAATATTTTAGTAATGTTTCGACTTTCAACATTCGCGTGAATCATTTTAGCTCTGTTTTCCGCTTGCTTTGTGATTGCTACTCCCTTGTAGTATTTATCGGTTCGACAAAGGGAAACCTCGACCATAAAGGAGACCCAATAAAGGATACCTAGCTCTTTCGAGGTTCTTCCAAACTAATTGGAGTTTCCGAACGCTGGCTTGTAGTGACGTTCGACAAAACGTAGTTAAACGTTATCAGAAGGGTCCTGCGGGACGTTGAACGATTCTATGAAGCTCTACGCCCGGTGAACCGTGCCCAATGATTCTCAACACTTTGTGACGACACTCGTGGACGATACCCTTTCAGCATCCTCCTGTGCTATCCACGGCCATTTACTCGCTCTCTCCCTCTTCCTATCTCTATTGGCAACTCGTCTGTTCCCATAAACTGCAGTTGCATTTGGATCGTGTTACCAGATCGAAGACAGGACGAGTTTGAAAGGGCATGGAGTGTTTTTCTATTCGAATCGCGACTCCTCTCACGCTGTCTTCATCGTTCTTAGCGCGTAAAAATCCGTTAAGTGGATGCAAGTTGGGTTTACTCGCGGCCCGGAGGAGTTACGACAGCCTTCCCGATTTTATTCGCACCCCTATGGTGGCGGTAGGGGAGGATGGCTTTACTCCAGGGGAAAATTGTGCGGCGTGCCGCCGGGGGAGAGCGAGTTCGCGCGCAGACAGGGCGTCGCACGAATAAAAATTCTATTAGCGCGGACGTAATCAATTTCCGGCTTTATGGATAGCGGATGCGCTAAATCTCGCGGAATTGGCAAAGATTTTAGACCACGTCGGCCCCCTGTATATTTCACCGTCGGCTGACGGGAATGAAAAAGTGGCGCTACCGTCGAACGATTGTCGCGCGTGTCGCTTCCCTGGATTTTCCACTCCCCCTTTTTGCTCGCTCGATTTTTATCTCGGGACAGTGCTGATTAGGTGGGACGATGACAATCGAAGTTCCTTCTGTTTCTCTAAACGATTGAGCAGTATTTTTCGTACAGCATTGATTACTGAACCTTTGAACTCGTAGAATTAAATTAAAGAAGATACAATGAAAATTCCCCTTTCATAGTTTCACCCAGTAATTGCCCTTCAAAATCCAGTTGGTACTCGAAGGGATGAGTCCCCGCGTCTAGAGGCAAACTTGCAATAAATTCTACGTATTTGTAAAGCAATTATCGTCGAGCGAAGGGTGCACTTAATCACAAGGATTGCTGGGGGGGTTGGTTGCCACCGGGCGAAGGCACCCGCAGATTTCATCCCTCGTCGGGCCGCAATTCCTATAACAAATAAGGCGCATTATTTATTTGGACACTCGAGGTGTCAGCGGTACAGTCTCGCCTCGTCGGTGGTCCTCCGACGCTGAGCCGCTGCTGGCTGTCCTCTACGCCGGCTCGGTTCGCTTTGGGGCTGAAGCGCGAAATAAGGGGGTGGAAACGTCCCTCCCGGATAATATATCTCAAGGGCTTCCACGGGTATCCTCTGTCGCGAATGTACACCGTGTCCCCGCGAAAGAGACAGCGTGCAGCACGGATGCTGCTCACGTTTCGAAGGTAAATTTCCCGCTCGGCATAAAAAAATGCAGCCATTTAATCCCGCGACAGGCTTCTTGAAAAATGGACGGTCCTCGAATCTCGCGCGGGATCTATATCGGAGGGTACCCTCCTACCGTAAGAAGTCTCGCGCAGATTGGATCTCGAACGCAGTCCTTTTTCATCGATTCGCTTAAACAGGGAATTACGCTTCAGAGATTGCTGTGTACACTGGGTGCCGTTGAGGGACGTCCCATTTGAACGTGTGTCTGCTGTACACGTGCTTTCCAGTGTCTGCCTCCCGTATACTTCTTCCCGTTCTGTCTTTTGCCAGGATTCCTGAGGAACATAGCTCCTAGTGATGTAGACCCGTTCATGGTCGGGCAACGACAACTGCAGCGTCCAAGTCGCCTAACTACTTTATTATATTTTGTAATTTAGCGAAAGGCATAATTTAGAGTAATTTAGCCCCTTAAAATATTTACAAATCTTTCCATGGCGTTATCGTGCCGTTACTTGCAACAGGCGGATGCGAATTTAATAATTTTCCAGTGGCATAAAATCCTGCCGCGCGCTCAAACTTTCACCGCGGTCCGCCCTCCTACCTTTCCCCGTCCGCATTGTACGCGTCTGCTCTTTCGCGAATATTTCTCATCGGACTAGGCAGCTACTCGATTTCACGGGAAATAAAAAGTATCTCCACCGCCTCGCTGTTTCAATGGAAAGCGCGCTCTCGAATTCACCTCCTCTCTGAAGTTCTGGTGGTCGTGGCTGACATACTGCGAAAATAACGAGATTGCTTGAATGAAGCTTTTTTGCAAGCTTGTTCAACGGTCTATACGCGATGCCATTCTATTATACGAGAAAGCGATTGATTATGTTTCTTCGAAGTAATCTCTGGAATTGTTTGCCTGGAATCGTTGATTGCAACACGTTGGAAAGAGCTGTGCACTTGCATCTATACGATGTAATCCTGCGTGTGCTCAGATACAGCTATTGGGATTGGCTAATGTCAGAACCTCAACGAGTAGGTCGCCTGCTGCATTTCTATGCTGCGGTTGCATAGAAAATTTATAAATAATTAATTTCAAATTTACAATTTAGGTATCTTGTTTGTGGTAAAATTTTTGCGTACAAATTTTTCTGCTATAATCAATTTAGTTAGTATCTACTTTCAGTGACTATAAAAATTCTGTTGAGCACTTTTCCCCTAAGGTAGCTCCTATTTTAAAATTGTTAATTATTACTAAAATATTATTCTATTCTGAAATTAAAGATTCATGTATCCCAGATCTAATAAACTCATTTAATAAATGGTAACACAATTAAATTATCCTATATATATATATATATATATATAGTGTGTTCTACAAGTATTCAAGTAAATACAGTTTTTAAATACAATTGTACTTAAGTACAATTTTTTCTAAAAGAAAAATAATTGTATATAAAATAAATTGTAACACTCATATAATTCTTTTGTACAAATCAATTGTACTAAATCGATACAGTATTTAAGAATTAATTATAAAAAAATATTTAAAGTATTTAAAGTATATATCTAAGTATTTTAAACATAAATAAAATCAATACTTTCTATCGATTAATTTTTAAAGTAATTAATTTTCTGTTATAAAAAATATCAAACTGAATGATTAAACATTACTATTTAAAAATGGTACATAACATCAAAATGATCATATGCTTGTACAAAGCTGAACTCTTGTTTCCAGTAAAAAGAACGTTATTTATTGCTTCTCTTGTTAGGTGCAAAAAAAACTGCCACACTGTATTTATATTTCTTATCTTAATCCTGCTTTGCAAAAATATTTTACATGTAAGATTTTCCCAGCAACAGAAATTGATCCAGTAATAATCTCTTAAATTCGACGTTTGTAAATAAAATGCAATTAAATAAATAGTTATTGCTGACATTTTTCCTACTTTTCCTTTTTTATTACTTTAATAAAAGATAAGTACCCTTTAAGCTTAAAATGCACGTCCACGCTATATTACAGACTACAACCGACCTACTCTATCCGGCCATATTTGTTTGGTGACGTCACGACTGCCAATCCCAATACTGTGAGTCGTTAATATCCTATTCTTGCAAAAAGGTAAATTGGAAGACTCGGTAAGAACGTGAAGCCACAAAGTCGCGAACATCTTTCGTAACTTAAATTAAAAGTTCAAGTCCTATCAATACCTAATGTATCTTTCCATGGAAGTTTTAAAGATCTTCTGAGTTATTAATGTTCTGTTAGGCAAGTGATCGCAACTTTAACGTCACGGGCAAAGAAACCTCAGCCATGTCCCCGTGATTGACCTGTGCCACTTAAGTTCCCACGACCCCCCCCCTGCCCTCGTCATCGCCCCCGATCGATATAATTACAAACTGCCGGGGCGTCGACGTTCGGTCGTTGAAAAACAATATAATTAATCGACGATTGTTCGAGCCGCGCAAAACGTGGCGGAACAACGGACACCCTCATCAACGTGGCACAACAGCCACGCGATTCACAAAACGGGGCGAGAGGGAGTGTGGATTCAGCAAAACTCGCGGTGAGTTATTATCTCTCGTCGCAAGTAAAGCCGGTGAAGCGTTCCTGTTGGCTGGTGGGCCGCTGACAAAACAGATTAAATTACCTCGTTAAGTTGCCGACTTTTTTCCCCCCGCCGCGGCCGTACGCATTCGCACGCTCGTTTCCCTTCTTCCCTATGCGCCTCTTCCGCCATAACCGCGTTACATTTGTTACGCCCAACGACGTGTGTCGGCCAATTTCTCGCGGCGAAAGCGGGACAAAGTTAACTCTACGGAATTACCTTAAGCGCGACTCCTTAAACGTTCTCGTTTATGGACACGATGAAGTTATATACATATTTTCAAAACGTTCCGAACCCCCCCAGTGTTTAATTTCGCATTAATTTTCTTTCATCTCGATCGCGGATCTTCCCAGAAACATACGCTCGCGTACATCGGCAGCGTTCCTCGTGGTTTCGGTTTTTACACGCATCCTCGATAGATTCGTCCACGACAACTCCGAGCGGCGTCACAGTTCTCCCCGCGTCTCGAGCAGAGGCAGCGTAGCAAAGCGCACGACGAAGCATCGTTTCGCGTAAAAGCACCGCCGAACGTTCTCTTTTATCACGGAGCTGTCTCGGCGAGCGGAGGCTGCTCGGGAAGGCAAACGGCGATGAAAGGAGTTTCGCGAGCGTCCGAGATGAAAAATCGTCGGCTCCGCGTGCCTGGAGAGGCGCTCGCTCCTCCTGGATAGAGCTGGATTCGTTGGCGATACTCGGAGGATGATCGATTTAATAAACACCGAGATCGTTACGCTCGTTAAAACTCTCTCCTGGAGAATATCTTCCGTAATACGAGCCCCGAGGAGCAGAGGTTTTTTTCCTCTCCTGTCGTCGTCGCCAGTCCCACTCAATATCCCCCGTTTCCCTTTTCGCCGGCAACTTTCATTGAGATCTATACCCTTCTCATCCTTGCTCGCCCAGGGATTATTAATTTCTACCTTTCTTCCGGCGACTGCACTTGCAGCCTAAATATTTATGAAACGACCCTGTATTTTCATTTCCCTTTTTCTGCAACAAGTTCGCGAAACCCTTCATCGGGAGTATCGAAAATTAAGTCCCCCAGTCTGCTGAAATACACGACAGCGACGGTATTCGTATCTTCCTCAGGGGATTCTGTACGCTATCGACAGTCAACGTGTAGCGCCGTGACGTCGCGAATACTACTCCCGGGAAACGGCATTTTTGAACATTCGGTTCGCAGTCCGTAGCCTTCTTGTTCGAAGGGAAAAAGTACGAGCACGGGTTCGAGCTGAACGAACACAGTGGTCGGACACCGGGCGAGGCCGCGCGCCAGTGATTGAGATACGACCTGAAATGGAAAAAAGGGGGTGGTTTTCGAGCGTGTTTTCGGTGACAGTGCGATAGGATGATCTGATCCGCGTGGCCGAAAGTTACGGGGAATAAAAACCCTTCCCGCCCTTCAATTCGAAAAATTCTCTCTACAGCCAACCGTGCTCCGCGGTGTTCCTCTCAATTTTCCAGCCATGCAAAATCCTAACCCGTGGCATTACCGGTCTCCAATTTCCCTCTGTGTTCTAGCTTCCGCCGGCGTTCAACCAGAAATAATCTGATCGCCCCTAATTCCCCTAATACCCCACCGCGGTGTCCATTAAAAATAATTCCAGCCGGGGTATCTGGGCGAGCATATCAAGCCCGCCGAAAATTCCCAGCGAGCTTCTTGTCGGCGACCCGCTCGCGCGGATTTCCTTCTTTCCCCCGATCTGCCCGCCCTTCGCCGTCCCTCGCAGCCACTTACGCCGCGCCACCCTCCCGCCGTCGCGTTCCGAACTTATGAACGCGCGATTATCTGTCAGCCGTGTAATTTACGATACGTGGATACACGGCGTTACAGGCAGCGGGGGGAGAGCAGGGTGGCGGAGGGCTAACGGCAGCGTGGGTTTCGGTGGTTACAGGTGGAAGGGCAGGGGGTGTAGAGACAGAGAGAGGACTAGACAACTCATTACCAGGGCTGGCAAACAGAAAACTAGGTTATGCAAGCTCATACGTCATCGGAATTAGAACCGTAGTCCGCCCGCTGTATCTCAAATGTACACTATCGCTGGAAACATGTTCCACGCGTCCCCTCCCCCTGCCCAGTTTCAACCTCCCTGTATTCCCTCTGTCTCTCTCCCTTACCCTCGCTGTCCTCTTCTCTCCCTCTATTCGTCCGAGTGTATGAATTTATGTAATGCGCGCGGCGCTAGATTGCGAGGGAAATACGTCGGTCGCATGTGTGCGTGTGTTGTTCGTGCAACTACGCCCCCCTACCCTCCTGCCTGTGTACACACATGGGAGACGCGCGAAGATAATGCAAGGCACCCGGCCACAATCGATATGTTGCGGAAATTTCGCGCGCTGTCCTTGCCAGACCCGACCCTCCCCATCGCGACACAGTTCAGTCCCAGGGTGCAGCCGGGGGCGACGGTTGCTGCTGGACTTTGCCGGGCTCGCTCCTTGGAAGGCCTCCGGTCCGGGCGTGCAGAGGATTCGGGGCAGTTTAACGGCGCCGCCAACGCCACGAGTATTCCACCCTTAGAGGCAATTACGCTCCACGCTGGAGTCCGCGTCCTCCTAGCTGTTAGTATCCATTCTAACCCCTACGTTCGATTCTCAAGGAATATCGCGCCGAGCTTCGGGTAGAATCGAGCCAAAGTTATTCTCAAGTAGAATTGCGTTGGAGGGTAGTTTGTTTCCGCACGTTTACACGCAGCCTCGCGGTACTCACGAAGATCCTCCCGACACCATATTTGCTCTTCCAGAATTATATGCCAGAGGAGTTCTACTACCTGCCTGCGAAATTCCATCCACGCGTAAACGTGCCGGGACGTGCGCCGTAGAAGCATAGACGTGGATCTCGCCTCGCTGTGAAATTAAGTTCAAGGACGGGGAACAGGAGCGTGGCGAGCGACGTTTACGTTGGACTCTTTCCGCGTCGTTTTGTCGGGAACGATGAAACACGGCTCAACAGAATGATTCATCTCAGATTACACTACGTTTGTCCTTTGCCAGAGTGCACCGGGCACGACATGCTCTAGAGGAATCATTCGACGTATAAAATTTATTCGACGAAACTCCAGCAGTCTGATTATACGATGACACGTTCCACTGAACTCAGCGTAGAGCTCTCCAAGGACCTTAGCCAGGGGAGCTGGCGATCCCATTGTTTGTGCTTCATGCATCATGTGCTAAGGAGATAGATTTCACGGTAGTAAAAGGCTATTGTCGCGTCATAGAGCGCAGAGAGTGGAATTGTCACGCTGCGTTTCGCTCTTTGCTTCGGAGAGAAAACCCTTCGACGTTCTGGCGCGATAATGGAGCAAGGCGCCCTTCGTTACTCCGCATAAATATGCGAGTTTCTTGGGGACGCGGAACGGGTAAACAAGCGAAACGTCAGGGTGAATCGTTCGAAAACAGAGGAGGTAAGGAACGGGAGGCACACTGGCGAGGGAGGTTTTCTGGGATGCTCGTTGAGTTAAAAGTTCCCATTGAGGTAGACTTGGATAGATGATTGCCAATGTTCAGAGACTTTGAGAGTCTCCGAGACAATTGTTGGTCACTGAGTTATTACGAACTACCTACGTACAAAGATACTGCATCTTAAGTAATCGCACTCGCGCCCAGTATATCTCAGTCCTCGCCGTCCGATTCACAGTGTCTTTACTCTACAGAGAAGAAGAAAATGTTGAAGGGTGGCAAGTCGAACGCAGACCCACCCTCGGATCGCGAGGAGAAACGATCCGTACAAAGAAAAGGCATTTTTCACGAACGCGCGTCTCCCGCGAGGACGATAACGGCGCGATCGAGAGGTTTCTTAAAAGTTTCCAAGCCCGAATCTATCAAGACAACACCGCGGCGCAAGGCTAATTCACCCCCGAGTTTCACTCTGCCTCTCCATTTCCACGCGAGGGCGCGTCGAAAATTGAAAATCAATGGATCGGTCGTTAGGTATGCTTTATACCCGTCCACGATTTTCTTCTCGACTGCGCGTCAGCCTGCCGGCACTGACTTTCCTCTCAGCCTCATGAAAGTCCGCTTTAACATTCTTCCAGAGACGATCGAATTCCCGCGCTCAGCCCAGATGGAAGGCTCGTTTCTTTCTACCCCAGATCTCGTCGAGAGGTCGATCCGCGCGTTATACGGCGACGAGTAGAAAAGATAAACGAGCGTCGCCATTGAAAATTTATTCCGCAGCCGAGCGACCTGCTTCCTCATTGTTCGCTCTTGGACGACCAAATTGGGAGGCAACGATGAGGAGCCGTGGACGAAGCAATGCTATCGGGGACAGTCTGGGTACCAGCTCGTTGATGGAGACTAGGAATAGCGAGATCCTGGAACAAGGAGGGTTGTTTCGATGCGTGGCTTCGCCGGCGAACGCTTCCTCTGGGGGTTCCTCCCTAGGATTCGATTTGTTCTCCGCTCTAACTTAACACTTTATCGGCGGCACACGGAATGTTCCGTGCTTCTGACTCTACTGATTATCCGCGGGTCACGGATTATTCCGTGCACCCAGCTCCGTTGGATATATTCAGCTTAGATACATACTCATCCACCGCGTGGCGCCGCAGAAAACTCGATCGCACGAATTACAAAATTATTAGCGCAATCTAGTTTCCGTACGAGGGAGTTTTAAGTGATTTTTCTTGGAAGCTCGGCCCGCGCAACGCGTCTCCCGATGAAGTGTAATGGAAGAGTAACTTTTAGTTTACCAACGGGTTGCGTTTGTAGGAACTGCAAACTACTTAGGAAATAATTTCGCGGAGTTTACGGCGAGTTCACCGCGGCGGAACAGACGAATCTGGAGGATTTCTCACGTTCACGCTTGTAAAACGTATCGGTTCAACCGACGACGGCTCGTCGTTTAAATTATAATTATCGGCAGCAACTTCACAGGTTTCCTTGGTTCAAGTGTTGGATAGAGAATCTCGATAACGGTCCCAGCCGAATCCTGCTGTCTCTGTTCCCCTATCAATTCAAAGAGTCTAATTACAGAGGCAGAGGCAGCTCTCTCCGCTGCAGGAAATAATATTGCAAACATGCCTGCGCGACCAGTGTTTTCCAGAAATGTTTGACCCTTTCCACCAAGCTGCTCTAAAAATGCATCGAGCAAAATGCCGCCGGGGGGCTTTTGGTAAAAATACCCTCTCGGTTCTCCGCGGGTGCACTCGTGTAAAAAAAGAGATAGCTACGCTTCGAACTCGCAGCTGCAATATTTTCATTTGAAAGCGCGGGAGGCTACTTCGATTCGTTGGAAAAACGGCGGCCGATGAAAAGCAGCGCCCCACTCGGAACATCGACGCGCGTAATTGTTAAATCGCCCGGGCTGGAGGCAAATATTTGCCCCCCGCTCTGGTTTCGCGTGTCGCGGACGACGACACGCGTCAAACATGGCCAGGCGCAATGAAACACCAAGGGAGCTCGTGATTGTTGCCGCTTCCGTGGCATTAATATTGACGCGGCTCTGTCGCTAGTTACGCGACGCAGGCGAAATCGTAAAGGCTGCCGGTTGCGGTCCAATAAATCACAGCTGCCATGGCCACTGCTCACCGAAGGATGTTATTGCCTTTGTTCCGGCTTCTTTATCGGTCAACGTTACCGTGCGCGGTTTCGCGTTCACGGGATCGCGACATTTATCCCAGTGAACTCGCCGCAGCTGACGGAATCGCCAAACGCTACGGCTAAACGTTACACAGGATTGGCGGGCGCGCGATTCACCGAAGAACCGATTCACCTCACCTGTGCTGGGAGCATTGAAAGGGAACCTGCTGTCAACCGGCGCGATCGCATTACTTAAGATTTCATGTCTCTGTACCGGCTAGCAAAATCGCGAAATTCTCGCCCACAGAAAGTGGACGAGGGGTGCACGGAAGCGGCCATTAAAAAGCTATCTATAACCTTGGCAATTTTCCTCGGCGTGTCGAGGTCACCGCGTTTAATGGGTATAATGTCTGAGCGAGCGAAGGCGCGCGCGCACACGCTATCGGGCCAATATATCAGAGCCGTGAGCCGTGGCTGTCTCCCGACGAACGAGCAGGCGAACGGGCCAGAAGAAAACCGAATTTCGTGAAAAAGCACCCCGGGGAAAGTTTCGTCGAATCGACAAAATCATTGGACCGAGACGCTCGCCCCATCGAAAAGACATTCCTGCCTCCCTCGCAGAGTCGGCGGAGGATCAGCCGCGTTTTTTTCGCCCCCTGGATAAGTGGATCGCAGTTTATTTTAAGCCGGAGTTTAACTCATGCCAGGGCGGAGGAATGGACCGATTGGTCGTGGGGACCCGTATCTCCGTGAAAACAGGAGTCGTCGAACGTTGGAAGGGAAAGTTCTCCTCGCCGCACAGACGCTGGCTTCTCGTCGAGTTTCCGGGGGAGTCACGATTTTTCGGGGGGGTGAAGCGGACGGGAGGGGACATTAATACACGTCGCGGCGAACAGAGAGAGTCGGACGAATTGTTTGATCGCGCGGAATCGAGTCGCGAACGTGATTCCCATCGGCTCCGGCTAGCGTAGGCTTACGAGCACGCTTCCGCTTGAAAAGTTAGCCAAGTTTCGGGGCTCGAACGTCTAATTGCGCAAGTTCGCCGCCGCGGAGCAGCGAAATATGCGACCAGAAGTTTTGCGAGGAAATTAAGTACCCCGCGCTCCGGGCTCGCTTAACGCTTGAATGACGTGCGGCCGCGTTTCTCAGGCAAGAACGCGATGCTCGTAAACAGCCTCCGTCCCTTACAAAAGCATGAGAAAGTTTTACGCCGAAATTCGTCGGGATGTCGAGGATGCGGCAACGTTTTTTTTTTTTCCGGGACGAACGGATCGGCTTACGAAGTATTAAGATCGTAGAGGAGACTAAAGGTACAGGGAAGGAGCGGGGAGCGACGAGCGAAAGAAAATCTCGAGGGAAATTTCGCAGGCGTCGAAGTTCCGGGGGGCGGCGGGGGGAGGGGGGGGGGGGCAGAAGTTACAGCCGGATTATTATGACATTTTAATCTGTTCCGTCGCCGGGCGTCCTCGATTTTTCCGAGCGGTGGCGCAAGTTCCGCGGGGCCGAAATTTCGAGCAGACGACGCGCGACAGCTGGCGCGACAAACTAAACTGGCCGACGGGGGACTTTGAACTTTTGCGCGGTGCCAGGCGTCCCCCACGGCCAACCTAACGCCCGTCTAATTAAGACTAAATACATAATTAGAGTGTTGGTCACGTGCGGGTACGGTGTAATTGAACGGTCAGCTCCGGTGTCGCTCTCGCGCGGCAAACACGTACCGTGCAGTCAGCACGTTTAGATTTTAAGTTTCGACGATCACGTCGCGCCCCCGGCCGTTTCCTCTTTTATTTTCGGCTACCAGCGCCGCCGCTCCAACTTTAATCTTGCAAATTCTCAGATATCCGCAGAGATTAAAGCTGCTTGATCAAAGCGAACGCAGCGCAGCGCCTTTGGGACTGTTCTCGCGCCGCGAATCAATTATCTCCCAGCGTTAACTCCGACCTGGCTATCCCGGTATTTCAATTCTTCTGCGTTCAGGTTCGTTCCTCGGTCGCGATTTTCATAGTGGCATAGCTTCCGCTATGAGCAGTGGCAATTTCGTCCGACATTTCGCTAGGAAGGAAGGGGCGAAGATAATCTTGCGGTATCAGTAACAAGGGAAGCTTTCACTAGGCCGAAGTCACGCGAGCCGCCACAGTGCAGCCTCCCACCATTGTTCCCCAACTTTCTCAATGAAATCTGGTCTGAATAGTCTCGAGTGAAGAACAAACGGAACTTTCGTTCCACCGCGATAACAACACCCACCATTATTATTACATTATATCGCGTGAGGAGGTGTAAAATCGCGCACAGTTGGCGGTAAGCTTGCTAAATCGATGGGAACCGACCACGAGCGCATGGGGAAATGGAAAGGTAAATGATGTCCATGTGTGAAACAGATCGTTTCCAGGCGATGCGACCCTTCGACCACCGATTTCTCGGCCAAACGTCAGGAGGGCAGGCTTGAAGTGAAATTACATCGCTGTATTTAACCTGCTAGCGGCATTGAATTCGCGCGGGCGATCAGTTCCGAGGAGGAGCCGTGGGAACTAGTTGCTCGGCGCGAAGACACCGTGGAATTCGCTTAACAGCCGCCCTGGTGGCTGCATTCACTCGCTATATATATTCGAAACTATCCTACCGTTCGTGCACCGAGAACCGCGTTTATCTTCCCCGAGTTATGCGGTTCGCATGGCCCGTTTTCGTCTAATTTGCGTTTCCACGAATTCCCCGAATACTTTGTCAGCGGAGCGCAGCGCGAATTCTTTGATTAAGCCTTCACCCACCGCGTACGTTTCCCGTTCACGTTTATTTAACGACCACGTGATGATAGTACAAACTTGACGACGCTAACGTGCGCATAATTGTGGGGAGGCTCGTGTAATTCCTGCACATGGATGTATATGTGAGCCAAAAGTGGATCCGGAGGTGGCGAAGTGGTTCACTTTGTCGCGTGGGTGGCGGTGACTTGGTATTTAGTATTTACTGTGACGAAGTATGTTGCGGAGAAGCTGATTCGGTTGCTAAGATCCCGAAAGCATAGAGATCCTTAACGAGGACTCCACGCTCGATAGGCGGCATCTTAGATAAATCGATGTTGAACATCTTATCGATAGCACTTGTTCTGCAACGATGGGAACCACAGACTAACGCTAACTCGGGTAACCGTGCTTAATTAACCGATATGGGATCGATCTGGCCAGATATACGGGAATATAACGACTTATCGACGTTCTAGTTGCGAGTTAATCGTTAATAATTCATCGAAGTTCCTTCTTTACTCGAGTCTCTTTCGTATTCAACAGTGACTGCATGCATAGGTAAAAATACTACAGTGGTAAGGGATGTCAGGTAGTAGATCTAATTTCTCAGAACTTCTCATTTTAGAGGAAGAATATAGGATTACTATTCCTCGTTTAAATCCAGTCAAATATAGACAATCTATGAATATTATGTCACCCCGTCGCACAGTGGGACGAGAATGCCTTATTCGTCTGGATTATGTTCTATAGCTTCGTTAAATCTTTATTAAGGGGTTATACCTAGTCAGGTGGCCGAAATGAGGCGAATACTTGTGAATATTTTTTGAAAAGGCGGAAGCGTATATTTTTACAAAACATTTTGTGTTTAAAAGCGCAACATTTAAAGAACATTTGGGAATTTTTTCGTAGAACAATATTTACGTTTATAATAAAGTAACAAACCGACATCTAAGAAGCATTTTTAAAAATTTGGTTTTGCGGTGAGCACTGCCATTCGGAACCAGATTATCTAAAATCAAAAAACAAAAAAGATTTCGTTAGTATATTAATGTATCCTCAGGTTGACGGAGAGATTTTTCCGAAATATTAATTTAAAACAAAATGGTGGCTATTCGAAGTTAAATTCCTGATTAAATTCCTTTAATCCTAAATTAAAAAAATTCTGAAACTTTGATTACAAACGCAATTTTTGTTTAACCACCGAAAATTCGGCTATTTCGGATTTTATGTTATAACTCGCGAACTGTAAGAGATAAAAAAAAGTTACAATGCAAAAGTTACTTCTTTTAATTAGATTTATCATTTGGTAAAAATATTATTTTACAGTTCACGAGTTATAACACAAAATCGAAAATAACCGGATTTTCAGGAGTGGATTACACGCCATTAGAGTGAATTTGGGTAGCAAATAGAATTTGCGTTGTACTCACGACGCAATTCCCTACATATACCTACACAAAGTTTCAGAATTTTTTGAATTTCCGGGTTCGGGATGTAGAGAGCCCAGAAGGATTGCAATTTTTTTTATATCTCAGTTATTCTACTTAACATCGATTGAAAGTGTGCAAATTTTTGCAATGAAAGTCCAAACCGTTTAAAGTAATTGCCATGTCCAGTTATTTCCTTACGTCGTTCTACTGTCCGTCGTCCCACGGTAAACGTCGAGCCGAATTTCGTCCTACATTAAATTGCCAATACTCTCGATCCCGCCAGCAACTAATTTGCCCGACAACGAACGTCTCCAACCACTGCCACGTCTCGAAGCGGACTCCGAGCGTCGCAGCAAGCCGCGCTCAGGCACGAACTTAATTAGTATAATTACCGTTATTGGTCATCGGTCGCGGGGACACGTGTGCACGCCTCGCGACCGCAAATTAATTACCGCCTATCCACCGAGAAGGACGGGCCGAGCCGCCGCGATTAAGCGGACTTTTCGCCCAGAAACGATAACGATATTCCAGCAGCCCTTCCATCCGTTCCCACCCTGGATCGATCGATCTCACTTTCCGCTCTTGCCGCGAACTTTGGCTACATCCATCCCGATAGCCTTTTCAATGCGCGATCCATGTCGACGTCGGGCACGCCGACGTGAGTGCTCGAGCGCGTTATTAGCGCAGGAAAGAGGCGCGCGATCCACATTTGTTGGCCGATCGAGGGGCAATATCGTCGCGTTAAGCTGCAGCCACGTGGCAAGCCGCGAAACAACGCGAGTCAGCACTGTAAATCACGCTTTTTCCACCGACTGACACAGTGCAGCAGCTGAGGGCGTTCCGGGTGGGTGGATGGAGAAAGACAGAGGGGTGGAGCAGAGGATCGGTCGTGGTGGCAAGTTCCGTGACCAGGGCAACGACAAAAGTCATAACCAGAGAGACGTGGCAGCCAAAGGGAAGTTGCCGCGCCACTAAATAACGATAATGTTACTTCGCCAACAGTTTATAACCAGTTCAAACGCGGAGATCGCGGCGGCGTCGTGTCACACAGGTGGTAGGGGAAAAAATATAACCCGCGGGGGGGTGGACCCCGTCGCCTGGAGCGCGCTAGTCACGATAAGCGTAACATCTACCTGAATATATATCACCCGGGCTGTAATGAGGTGTATTGTTAAGTGTGTTTAAAGGGAATCTCGCCGGTAGTTTAGCAACAACTGTTGCGTAACAGCCGTGGCCCTCGATACCATCGGCGCACGTACGCTACGTACGAGTTCCACCCTCCCCAGTTGGAAAAGTTGCTTCTCGGCCGCGTGCCTCCGCGAGGGAAAGTCCAGAGGAGTTATCGCTGAAATTTACAGTCGGCTGCAACGATACCGCGAAATTTCGAACAGAAAAAAGCCGGGAGGACAGAAATGAATTATCGATACGAGAACGTGTACAGAGATTGCTGGGTGGTTTACGAGGCATTCCACTTCTACTCGTTCCTAAATCCAATGCAATATCTGTTAACGAGTAATAAAATCGAAATAATAATAATAATAATAGTAATATCGCGATTCGTTCGATGAACGATAGCTGCCATTTCGAAGGCTCCTTCCCCGAAAAGCTGAGTGGTACGCCAAAGTGGCAACGTGAGTGCCCTGCGCAACGATCAAGAGTCTTCGTTAGCGAGGCGAAATTAGGAAACCCTAGAAATGGTAACATCTCGTCAGCATGAAAAGGCAATGAACTGGAGTAAAGCGTAGAGACGTTTCCATATCGATGTTCGACTAGAGACATATCTGAATTCTCAAGCACTGCTGAACACGGCGCCACTCGTTTCGCACGGGGAATCATTATTTACGATTGCTTCGAGAACAAGCGCTGTACGCGGCTCCAATCGATTGGAAATTTTAAATCGAGGAACAGTCGGATCAGCCTGATAGAACTGGGCCCGAAGAGGAGCGGACGGATGTAAAGAGGCCATCGCAGTAGCTCTCTATAGAACGGAGAGCGTCGGGCAATCAAATTGTTCGCAGAATCGCCAGTCGCCCGCATATTGCCGCTAAGCCTGCACGACGTACTTATCCGCGAGCGTAGACCGCCGTAGATATCTCGTTGGGCATCCCGGCAAAAACTCGTCCACCTCCACCCTGCGTATAAATCCGACGGGCGGCTCGTTGTTTTTCACGATTCACCGGCCACCCCCACCCTCTCGGCTTTCGTTCCCCGTCGATGATTCTCCTTTTTCCGCTGGACCTCGCGCCCCTCCCCGATAGATTTTAAATTCTCGCTCACAGGAGTCCTTCGATTCCCCTTTCCCCTTCGTTTTCACCGACGGCGTTCGACCAGCTAATCCGATTACCGTCTTTTAAAGCGCGCGCGCGGTCAAATTGCCCGCGGGAACTTGGGCGAGCGGCTACATCCCCGTGGCTGGATCGCCTCGCCCAACTTTCCTCGTCACGCTACTCGCGTTTCGTCGGATGATTAACACGCGGTGATAAGCTCCGCGGGGGTCCGAGCTTATCGGGACTTCGTAATGGCGAGTACACTCGTCTGTCCTTGCACCGGCAAACAAATAGGTTATTAGCTTTCGGCGAGCTAACGTCGTCTCTGATACACCCTTTCCTCTGTAGCCTGATGAATGAGCGACCGCACGAGGTGCTGTATTCTGACGACAATATTAATCCTGTTCCCTTGTTGGAGGATGCGAGTAGTAGATAATCTGAAGAAATTTTAGCCTCGATTACAGCTAAAAAATATGTGAGTTCCCTCCATGCGAGGTGTACGAGTCAATCTACTCTGTCGTCGCTACACTCGACACGTAGTCGACCTCCGTTACATACACGCCCTGGAGTCATCCGTGGTTGCGGTCGTGGAAATTCGAGCGAAACACAGTGTCAGGTTTGCGTAAGGTTCAATCTTGTGAATAAATAGCCCGACCAGCCCACTCGAAACTTTCATTCCGTGGAAACGAGTGGAAAGTCGGGGCGGCGTGTATCGAAACACCGAAGCATCGATAGCAGGTCGTTTAATTCCCGTTCAAAGCCGTCGCTATGCCCAACACTTGGTATCCTTTCAGCCGTTTCCTCGGTGGCCGCGGTCGCACTGTCCAATTGCGTTTCGCCTGATTGCAGGGCGTGCACGAGACGGAATAAAACGGGCGACATGTGCCCGGCGTATCCGCTTTTCGGATGGCCGATGTTCCCGTTGAACTTTCACACCGCAAGCTTAAATATCCTCGGTGCCGAAAGGCACGCTGGAACGCAATCAAGCCTTCCCCGACGCCAATCGGCACCCGTGAGCTATAAGTGCGACGCGGTCTGACCGATATCGCTGGTTTTGCGGCTTGATTGAAGGCTCGGCGTCGTGGCGAGAAACCAGAAGCTCGTCGATATCGAGGCGGTTTATTGTGACGATTTAGAAAAGCCCCCTCCGGCTGGCATTGGATATCGACGCTCTCTCAATGATTTTGCAATTAGTCGGGCGGCGATGGCGTAACGAAGCTCCTGGATAATTTAACGTGCAACTGGATAATCTCCGAGAGAAATTAGAAGAGAAAGTTGCTGACACTTGTGTCGCGTCGTCTAAGCTTCCACTTCTGGCTTCTGAAAATTTCGCGGCTCACCGCGCTAAGAGCTAGCAAATCCTCCGCTGCGTGTACAGTTTTATTATCAGCAGCGGTGCTCGATGGCCTCTGCAGCTAATCAGTCCGCGTCGAGTCACCCCCGGCTGCTCTCTGATAACGACTACTAGCAGCGTCGGCTCCCCTTAACGCCTCGAACGGACGTGCCTCGCTCATTAGCAGTGTCGCGCGCCGATCGCTCGATCGGCTACGACGCGTGTAAATATTCCTTCCGGGAAGCTGACGGTACCTTCATCTGGATTTTTCCGCTGCAACGATCTTACACTTTCGCTGTCTGGGCGCGGAACATCCGCCTTTTTTCCTCCCCGGCGATATAATTAAGCACGACGTCAGGCAGATATGAAATACGCTCGAACGAGCACGCTCCGTCATTAGCCTCTCTGCGTCCTCCACTCGACGGAGTCGTCTCTTCCGCTCTCCCTCTCTCGCTCTCCCTATTTTCGCATGGAAGAATGAGAGATAACGTATCAAATAGAATTGAAATTATACTTGAAGCTTGCAGCTACGCAACAGAAAGAGATCTCGAATTACCGGGTTCCCTTTGGTAGCCATCTAAAAATTCGTTAGTGAAGCTTTTAGTGTAACGCGTGGAAAATTTAAATACAGATTTTCCGCGATTCCAGGGATTCTCTGGGTTATCTATTTTCATAAAGTAAACTCACGGTATTCGTCGAAAAGTGCATCGGGCATCCCTCTGAAATGGGATCCAAAGCTTGCCGGGTTCTTCTGCTAGACTTGAGCTTAAAAACGTCCACGAGGGTAACGCCGGCTGGACAGGTTGAGCCTGATAAAACGATCGTAAATGCGTCCACGTGTACCAGGCGAACGTGAAACATTCCCCGCCACATTTCTCGATACGTCGACGAGCACAGAGCGGAGCGAGGGGGTTGTTAGGATAGCGTGGCTTCACGAGGAGATATTTGCCGCGGCGGGCCGAGTGCGATGCAATTTTTCACTTAACCATCGCCGCCGCTTTAACGTCCCCGAGCGACTATTTTTCTTGTCATCGAGCCGAGGCTGGTTATTAGGCTCGATACGCGCGGGACGTAGACGAGGCAGGTTTATACACGCGCTTCTTGTGCCCTCTGGAAGGTCGTTACTGAAAGCCCTCGGCACTTTGCTCTCTAAATACCCGTAGCGATATATACCGCCTATCGAGCCTCTGTGCTCGAGCGACTCGTTTAAAAATTTCACGACGCGCAGATATTGGAGTAAATCCGGCGACGAGCCCTTTGATCGCTCGGTTTCGCAAGTGATGAAAAATTTTCAAGCACATCGGTGTGTTTTTACAAATAGAGTCACACGCTCCGCTCGAGCCCCGCGTTAAGGAACGTCGACGCGAACGAGGAGATGTCAGACGTATTTTTTTCCACCGGCTCGTTCCCCGTTTCCTCTTCGCCGTTCTGTCGAGCGTCAAGCGTTCTCCGGCGATATTCGTCGACAGCCTTCAATGACACGCGACGCGAAGAATGAAAGAGGCAAAATCGGGACCGGGGTAAATGAAATGCAGCGGGACGGAGGAGCGAAGGTGAAAGGGGTGGCGGGCGAGGTTGTCGAAATAAGAATTTTTACGTCAGTCGCGATGGGGGCGCGTGAACAACGTAAATGCAGGCGAGTCGTGCGAATGGCACCTCGCCCAATGATTTTCATCTTTTCGTCGGAATGGAAACGTTCCCGTAGGGGCGGGGACATCCGAGGAGTAGCGAGCGAGATCGTGGATAGCTGAACGGGGAAAAACACGTTCGAGACGGAATTAAAAATATTCCAAGATTGGCTGGGCAAGGCTCCACGTCCAGGATACTCGGCGATATCGCGTGACGCGCAGTTTCGCGAATTAATAAGCTCGGCCGCGCTTCGAGACGTCGCGAGGGAGGGATGATTCAGATACCTTGCCGAATATGGAAACGCGAACGAAGTGCCCTCGAGTGTATTCGCGTCCGGGATGAATCCAGGCTCGGATCTCAATAAGAATACAACAACCGCGCGCACGAAACGCGTGCAGAAGAGCGGGCAGATTGAAGGGGGTGGCGAAACACCCATGCAGCCGGAGAGAGGGAGAGGAGGAGCGCGCTCGGGCGAATATTCTCCGTTCCCTCGTAAATTGCGAAGCATAAATAGAGAAATACGCGAGGTATCGTTATACTCGTAGTAAAGAGGATGGTTGGCAGGGGGATCGAGGGGTGGGGCGGATGGGTACGGGGTGGAAAGTAAAACTCTATACGCCTCACGGTATTCTTCGGGAAAGTTTTTAAGGAGAAACTACGTCCCGATAGAAATGTCAGTTTCGCGAAAATGGATGGAGCTCTGGCAGAGGGCTCAGTCTTTCCTCGTTGCTCCTATCGTTGTGTTATATCCGTGGTGTGAAGTAGAGAAGTGGGTTACTGGCGCGTCGATCACACGGTCCCCCTTTCCCCCCCATGGGATTTTCGCCCCTCTGGAAACGATGCACTGGTGGGACACAGCGTCATAACGTGCCGCGACAGGTGGCGATTGATTATTTTCATCCGGCAATTTGGCCGGCAGAGCCAGCCCCTCCTCCGCGAGAGATCTTTTATCCGAGATCAAAGGATGATCAAAGGGAGCGTTTCGTCCGGTGAGTCTTGTCGATAATTGCCACGTTATCGCACGGCGCAAACGGCAACGGGTTGAGAAGCATCGGTGAAAAGGATAGCCGACACTCGAAGGAGAAGTCGAGACACGTTCCCGTTGAAAATTCGGTAGGTACCTTTATAGCCGCGTACACGTTAAATTCCCCGAGGACGATTAAACGGCGATCGACCATAACGTGAACGTATTTCTCCCCATCGAGCTTCATCGCCTCGTGGAAAGATATAATCTTGATATCCAACGGACGTCTCGGGGACCAGGAATGCGAGCAGAGGGAGCAGTCGGAAGTTGGAGAGAGGCTCGAAACGGGACAGAATTACGGGCACCCCAGTGGAAACGATCGCCGTGAACCGAGCGCGGCCGGGAGCGTCTTCGAGACAAATATTCAGGGCATCTAAAAAATTTAGTCTAATTTGGAGCCCCGTCGCCTGTACACTCTCGGAATTCCCAACGGTCGTGGGAGCCAGGATCGAGTGCAGTACGGCTATATCACCGCGGCGGACGTGCACTTCGGCGAAGAAGAGATATAATCCGATACGTAACTGCGCGAGGAAGAAAAGGACGATAGGCACAGAGGTGGGAGGGAAGGATGGGTAACGGGGAACCGTGGATGTTGCTACAAGGGAAGAGCATCCCTTGGACAGGTTAGCATCCCCCAGAGTGGACCCGCCGATAGATCTAAAGCTTCTAACGCCGGCTACACTCGGCTACTATTGCCCGTGGCGAGCACCCGCTCCGCGAGCTACGAAATGGACCCAGGAGTAACGCGACCTATAAATTTACTGGCCGTCCGGTTCGAAGGTGCGGCCTTATTCCGCCAGCCGAAAAAAGAATAACGACCTTCTCCACTGGTCACCGGTAGTCGAACTAGGGCTGTACAAATTTCGGTGGGCGTTGGTGATGTAACTACTCGACTAATAAGGATGTTCGATCGGTCTTAACTAACAATCTTAAAGGCAGGACACCGCAACGTACAATTACCATTGGCCTATCGTAACCAGAGAACGAGCCAGAGAAGGAACGAAGATGGGATCCAACGAACCAGGCAGAATCCACGAAAATCGACGCGGCAAAAACCCAGTTTCCGCTTCAACGAGGACCAGGGCAATCCGTCACAGGACGATGGATGCTCAAGCCCGAGCAGTGTATACGCAGCTATGCACATTTCCAGGCACCTCCACCCACCTTTCGCGGGCATAAATTCAATAACCCCGGTGACGTAACTCGAACCGTTGCGTCCCTGCTAATTGACGATTCTGATGAAGAGCGTGGCCAACGGCTGTCCCGCGGTGGACCATTCGTTATCCGCGATACTCGCGATACACGCCCTCCTCGTGATATTTTGTCCAGTTCGCGTGACCCGGAGGATAGTACGCCGGGATAACGGAGAATATGTTGGAGACGGTGAGATCGGCCAGCGAGTTTAGTTCTTTGGGTAAAACCGGAGGGAACGAGGGTCTGAACAAAGGGAAAGTACCTTCCCGTGGCGATATTTTCCTTCGAGCTGGCCTGTCGCGCTATATTCCCCCCGGCGGGTAAAACGCTCGCACTAATCTCAGCTTTAATTGCAGTCGGCCAGCCCCGTTTTCGGTCTTGGGCCACGGTGCCATTAATTAACCAAGGCGAACGCTCTTAATAACTCAGGACTCCGTTTCCACGAGTTAAATCCCCCGCGGAGTCGATAACCACGAGGGGTGCACGGAATTTTCCACCCCCCGCCCCCCTCCCCCAACGATTCTCACCCCATGGGATTCTATTACGATCCCCCGTGCTTCCGGACTGAGTATGGCCGGGAATTGAAAAGAAACAAATGGTAAATTTACTCAGCATAAATGGCCGTGAGTCCTGGAAATGGCGGGAAATTTACTTAGCTCCTGCTTGCCAGCCGATCCAATTGCATAATTCTTGCGAACGAGCTGGAACGGACCCCGGTATGTCAGAAGTACGAGCAAGTGGGTATACCCTTCTTCCCCTTTTCGATTATCCTTTCCCGTCGACTTTCGACCACATTTTTTCTTTCCCCCTCCATTTCATCCCCCTGGGCCATCATGTTTGATCGTTCCTCGTGGACTTTAAAATCTGCGAGTGAATATTTAGGACGATCCTGTGGTAGAATACTCGAAAAAGTCCTCCAATGACTTTCGGGACTGAACAGTTTGCACGTGAAAAATTCGGATTCGTCGGTGAAGGGCAATGCTATTCCGCGTACTCGATAATGGAACGGAGGGCAAAGGATATCTGTTAAGGGGGAGTAGTGAAATTTCAGTAACGGTGCGTTCTCATTAATCCATCTCTAATTAATGGAGCGTTTCTACATGAGGCGCGGGCCATTAATTGGTGACTGTTAGTACAGGAATTACTGTGGCTCTGCGAGCGATGCAGCGTGGCCAGCAATGTTAACGAGCATCAATTTTCCGGAAGTTTTCTTGCCCGAACGGCTTGTTAAACCGGCCATTAATTAGAGATCGAGTTTTGTCTGAAACACAGTGCTCGGCGTTGAAGCGCGAGCAACGTATTAATAATGCTTCGTCCCGCGGGGAGAACTTTTAATCGCGCCTTCTTCGCCGGCTAAGCAGACGCAGCTCAATTATCGTACTTTGCCGCTGGGCCGGCGGGTCGATCCAACGTACCGGCAATATCGATTAATTATTACGATGGTTCTGGAGGTTCTCGCGTCTGATGGATAGCGATCGGCTGGAAACAGATGCAGTGAGCGACGTATGGCCGAAATCTTCGCGAATGGTTGTCTGTAATATAGGTGACAGATTCTGAGAGGGTTCCACCGCTCGCGGGAAGACGAATGTCCTCGAATCCAAGAAATATTTCACCTTCTTCGGCACGAGCCAATCGACTGGCATCCCTTGGAACCTTGGCTCCAGTAGCCAACGAAATCTTATAGTTATACTATTTCAGAAATGGAATCAAATATCCGAAACAGTGCACACGGATAGCACATTGATGAACGTCCCTTCGTACCGTATAGCTCGATATAAATATCCATTCATTGGAGAGTGTCGCCAGGAGTGATCGTCAGAAACCAGAGGGAAATTGGACCGACGGGAACCAGATGATTTATTCAAATTCACTTGACTGGAACGTAACTGTGTCACCGCGAAAAACGAACCCGTTAAAACCCACCGCGAGCAAGTTAATCGGCGACAAACAGTTCTCTAGGACCTCCTGGAATCTGAATTCGAGGTGCGTCTCGGGCATGATGCAACTGAAGTTTCGCATTAGAATGTAACAAGTACATGCAGCGACCCAGTTGTCCCTGGGTAAGATTGCTGCTGGTGGATTTTGGTCACTGGCCACGAGAAGCATAGCTCGGCAGCGACACTCCATCGACATGCAATACTGGAAGAATGAATAACCGTCTGTTCCGGCAGATGTTCCAGATATCGAAGTTATTCGAGGCACCGTCTCTTCTACAGAAGCCACGCATATTTCCATCTTGAAATATCACGGAATATATCTCTGGAACGGAAAAAAGGTGAGAGCCATCGGAATCACTGCGGGCGGAACCCTTGCTGGGGAACTGGGATAATCGAAACACCCCATGAGCGTGGAAATCGCGGTACAGACGCGGAATCTGGTTGTACAGGAGTCCGAGGATAACCATCGAGTGATCCTGCGCAGAGGAGGACACTGGCAAGTGTCTCCACGCAAGACAAAGCTATCGCGCGTGTCCCCTATTACGATTGGACAGGGAGATTTGTCACAGACGCGTGCACGCGCGGAGCTGTGAGAAACAGAACCGAGGGGATCGGATACGCTGGAATCGAGCGAGCAGACTCGCACGTCCGTGCGAGACTTATCGATGGGGAAACGTCGATGACAGGCCGCGAGGGCGTAAAGAACCCACACCTGTCCATTCGCCAAGATCTCCGCGACACCTGCTCGTATGCATCTGATCCACGGCGATCTGGGAATGCGGGGCACTCTGTGGCGGATTCGTTCCATCCGGGGAGCCGCAGATCGTATCGTAAATGATCGCAACTGATGACTTGGCCATCCGAGTAATTATGCTGGTCTAAGCTGCCGCGCGTGTCCGTGCTCCACAGATTGATACACGCTGGAGCTTGCGATTCCGAAGCTGCACGCATTTCCAGCGATCATCTAACGGATTAATGAATCTGGGCTCGGGACAGAACACATCTAGCCTCGGACAGGTTATTATTGCTAGGGTAGCAATGATCCAATTCCAACCGGTTAGCATACCGCTGGGGTCGTGATTGAAAGATCGCTGATGCAACTCCAAGCTGCTTGCGTCTCGCGATAAGTGGTATCGAACAGGATTATACCGTGATAGGTAGGATACGCGGTGCTTGCCTTGAGTTGAAAGGGTGTATCGGGACTCGATCTTATTGAGACCTCGCGAAAGATTCTCCTTTCGCCTGCTGATTAAGGTATTAACGGAGGTGCATGCTTGCCGATGGAGGATGAAGCCCCTAGCGCGTTCCCGGTCCGGAAAGGACAATTAGAGTTATCACAAAACGTCGTCGCTTGGCACTATCCTAGATCAGCTCTCCACGATCGATAAACTTAGATACGCGAGGGTACAGATAACCTAGACTAACCGAAAGTGTTCCAGAATAGTTGCCGCGTCACTGAATTCCCTCAGCCATGAAGCCAGAGACCGTGGACCAAGAAAACTGTCCGACAGCGTGATTTCGCGGCAGGTGGAAACACAAACCGTCAACCGGGTGACGTGGAAAGCATTAAGCGGCCGCGAAACGCCGTCGAATGAAATTTCGCGCGTGGCTCGCCGCGTATCGCCCTGGCGAACGTAATCGGGTTACCGGGAGAGCACGTCCACGGGGGCAACAGCCATTTGCGAGTACGCGATGAAAACACGCCACTCGCTGCTATCGTCTTGGAAGTTGAGTAAGCACGCGTCGCGCGTCGGTAGAGTGGGCCGGTCCGAGGAGGCTCCAGCAGCCCAAGTGAAATATTGAAACGCGTGGAGTGGCTCTCGGTGACACGGCGCAATGGTAAAGGGGGCTGGCAGGGCACGGCATAAAAATAATTACGCTGATAGAACGGTGGCCGGTTGCCAGCCGCAGTATCGCGAGTCTTGCCAAAATCAGATAGCCCGTTGTTGCGTTCGGATGCATTATTCGACGAAAGGGACCCGAATTGTTATTCCTCTGTTGGGCGGGACGCGCGGTTTACCCAAGACGAATGCCCGGGGATATGACGAATCATCGTTTTTAACCGCCGCTGGTAATCCGTGTCCTCCGGTTTTATCCGTGGCCAGGATCTTGTCGGGTCGCTGCTCCGCTCCTTTCGCGGGGTATAATGAAACGAGCCACGAGACGTCTCTGTTTCTTTTTAAACCATCGTGGCCGCGCGTTATCCCCGACATCGTGAAATATCGCTCGAGCTTTGTACCGCGGGACGGGGCAGATTTATTATATAAACGGAAAGAAGTCGGTTTCTCCAGGCGCGGCACGTCTGGCGCGTGAACCCGCGTTTTTTTTTTTGCTCTTATCGAGAAACCCGAATGGGTGAATATTTAAATCGAGTTGAAATCATTCGATTACACGCCTCCATCGGTAATGAATATGAAATTAGGGCGAAATACCGTGCCCGTGCGCGCTAAGAGGACAGAATTTTAGCGAAATTACGCGCCCGTGGGAATGGTCCGACAAGTGGCGGAGCTACTAGTAGTAAACTGGCAATCGCCATTCACGCTTAAAACGTAAATACACCGCCGCAGGAGTTAGTCCGAAGGTAGACAAACCGCAGGCAGACCTCATAGCGAACGACGGGGCAGTTAAACGGTGCTCAAACATCGACGAGCCGCTATCTTGGGGCTGAAATCCGGCGTCAAAGAAAACTTGAAAGAAAGCGACGATCACGGTTCTAATTGCGGCTGTATATTTTATTCAGTCTCTGTTCATTAGAAGCCGTAACAGTTTTTACGGTCTTTTTTCATCTTTATGGAAATACTTTGCCTCTTGCCATCTTCCACAGAGCCAGAGAAGCCAACGAGCGACATCGATAATGACTCAGCTTTGAGCAGCGGCTGTAAATTCCCCTAGTGAAGGAGACTACTTTTCCAGTGGGGGGGTGTAGTGAGATTTTCCACGAATGATGCCTAGAGTACAAGGTGCCAGCGCAGGAAATTGTTCCCCTCGCGAATTTAGCAGCAACCGGAGGTGTTACCCTCGCGAAACGTTCCAAGAGCCTTTCGTTCTCGAGAAGTATTAAAAGAGCCGAGCGCCGTTTGGAAGCAGCTCGATGGATCGTCCCGAATGCTTGGCCTCGGGGGACGCGCGAGGTCGTGCTCGAGCTACGATAAGCGGTCGTTCGACCGACGCCAGACGTCGGTTCCGCGAGTGTCGCGTGACGTTGGACGAGGGATAGGCCAGGAAATGATCCAAGAGGGCGGCAGTGTTTGGAGATGATTGCCACGATACCGTGGCCAGCATCGCGTTATGAAGAAATCATTTAAAGTGCTGTCGATAAGAATGGAGCTGCCCCACCTCGACGGAAACACGAACGATGTCCCGCAGCTTTTGATGCCCGACTCTTTCTCCCGCCCGTGGCTGCACGAAAGCGAGGCTTTCACTAGGGTTGGGCAGCTGGAGGAACGTTATCGAGCCTTTTTCGCAGAAATACTCGCAGCTGAATGGAGTAAAGGCCGCGAGATTGTAAACGCGATTCCGTTGCAGTTCTTTCGTAACTGTTCCATCGGGGATCATCGCTATCTTCCATTTCGACATCTCTCCCTTGGAATCACTACTCGGGAAGATAGCGATAGGGTTGCCGGGGAATGGTGCCTAGTTCGAATTGGGAACATTTGCGGCTGAAAGTGCTTTTAAGTGAGGAACGAACGAATTCACGCATTCATTGCGAACAGATGCATGTGTAGCCCCCAAGAGTCTGGGGCATGCTCCGGAAGCGTGTTTACCGAGGTAACTCGGCTGGTTCCCCAGTTTTCAGACTAAGTTCTCATCTCTTTGTCGCCTGAGATTCCTGGAAACATGTTAATAGAATTGACTGACCTCGTGTCTGGCTATAAAATGGACATTCCACTTGCTCGGCGGGCGTAATACCGACGAGAACGTTGGAAACGGTATTCCGATAAATTTCAGCGCGTCGTTAGAGCGTTATAACGGATTCACCATCCCGTGCCCCATAATTACCCGGGGTATAAAAATTAATCGACAATGCGACGAGGCAGAATGACGGTGTTTCGCCGATGGGGAAGAAGGAGAAATCGAATCGCGTACCTCTCGACCCATCAATGGGCAGCTGCCAATGATTAATTGCTCGTAATTAGCCGGTTCGGGCGTCGATAAGCGTCGACGTGGCACGGTCGACGTCGGCCGAGCCCAGGGCTACTTCCACCCCAGTGGTAATTTATCAACGATTTATCCTATTTTCACCGCTGGTCCCAGCCGATGCCTTGGAATATGAGCCGTAAGAAAGATACACGAGCGGGAATATCGCGTGCGTAACGCCCCGGAATATAAATTATGGATAATTGCGAACGGCGTCTAGTCGCTAACGGAGGGGGGGGGGGGGAGGAGGATGGCACGAGATCGCGCCCCGTGAAGTGAATAGTTTCGTTAGGGATCACAATAAATCGTTAGCTGGGGCTCTCCTGTGGCGTCGCGTCGCGTCGCTTCTTCGTCTATCACGTTAATCTCGTGGCCCACGGACTATGCTGGAAATTGTCGTGGAAAAGGGAAGAACATCAGCACGGAAAGCACAGAGGTACGGTCTAGTTTTCTTAGCGACTAGTTCCATCCGTTCCCAACGAAATTCTTCGAGGAACGGGCGGTGACAAGATGAGACGAGGCGGCGACGAGAAGTAAGCGATTCCCTGCAGAAAATTGGACGGGATAGCGTTATGAATACGGGATTATGCGATGCGACTGACGCATGGCAGAGTGAGCCAGCGTGGAGGAAAACGATACAGTTTGTAATAAGGGAACGACGGGGACACGTTCGCGTACATGTATATTGCGGGAGAAGTGTCGGAATAGAAACGCATCTGCCAAAG
Source organism: Andrena flavipes (assembly GCA_963971345.1). NCBI lineage: Eukaryota > Metazoa > Arthropoda > Insecta > Hymenoptera > Andrenidae > Andrena > Andrena flavipes. Next base: position 54,372,796 of record OZ020482.1, read on the forward strand.
TTTTCTTACGCTGCTGCTGAAACTCCCTGTACACTCGAATCGAAAGGTAAAAAGTATAAAGTGCCTGGGTTCTGTGTTCCCCCATTTCCCATCCAAACTCCTGCCCCGCAGTTTTTGCTGCGATGAAACAGAGCTCCGTGTCCAAAGTTTCGACCACCCCGCTGGAAACACCCTCTACTTTTTACACGCGAACGCGTTACCGATAAATTGCCCTGCTCAATTAGCTAACACGATATTCAGGGCGATCCGCCGGTTAATGAATATTAAATTAGCGCCGGGGCGCGTTGAAGCCTGGCAAAACGAACGTTGAACGCGGCCCTCAACGACACGGCGCAAGAGATACGTGGAGAAGTTTTTGGTGGGCGGTCGACGCGGCCGCCCGACGGCGGACGTGGACAAATTTCCTGGAGTCGGGCGAGTTGAAAGCGACGGGTAGCTTAATAGAGAAACTTCGGGCCCTGGGAAGCGGGTCGCCGAGCGCTTTGATCTAGGCGGCGGGGACCAGAATATAATGTATCAGGATCAGCAATTGGATTTTCTGATCAATTAGCAGTTAAAGCCAAACTAAGTGTCTGTCGCGGCGGGTTAAAGTTTCCACTGGCGAAGTTACGTCGATCGCGATTGGTTAAGCCGCGCCATCGATATCCTATCGACTCCTACCACCCCCCTATCGCCCGTCGTCCATGGATCCTGTATCATTCTCGAGTTCCCTCCCTCGACTGGGAGCCCACGGATCATCCCCGTTCTTGGTCGTATTATCGACTGTTCATTCGGCCCCGTCTCGTATTCCAACGGCGATAAACATCGTTCCCCAGGGCTGGCGGGCGATTTAAATTGAAAATCATACACGAAACGTCTGGCTGTTTTATTTACTCGCTCGTCGCCGGCGCTTGGGAAACGTGCTCGTCGTGAATCGTCGAGTTGACCCGACACGCCGATGGAATATCGAGGAGGTCATCCTGACACCGTGGACTTTTGTTTCGCCCCCACACCCCTTTGCCTTTTGATATCACCTTTTTTTTTTGCTCCCCCTTCCCCACTTTCGTCGTTTCGTCGCAACTGTCAAACGCGGCTCATAACTTAGCGTTCTAACCGATACACGCGCTTTATTTACGATTTTGTTGACACAGAAATGCGTGGCGAATGGAATCGCATTTCACCTCTATAATGCGACGGATCACTGGACTTGGTTCCGAGTGTTGCAGCCGTAACGCTTCGACCAGGCTTGGCGGACCGTGCTTTCATCGCGTGCCCCGTAGAAAACACGCGGAGCTGCCCGATTGATCCCTTGGCGTGGTCCCCGGTCTGGAATACAATATTATTTTATTTCGCCCCCTTGCATTATGAATAATTCACGTGCCGTCAATTGCGCTGGGTGAAGTAGAAGCAGGCAATACCACATCGTCGTTGAGGAGGATGCAACTGCTCCTTTAAATTCTCTCCAACGTAAGGCAAGCGGCGATGCCTGCCTATCGTCGACCTATACTACTGAGCGCTGCTCTATCGGCTCTGCGGTATTGAAATTAGGATACAACGGGATCGTGAGAGCTGTAAAGGGCCAAGATAGTAGCACGAAGATCGTAAGCACAGCAAAGTGGACAAGCATTCGGGATCTATGGAGTGTACGAGTGATTGAAAACGATTTCCCTCGAGGGTATCATTTCGCACACTACTTGCGCACCGAAGTACCCCGCCATATTCTACCATTCACAACTCATAACGACTTTCGCAAATCAATCTCCAAGAATAACGAGAGCCCCGGTATAAAATTGAGAATTTAACCGTAATATCGAACGAATGTAGAGCCACTTCTCTCCGTTTCTCGATTTCCATCTTGGTCGAACAAGCAAAACCGCGGGATGAAATCGAATCAAGAAGTTCCCTGGCATGTTGCTCTTCCATTTGGACTTTTAATAATGACCGGTGTTCGGGGCTGGATCGGTGGCCGAAATTAGCGAGAGCAAACTATCGATTCCAGCCGCGCGGGAGGGTGGCGAGGTTACAAAAATAGCGGAACGGAGGCCGAGGGAAATTGAAAGCCGCGTTTCTGCATACGCCGCACTCCGCGGGCACTCTTGATTTACTTTGCAGGGGAAAATATTTGAAAATTTACGATGCCACCCCCGACGCCCTTACTACGCAGATGGCCCGTTCGGCCCGTTCGGCCCTTCCCTTTTCCTTCCTTTCGATCCACGCCTCCAATCGGCCTTCTCGTTCTCCTCTACCCCCCGTTTGTCGGCCCGTGCTGAGTCGACTAGAACAACGCGGCAATTACTCTCAGAGGATCGTTACACCCCCGGAAACAATCCTTGCAGCTTGTACGACAGCAGCTTCGCCGTCGGTTAGGAAGCGTGATCTCGGACGTGAATCGAATCGAGCCGGACCCGATTTCCTAGCCGCCTTCCCACTTTTCCACGAAGCATTCACTCGTTACGCTGGACACACGCGGTTGTTTTTAACGGCCAGAGTCGAGCTGCGAATGTCGCAGAATAATTCCAAGTCACGACCTCCTCCATTATCAATTCAATAGTCGCTTCTGCTCCGGTAGCCACGGATAGAAGTTTGTACCCGCCACTTCCGGCGGTATACCGCGTATTCAACCTTGGGCGCGGATCAATTAAGATGCACCGTCGGGAAGAGTCGCGCGTAGAACCTCCGATGAAATGGAGTCACACGCTAGGTTGACAGGCGGCTACCTTTGAAGCCGTTCTAGGCGCTACGCCCTTAAGTAAATCGTGCTCGCCCGAGCCGCTCGGTTATTGATATTCCCCGGATCGTGCCGGCTGGAATATCAAATTTGCTTTTTAAGTGGCGAACGTGTAATATATTTTCTCCGAGGTGGCCGTCATGCTTTCTCGCGGCGGTGCTCTCCGAGTCTCCGAGTTATCCGGCATACTGCTGGAGGTACGTGACGGCGCAGAAAACGTCTTCCGGCGATATTTGAAAGGCGAGCGGGGTATCACGCTGGGATTCAAGAGGCGGGTGGCTCTCTATTGAACCGTGCATCGAGCATGATCTTCGAATTTTGACGCACACGTGACTCCTGAATGGAATTTGAATTCCCTCTATCGACCCGCCACCGCGGGCTGGACGATGCTCCGCGAATAGAATTCACAGGATTTCGGTGGAATCCAGGCGAATGTATTCTTGGCGAGGGCGATCTTAAAACTTGAAGCGTAAGAATCGTCCAGGGGGGAATGCTCGGTGGATTTTAGTCGTTAGGTAATTGGTAAGAGTGACGTATTTCGGACGATTAATTTCCAAGGTAAAACACGGTATTGAATTCTCGTAACAGTCGGCATCGGTGAAACGCGAGCCCGCGGATGGGGCATGGAAAAAGTGGCGGTGTAGGCCGAGTCTAGCCAAGGATCGAGTTACAAGCCGCGTTGATTACAGCACAACCGAATATGCATATGGGCTCGGAAACGTCTACGCATCCGCATCGCGGCACGAAATCCAATATCGGCGAGCGCCCGTTATAATCGAGTAGTATAACCGATAGCAATGGGGGATGGGCCAATAACGAGCCAATAACCCTTGCTGCTTACCATCCGCGAAATGCTATGAAATTAGCATAGATTCTCGTGAGCGCGAAGATCAGCCGCGTGTGCACGACGTGTTTCTGCTAATGCGGCCAAGGAAAATCCGACACACGGTGTTTGGCGACGCGCGAACGCGCGTTCGCACCCCGTGTAACAACCATTCGCGTATTCATGGGATTTACAGAGGCAATCATCAACGACACGTAACGCTTCCACCTGGAGTCTAACCCTCCCCGCAATTCAGACCGTAGTAGAAACGCGTTCGAACGCCCGCTACCCCTCCAGGATCTCCAACTTCCGTTCCACGTCACATCATGACATCCTCCGTTCATCTAAGAGAGGACGAGGAATCTTTTTATACCAAGTCAAGCAGAGTGGTTGCTTTGTATGTCTTCCATTGGCCTCCGCCGCTAGCCGATTGAATTAATTAAAATGGTTCATGCGGTTCTGCCAAGAAGACCGTGAAACGCCGGCGAAAGAACGTTTCTAGAGCCCTCCGCACGTCCACCCTTGGCAACTCGATATGAAAAATGTCGAGAAGTTCGAAGGGGAAGGAAATAACGCCGGACAACACGTCCCCCCCCGGGCAATTTGTTTAAGCCACCTTATTATTGCAGGGGACATGGTACTTGGGGATCGTTTTCCCAAAACTTAGGAGTGCCCGATACCCTGGAGTTGTTTGAGCCTGAAAAACTGAAGGTATGAAGGGGCGGAGCGATTGTAGGGAAGGTTGAGATTTCTGAAAGTGAAGTCGGCATATTTCACATATTTATTCCCCTCCGTTTTCGAGCCTACTCAACATTCATACCACAGACGACCAACTTGAAAATCAGTGTCTACGGTAAATCCGGGAGACGCGGTCGACCTGATATAAAGTGGCTATTAAAATTAATACAGATATTACTTATTTTATCAAAACAAACCAAATATGTTCAGAATTTTATGCTGATACAGAAAAACTGGTGGATATTTGCCTTAAGACAATATTTACTGTAAATCGGGTTGAAAACTGAAGTCATGGCATCTGACCACCTCTCCCGTATAGTCCTCTAAGGTGCCGGGAGAAATCGTCCTTGACAGAGTCCACTCACATAATTATTCATGGAAAATTAACAAAGGATAAAGCAAAATTATTTACGAGTGAATACAACTACAGATTCATTGATATTTAATTCTCGACCAACTCTCCGGCCCCACCGCGTCTCCCGGATTTACCCCAGTAGCGCGAGGGTTGTAACGCGCAGGAACTGCGGGAGTATGGTGAACAATTGGCGTGACGAACGCTTCTAATTCGGGATTCATAACGAACGGGTGATTAAATTCAGAGCCGGGCGCACGTGACGCGTTCTTTCGCCATCGTACTCTCGTCGTTTAACGCGGGAAGTTGTAGGAAGCATTCGGTGCCTGTATAACGTCTAACGGGACTAATATTCGCGTTTCGAATTTATCGGCCGGCGGGTCCGTCGGGATTCACGGGCGTTTCGCGACAACTTTACCAGCGTCGTTTGTGAGTTTGCCTTTTCGTATCTATTACGCCGGTGGCCAGCACCGGCCACGACGAAAATGACCGCTCCAGAGGAGCAACTTCCGCACGAGCGAGCGTCCCAGGGGGTGGCAGGACACGGGCGACCGAGGGAAACCTCGATTAACGTTACAGCCCTCCTGGACGGTGGAACTTCTGACGAATTCACCACGCCACACGGTGGGACGGTGCATCGACGTCGCGTCGCGTCGCGTCGCGGCGCATTACCGCGACGACACCTGCACCGACGCGTACGAGACAGCCGTCTGACGTTTCTAGCTGTTCGACGAACGAGCTTCCGCAGAACACCGTCGCAGGGGACCGTTTGAACGTTGCTGATTGGCGTTGCTGGGGCTAGCCGGCGATTAAATATACATCGACGCACGTAATTGATAGGGGAATGAAATGCTCCAGTTGGAGACTCTTCCGATGGTCGCTCGACAGCTGAGAATTTACAAACGAAACCCTCCACAGTATCGTGCAATCCCTTGCCAAGGCGATGCCAATTATAAAATGGTACTCGTACGAGAATTGCGTCTTCAATTGGTATCATCGAAAAGTCAACGCGAAAGCTAGTGGGTCCCAGTAGGTATTTCGAATTAGCCTGGAACTCGAAGAAGCTTAAGTCTCTCGCAGAAGTTCCCCGGGAGATCCTTAATGCGAGGTCTCGGCGTGCTCGGCTTGAATTTTCGAGCGCTCCGCCGCCAAGGCGGATCGACCGCGTCGGTCCGGAATACGCTGATGGTTTCATTTCGTTATTGGTCGGTCGATAAGCTTCGCAATTAAAACGCTGGACAATCGGTGTGTCAGCGGCGGGGACCGCGGCGCGGAAGAGGGGCCAGGTAAAGGGAGACGAAACGATTGTAGTCAGCCAGATAGAGAGGTGAACGATTGTCCAGATGCATTGGTGCGGCGCACGCAATAGAACAGATAGAATGCAGCTCATTAATGTTGCGCCGCGATAGCACCTGCTCCCAGCTGATAAGTTCGCATGTGCGCGACCGCGGTCTGTACACGCTCCACCCTCCCCCGCTCTCTCGCCCGCTATTACCCCTTTCGCCGCCCATCGCTTTAATCTTGTCTTCTGTGATTGCCGGTCTTGTTTCCATGTACTCCTGGTCTGCCCGTGCTTCAACCTTCCACTCGGACTCATAATCATCTGTACGCCCAGCTCCGTTATTATTCAATCTCACCACTTGTCCCACAGAATTTGCCGATCTGCCAGCCACTTCGGCGATCTTCACTGATTAACTCCTTTCACGGCGGTTAATCGAGGGAGGCTGGTCTGGGACCTTCCGCGAAACGTATCTTCGCTCGTCCAAACGAATAATCAAATAATCGGATTAGCAGTTGTTTACCATGGTGATCGTTGGGCGAAACCATGCGTTCGTTGCGACCCGATGAACGTTCAAGGCATCTCTCGATATCTCGACTGAGCGGTGATTCTACAATTAGCCAATCTGCCTCTGGCTGCCACCTAATCTAAACATCAAAACCCACGGTCCACCAGTCAACGTGAACCGGAGCTCGTTGTCAGCCGTCCACGTCGTATCCTCCCCCGTGGTGTACGTGGCATTTGCGCGGTATGCATAATGCACACGCACCGACCCGGCCATATTATTAATTCGTAGGTATCGACTGGGATCAGGCCCGGGATGGTCATTGTCGTTGGCGTCGATTACATCGTGATCGCTAAATGACCGTGGCCCGGAGGAACCGATCGAATCTGCCGAAATTGGAGGAGTTACTCCTTGTCACGCGATAAGAGACCCGAAAATAGATAATTAACCGGGTTAAGTGGACTGTGTTCAACAAGAGTTCACGCAGCGTATTCACGCGGCCGGATCGCTCGCCGGCTAATGAATTAATTAAGCCGATTAAAACTGAACAATAATCGCTCAAATTCGGACGTGTCGCGCGCCCTTCGGGCCGATATCAGTAACGAATATTATGACGTTAATTAGGGCGACAACGGCTGCGCAATGATTCACCCGATTACCAGTGAAACAGCCGTCAAGCCCCGATCGCTCGTTCGTTCTTCTGCTCGTGTGCTCGGAGTACAGATTGATGGGGGTGGCATCGGATTGTAGGTCAGGGGGGACATAGTTGAAACTTGACGCAGTTGCAACTTGAAACATCGTCGAAATCTCGACCTCTGATCTCGGGGATCCTGGGACTCGGATATTTTCTAATTCTGGGACTTGGACGCTCTGGGAGCCGACAACTCTGGAAGTTTGGATCCTGGGGCCCTGGGACCGTGGAGCTTTCGAATCCTCGAACGAAGGAATACCTTCTGCCAAATATATTTATCATCGATAGGGGAATTCTCAATTGATCGTTCGATCGGAGATCACCGAGGACCATAAACTAGTTCACCGCGAGATCTGACCGGCATGGTGCTCGGCAATCTCTCCGTAGCATACCCCGGAATACAATTACACCGACGGCCTCGAGTCTCTAATTATCACGATCGCGGAGGCTGCGGAAGGTGTCGAATCCTGTACAAAGCAGCTCCGTAATCAGAGTCATCGCGCGGGACATCGAATCTCTTAACGACGGGTTAGACGAATGGAATGAACGGGCAAAGGGAAAGGAGTCGCGCGTCCGGCCAGCTCGGGTATCTCGAGGATCGGTAGCAATCCGGACCGCACCCATTCAATTAAGTGGCCGCAAAGCGGCTGCTCGAAGCTCCCCAGTTGGTGCTCCGTTGAAATATTCCCGGCTTCTTTGCCTCGCCACATATCACACGCCCCCTCCCGTGTTACACGTAACACGGCGTAACACATATTACGCTGCCGCGAGTTATAAATTGGTTCGCGGCGTTGCATTATTCATGGTTCCGAAGGGCGTCAAAGCTCTTTGATTCATTTCGTATCCAGCGAGTAGACAGGTGAACGACTAGCAACGCCTTCCAAGACTCGCGGCTGACAGACGTGTCGGCTTCATCCACGTGTATCCTGCCCCTCCCCCCGCGTCCTTTCCTCCTTTCGATTACCTCGCGCCAGTAATACCGTCGCCCCGTCCCCGCTCCGTGAACGACCCGTCGCTATCGAGCGCGGAAAAACCGCCGGGACGCTCCATCTGCTCTCCAAATATCGTTGCGATCACACAGTTAGAGGAAAGATTGGCGTGCTCGCGGTGCACTCGGTCATGCCTTCGATTATTCCAGAGAAATCTGGCGAGTCAACGGTGAGGCCAATCGAGAAGTGTTTCGTTACCGAAGAGCGCTTCGCGAGCGATCACCCGCGAAGAAACGAAACGTAATAAAAGCGCACGCTGCTGAAGGGGGCGATGAGTGGTCGGACAAAGAGACACTGTGCGCGCGGGATTACGAAGTTATAATTGAAACCATTCTTTCAGTCGGGATTACCACATGAAGCGACGCCAAGCTGTCCGGAGCTTATTTGCTCTGCTTAAGGGGTTATACCCGTTTGAATCCTCGGAAAATGTGCACATTTCGTGGATTTTTTTACAAGTCAACGGCTTGATGCAGATTTCCCGTTTTTTTACTATCTTCGCATAGTATTATGAGCTACTTAAAAAAACAGTTTCAGTTAAAAAACTATTGTTTATGGAAAGTTATGGATACATATCCGAAAGTCTCCCGATTTTAGAAGGCTAAACGGTCGGCCTAAAAATTCGCGCTAAGTTCGACTAATTGACTTCCAATTTTGTATCCAGGATCGTAATAAGATTCCACATCGTCCATCGAGGGCTTTTGTTATTCCGATTCCCCGTTTATTATTTATATAGAAAAAGGTGACATTTTCTCTTAAAAAAATGTAACTTTACCTCCGATCTCTCACCGTTTCCTTACTTTTCAAAATTTTCAAAATCGGCCCCGATGGACGATAGCTATTGCCATACTTTATAAGAAGATTTTATTTTTTTTTTAATTCAGACAAGACATACACCTGTTTTTACGCTCACCGTATAGCCGCCTAAAATCGAGAGGTTTTCGGATATGTATCCATAACTTCCAAAAAACAATAGTTTTTTAACTGAAACTTTTTTTATAAGTAGTTCATAATACTATGTAATCATAGTAAAAAAAACGGAAAATCTTCATCAAGCCGTTGACTTATAAAAAATCCACAAAACGTACATATTTTCCGAGGGTTCAAACGGGTATACCACCTTAAGCGATTCTACATCGGGGTCGATTTAAGCTCTCATCGTTCTCAAATTCATTCTTCTCCACTAGATTTATCTGCAACATCGCGATCAACTCATTAAAATTTACCCGTGACACCGTCGATCGGGCGAAAATCCTTTCAATGAGCCGCGCGTCGAAATAACTCGCCGAAATTGCCTCGTCGCGCCTCCTTGCCGCGAGCAAGGGCTATTTTTCGGCTCCACTGTTCCGCAAGGGAAGTTTAACATTTTCATTATTCCGGCGACGGGATGGACAAAGTTTCGAGATTAATTTCGGCCCTTTTCCGCGGACGAAAAACGGCGGGTCGTCCGACATCGTCGGGCGAAGGTAACGACCGGGCGACGATTTTATTCGACGCCCTTGCGCCCCCTCCCCCCCTCCTCGGTCTCGCCCCTCCCCCATTTCGCGCCAGGCAAGGAGACGGAGACCCGCGAATTTATTGCCTCGACGAAATTGAGCACGCTATATAGACACGCACGTACACTCTTTTAATCCGGGGGCGCAATTATGCTGGCATTTTCTATATTCCCTTTTTGAATGTAGATTTACAGCGGCGCGGCGCCCGGGCACAATGTGCTTCAGCCTCACTGCCGGGGGAAGTTTCGAGGTGGCTCGCGGAGCACACGCCGCCGCCTTGTTTTCAAACGAGAGAATTATGAGCATCCTCTCCCGCACCCTCTCCCACTCGCGGAAGCACCGCTGTTTACACCGAATGTAGATTTTAGGCGGCCGCGGTCATTTATCTAAAGACGCTTTAACCGAGCCGTATTCTATCTCTTAGAGGCGGAGAAAAGCTCTATGCGTGCATTGGAACAAGGTCTCGAGTCTCTTGAGCGACAGATTTTGTATGGAGCCCAGCTTTAGTTTAACATTTCGGGGCCAATTGTACAGAGTCTTTTGAAAATTATGATGCAAGTAAGTTGCAGATAACTCCACCGGAATTCTTAAAGAATAATATATACCTATTACGTTCCTTTAAGTCACCCAACCCCAATTCGTGGTAGGTATTATCGTTTCACGTTCGAATTCGTTATCCCGTAAATTACTTAAGCAGCTAATTGAACAGGTTTAATCCTTACGGTTTGCTCGATTTTTCACGAGGAATTAAGGTAGTTCCTGGATAATCTATTAAATTAAAGAATTCTTTCAAATTTCGTACTAAACTAATTTGGAATACAAGAAACCCTTGTACAAAATTTAAAATCGATTTACCACATAGTTATCGACAAATTGTTAATTAAAGTTGATGCATTTTAACACAGTGGCATATGGCGGAGTCAGAAAAAGAGGGCTATAGTTTCAGTTTTTCTTCTGAAACAGGAAAACCATATTGAAGAAATGTACCAAAATTGGCAGAAAAGTACATCGAAGGAGAGCATCTTCAAGTGCGAAATTAACAAGCTTGAATGTGTCGCGACGTTGCTAAGAGAACCGCGACTCATTTCGTTTCTTTTTGGTCTGGCTAAAAATCGCGACAGACGGTGGATGGTCTCTTAAAGCCACGCCGAAGAATAGACAGATCGAGGTGGGGCCGGGTGACAGGAAAATTGTCTACGGGACAGCAATCGGTGCTCGATAAAAGTTGGAAATCCCGGACGATTCGCCGTACGGGACCGGGAACTTTTCGCCGTCCGCTCGCTCGGCTGGCGGGCGCTGGAAAACTCATCCTTGTTTCCAACTATAAGCTTACGCATTCCTGGAATTCAATCTCGAAGACCTTATCGATATCGTACCTCCGCGGGAATTCGGATTGCATCGACGCAGGGGCCGGCCGGCTTCCAGTAAGAAAATTCGTTTGTATATTTCGCTGGAAACTTGGACGAGGATCTCCGCGATTAGCGCTAATGTTTCTTCACCCAGCGGTGACAAACAAATGCAATGAAATTAGGAACATTTAGATGGACAATGTAGTTTTAGAAAAATATTCAAAAGATTGAACACTGAACGACCTCGAAAGTTCCCTTCACTCTTCACTTTGCAATTCTCCCTAAAATTATAAATAAAAAGGGGAGCTGGTGGACCGTAGATCGCGTGGATTCCACAGATGCTCCGGAACCCGTGATGAAGCTCCTCTAAACAGAGAGGTTGCGCAGCAGTAACTCATGCAAAATATAACCCAGAGCGTTTCAACAACGCGTTGTTATAGCTTAATAAGCATCGTCCGTGCTCAGCGATCAGATTAACGAACGAAATTTATTTCACGCCCCTTTACGGAAGAAAATGCATGCCATTTATTCCGTTCAGCGGCGTGAAAGCTTAATAAACAGACTAGCCATCCGGTTATCGTTACGTGCGGGGAACAGCTTTGGAAATACGAGCTTCTGGTCGAGTCTTTAGAATTTACGATTCCGTTCGAACGTCCGCCGTCCCTTTTCCCCTATCGCCAAGCGCGGGCCAACGTTAATTCGCGTTAATTATATTCCAGTGTTGCGCCACTAACGAAGACTTTGCCTGCGCCGCAGCTTGCTTCCAAGATCCCGCGGCCCTCTCCTCCCGCGCTTCTTCTCCCGCGTTTTGCCCGATGTTTTGCTAATTTCCAGCCTGCCAGCAAATCACGGATGCGGCGCGACGCGAGGCAGCCGAAGCGAGCATCTCGATTCGCAATTTATTTAATATCTCCGGCGGAACGGATTACGCGTGCAACTAATTGCAATTAAATGGACGGTTTTTGAAACGAGCCGCTCGCGAATCGTAATGGGAGGAGGAAATAATTGCATCGTTAATGTCGTTATGCCCGTTCTTTGGGCTCGTTGTGGAAACCCCGATGGATTATTACCACTGATACTTCGATGTTCCGTGTTGCACAGTTCGTTACGCTCGTCGATAAGTGGACCCATCGAAACAGATATTTCGTGGGGACTTGACTCGAGGCACAGGTCCAATCGACAAACGTGGTTCGCTGGAGACTTGGACTTCAGGTACCGTCCGTGCCGCGCCAGCAGCATTAAACGCATTTTCCGCATCGCCAGTGGCGAACGTTCGGTCGAAATCAGCCGAAAACGGCAGCAATTTGCGACGTGGCCGACCGCTCCTGTTCGCGAACGTTGAAATAGAAGCGACGACAAATAATTTTTGCGTTCGCCGCGGCACGTTCAATTACGGGGAATGTCGTTCCGCCGTTCGAAATCGGAGCTGCGCCCGGTCGAATTGTTCGGGCAACGCGAAACGCTCCAGCTCGTTGAAACGGCGGAATTACACTCGAACTAAATCAGCGTCATCCGTCGCTGCCTGGGAAAAATCCATTTGCGGGCCAAACTCGTGCCGGGAAGCTCGCGGGGCAAAGCTCTAGAATGACCGAGGGCATCACTGGACGATATTCCTTTACGGCGACACAGAGCATCGGGCTTGTTTCGACACTCGGCGCGACTATGAAACAGACCGTGTTCACAACCGAGTTACAAGCGCGCGAGTTGCATTTAGATGTGCATGGACTATGAGGTCGATAACTGGCGCGTTAAACGGCGACGTGTCAAGTCTACATCCCTGGCTCCGAGTGGCTTATGGAAATCGGTGAGCTCGAGCGTTAGAACCGTTCGAGGGATGGGCTTTATGACGCAGACGTCTGAAACGCGTTATTTCACGGACGGATTTCGACGAGGAAGATAGCGAATCGATAGATTGATTATCCAGAGTGCTGGAGCTCAGAAAGTACTACGTTGATACGGAATTTTTATTTCTATAGCCGTGACGTACGAGTGGGTATCTAAGTGGCATGTAGATCTATGAATGAAACCCGAGTCTGTAGCCTGGGAATCGTCGAGCAACCACTTTCGCTGGCGCAGCGAAGGAGCCCTGAATCCGGGATGCTTTAAAGTGTCTAATCTAATTCTATCCCGTGAACAGGAATCCACGTCGATGTCCCTGACGTCGTTACCCGACGTCCTTTTCGCCACCGCGCCACTGCCGCGGGCGCGAGCAATCGCGACAGAAATCGCGGTAATTTCGTTAAAAGCGAAGCGTTCTCCCGGGCTTCTCCCAGCGAGGACGATTAATCGTTCGTACCGGCGCAGCCGTTCACCGAGCCGACGCTCTCTGATACCATAAATCGTGGTTTGAAACGACGTGACCGGTGAATCCGCGTCGCGTAAGTAGATTATTCGATATGAAACAGATTATGAAAGTCTGCGCGTCGGTTGGTAGAACTCCTTTCCCCCAGCGAGCTAATCCAGGGTGATCGATGTTGCATTTTGTTGCTCAGCTTGCGCGTCAGTGAATCTGAAATGAAGCTTGACTCTCTGTCTGGTTTATCCGTTCCTTAAAGAGGGAACACAGCGAGGACACTGATGGCTTTCGGTGTGGGTGGTCTGTCGCAAATGTCTAAAGGTCCGGAATACTACAAAGAAACAACAGTTGCCTCGGTATCGTTAAATTGTCTGGACATTGAGCAAAAGCTCTGTCGCGGGTCTTTCCACCGTGGAGGAACAGTGCAAAGGACGTTCGCTCGCTACCGACAAGATCTAGTTTCAGCCAGTTCATCGGGCGCAACGTAGCCTGGAAATTGTTGAAATCTTTCAACCGTTTCCGCGAAAATGCAGTCGCCATTGTTCCCTTGGCTGGCGCCTTAATAAGATCAATTCAGAAGCGAGGAAATCAAATTCGAGGGGCTGCGCTCGTTCTCCGTCTGCGACCAATTTCATTCGCGCCCCGCTTAGGGAGAAAATTGAAACAGAGAGCTGCCGGTCGGGGAGGGCTAAAAGTGTCACCGGCGACCACCCTTCCGCCTTCCAAGTAAAAATGTGCCCCTTTCCCGCGGAGCAACTGAAAGCCTTAGATTATCTTCGCGGTGACGATTCTGTCGCCTGTGCCGCGTCGCGGGCACCGGGGGAGGGGGTTGGGGGCGAGGTGGTCGGGATGCTTGCTCGCTATTACTTTTCATCGTCGTCGTTTAAGACACAGCCGCACGGGAGTGCATATTTATGCGCAAACGGGGAGGGGGTGAACTGGCTGCCTTCTCTGCGATGCTCTTATTCCGTCTCTATTAGATTATCGTGTCTCCTCCTCAGAGATCAGAGAACCGAGGACCTGAAAGCTCTTTGTCCCCTGAAGGGAAGGGAATGCAATTCTGCCGAGGCGTTTTTACTTCTGGCCCGTTTGACGCGCATCGAAGAGCTTCGCGCCGCCAGCCTCCCCGCTAACCTACATTCCACCTTCGATCTTCCTGCATTATTGAATTTCGAAGCGCAATCGAATTCTCGCGCAGCGGGCGATATTTACATTTAATTCCGCGCCGCATAAAGCTGACAAATGAATAAATGACAACGCGGCCGGAGCATCGATGTCCCCGCGTCTCCCGCTTTCATTCAACATCTCCCTTTCTTCTCCCCTCCAGGGGGTGTGTTTAGGCATTCTCTATTACATATCTCGAGCACGCCTTAGAAGCCTCTTAGATCCATAACCCTGTACGATTACTCGGCTTTAAACAGCTACCAGACGAATCCGTAGATCACGCGAATCTCACAATGTATCCGATGATCTATTGGACGGTTTCTGGGTCGAACGGGAACCAGCCGAGGGAAGAACACCGGCGTGAGCCATCATTGATCCATCGAATAAACTCCGGCTGGGCAGAACTCACTGGTGATTCGAGTTGAAACCGTCGCGTCGCCCCGGCGATTCTCTCGAATGGGCGCTCTTCCACCCCGTCGATTTCAATACGGGCACGTGGATCCTGCGCGCATGCATATATTCATGGACGTGGCCGGTACGCGGGGGCACGGCTCGTATACATAAGTGTTGGCGTGCACGCGTGCAGATACAGCTAGCGCGATGCGACGCGAATTTATGGTCGCGTGTCAAAATACACGGTCTTAGGGTGAACGGTCGCACACGTCCGCGCCGCGGAGCGTGTGAGCGCGTTTAGCGCGCTTCTCGTGACGCTTGCAGCCTCGCGTCCGATCGATCAACCCTTTATCTCTCCCTTCTGCAGCCCCTGTCTCTCGTGGGATACGCGTGTACGTATGTACCTGCCGGGACTTCCTTCGCAGCTAAGCCTCTGTTCCACAGCGTTCCAATTCTCTGGCCTACTTCAGGCCACCCGGAATAAAGAAGAATCCTTTCTCGATACGTCCACTGCATCCTGGATCCTTTGTGCCAGTTGCGGTCGACTCTGTAATGTCTTACATGGTCCTGCCGTTTCTCTTTGCTTCTCTCGCGTCGCGTTGCGATCCCTTCTTGTCGACACTTTTATTTACCGACTACCAACTTACATAATCGGACGCCACGGTGTAACGAGGATTCAGGGAAATCTGTGCGCTATTTAGACTGTAAATTCGTACCAATCCACGTAGTATAATCTTGACTGAACAACTAGTAGCGAAATATGCGGTAAGCGGAATCCGAAAGACCAGGGAGATCTAGGATGCACTCAGCAGAGTAGAATGGAGCTACAGTCGAAAGAGCTTGGGATCCCGTGGGGATGGTGTAACAACAGCCACGAGCGAATCGCGAACGTTTAGCCCCCGTATTTGCCGTGCGCGACGCGTAGGTGAACGAACGAAGTCGCTGCACCGTAAATACAAACGTCCGTGATCTGCCTGTTGTGCAGCAGCGTCGTTGCTTCTTACCTTCTAGTGTCCAAGCTCTACCGAGGCTTTTAAAGGACGGAGTGGATTGCATTCCGGGCAATAGGACGGACGTAAAGCCGTTCGCTGTAGCGCCCCCGTGTAATAGCGGATAGCTTTAACGCGCCCACACTGTATCGCCCTTCGGGGGCCAGAGGGATATCATTTATTGCCTCTCCGTATCGTCGATAACTCAGACGGCTGCTGCCCTATTCCATTCGAAACGTCCGGTGCCACGGACAACCCATCTCCCACCCAAGTTTGTTAATTCAATCGTGGCCCATCTCCTTGTTCGCCTCGAACGCTCCGCTCCGGCGAACCTTGCGCCTCCCGTAACATTTATTTCGAACAGCCTGCTGTTTCACACCCCTCCCCCTCCCCCGCGCCCCCCCGCGCCCCTCCGTTCCCCGCGAGTACATGCGGGGATTTCATTAGGCTCGAGATTGGGACATGGATTTCCGATTATGTCCAACCAAATTGCTACCGATCCCGTCGTAATGGGACACTGGGATCTGAGCGATCTTCGATCAGGCACCTGCCGCTTGGATTGTCCCCAGATTTACGAATTCCACGCGGGGAAGGAGGGGAGGGAGGGGAGGGATCGACGCGACGTGTTAATGGATCAAGACTGGCGTACCCGGGCACTGTCGCGAAGGCCAGTAAAAATCGAGGGAGGCGTGAATCGAAGTTTAAAGGGGAATAAATTCCGACGTAGTTACGAGCCGGCCGATCGTTTCCCGGCGGCGGGACGAGTGTTGCGGGTGCCTGCACGCTAATCGCCATGATCCCGTTTCGACGCGCATGAACGTCTTACGATGATTTAATGGCGCGAGGCACGGTACCTGGCCGCTCGTACGAATGCTCGCCCGGGGGGAATTATACACGCGACACGGCGGAACTGACGCGAAGGACGGGCTCCGATGGCAGCGATGTCTGGGCCGTTAAATATTCCTGGAGGGTGGTTGCCGCTCGATTGTTTTCGTATTGGGAACGGGACGAGTCCGTCCGTCCGCCTCCTCCGTCGGTGTGTAATTTCTGGGCAACCGTGAATCGGGAGTGGAACAAGGGCTCGAGACGAAATTGAATGCCTTTTGATACACCGATATTGCGGCTGTTGGTGAGTAACGTTTAAAGCGATTTAGCGACGGGGTGACTACATACAAAGGAAATGGGTTCGAAAGGGTGCGGATTGAATTAGAGGATACTCGGGTGCGTGAAATTGATCGTCCTGAAAGGGGTGACTGTGTTTCCCTCGCCTAACGACCACGCTCCGCGGATGAAAAACTGGATCGTTTGCCCTCCAAGGATCCGTGCCACCACCCTCGAGGACTTGTGAATTTTTCAACGCTCGGCGAACGAAACAAAGAGACGATCTTCGGCCTCCTTTGGATCGGATAAATTGGATGCTGAACGGGTTCGGGACACGTTAATTATCTTGCGTTTCGACGAGCATGTACGACGGTGCAGACAAACGTACGTTACGGCCGCGGGTACAATCCCGCGTTCATTATCCCCGTTGCCGCGCGATCTGACAGACAATAAGCATTGCGAGACGAGAATGGATGCGGGAACACCGAGATGCTCGGACGCGTAACGAACAAGGAGCCCGCCGAGTCTCGTCGATGGATTTGCTCGTTTTTAAGCGACAGAGATGCCTCGGAAAAAATTCCCAAGCGCGAGGACCGCGGAACGAGAAGATATTCCACGGGATCGTTGCTGTAACCGTGACGCAGCTTCCGAAAGAATCCAGACACGATTGTGGCAGTTGCTTTTGTATAGGGCGGAGTAAATAGGTCGGCTCGAATGTTGAAACAACGGGGAAGGGAAATGCTATGGGAAATTGTCCTCTATTAACGCGGAGTGATTCAATGTTCGTACCTCCACTTCGATGCTCCCTTCGTTTATTTCTTGTTCCTGGCTCTGCTCTTTAAATGGAGAATTTTTAATGGAATTCCACGTAATGCGCCGATCGAAGCGAAATCTCCATGCCGGCGGGCAAACGGGGGTGGTCTCGAACGGAATGACAGATTTAATGCCGCGATCACGGTTTGATAGTGGTGCGGTCGCGCTTTTTCACCGTTCAATATTATTCCCCTCCTGTTTTATTCTGAATTTTACACGATCGCCGCGTGAAACATTCATCCCCACACGCGTTGCAAATTTAACAAAGGATCCATTTACGGATTCCCGTGGCAAATCGCAGATAAAACTGTCACATCGAGAGGGTGGTTCGTGCATTTTATTTAGACCGTCGAATTAACGGTTTCCAGTGCGGCGATGGAAAAATTAACGACCTACATGCCTCCATTTGTATCGTGAAATAACCACGAGAGGAATATACTGCCAGGCGAGGAGGTGTTCGAACTAAAAATATTGTATCGTTCGCCTGAAAGTTTTAAACCTAACCGTTGTAGATTTTATCGGACCAAAAACCGTGACTGGTTACGTGCATTCTAACGGCCGTGTCGAGGTTCGAAAATTCCAGCTCGAAATGTCCACACCGTTTCAGCGATGATATCCAGTGAAAACAATGGGCGATCGATGCCGATTAACCTGGATGTTTTTATTCACGCGAAAAACCGCTCAAAGATTATTAAGCAAGGTGTAATTTCGATGGGCGATAAATTGCACGCCCCCTCAACCCCACTTGGTCGATTCGTGATTGTTCGTGTCTCCCCGGTGTTCCGTGCGATCGAAACGGTCGACGAGGCTTCCAAGAATCCAAAAGCATTCGTGGCAAACAAACAATCCCCATGCCCGGCTGACCCCTTTTATCAGATCACCCCTAATTACCATACGTGCTTCTATGGTCTGTCATTTAGCTTTACACGAGGCTGTTCTTCAATAGTTTATGCAGTTCGTGGAAGGAAGGTTCGTTTACTTTGCAGCTTCTTTTTTTGGAAAACTTCTTTTATTCCGAGAATACCTTTTGAATAGGTCAGCTAGTCCGAATTGAAGCAGTATCTGAAATTCGCAGCTCCTCAATTTCCCATCCTCCCATCCACACCGGGGCAAGAGGGGGGCGAGAAAGCGTTTAACCTGCTCGGGAAAGAAGGATCGCCTTGGAACGTGCCGACAGCTCGGGGCCCATCGATCGACCCGTCTTTATTTCGCCGTAACTGCGAGATATCGTTTCGGTCGCTCATTACCGGTAATTAACTTGTCCAATGCAATTACGAACTTTCGTGGTCAAAATGTGCTTGGCCCGTTTTAACCGCGTCCGCCGCCCGTTAAACGCGTCACCGGCCTGGAATTCCATCAATTTACGGTAATTAACGTCAGGATGCGGCAATAATTTCATTCGTACGCGATTATTGTAACCACCGTGACGCCTGGCACACCGAGGCTGGATAATAAATTACATTTCATCTCTTTGCTTTCTCCTAAGGTGATCGTAAATCCAGCGAAACCTGATCAATTTTAAACGAATTAATTCCAAATCCCCCCAAGCTTCATCCAGCCACAAAATAACGAAATTGGCCCGCTAATCGTCGAAACGTTTTCAAGGAGCGAACAGGACAGAAACAGACTGGACACTCGGGCAATTAGTCCTCCGCCCACATGTTAACATAATAATCCAGATTCGCGAAGCGTGCTCGATCCGTTTAATCCGTTCATAAATTCTGCCCCCATTCGACAGCCTTTTCCCCCGTAACAAGCCTCGCGCGTCCGTTTAATGGAAGAATCACGTCTACAAAGGTCCAATAGCAATCGTGCTAGAAGACGTTCACGAATCCCCAGTAAACGGACGCCGCGACTCGTTTAATTAAGTCCCCGGAAGCTTAGACGGTCGAAGGTTAAGCAAGAGGGACGATGCGTCGTTAAATACCGAGTCAGAGGGGGGGGACGAGCGCGAGTTTCCTTTCTTATGGGGGGGTATTAAGGGCGAACACCATTCACGGCGAATCCACGATTACCATTTAGGAATGGGAAGTTAGATGCTTCAACCTTTGCCGGCGGACATGCAGGGACTCGGCGGTGTCCGAGAGGCGGAATTACTAGCCCCCCCCCCCCTCCCTGGAAGGCGATGGTTCCACGCCACCCCATGAAAATTGGATCGCAACGGGGTGAAATTTAACGAGCCATTTCGAGACGTATCGGCGGAATTGCAGTCGGAAATTTCCAAATCCACCATATTGTCCGGGAACAAAGATCGATCCACCCTCTGAAGCCCGGCGCGCCTGGACTCCGCCGCGCGGAAAGTGAAACGTCGGGGGTGGAAAGAGATTCTTGACGATCGGGTGCCCCGAGTGTCTAAGGAACCCTTAATTGAATCGTTCGACGTGGCATAACTAAGAACGATAAAGAAAGGGGAGAAGGAGGGGTAAAGCAGAGGTCGCGGGTTTGAAAAATCGAAATAGGATCGCATTAATTTCCTCGGTCCGACGTGCCGAGCGCCCCGCGAATCGTCTTTTTCGCTCGCCTCGGCCCCCCTCCCTCGCCCCCTCCCCCCCCTGGAAAATAGATTAGACGCTCGGTGGACTGGCTGGGTGTATTAAGCGGCGGGAAGTTGGGGAAATTCGGTTAAACTCGATACCCGATACTCCCTATAAAAGGAAGATTAACGACGCGAACGGAGGGCAGAAAACCTCGCGATGGACGGCCCGGCCTCTGTGTATTCGTTAACGTTTCCGACGTCTAAAACACGTTAATAAGAAATTCAGGATCGGGGGACTCGGCTGGCTTGCGAGATCCAGCTGCGCTTGTCCTTAACTTCCGGAGCGGAGGAGACACGCGCGCGGAACTTTTGCCCGCCTCGCGAGGGCCGAACTTTCGACGCGCATTAAGAGAGATCGCCGGTACTCTCGAAAACCCGATCCCACGGAACTTTCTCATTTGTCGATGGCTGTCCCTCGTCCTTTCTGTCGGCCCGGTGCACGAAACACCGGTAATTTGTCGTTAATGTTGCAGACGTTGCTCCACCCGGGGCCGCGTCGCTGCCGGAGATTGATAGCGGTGCTGGGAAAGAAATTGGGGGGATTAGGTGCAACTGCATGCGCATAGATTGCAAGAGGCGCGGGGAATCTCGATGCAGTGTCGCTTCGTGCTGGATGGACGGGGATATACATAGAGTCTTTGAAGCGGTAAACCGGTCGACATCGATCCCGACAGATTAAATAATTTCTCAGAATTTTTATTCCCTCGGCTATTTAAATTTCGAGTTAAAAGAGCACAGGAAAATAATATCGCGAAGTGGTAGAAATGGCGTAAATGGGTGGAGTGTAATCAGAGGGTTTAATTGTTCGGTGGTAGAATAGTAAATTTAATTTCTAAATTATACGGTTTCGGTGAATAGCTGGATGGTGGAACAATAACGATGGTACCGCAGTTTATTATTATTCTGTTGTTAAGTCCATTTTATCCAGGATTACTTTGCGGATTACGTTCCAGAGATTATCGCACAGATCTACGCACCTTTATCGCGCACCGGCGATTCAAAGGGATCTCGAATCGTTGACGATCGACGGGTTAAAACCCGCCGGCGTAAAACAATAGAGAGCGCTGGCACTTGGTTGCAACATTGATAAAGGGTGACAGCACATTTTTACCCCCTGCGGTCGATGGGGACGGGGCGCGAGTGTCGGACGTCGGAGCCCACCGCCATTGAATATCAAGATCGCTAGATAGCGGAACGTGGCAAGGATGGCAGACGTAGCCGCGAAGGGAAACAGATCGTTAGGGCCGTCACAAGGCGTCGTGCGTGAATAATTTGCTGACTCGATTCCGTCGTCGTAATGACAGTCGGACAGGCACGATTCGCGTCAGCGTGGATTATCGCCGCGCGATTGCTGGTCTCTGGAGGAAAAACTAGTCTCGGCGCGGACAAATTGGTCGGAGTGCTCGCTCGAATGCGGGGCAACGTCTAATAACGGGCCTCCCAAGTTCCGTTTCACACCTCTTTCGTCTCCGAACAGAGGAATACGAAAGGGGCGTTGAATCTTTTAAAATCCCGCGAACAAGGATCCCGCGATATTTTTCGAACCAGCGGCGAGACTAACCTTCCACGGACCACGAACTTTTTATAGAGGAGTCCAGACAAAGGTCTTAATGAAGATTCCCTCGAAGGCGTTCCGTCCCCGGGAAAATTCTTTTGTCCCTTCGCGTTCGGTGGGAAGTTCCCCTGTAATTAATCCCGAGGCTCGGCATCGGAGCGGACCCGGAGAACGAATCGATGAATCCATTAGGGCTGATTTGAAATTAGTCGGAAATTATGTGGCACAGGAGATACCGTGAATTATGGTATCGCGTGGACAAGCGGGCGGCAGCAAGCGCAAGCACACGGAATAATCGCCAAATGAAACGGTGAAGTAACGTTCGCAGCCTGATCCACCAGTGCCAGTGGTCTGGCAAACAGCGTTCCTGTCGAAAAGCGCAAACATTATGTAAATTCACGCCGTCAAGCCAAAAGGACAAAGTAATATTTGCTCCGTCCGTGCTGTATGCGTTTAGACAAAGCTGTAGTGAAATTGTCGTACAGTTTTTCTCGGCCAAGCATCCCCGGAAACACACACGCACACCCTCGTTTCCCTGAAGGCGTGCTCTCCGAAGCCTGAGGCACTCTCCCTTTCACAGTTCGGCCGCTGAATCAAAGGGCGGGTTGCAGCGCGTAAATTTAAAACAACAACCCCGTGTATCGGCCTCGAATAAATTAACGTGGTTGCTCGAAAACCCCCCGGAGCAGGGGCAGAAGGTCGGCCGAAGGGGGAGGGAAGGGGGGGGGGGCAGACAAACGAGAGCGCAGTAATGCGAGCCCTGGCCGCGATTTATGGGTTCGCCGAGGTGGATCGCGAAACACTTGGGGGATCCAAGTTCTAAACCGACTTCGTAGTTGTTTCAGCCGGGGTGCAGCAACAACGGCTCCCAAATGGCATAGGTAACCGACCTGCCGGCCTCGAACGTCCCTTGCCGCGAAGCAGCGCGCTTAAATCGCGTGCACGGACCCAGGTCAAGATAAGTCGGCGATCCAGCGTTGTTCAGGACAGATACGGAGGATCTTCCTAATACCGTAAACTAATTTCACATATTCCACTTCGCCCGCAGTCCGAACAGATTCGAACGGGCCACGTTAGAAGACCCTTTTCCTCTGTTGAATCACGATTGATCTGTCGTAAGCACACCTCACCCGAAGATTTCACGTACACGTGTGATTGCGGTAGAGATTTAGACAGCAGGAGTGGATGCACGTCGTCTCGCGTTGAAGAATTCAGGAGATCGCTTAAAATCCCAGTTGGCTATTCGATGTTCCCACCCTACGTTCAGGATTCTCGGAGGATGACTCTGAGGGAGGAATTTAGCTTCCCTCGGGGGATCAGGACAACCTGCGAGTCCGGAAAGGAACAGTTCAGGACGTGCTAGAGCTCGATAATCGAACTTATCGGAATAAAGAGGGTAAGACACTATAATTGAGTTGTACAATTCTCAGCGTTTATTCAGCGCTAATTCTTCTGTGTTTTACCGTGCTCTGGTTAGTTGTTAATAAGGAGGCTAAGGCCAGCGACATTTGCGCTTTATATCCTCCGACAGTCAGTCCCCAAAGCTGCGTATTGCCTTATCGATTGCCATGCACGTTCGTCGTCTGTCGTTTCTGTTTTACGACGCCCCCGCTGTGTTCCGTTTCAATCTCTGCCCGTTATTGTACCTCGCTCTGTAATATGCCGTTGCTGTTTTCAGCTGCTAGCATTATTCCCAGTTCTAAGCTTTACGATCGACCGTAACAAGCTCCCAGTAATTCAGGAATCCAGCGTCACGCTCAGACGACCCGGAGTACGTGGACTATTCGTTCCTCGTATTTTCACAGAAGATACACTTCCTTCCTTTCTACCTTTACACTGTACACGTTACACGAGAGAGTCCAAGCTTGCGCTTGCTATAGCATGCACGTGTGTATAAGTGAGTTGGATCCAGTGGGGTATAAGTGACTTCGACTTTGATAATCTGTCACTCCCCCAAGGCCTGCGGTTCATCAACAGTCGGGCTTAGCGACCCCAGGGAGCCTGAGCTAGCTGATCTGGGCTGAGGCTGTGCCAGAGACTCGGCCGAGAGGAATTCTGCGAGTTACGGTGTGTCCACTCGTGGTTCGAAATGTACCTAAGGCACTGGTTTAGCCAATGATTGGAAGGAGTTTATTCTCAGTCTCCGTAAAGAAATTGTCACCTTGTTATAGAATTACATACATCGGTATTAGCTCCAGCTAAAGAAACAGAAACTGAATCGCGAGGAATCCACTTAATTGAATCCCCATCGCAATGTTTATAGAGTGGGCGGGGGCGAGGATATCGGAAACGACCCGAGGGTATAATAGACAGCGAGTTTGACACATAATTGAGTTAATCGATAGCAATCGCGGCTAAGCGACGTACACCTTACAGGCACATACATTTTCCAACTCCTCGCGCATCGAAAATCCGTATGTACGTTCCATTGATCCCCGAGTAGATATAGTTCCACGCTATTTCCTTTGTACATTGCTCGAACATCGGGATAATTCGACGGCTCTCATCCTCGCCTACTTATCGTAAAGTTATCTCCAAACGATTCCTGAACCGCGATCATCTGAACGTTATACGATTTCAACGAAATCGCGAATTCATTTTCGACCAGCGGCATTTACCCCCTAATGAAGCTTCGGAAGCACATGTTTTATTATTAGAGGAGAAGCGATTCGCTGGGAATGGTGGCTCCTAAAATTTACTGTCGCCGCGAACGACGCTTTTATCGCGGTCTTGTCTCTCATTATCGACGCTCGCTCGTCGCCCCGGCAGGAAGAAAGTGCCTTCGTCAGGAGTTCCAGCCGATCGTGGTCCGAGGATCGTTCTCATCAGTCGAACGTGTCGATGATCGCTGAAGCGAGAAAATAAATGGGCCAGGATCCACGTTAACTGCCCGCCGCCTGCGATAGCGGTAAACGAACAAGATCTGCGAGAGATACCTGTCCAGCGGCTCTGGTAGAACAACTCCGGTGGAAGGGTAAAATAAAAGCGCGGGTAGATACCCTATACAAAAGGAGCGCCAACGATGCTAGTGATATCAAACTACCCTCGAAGGAACGATAGCGTGCTTCGAAGCTAAGCACGTATTGTTTCACAGTATTTTTAAACTCGCTGCATGGCGAGACACGTGTCTTCCCAACGTGGCTTTAGAACAATAAGGTCCTACGGGGACATTCTTAGCCAGGTGAATCGCGAAGATACAAGGTAATCTTTCCTCTCGCTTTTATACAGAAAAATTCTCCCGATGGTGGCAAGACGAAGCGCTATTTGGAATGCTTCGAGGGGATGGAATAATTTTGCTAGCGAGAGTGCGGTTATTCGTGGTTCCACTGAAGTGAGCGCAGATGGAAGAGGTCAGTTTAAATAAAGTTGAATCAGCCGTTAGAAAGTTTATTTTAAAAATCGTAACGTCAACGGTGGTACGAGAGCGCAGATCACGCGGAAACCAGAGAGCCGACTTTTTCCAGGCGGAAATGAGCGGCTTCATTTAGCAGCATTCCGATCGTAATCATGCTCGGCACGACGAAATTACATCCCCCTCGTTCGCTACATTCTCGTCGTTCATCGGTCGTCAGCGGTAATATTTTCAGCGTGGCATTCCTTCTTCCGTCGTCGGTTCGCTGGGAACGCAGATAAAATTCACGGCGCACCAAGCGCCCGGGGAGTAACATCAACGGTGCATCATTGTCGCCGCGGCCCTTTGGGGGTTACCTTTAGCGCTTTCTATCTTTGAACTTCGGTGGATTGGACTGGGCTCGACACGCTCCTGTCACCGGTTGCCACTGGATTCTCATCGTAACCGCGGAATTTCTGTTTCTGCCGTGTTCTGCATTGCTGTTCCTGGATTGTTCCAAGTCTGTATATGACCTAATTTTAGTTATCTATATTATCTCTGAAATATTACGTCTTCCTCGATCACCTCGCTACGAGCCAACGTACTAATCCACATAATTCTTATTCTACGTTATTTTCGGGAACCAGAATCCGACAGGATTTACCTTCCACGTAGATGAATCAATTGTCCAGGAACACTTCTCCAAGAAACATGGAATCCATGCTCGAACCTCCATTGAACGAACCAATTGACCGAGTCTCGATTTCCTCTGAATTTCACTGACGTCAAACATTCTCCCCTCACCCCCCCCCCCCCACCCGGTGCTTTTGCCGCCATTTCCGTGGTTTGTGCCTCACCCGAGGTTATCGCGGCAGTTCGAATAGGAAGATGAAACGAAAATGAGCGGCTGGATTGCGAATATTGCGATTGCCGCGAGTCGGCGAGCGTGCCCGCGCTCCGAAGCGCGGAAGTGCGCTCCTGACGAGCGTCATACTTCCAGGAGGGAGACTTTGTTGGCAGGATAAAGGCTGGTGACGGATCGTAACGCGAGGTACGGAGGCTCGAAGTTCTTTCCCGCGGTACCAGCGTAGATTTCTTTGGAGAAACTTTGCCCCGTTCCGCCGCATCACCGGCGAGTATGTGACTGGCTTCGAGAACAGGGCTGCAATGATCGTAAAGACGTCGTCGCCGAGACACGCCGAGGATTTGTTGCCTTCAAACGTTCCCCGATTTGCGTAACAATCATCGAGCTCTCGAGTGGGGCTCTCCCCCTCTGCCTCTCTTGTATTCGAGGGGAGAGAATCGACGGTACGGTTCATTGGACCGGAATTGGTACCCGGGACGTGTTTCTTTCGACGAACCACTGCTCTCGCCGATTTCGGTCGCCATTGACGGCGATTTATAGAAGTGTGAAAGGACTCGATGACCGTCCACTAACGTTCAAGTGCTCGGGGCTGAATGGGCGACGGGAAGTGCGTGAAATTTGAAAGAAAATACAGAGGGGCCTAAGAATGGAGGCTGGCGTTCTGCAGGGACCTCCTTGGATTGAAAACGCGCCGGATTTTCGTCTGCCAAGGTTTGTCTTGGCAAGTAGCGGCACGATAACTTCATAGTTTCGCCAGTAATGGATTTCGAGGTGGCCAAATGGTTATGTCGACGAGCTCCTCCCTTTTCCACCCTCGGCTCGCTCGGTACCTTCGATTCCCCGCCACGTCTACCGAATAAATAGCAATTTCACGGTTCGAAATGCCCGCGAAGACTGCCGCGTGACATATTATACGTGGAATTCCATCTTGGCGACAATGGAGAAGCAGGAGGAACGCCGTGCATTCATCGCGCTTCTGTTCGGCAGATAATATTCAATATTTTCTATGTATTTCCTTTCACTAGTGAAAGCTTTTCAAATTTCCTCTCTCCCCGAATCCCTTCTATGGAAATCCGTGGCAGAGGAGCGCTGTCTTCCTCGAAACTCCATTGGAATCATCGTATTTCGAGGAATATCGTGGAAAAAATGTTTCCTGGATGCGAGTTCGCGGAACGTTGGCTTCATCGGCGCTACGATTCATTGAAGATCGAGGCAAGATCGATAGAAATTTTCTAACCAGAACGACGGGACCGAAAGGTATGCGCGACAGTGGAAAATTTCGGCCGAAGTGTGCTATCGGATTCATTCGTCGACGAGGGATATCCATCGGACGAACTCGGCCAGTGACTACTTTTACAACTGGGAATCTATTGTTGGAAGCCACAGCAAACGTCGCAGCTGCCCGTGGCTGTCTATAAAGATCGAATCGACGTTCAAAGGAAAAAGAAAATGAACGTGGTGCGGGAGTATCTCTATATCACTCTCTAGTGATCGACACAGTCGTCTCTATTAAATCGGGGAAGCGTTTTACTTTGTCCGAAGCGGAAGCCTTAAACTAGGGCCTCGCCTATTTTAACCGCGACTAGGCGACGCATAAAGTGGATGGAGCGTAGGAAATATGGAAGCTCTTAAGGAATACGCGTCGTCGTATGAAAAGCGCTCCATAAAACGGTCTGCCAACCGAGTCGATTTTAAGATATCGCCCTGACCCGGCGATATATATTCGGGAACACTTTTGAAACTAATATTCCGCAGCGGCTATTAACGCTAATTGTTTCCAAAGCTCGCTCGCGGCGTTGACGTGGCTCCAGCGGCCGTTGAAAATTCCGAGGATTCCTTTGAACCGAAGCATTAATTTTATTCACTTTCCTTCAGACCAGCGAAGCATACTTACACGAATGCATCGTGCCTCGCGTTGCTCGTTTACCCCCGAGACCAGTGATGAAAAAAGAACTCCCCTCTGGAAGAACTGAAAGAGCTTCCGCGCGTGTTCCTCGATTTTGTTTACCCACGTGGAAACCACCGTTCCGTTCCTTCACCTGAAATTCTTTGATTCAGAAGCGAAAAGGGAGCAAGAGTTTGCAAAGCAGATAGAAAATTTCCGGGTAGATTAATAGCGAAGAAAAATTCAGTAGTCACTCCAAACATAATCGTTGATAATCCTTTGGTGCTGGTAGAAATGTAGCAATGCAGTAATGCGAAAACCTCGGTCGAGAGCCCTGTATATCCGAGCGAATCCGAATTCCCTGTCCCCGCGTATTGACACGTAGTAACTGACGTGTCTCGCCAGACGGAGTGGCGCGTGTTTGCTCGCGTTTGCTCGTGCTTCCGAGCGTTTCCGAGCATTTCCAGGCAGCTTGGAGGTACGCGGTTCAAAAAGCAGCGCGGCGTAAAACCGGATCGCGTCAACAAAGATAGCCCGAATCCGATTACCTGATAGACAACGAACCGCAACGGGCTGGGCTTCGGCTGAACAATATCCAGCAAAAAACCGCTTTCGAGATCGCGACTAGAGGAGGGTGTCGCGGACGTCGATATTTTCCCAAACTTCTGCTCTGTATGCAGGTATCAGGTTCGCGATTTTCGGTTTCCCCGTGGTACTCCAGCGTTTGTGCCGGTTTATCGATTTCACCGGTGGAGTTCCGTGAAGCGGAGAAACCCATCGGCTCTGGCGAGCCCTTCGAAATGGCCAGGCGTGTTGGGACGGATGAACGATTTCAGCGAATTTGCCCGATTACCGGATAAAGTTCAAAAAACGCTGCGGAAAGTGACATTCGAGCGGGTGTTATTCAGTTTCGATTAGGGGGCTGACTGTAAAAGAGCACTTGGCACGTTGGTACGTGGATGCTGCTTCGCTATTGGATCCCGGACGTCCGCAGAAGGAAGAAGAAGTGGAGAGTCTCGAAGATTGGCAACTAGATTCCCAGTTAGACGAGCGAAGGATCTTCCATTGATGATAAAGCACGCACAGTTGCACGGTCGAGGGTGAGAGCCATTGGGGGCTACTGTTGTTCGAGATTACCCGACGACTAATGAGAGTAATGAGAATCTAGAGTGGTCACTCATTCGAACTGCGAGAACGGCGTCGCGCGAACCTGCCGGGGAAGGAAAAAGGGAAGAGGACGACGGTGAAGGGAGAGAAATCGAACGGCCACCAGGGAGAATCCTGTACAGCAATTTAAATTGCACCAGATGGGTACCTGCAGGATTTCATTGCTGGCCGGCCCTTTTTCTTGCGACAATTGCGATTGGAAATTGCGCGCCCGGTAGATAAACCGGGCTCCCATCGTCCTCGCTGCCCCCTACCACTCGCGCTTGTTTCTTCGCTCTTTTTTCTTCTATTTTCAAAGAAATCGCCGTGACTACTAATTGTGCTCTTAACAATAAAGCCGTTATCGAGGCGGTTGATTGGAACGGTGAAAAGCGGACAAACCACCGCGAAGGTTCGTTTAAGCGTAATGAAACTTTTACCGTATACACCCTAGAGCTTCCCCGCTACAACAATGCGTAATGCTCCGGACAGATGCCACTGAACTTTCTGCGCGTAGCTTACACTCCAAACGAATATTACGAGAGTAGCAAGATAAAAGTTAACCGTACTTGCCGGGCAAACAAACTTTATTTAAAACGGGTACAAGGAACGGGGGAATCCGAAGAGTTGTTTGGTGCGACACACGTGCGCTCCTCGTTCGCTGCACATTACCAGGCAGAATCGACGGTAAAGAACATCCACGGTTACTTCTGAGAGGTCTGACTAATTATAGGAGTCTCTACTTACAGCCCTCTAACCGTCAAAGTGGCCCACTTCAGTTCAGTCGAATGGTGCCGTACTTTCGATCGCGAATCACGATCTCCTTCACGATCGATTGGACGTGTCCGTGGCTGAGATTGCCAGGACTCGAGGGTTCGTTGAACACCTGGCGTAAGGGCCATACGTCGCGAATTCCACAGGTCTAAGTGGATTAGACCCGATCTCCCCGAGTATTCCGTGAATCGTTGTTAAACTTGATTACCGCGGTAGGTTAATGGGGGAATATAATTATCCTATGAGGGCCGAGGGTTTAATGCGAGTTTAAAATTTGCCGTTCCCGCCTAGGTGGCCGCGGTTCATCGGGGAGCGCCGCCCGTAAGCCGGCATCCGTTTAAACTTAATTTCGCTGGTGCTAAAACTTCTGCAACCGGCATTCGGTAACAGGGTATTGAGTTTGCTGGCCACGGTCACTATCGTATTACACCCTCGCGTCAGAAACAATCAGATTATCACGCTAATGCTGGCCGTCACCGTTCGAGCGACGTAGAAATGCGGCGGTTGCCAACCGCTCGACACAGAACTTGCACCTGCCCGAGAACTTTCAGGCGACTCCCGGTCACCCAGAAAGCTTCCATGCGAAATTCCAGCACTCCCCGCATCGATCGTCCCGTCCCCTCGTGAACTCGATGAAGCGAGGGTTCGTGGCTGAGGGAAGCTTCGGGTCAGATATTTCGGGGTTATTGTAGCAGTGTGATAGGGGAGGCGATAAAGACACTTCATCAAGTTCATCAATTTAAGTTTCTTCATTGATTTAGTAGGATTTTTACGGGATACACGTGAGACACTCGAAGTCTGCACGCGCTACTCGATATTAGAATTCATGCGGCGTACCACGGTGAATAATCGATTCTCGGGGAAGAAGCACAATGTTATAAACGTGCTCTGACGCGATGGAAGCAGGTGGAGGCGTACCCGCCTCCG
Source organism: Andrena flavipes (assembly GCA_963971345.1). Taxonomy (NCBI): domain Eukaryota; kingdom Metazoa; phylum Arthropoda; class Insecta; order Hymenoptera; family Andrenidae; genus Andrena; species Andrena flavipes. The sequence goes on from OZ020482.1 coordinate 54,403,497, forward strand.
TTTCCGCTTCCAAGGAGTGCACAGGACGTGGGCCAAGTTCCAGCCAAGTTTCCGTTGTCCGGTCTTGATCTGTTGCGATCGACTTGGGGGCGACCGTGCACCATCGGGGGGCGAGGGTGCAACGAAACTCGAACGTCAGGAGCATTTCCCCGCGTCTTCTTGGCAACTTAGCCACGAGACTCGAAAGAGGCGAGCCCCGTGGACCCCGGAATATGGTGTAGCGCGGGAGAGATCCTCGACGCCCTGAATCGACGCTTTACGTCGCCCGACACCGCCCACGTATATAAATGGACGTGGACGGCGGCGTCGCGGGGCGGACTTGAGACGTCTCCCTGGAACGTGTTATTATCGTGTCGCTCGCAAAGAACGCTGTCCTGTTTTTCGTACAACTCTTTCGGCCGTTCTTCCGCATTCCCCTCGGCTGTCGCGGTCCACCAGCCTCGGGGCGCGCGCAACAACGGCCCAGCGAGCGATACCGGTAACAAATAGCCGTTGCAGCGAAGTGACAGCCCCGAAGATTTTTATGACGTTTGTAATTTCACTGGGGAGCCGTTCCTCCGAGCGATCTCTCGGAGAAACGACGCTCGCGGCCACCGAGCATCATTTCATTTGCATCCACGAAAATATATCCCTCGCAGGGTGTTCGGAGAAATTCTCCAGCCACCTCTGGACACATAAGTCACGCGGACGGTAAACGCTCGTAAAGCTTCGCCTCTAATCGTTCGCGAGACCTCGACGATACTCGCAGCCTCGGCGCCCTTATCGTTCCGGGGGAGGGGGACGGGGGGGGGGGGGTGGGTTGTCCCAAGGAAGAGGAAGAAACAGTAAGGCGGATAACACGATGTCTTTTTACGTCTTGGCGGGCCGGGAGGGGTGGGGGTGGGGTGCCAGCCATAAATTATTCTAATGTACTCCCAGGGCAGGTCACCGATTACACTGATTTACAGGTGCCGCCCTCCTTTTTTGACGATACCTCATCCGCGGCCCAGGGGATGCATACAAGACGTGGCCTGACGCTTTAATGCCCGCCTTTTCACTAACCCCACCGACAACTTAAACTGCCGCCTCTTCATCTCCCACTCGCCCGGCAGCCCTTCTTTCTTCCTTGCCAGCCACCCTCTGTTCACCATATTTCTATCTTCCTCGCTCTGTCACACATTTCCTTTTATCTCCCGCCGACGACTCCTTCTTTCTTCCACCTCGTCGATTCTTCTGCTTTCCCATTACCATCCACCCGCCCCCTCTCTCTCTCTCTCTCTCTCCCTCTCTCTCTCTCCTTCACCCCACCTATTTTTCTCTCCTCCGCACAGACACACGCGGCACGTACACTCTCGGACTGTTTCCTACCCCCTCGAACTACGCCCAGCGACGCTCCTGCGGGAAAAGTTACGTTCGGCTGAGTTATAACGGACAATTAAAGCGAGCTGGTATCTGCCCGGAGCATTAATGGACCACCTAGCCGCTGGTTGTAACGAGCGTGGTACGCGTGAAAGATCAACGATGGCGGGGAACAAAGGAAACCCCCTTCTTCCACCGGACGGTTTAAAAAGACGACGAACAGCTGGTCCGATGATGTACTTGGGAATTATACATCGTGCTATTACTCCGCGTGGATAGACGGCGAGCTACGTCCTCGAGCGATAGTCTCCATTAGGTGGATCCCGGCCGCACTGCGAGCCTTTGTGTCACTGACCATGGGGGCTAATTTGAGTGTTCTAAGTGCAATGGCGTGGAAGGTAGGCTTCGTACAAACGGAGACTCTTAGTTCAGCAAGTAATATTGTGGGACTGCAAAGACTGTTCGTTCAACAAAGTATGTTTGGACCAGAGCGATTGGGATCGAGAGTGGATGTTTCTGTTAGAGTGTCGAATGCGTCAAAGGTGTGAGGTTTGAATGGTTTCGTCGAATGCACGTGGAGAGTTTGGTGACCGGAGCGCGTGTCAAGAGTGTGTGTGTGTAAGTGTGAATCTCGGGGAGCGCAAGATAAGAATGAATGAAGGCAGTTCTGCAGAGTCCGTCAAACAAGAGGCATCGTTGCCTGATCACGTTCTTTTAATAAATCGTTTCTTTCACTTTTCTACAAGTGTGTAATTCACTTCTGCCTTGCTCACCTAACATCCCTACAATATATTTAGAAGTAAGATTGAGAACAGAACTCCTGTACGCTGGGATTTAAAGTGATCTGAAAAGTTAACTGATGTGAATCGTCATTGCTGGACGAGTCTAACCGACTCAGAAGTCCTCGATTCAACTCTGAGCTGTATTACAGCGTTTTTTTCGGTCTTCCAACCACCAGAGTATAGCAAGACGGTTTCTAAATCAAATTTAGGTTTTCAGGAAGGGCGAAATCCAAATTTGATTTAGTAGTAGTAGAGCAAGACGGTTTCTAAATCAAATTTGGGTTTCGACGGGAGGATGATATCCAATTTTGATTCGGTAGTAGTATAACAAGACAGTTTCTAAATTAAATTTGAGTTTTGAGGAAGTGAGAAATTCGAATTTAATTTAGAAACCGCCTTGCTATACTACACCGCACTTTATATTGACTTATACTACTGTTTCCGCGCGTTCAACTTCAGCATACCCTTCAAGCATTCAAACGGCGAATGTGTAGTAGTCCATTTGATCCCGCGGAAAGTATAAATTCGTGAATTTCAATTCCCTAGTCCTTGGCCCCGATCAAACGCGCTAACCCCGGTACGATTGCTGATCGCGCAACATATTGAAACTCCCATTTGATAAAATCGCGGAACATGATCAAAAAATGCAGTGATGTTTATTCGTTCAGCCAGGCTCGGTTAAACGGTATCCAGGCCAATTAATCGGGGATCATTTTTCCACTGATTTTTGCATCGCCCAGTCGGACATTACGCGGATCGTGGGGATTAAAATTGCGCTCGTCCCAAAAATCCAGCTGGATCCGTCGCCGAGCTTACCCTTTTCGTCTCTCCCCCCGATGCGTCACCCACACCTCCGGTATCGTGGTAACGCAATGCATTTCCGGCGTATCGCTCGATTGACCATCGAGAAATAAAATTAAACTGTTCGACGGTCGATCGTGTGACAAAGCTAATGCGAAAATGATACCCGTCGATGTTTCGTACTAAATTACTGTACGCCGGTTCCAATAAAAACGTTGAAAATCGTTCGATCTTCGTCGACCAGGGGTGGAAAGGGGCAGCGGCTGTGTATCCATCGTGTCGCTCCGTCGAAACAACGAGCGAGTTTCGCGCGCACAGGCATTAATGAACGATCGAACCAATTACGGCATTAACGCGGACGCTATTTGCACGCTGCGAGTCGCGTCAGAAAACCCGGGATCCCCTCGATTCTCTACTCCCCCCCTCTTTCCCCTATCACTCACCCCATTTTTGTCGACCAAGGATCGTTCACAGCGAGGTGGACGCGCGAAACGCGTTGCATATTCGCCCGGAATTATCACCGTCCATCGCGTTGCACGCGTACGCACGTCGGCGGAAAAATTCGTGGTTAGGTAAAGCTCGGCGAGAAAGAGCTGGCTTTTCCATTTAAATCTCGGAAACAGTCGGTTAAATCGTGGCGGAATGAGATTGACCACTTTGACGCGAAGAAAACGTTGCGGGGAAACGAAAATATCCCACAGCGAGAATAAATTGCGGGTGGAAAAACGGGCGCGAGGGAAACGCGTGGGATAGAATAAATACCCAAATGGGAAAAGGTCCAGGTAATGTTTAATTATTGTGCAATCGGTGTGGATACTGACGCTACTTCGATTACCCAGATTGGACACCTCTGTATCTTTCTAATTCCCTCCCTTCGCCTTCTTCTTCTCTAGATATCGATGTGGCCCCCGTCTTCGTATCGCCACACATCCTTTAATTTCTACGCAATTTCCTACAAACGTTGACAAGGCGACCGGATCATTAGACCTCGAGCTATTTCCAGACGTTCTCCCCTTTCTCCGTCCCGACAATGCCAGTCCCTTCTACACCCCAAACCGGGGTGTTAATGAGAAAAAGATAATGAACCGCGTATGAAATATCCACGGGCTGCTTGATCGCCGAGAAATAATTCGGTTCCGTTCGTGCGGAAATTATGAAGGAATAAACAGTTCGCTCGGTGTCACGCGATAAGCTTTCTGGACCACGAGGCATGACAGTTTTTCGTTGAACCTCGATCTAGGTTTCCCAGTTATCCACTTTGCAGACGATCGATCCATTGCTCGAAGTTACCTTCCGCTGCGGGGTCATTGAAGTCGCCAACTTTCTGCGAAAACTCTGGGACTTTTCCAACTCCTCTGCCTGGTCTCACAGAGGAAAGTTTTTTAAAAGGGGCACTGCCGTCCTTCCGCTGTGACAATTTTAATTCATACTTAGGAGTTTTATGAAACAAAGTTACATTAAGTCGATGTGATTTGATCGACGGAAATTTGCCAGAACCTTATCAGAAACGAAGCTCTACGCCTGTCATAATTACGAAACGCGTTCAGCCGGTGGACACGCAAGGAATTTTATCCACCGTGAAATTGGATGATCCCGTTGGCGTACCCTCGGCTCCTCCGAAAACGCGGCAAGCTCCGTGGCCATCGACGCCGCACCAAATAAATTACAGTCCGATAAATCAGCTACGCCATCGCGTCCCAGGTTCCCTATTCAGTCTCCAGCCTTTTCTTCGCGGCCGACTGTAGCTTTTACGCCTTCTTACCGCGGATTTCGGCGTCAAAACTCAATTTGGTACCGCCGCGGAAAGTCTCGCCTTTGATACGGCAAGAAACGCGCGACGCGTACGCCGAGATGAAATCGCGAGGCGATAAAACGCGTGCATGACTCTTATTTGATCGCCAGGCGGATATGGGGAGCGTGTGACGCGTTTAGGCGACGCTCGTATCGTTGGCCACGTGTCACACGGGATGAAATAAGAGATGCACGAGTCGCGGAAGACTATGACGCCGTCGGAGCGTGGAAAATATAACCTTAAAGCCTGCGTCTGACTATTTTCTCCGTTTTCTACTGGATAATTGAAAGCGGTGCATTGGGTGCAGAGTTATTCGAGGGCACTGGCTTTTTCTGGTACACGTTTGATATAAACCGGTGAAATAAACCATCCTCGCAAGATTTTGATGAGTTATAAAAAATATTTTCGTAAAAAACTATTCGAAATACAGTGATCCCGATCGCGCTGAACTTTGGAGGGAAGCCGTGGGCTAACGTTCCCCTGCCAAGAAGTTCCGTCCAAGTCAGATTGCTCATCGCGCGTAACTGTTACGATTTATGAAGGCCCAGGTCTGAACAAATATTGAACCGACTTTCCCTCGTATTCCATGGCACAAGTACGCTTTCCTCGTAGAAGCGCGCCGGAAGTTATTTGGAGGTGAGCCCGTCGTGCAGCGAAATTCGGTTCCTTTCCCGTACACACTATAAAGCCAAGGATTTAAGTGCCCCCGATAAAATCGTGTCTGAAGGAACAAGTCCCCTCCCGAAGTTCCGTGGCAATGTTTCGCGTAACTCAGCGGTCCGCCCGGACTTTTCTCGCGCCCGCCATTATTACTTCCCTGGCCGATTCCCGATTTCCTTCGTCGATTCTCGGCCAGACAGGAGAAACGCGCGCGGGCATTTCGCCACGAAGATACGAGGCACTTATTATCAAAATTAAATTTTCCGCGGCCCGAAGGGGTCTTATGTGGCCGCAGCGCGCTGGTGCCGGTACGTGTGTGCATGTGACCGCGCGTATGTACCGAGAGAGGGAGGAGAAGCGAACGGTACCTTCCTCTATGTATACATACGGGGAGGACACGTATGTAATTCCTACAAGGGCAAAAGGTTCAGAACGATAACAAGCTCGGATAAAGGAGGGTGAGCACTGTTCATGGCGATCCAAGCTGTGACCCCGCCATAAATTTCCCGAGGAAACCTGACGCCTGAAAATTCCCGCCCGTAAGAACGAGCCGCTGCGCTCGCGAGGCTTTAGGTCCTCCGACGTCGTTCGCCTTTCTCTACGGGCTGTAATCCCGCCCCGAGGACTATCATCGATCCGAAAAAAGAGCTCATTTGCTCCCGGTGACGTTATCCCGTCACCGCTGACAGCCCCGCCGCAATATCCCAGCCGGCTTAATAGTCACGTACCTCCGACCCGACAAATTTTTACTCGATGACTCGAGAACCTTCGCGATCACCGCCGTCTATCGTCCTACCCTTCTCGTTCCAGCCGTCCCCTCGTCTCAGCAGCGACTCTATTAAAGTCGTTCCGACTGAAAATTGATAGTCACGATCCGCAGACGGAAAATCGACGCCCGTTTCTCGACAGCCAGCATGGAGTCTCGCGCCTTGAACGGCACACGTTCCGTCGTCCACACCGATAAAAACCCAAATATTTCCCCGGAATTCCGATTTTCCAGATGTTTCTCGGTATCCGAATTTCGCCGGCGGCGGACGCGTTCGTTTCCTCTCACTACTCGTTTACTCTCCCTTTGATAAACATACGGACTTTGGAGCTGCTCGAGTTTTGATTACGGATCACGACTAATATTTCTCGAAAATTCTCGGTTCCCTCGGAAACACCCTCCGAGAGCTACACAGAATCCCCCAGGGGAGTATGGGAAACCCTTGGAGGCGATTACCAGCGCGCCACGGTTGCCCGATGGGTCATTTCGTGCGGCTAATTAAATCCAACGACTGAAAAGACCGTGCTGGGTGGACGTTGGGTTGCCAGAAACGGGTCTGCAGTTACGCGTTTAATCACAAATCGTTGATTGCAGCGGATACGCTCTCGAAACGTGCCACGTCGATCTGCTCCGCGTTTTTGCCATTTCGTTAGCCCCTCAAATATTGTTTTTTTTTTGCTTCGGCGCTCAACGTTCGAGAGAAAGTAGAAGAATATTCACAGCACTTTCGAGACTCCTGAAACGTTTCTTCGGAGCGACCAAGAAGATCGATGGACTCGTTGAATATTTATTAATTCTCCCCTTTGATCTGGTCAGGAAACAGTAATCGGATGGTCCGTGATGGGCTGTCTTCCCCAAGTCCACGGACCATTCCACCGGCCAAATCCTGTCCGGAGAGCATTTCGCGGGCAATTTCGATTCGCTCTAAGCGTCCATCTCCGCCATTTGCCAAATAATTGCGGGATACGGCAGGGTTCGTTACTTCCTTGGCAGTATATGCACGGACTTGGCGCGTTCATTAGTTGGCCGTGCCTGCAACACGGACACGCGTGACGGCGTTTCGCATGGAGGGAATTGACTGGCCTGCCGGCTCTTGTAATTGGCAAAGTAGTTGTGTTTGCGCGACGAAACGGTTTATTGGGAGGGCCTGATTACCCGCGGCCCGAAATACGTTGCTATAGGACCAAGTTACGATTCTCCAGTTATTCGTTCCTCGGGTAAAATAACAATACAATCGGTGTCTGGTTCCTAGCTTTAAAATTTAATCACACGAACTTGGCATCAAGCTCCAGTAAAGGAACCTTAAAATTCTTCTTCTCGCGTCTATTTAATTCAACTTATCATTGCTCGATGCTTTAAATCTATCTGAAAGGGACGCGGGCTCAATGACCACCAACCATTTCGACCTTGGCGCCGTTTCTTCCAGAAAGAAGGGCGACCTTCCTGCGGCAGCGTGGCTATTTCCTTGCGGGCGACGTGCACAGGAAAACTGCCTGATTGCGGCCACGAAAATTCGATAATAAAACGAGGGCTGGGTCGAGGACGGTCGGCCGATACCGTCCTAGGACGCGGACAGGCCACGAAGGGACATCCAATTTTGAGAGGAAGCGAGTCGGACGTAGCAAGAATTGTCCGAGAATAATGGTTTCCCGGCATCGGGTTTCTTTTGTGACATAGCAGAGCGACATTTTTCTGGCGGCATGGATATTGAGTTTCCCTTCCCCCTCTCTGGAACTAGCGACGCGGGGGCCTTTGTGCCGTGGCGCGAGAATCGATCGTTACGGCGCGATGTATCACGCCCGTTGACACGTTGATTTTGGGCAATAATTTATGGCTCCGGGAGGTGAAAACCTCCTTAAGGAGAAGCTTCCTCGTCTGAGTGGCGCGCTTGACACCGAACCTGCTGCATTTTCGAATCATTCGTGTTGGGGTGGAGCGGGGCAGACAGTGTTTCCATCAAGATTTGATGGCTATGACCGTGGTTATCGCCAAGGATCGTGGAGACAAGCAGGCATCTTTCTTGGAGTCCGATTCGAGCAGAAGGAAAGCGTGCACGTTCTCTTCTGCATCCCCCGAAGAAGGAAGAGCCTCTGACGGGCAGGAAATATACGGAAGAATGAAATTCCCCCATAAATCGCGACGAAGGTGGGCCCGTCATGAGGGATTCGCGCGTTCGCGCCGAAAGTATCCCCGTAGAACGCGGCTGGAACAATCGCGCGCGCGGCAGAAGAGATGTTTGTGTATCCGCAACTTCCGTGGCCGGGTATAAATCAAACGTGGGACATTCTTTAGCCGAGGCCGAGCCCCGACACCAGAAATAAGCCACTTCTGTCTGCGTGGGCGAGCCACCGCGAAACGTCTCGATATATATTATGTTTCGTATAAATTCCACGCAACTCCCCCCAGACTCGTCCCTTCAGCTGCTGCTCAGGAACCTCTTACGGGGCTTCCCGTCCCATACAGGGACGAGTTCTTTTCGGTTACACTCAAACGGGCTGCTTCCACTGCGGGGAATCGAAGGCGCCTCGCGTTCCTCGTCCACGTTCGCTCGGAAGAACGCAAAGTGCTCTCGTGCGAACGCAGCCAGTCCGTTGCACATCGCAGTATCTTCTGTCAAAGCGACATGATCCGTAACGGAACCAAACGATTGCATTTTGTACTAATGGATCGGTTAGCTGTTCCTTTGTGGCCCAGTGATTTTATTAATACTTGGGGATGATACTTATGTTCACAGGGACGTAGGGAATGGGGTGTGTGCTGAGATTCGACGTGAGATGTAGGAATGTCGAATGGTGGGTTTAAACGAAGGGTACGGGGAAAAACTGGGAATGACCATTTTTCGTGATTTTCGGATTTATAGCATATTTTGTTGGTGGTAACTGAGACTACAGAACTGCTGAATTAGAAAGGGTTATAAAATTGAAATACCCTCGTAAGATAACGTATACTTAGATGGTATACTGATTAAAAAAAGGAAATGTCCATCCCGCGCTGCACAGTGGCACGTCCTGTACAAAAATCTGGCCAAAAGTCAAAATTTTTTTCTGATTTTTACAGATCTGTGTATTGCATTTCATTTATGACATGTCAAAGCATGATCTCAAAGATGCTAGTGTTATGGTCTGGAACTTTTAGACCAGAATTTAAAGTAAATTTTACTTTGAATGTGGAACTATGATCTTTTTTTTTGTGCTGTTCGTTATCTGACATGCTATAAGTTAATATAGATTCTGGTATTATTGGTTTATTTCACTTTTGCAACTATGGTAGAGGAGAATACACATTCTATATACTTTTTTTCTTCACCTAAGCATGAGACAAGTGTCATCAAGCGGCAATTTTTGTTGCAAAATAAAGTTTGGAGATTTTTGATGAAAGGCCCGTTGTATTTTCCTGCGATAAATTGCGATCTTATGAGTTATTGTCTTTTTTTTTGCCGTCCGCACCGTTTATGGAGGGGTACTTTTATGGCATAAGATCGGAATATCGTGTTGATGAAGATGAAAAAGAAGAACAAGATGAAAAAAAAACAGTAGGAGAATATTATAAATAATTAATTATAATATAATATTATAATTAATTGATATTATATTGTAATTAATTGATATTATATTGTAATTAATTATTATTATATTGTAATTCATTAATTACAATATTCTTCTTAAAAATGATGTTAATTACCTGTACCTACGTATAAACTGTAAAATGCATTCGGCTTCATATTAATTAATTAATTAATTAATTAATTGATTGATTGATTAATTATTTAATAATGAGCATGTCATATGGAAGGCTGGCCAAAAGTAATATTTTTAAATCTAAGATAGATTGTTCGAATAAATTACTATACTATGACTCTAAAATGATAATGATGTGCACATAAAAATTTAAAATACACGAAGATATAACAAGATTAAGAATATTATATTTAAGAGCATAATAATCTTCTCCTTGTGATATTTTCATGTATTTTAAATTAATTATATAATTATTATACTCTCAATTATAATATTCTTCTCCTTATGATACTTTTAATTATAATGGTCTTCCCTTTGTGATATCTTCGTGTATTTTAAATTTTTATACTTATAGTTATTTATCATTACTTTTATATTCAATATTTAACATTAAAAAAAGTACATCATTATCATTTTACAATCATAGTATAGCAATTTATTCCAACAATTTATCTTAGATTGAAAAATACTACTTTTGGCCAGCTTTCCGTAGAATCACGCCACTGTGCGCTGGAACAAAATTCGGAATGTCCCCACTCTTTGCCTAAGCATAAGCTTCTGTCGCCAAGGTAAAACAAGAAGGTATTTAAGAAGAAAATTAAATTCATTGATCCGTGTTTCTATACTAGTGGACTAAAGTCGGTACCAAAGTAGATTCTAAAAAGTCATTTTCTCGATAAAGCTATTTTCTGACATTCCCTGTTTCTCCCCTTACCAAGTTGATCGCGCTATTTAAGTCGTCGACTGATTTCTTCTCCATGAATCTGATATTTGGAAATGGTCGCCATCCGCACTCGTTTGCCAGTCGAGGCGCGTGAACACGGACGGTAAAAGTGCCCTCGACCGACGCGGGAATTATTAGCCCGCCAGAGCGCCGTAAAAGGTTTATGGATCGTTAATGACTCCAACTTTTCGCGGGTAATGGAAACCGTATAACTGTCGCGCTCGCGGCGAGTTAAATGGTAATGCGTTACATTATCATGAATGACTATTGTTCGTTAGTTATTTTTTTCCCCCCCTCTCTCTTTTTTCCCCCATTCGCGGTGCCTTTTATTATTTCATTACACCTCGCTGCCAGTGGCTGGAAATTGAAGTCTCCATCGCCCACCGCGACATTCGTTTCGAAATTTTGGGCGAAATCACGCGTCAGATTACTTGGCGCGCATGATATTACGTTGCGACGCGGGGCACAAATCAAAATCGATTGCGCTGTTATCGCTGCTACGTGTTGGCGACACATCGAGCCCCTGCGCGAACAGAGAAAGATGTCGCGATTATTGTTGGGATATTATTGGGACCGTTGTACCGGATGGATGGTGTGGATTTCAACCCATGACTTTTAACTCTTCCGATACAAACGAATTCATAATCAAGATAATAAACCGCTCGTCCCCCAGCCTGCAAATTCTAATTTCTGGAAAGAGCATTGAGCGCAATAACAAGTTTAGTAGCAATCCACTCGCAAGCATATGTTCCAAACGACAAGCACGATACGGGGCTAAAAGTTAGCTACATGAAATTGACTCCGGCACGATCCACCTCATGCTCAATTCCCCGTCAAATAAACGCAGCCGATAACGGGCGCGGGGAGTAGTTTTGCCGGGCGAAAAGTTTGCCGCGACAAGGGGCGATGCCTCCCCGTTCTCCACGAGTGTATTAGACGGTAAACGGAGGGAGGGAATGGCACCCCGATGGGCCACGAAGGAGCATCGTGGCTGCGCGAGCAGACTTGACACTTTTGGCAAATTTCCACGGCCGGGCTACGCGTTATCTTTTGTCTCGGAGTAATTGTTTCCCCGCCGCGGGGAGTGCGCCGGCGACGACAACGATGACGACGGCTACGTCGACTACGACCACGACCACGGCGACGGGAAACACGGCGCAGGACTATCTCAGATATGGACGCGGACATTTATGTCGGAATGAAACGTCAGCCAGTTCCGCCCAACCGAATTTTGGGAACTCTCTGTCCCCGCTTGTAGATGCTAATTCGTATCCGCTCGTATTTCCCGCTGGAAATCTCGCCCGGCCCGTATCTCCTGGCAAATTTCTGCGCCCCCCGCGCTTCGTTATCGCTCGTTTGCTTAACAGACGATTCCTCTGGCATTGATTCCCACCGGCCGTCGCCGTTTCACGTTACCAAAATCGTGGATAGCGTTTAGATCGACCGCACGAAGACCAATACGCGGATGGGTGTCACGTTTCCGCGTCCCGATAAACGAATCCGAAGTAATAAGCGAAGAAGAGGATCCTCTCGCCGCGAGGAGCATAAATCCGCGAGCAGACTGCGCGCCGCGGAGCGGGCCACCGGGCTCGATTTAAGCCAGGTCTCGGCGACAGCAGACGCCCAATTTATACGAAAATTATTATCTCTGTTTAATAATAAATCTCGTGACTGGGTATAAAAAGCCGCGGGGCGGTAACATATTTTAAGCTGCAGTTCGCGCGAAAATAACGGAAGCCCGAGTAATAATTCACGGACTTCAGAATTTATGAATATCGGTACGAGTTGAATGCTAATTACCTCGATAAAGATTACAGAGAAACGCTCGCTAGGGGGCGATCCTCACGGCTTTCAGCACCACTTGTCACCAGGGGCGGGCGGGGGGAAATATAAATGGAAACGAATAAAATCGCCGGACGATCGTTCGCCCAGCATGCCGTGAAAAATAAATACGAAACCGCGACGCAACATTGGGGCATCGATCCTGCTCCTTCGAAATTCACTGTTGCGGTCCGATCGCCGGGGCAACCCGCGGCGTTTTTCCGGCGACACGCTCGCCCACGCGGGGAGGTGGGGATAGAGGGTAAACAAATTGAACGACGCGCGGGATAACTATCGCTCGGTACGCTGCGGACGGCGTTGGGCATCGCGCGGGCGTAACATCGATTTCGGGTTTGTTAGCACGCAGTATTTAAAACCGCGGAAAATCAAGCGCCAAACGTTTCGACGGACCGTCAACCGGCGATCCACGAAAAAAACACGACGCGTGACTGTGGCATAGACAGACAAGGGGGACGAGGGAGCGAGTGAGACATGGGGCGGTGGAAAACAGACTCCAAATCAAAGAGTCGAGGCGATGGCAAACGTTTCGCGGTAATGCCGACAATTACCGCGTCACAATTAAAATCCCCGAGTTGTTTCCACGCGCGACTCTCTCCCACCTCCCGTTCATTCTTGGTGAAACGCTAATTAAACCTCATCCTCGGGACGTTTTTATTCGGCCGTACCTTTGTCAGCTAGCGTTTCAGTTAGCGAGCACGGATCCCGCCCGACCACACCGACAGACAGTAACCGAGTATGTTTTTCTAACAATCTCGACAAATGTTTGTTGCGCCCGGCGTATCCGAATGTTTTTCCAGGGATGTCTCTGCTATCTCGCGCATCCTATCCGACGGGGGCACTGCAGCTGTTACCCGAATTCTGTGTTTTACAAGACGCCTCAGAATGGGAGAATACTTCTTGCAACGAAACAAGTTCAAACTGCGCCCCGTTGCATAAAATTGCTCGCCTTCCAGTCGAATCGCGAGCCATGCCCCTGACTGTTCCTTCGGGTTCCTTCAGGTTCGTTTCAAACCATGATTCTTGGAAAGATCTACCAAGAAACTGTATCCCGATATCTTACCTACGCGGACAGTCGGATGGAAAAAGGTTAATGGCATGTATCGCGATGCTCGTCGCGGCGTTTCGCTCTGTAACGCGTGTAAAAACCTCGACCGCCGCGGAATCACATTAGAGGAGAAACGACGATAGTGCAGGGCTGCAGTGAAGCCCGTCGGGTCCAGGAAAATTTCGTCGTTCGTGCGCGGTTTTTGCGAGCATCGCCGCGGAGGAATCGAGGTTCAGCGTAAGCTTCATTTACGGGGACGACGGAGCGGATACGGACGGCGGTGTTTGCCGAGCGGACCCGAGAATAAATAGCGGGCCACGGGCTTTCTTTCTGGTTTGGAATCAGCGCGGTTGGAAAGAGCGTTACGTGTGACGCTCGAACGAATCTTTAATCGCGCGTGGTGAGAAATCGCGTTGCCACGATGTCGTGAGTGAAACTCGGCTTTCTAGTGGTGGTACTAGTTACCCTCTCTGTCGCTGTGGCTTCCCAACTTTGGCCCAGTTTCCAATATAATCGAAAGCTTGTAATACTGTTTATCAAGCCTCGATTTCCCTCAAAGCGAAAGGGCACTCTGATATTCGCAACAATCTTGCCCCGTTCCCCAGACTTTCGCCGAAGCCACGGCAGAGCCTCGATTTCGGGGGTAAACGCTCCGCTACTTACTTGCCAGCGTTATTCACCGTCGTTGGCCGCGTCGTCGCGGCGCGCCATTATTTCGTCGAAACTTTTTCGCCCCACCCTCTGGCCGCAAGTATTACGTCGCTCTAAACAAATGGCTTATTCGCCCCGACATTTGTCTTTGTACTTCAGCCGAGCGTACTTAAAGCATCCGAGACGCAAGTAAAATATTTGCTCGCGCGGTACCCCCGCGATTCCTCTTTTTCTCGGCCACCCTCCGGACCGTCGTTGACTGTTTCCGTCGTCTTACTCCACCCACGGCCACGGTAAACCCTGCAGCATGTATTCTCCACGGGGGAGCGTAAATCCTATCGGTAATTCTGTCTAAACTATTTACAGGGGGGAGGGGGGATGTGTCTCGCGGCGCGGGCGCAAACAAACAATTGGCGAAAACAAACGACCCTTAATTCTCTCCCCCATTTCCTTCTTCTTTTCCCGCGGTGGAATTAATTCAACGCGGTGGAATTAAAAATGCCGGACGAGATAATGTATGGGTACACTGACTGGCTCGCCTGTGAAGTCCGTCGCTTCGAGAAGAATCCCATCGCGCGAGCCACCCCCTCTAGTCGGATCAGAGCAAGTCGACGGAGCAGCGTTGAAAATTAATCGCCGTCATCCAGGTGAACGTTCCAAAATTCATTCGCCATCTCGAACAATGAAATATTCAGGATCGATCCCCGCCGGGGGTCCGTGTTTCGCCCTCTTCTAATACGCTGTTTTATATTCGATTAATTCCGTCCGGTTTCACGCCAGATCCCCTCGGGGGCAGCAAAGGGCGCCGATCCAAAAATTTCGAATTCAGATGGAGTGGAATATCCCGTCGTACCTGCCGTACACCCTCTACCTACCCCATACGTATCGCCGTCTGCAGGTAGGGAACCACCCATCCCATGGCTCTCGCAGAGTGGGGGTACGATTTCTCGGCTCGACAGCCCGGACCCATGCCAGTCCCGCGCGTATACGTGTAAATGGAACATCAACACGGATAGGCAACGTCAAACACGCGCACGATCGAGCCGGGGCAACATCGTAAATAGACCGACAAAATCATATACGCGCAAACATGCGAGCGGGGATGCGACATTGCAAACAGCTCGCGACGTTACGAACAGACTCACGGGCAGGTGAACAAATATTACGCACGTACGCGAGTGTCAATACGGCGCGGAATGGAGGAGCAGGAACAATGGGAGCACCTTTAAGGGATTTCCTGCACGGGGGTGAATTTCAACCTCACCCCGGCAAAAGGCGAACGGCGAAGTGGGTCTTCCTTTGCTTCAGAACGGTGAGCCTAGATTCCATTCTCTTGGGGGTGTTATTTCCTCTAAACGTCTATATGTATAGCACGGTGGGGATATATATTTAGGACTGTATTAGAATATATCGGAGGCAGGAGAAACTAGGGTGTATGATATTTGGCTGGCTTGATGTGAATTGCGTAATATGTGACGATTACATTTATGTTATTCCATGTTTTTATTTTACATTCGAATTTTTTTAGGTGCAAACGATTTTTCTGTTCTATGCGTCACGTATGAGTTCGCGTTTCTGTGTACAGTCTCCTCGTGGAGATCCTGAAACGGTCTTGGGGCTTTTACACTCGTCGATCGAGCGATCTTGCTCGTCCTGTGTCACCTCGCGCTATCACTGCATCAATATTATATCTCTTTATATCTCTCTTCACGTAGAGCGGATATTTGCCCACCGCTACGCAGATATTGCATTCTTCACGAGACCCTCGAACCTTCTTTCGCAATTCTCGCCCTCTGCCCCTCGCCCCGCCGTCACCGCTCGAAACGAAATACAGCCTGTCCCATAATGGAATCAGGGAGATGGCAATTCCGTGTGAAAAAATAAATGGAAAGTGCGGAATGAAATCTTTTCCTACGGGATCTCGTTCACCGGGAAGTCGATTTTGAAAAGTCGTGGAATATTGGCGCGCACCTCTACGCTTCTGCTTCGCGGACCTTCTCCGTAGTCTTCTATTTCGTTCTTCGAAAATCGTGCCACGATCGAACGTACAGACATTCTCAGTGAAAACATAAGTCTACCGTGTAGAACAAGCTTTACTCCCTCGAAGCTTTGATTTCTCAAAGAGACGATCTTCTGATCCCATACGCTTTTCCTAAAGCAAACGTCCTCTCTGCGTTTACTCAGCAATAGCTTCCACTTGAAAACAGCGAATCTAAAAATTCATGCGCTAACGCGAGGGTTGCATGGTTCACGAATAACACAAGTGCGGCGCAATTGCCGCGAATACCGAGCACTCCAATTTTCCCGCAAGATGATTGCCGGGCAGAGCGAGCTCTTTCCATTCATTATTCCATACAGAATCGGCCCTTTGACTTTTGCGCGTCGCCTGTATCGGGACTTGGCAGGAACCGCCCCGAAAGCAAGTCCCCGCAGGCATAGAAATTCCGCGACCGGTTGCACTAGAAAAGGGTCGCCGGCATAAAGGTACGCGACGCGCTAATTTCGCGACGGTGTTTTTGATGGGACGTATTCCGTGTCCCTAGCCAGAGCCAGTGGAGCTGGACAACCGAAAGCCAGCCTTTTCCGTTTTATGTTTTATCCGGTTGCACGACTCGCGCGTCCGTGGAGCTCGGAAGCTTCCGTGGCTGGGCAGTTAGGAAAAGCCACGAATAGAAAGAGGGAGAGAGAAAGAGAGAGAGAGAGAGAGAGAGAGAGAGAGAGAGAGAGAAGAGAGAGAGAGAGAGAGAGAGAGCTCGTATTTCCGCGTTGCGCGATCCGCTCGCCGCAAAAATTCGAACAGAGGGCTCTCTGCCGGTTTCCTCTCCTCATCCCGGGAGACCGACGACCCTCTTCCGCGCGCCTTTTCGAGGGATTTCTAGTGTAAAATACAACGGCCCCCGGGCGAGGCGAATTTGAGGGAAATTTCTGTAATATCGCGGTCACTTGCTATGCGCGCGAGAAACGTCGGAACCGAAGAGCGTTCTACCCAGGGATCCTTGTGTAATCTTAATATTAAATCGTTCCCATAGATCCTCTTCGGGAGGAGAAAATTATCGAAGATCATCGGGTTTTAGCGCGTGGCAACGTTTATAACGAAAGGATTGCATAACCGAAGTGTTTCCCAGCAAAATCCGCTGGTGGCTCGTGTTTGCCACGCAATTATCCCTTGATTGTTTGTTTTCAATGAACGTAATTAAGGTATCGCGGGACTTTTTGGCCGATCAGACTGTGTGCTCTTAATACTCCGAGCGGTAAAATCGTGCGCGCCATTGATCGCGTAAACCTCCGGACAGGGCGTTACGATTTTGCGGCCACCTCCGCGCGGCAAACTCACGCATGCAAATATGCTAACCGAAATGTTGCCCGGTGTCCGGGTATTATGCTCCAACGACGGGCAAATATCAAAATATTTTCGTTGTTGTAACGGTTAACGAGGCGGAATCGATGCGCGCCGAGCGAATTATCGGGAGGAAAATAATACGAGAAATTCCGGTTGGAGAAGTACAGTGGAGGGCGTACTTTTGCAGAGTATTGAAATTATGATTGTGAATCTGCCAACCGCGTTTCCAGGACAAATCGGCCAACGCCTCGCCCGGAATTGCGATCGGGAGCGTTTGGACGGTTACGTTTAAGGATGCAGGTCGCCTGGGAGAAGGAAATGTAAGACAGGACAGGATGGAGAGGAAAAAAACGACGGCGGAATGAATGAGAAATGCGAGGAGAGGGGCGGGAAGAGGAGAGGGTTGGAACCCTTTCGCCTTCGAAGTGTTTCTGAACGCACTTGGCGGAAACTGCCTTCTATTACCGGGGCTCGCTCGACACCTGGGTACCGGCTCCTCCCAGGACGTGGATCCACGCAAATCCTGGAAGAATCGAATCGATATTCCGGCGGAAACAACGGCCAAGAATGGACCACGGGCCAATCTCCTCGGGACACTTTGCGATTTTTCACTTTGCACGTCGACCAGCGTAATCCCGTTCCCTACCCTCCCATTCGAACGATAGCCGTAGGGCCGCGCAAAGGGGAAAATGTCAGCTTATATCCCGACAGAAGGAAAATACCGTCGTACGTCCGGCCACGTTCGCCGAGGAACGACGCAAACGCGACGGTAAGCATTGCTGTATTTATCAATTGGAAATATTGCCGGATGGAAGAACGTTATCGTTTGTACATCCAGTTTGTCGCGTTTATTCGATACGTGTACTTGTACCGGTTCAGCCAGCACGCCTGTCGGTTTCGTTTATCATTCCGATTTTAAGATTCAACTTTTATCGTAGGGCGTGCAGGGAATAACCTTGTAATTTTAGTCAGGATTCTAATAATCTTCAGGTTACGAATAATGTTTAGGAAGCCTCTTACCCGAAGCGAGTATTTGTGTTTCCAATATATCCAACCTCAGCGTCGAATGGTTTGGAACCTTGGGAGGCAGTTCATCCCTTAAACTTTATCCTCCGCGAGTCTTCCAATAGGAAGTGATACTTCTTCTTCAATTTTTCTTCGAGAGCTCTGAATCGATTCGGAACACTGCATCGCCGTGCCAAGGTAGTTTCTGTGGTGATTTCGTTCTCACCCTCGAGATCCCATGGTCTTATTTAAGTCAACGTTACGGCGAAGATGAATCTCACGAGCTGGACGTCGCTGGCGAAATTGGAGAGGCGATCTTGCAGGAATTCAGAATAAATTCGCAACTATCGCACTGAAATGCTTTGTAGTAGGACTTTCAGCGAAGTCATTGGCGTGTAAGTTGACGGAAATACACCTGCTAACGCTACGCTTTATCGCGCTCAGATAAATGTAAACATTAAGGTAAACGGTGCGGGAAGCGGAGGTGGCACGGGCAAACAATTTCCCGGGAATATGTCATGCGGGAACGGAGAATGTAACGGGGGAGGACTCAGATGGTACGGTAACGTTTTCAATAAGGCTCGATTGAACGCTCGAGATGCACGTTACTTTATCCGATCAAGTATTTGCTTGAGGAGACGTCCGACGCGTGTGTTGGTGGGAAAGGAAAACTAACGCTAAGGGACGCAACTCAGAGGCAGGAATATATACCTGCAACGGGGATAGGATCGATGCTCTTAAGTAAGATCCAATATCGAATAAGATACTCCTGTACTAGCGTATTCGTATCGACATGTTTACATTGTAATCAGATAGTCTTTGGGAAACGAGAAGCACACCGCCGATGGGCGTCAAACTTCCCTAATTAGCTCGCTTAATTACCTAATTGTCATCGGGCTATCGCGTAACTGGCGGGGAAAACCATGCGAATAACTGCGGGAAAGATGACAGGTGGGGATATATTGGGATGTTCCGGGGAAGCGGTGGAGAAGGGCGAAGAAGCAGCTAGTGTACGGTTAATGGTTAAACGCTGAGCTTTAACGACAAAGCGTAGTGAGAGATATTTACGTGGGAGCCATATGGTTGAGCAAGGCAAAACAGTTCTTAAAATGACGCTCATAAATTTGGGTAAACGGCCCCGCTGGAATTTATATTCCGCGTACAGTAAAGGACGGCGCGCGAGCTTCGTCCCTTCGTGTGCAGTTTACGTCGGCATACAGCGTAACCTATACAACTTCCGGTATCAAGCATCCGCGGATGCTCGTTACCCGTGCAGAAGACACATCTCGCCCCATGTTACCGGTAATCGTGGTTCCCTCTCTAATTGAGAAAAATTGTTGGAAAATTGAGCGGACAAAGATCTCGACGACGACGAGAGCTTCGTTCGCAAGCTCCGCAAACAATGCGCACTTGCAATTACACGAGCCTCAATCTGAATTAATTCCGCCTTGGGTTCGTCGCGTTTCTTTCATTTTACAAAGCTTAATTCAATCCACCCCTCGCTTGATATTTATGAATCGTATTGCTTCGCCAAATACGTGCATTGTCTCGTCAATTTAACGATCCGTGTCGTGCAGGCCACTTCATCCAGTAAAGGATCAGTTGACAATACAAGCGACCCAGATTCATCAACGTAGATGTTGAAAATTCATCCGAGCCCTTCAGAAATTTTCCATAGAAACGTTACGCTGGCGTTTAGCTGAAAGAACCTTTTAAACACTATTGGCCAGGGTCGCAAGACTAAGCAATAAGTCTCGGAGGATTCGATCACGCCCCTGCTCGATAAGATTGCGCAAACGAGCCCGCATCGTTTCTTTTTTTCGATCCCCGTCGTTCGTCTCCCAACGGCGACAGACGATTACTCTGCCGTCAAGGGAGATTCGTTAAACGACGACGACACGCTTTATTTCGACTTTCTTCTCGCCGTTTCGCGTACGTCTTGGCAGCGCGGGCCGAAGAAACGCCAGCTGTTGACCCTTTAAAGCGGACCGGGCATGAATTATTAATGAGAGATGGAAATTCCGGGCGGTACGGCGATGTAAGGCTGCGTTTAACCAGCCTGCGAAATTAACGGCGGGAACGAGGCGTAAACCCGACCGCTTTTTCGGCGAAAGACATCCCTTCCCTCTCGGCCGATTCGATCTAATTGTTCCAGAGGCCGGTGTATATACGCCGCCGCAGAAATCAATGAACGGGCAAAAACTTGGGGACGTTAACTGCTTCGTAAATAAACCTCGGTGTTTATCTGGCTGGCCGCCTACGCTCCGCCGTGCACCGCCCCCGATTATTGCAAGAAAGCGTCAAGTGGCTGGGGTATCGTCTCCGAGTAGATAGGGGCGAGGGGTGCGGGCCATGATCAAGAAAGAAAGTCTAGCCTCGGTGTCGGCCGGATAATTTAATGGCATTTTTATTGATTTCCCGCGGGCCAGCGAGAAGAAGAGCGACGACGAGCCGCGTGCCCAACTTTCCTCCTCCGATTCACGATATTCTGGTGTCTCTGGGGTGCCGATACACACCAGGGGCTCGAATTAGGGTGGATATCCACTACCAGCGATACACTTCGCCCCTCCCTTGATGACTTAACAAAATCTCACAGCCGGTCGAGTGACGAGGTAGACCGAAAAGCAGGTCTTAACATATGTGCATGCAGAAGTGAAACGAGTCCGCGCTATGGCTGACCCATACTACTGGCGCGAGGGATCCCGAGCGCCTACGTCCTTCGTGTTGCGCTAAATAATTCCCGAGGCACGTGTGGTCTGAAGAAATGAGTTGCTCATCGATGTACACGGGGTGGAGACAAGCCGGAAGCATTTTAATCGGTGCGCGGAATTAAAGGTGGAAAGAAATGTGGTAAACCCGAATAGGAAGTAGCGAAGCATGCGGCAACAGCCTGCGTCTGCGATGGGCGATTAATTGCTGGGTGCTAACTGCGACCAGCTTCTCGTCGCATCGCGAGAGCTTTGTGGAAAATGTTATGACGCCGATAGGGTGGTGTACAAGAGAAACAACTGGAGGCAACGAGGGTCGGAGAAGGATGACGACTCCATCGAGGAGGGTTGGAGGTCCCTGTTCTCATTTATGATCTTATGCAACGTGCGCGCAATGTTATATCTCTCTGGTCGTATGGCAGTGCATATTAAACAGTCGACTCTTATCCGTTGTAACCAAGGTGGAGGGCGTGATCGGTATTACTGTCTGCCACTGCTTCGAAGCTCATCCTCTTTGAGTTGTACCGTGAAATGCATTAATTGGTGGAGGGGTTAGATTCCCTCAAAGAGGGAAGATCGATGCTATCCCTCGCGAATTATGTTTGAACACTATTGGTAACAGCCCTTTAATTTGATTAAAGCGAACTGACACTTTAAAATGTTATTTCAACTTGCACACGTATTCGATTGAGAGATTAATAGAAATGGTGCAGGCAAAAAGTGAATTTTGGCATGAAATGTAGGCAGCTGTCGCTATATATACATGTAAGTAAGTACCTAGCAACTACTATGCCAGGCGAACTATCGACCTACCTGTTTCAAAGGACCAATCAATTTCCTGGCCTAGTAGGTACATCCGGAGGCTCTCCGTGTAACTCGGGCAATATCGTTACGTTTATTGAAAAGCGTGTCGAATTTCGAGTTTGACTGCCACCGACTCTATTTGAACAAGCTTTAATTAACTTCCACTTGCAATCTTTAAAAGCTGCATTGAAACTACAATAAACTGAATAACAATAGAAAAATATTAAAATAGGGAAACCCTTTTAAACGTGTTCGTTTGGAAAGGGGTACCAATTACCTGAACGTAATTCCAATATGTTTTATAGGTCGTTCGAACTATTCCTTTTCAGAAAGTACATTACGTTCTGGTTTCCAAACACCGTTGATTACGCGCGGTTATACGATTTTGGAACGCTTAATCGAACGGCGATGCTTTGGAGACGTCCCACGTGAACCGTTCACGGTTCTCATTAAAAACAAACGAGCAGGGACCCTTTTAGACACCGTCGTGAAAGTTGGATAATTTGCTTTCAGATGTGCCCGATCCGCCTGATCGTCCTCTGGTAACAAGCTTCACATCGAAATCTGTGAATCTGTCCTGGGCGCCGAGCGCAAATTCTCATAACAACCCGATCTCGCACTACGTCATCGAAACTCGGTAAGTCCTTTAAATATTGATTTTACCCTTTCCGCTCGATGTAAGCCCGGTTTCCAATTACAGTCGCTCTTTGTGATGAAAATTCGACTCCCGGGGGCTGAGGATCGGAACCCACCTCCCCCTACCCCTAACGAGAATCAATCTAGCGCGATCGGGGAGGATTAAAACGACCGACGCGCGGTCCACGGCTCCTCGAGCGCAAAATTCCCTGGGATTCGTCGGATAACTTTTAGATGAAAAATCGGGACGCGGGGCGCGGCCCCGAAAATAGCCGTCCGCGTTCCAGTGCGGCTCGCTCTGATTATCTCTCAGATACAAGGTACGAGTCGGAGGCTTTAGCCACCGAAGACCGTGGAACGGAAACTGGTAAAATAAAAGGAGTTACTAGGGATAAGAACTGCGGTGTCGATAAGCACCCTTTGTTCTCCCTCGCTTCGCCGGTGCCTGTTATCTTCCGCCGTCCTTCCTTCGTTTCTGCACTCTCTTCTATTCCCTCTCCGCGGCTCCCTTCGGCCTCGGTACGAAAGCGAGCCTCGCGTGTGCTCGCGCGCGCCAGCCAGCCAGCCAGCCAGGCGAGCTTGCACTTATCCCTGGTTCACCTCGTTCCTCCGAATTTCCACGGGCGAAATTCGCTATCGACATTTCCGAGTGGCACGTATATCGAATGACCACTCGCAGAGGTTGCAGGGATGCAGGAAAATGTGCAGAAGGAAGTTGGACCCAGCGGCGGAGCACTGCGGCAAGCTGGTAGGAAAAGGCGTGGAAAAGTCTCTCTCGCGCAAACCCTCTCCCGCGTAGTCTGTCCCTCTCCACTAACTCATTCGGTTTTGTCGATAGCTTTTGTCGTGCCAACTGTTAGAAGGGAATTTCGGTCGTTACCATAACTTTTATCGCGTCGCGCGTAAATCGAGACGACTCTGGTAGCGCATTGTAAATAACATCGGTTTAATTCAATTTGCTGCGCGCGTCTGCGCTCCGCCCAGCACGCGGTACTCTGATTACCAGCGCCCGGGAGCTTGCGTCGCGAAAAAATTACGATCAACGTGTACACCATCGAGCCGATCGATCAAGCCTTCTTCCCACCAACCAGATAATCTTCGCTCCATTACGATTGCTCCTCGTGTGACGTTCAGCCACCCCCGCATTATTAAAGCTCGTTCCGTCTAAAGCCCAGAGCGTGCTTCGCAACCGCGTTTTTTTTATTGCGCACCGCGGCGCCAAATGAAACCAGCGAATGGAAGCGACGAGCGAACGGACGGGGGAGGACGAGTGGAAAGAGACAACGGACTGCAGAAACACGACGGGTGGAACGAGGGGAAAGAAAATTAGTTTGAGTCTTTGAGGCGGCAAGACAATGGAAGCTCCTCGGCTAGAGCGGAAAGTAGATCTTCAATTTTCATTTCTGGCTATTTTACGAGCCCCGCTGTCGATGTAATGCCCGTCGGTATCGCGGTAACGCTTCATAAATAGTTTTAAATTACACTGGCTCGTAAATCAGACTTCTAATAAGATTCCCCACCTCGCCGCTTCCCCCACGGTTAAATCCTCTTTTCGTGCAGTTTCGTCGCTTCCCGTTCCGCGGAAACTCCACCAATGGCCTCGCCATTTTTTCCCCTTTTTACCTTTTCCTCTGTGATCGATGCTATTAATAATATCGTTCGATTCAGCCCGGAATCGATTCCGCGAAATTCCCGATGTCATGAGGCCGGGCGACGTTCCCCGGGCCGACGGCGATTTAATTATTAAGCCGGGAATCAAGGGATCCCCGGCTTCGCACGTACGACGACAATTCGTTCCGCCAAGAAAGTGAACGACAGCCCCGGGGAAGAAAAGAGTCGCGCCGGGGGAGGGGCAGAGGGTGGAACCGAAATTCTTAATCAAGTTTCTTTTCCGATCTTCTTACTCCCGTACCGGGAGGCCAGACAAAGCCGTAAGGAACGAAGAAGGTTATAGGAAATAATATATCAGCCGGTGTCGTTATGGTCGCCGAATATTGAAGTTTCGCCCCGCGAACCATTCCGCCATGCCACTCGGCTGGCAGGCCCTTTCAGAAAACTATCGTAATACCTCATAGAACTTGGAAAATATTAGTTTTATAATAAAGTTCGGACAAACTTCCTTTTCCAACCACCCCGGCCGCCCGACCGCTTCCACGAAGGGCTTCCGCAGTCATTCCGCTCGTGGATTATTAATCTTCGTGGAAATCAAGCGGCGTTTTGACGAGGAACTCCTCACAATGCCGTCTACCAGACGATCCGCCGACCGAGCGGCCAGCAACGTCGAAACTTTCCGTGGCGAGAACGATAAACGACTCGTTCCTGGCAACTTCCTCTGGGTCGAATTAAAAATTCAATGTCCCCGCGGATGATTGCGGGCGTACCTCTTCTTCTCCGAATCGAGCGGATCGGTGTTCTTGGAAATATTCTAACCGATGAAGAGCATCGGGTCTCGTTCGTCCAGAGGCAATTTTTAATCCAGCGAACTGATCTTCCATCGCGGTTCTTGTAATTCCAGATCCGCTCGAATTCAATTACGTTGACCCACTTAGCCGGAATTAGTATCGGTATTTATTGCGCTGGCTGGTCCGTCAGGAATAGAATAGAATAGAATGCCGGAGCGTGACGTTTAATTGCTGTAATTTCATGGGGAATGAGAAGAGTGGTTTCTGCTTTAACCGTTGATGACCACGCGGAGTATATTTTTGCCAATATTTAAAATTGAAAATGTTGGTGAATTTTAACAGCAAAAGAAATCGCTTGTATCTACAACTATATTTTCAAATACAAATTTCATCAAAATTTACATTTCTAGAAAATGACTATTTGAGCTTGATTGTATGAGTATTGCGAATGTACAATTATCACTCAAATGTTAAAAGATTCGAAAGTACGAAAATGGTGACTGAAAAATGACGCTGTGGTGCAGCGAACCCTATGTGACCAATTTGTGATTATAAGAAGCTGTGACCACGGAAGGTTAAGGAAGAATTCTCGTCTAACAGACTCAAAAGTAACGGATATTTAAGAATTTATTTTGAAAAAACTATTGGTGATATTAAATTAAACTCTTTTGGGATATGAGGTGACATTTTTATACTCGCAGAGAATATTTTTTTATGTCTATCCTTGTTTTTCTTTTATTAATTATCGTGGTTTCTTGTTCACCTCTTCGATGGTGTAACTCTTATTCGCGAGATGCGTAACACCTATCACCTGTGTGTAACACTTGATTGTAAAAAAAAGAAGTTTCTTAAATTTAGAAGCACCTCAGTATTTCGTGTCAATATATATAAAACTAAAAAGTCAAAAATAAAAAAAAAATAAAAAGAAATGAAACCCAATTTCAAAAAAATAAAAATGGACTAAAATATATTTAATCTGCGACTCTCATATTTTTTAATTCGGCCCCTCATCATTTGCAATGTGTAAATCTGACGCCGTACTTAAAAAATATGAGATTCGTAAATTAAATAAGGGAAAAATTTATTTTTTACTTCTTTGTGCATATTTGTTTTTTTTTAAATCGGTTTTAATTTAGTTTTTTTTTTAATTTTTTTGCATTCAAATGACTGTAACACGTGCTACACCTGACGCCAACATCGTCGAAGAGGTTAGCATGATTCCACAATAATTAATAAATAATAAGAAGAATCGACATAAAAAGAAATTCTACAAGTTTGCAGATGCCACCTTATGGTTGCAACAGCTTTTTTTAAAAAATTCATAAAATTCGTGGGCTGTTAAACGAGAATCCCCCCTGAAGGGAGGGACGAAATCGTTTTTTCCAGGCTTTCTTCACAATTCAGCTACGTTCATCTGCATTCACGTGCGCGGCTTGTCGCGAAGTTGCGAGCTTTGCGTTCGCAGGGGTAATGAAGTCACGGCGCAAGTCTGTCTCCGATTGGAGCGAAGAACCTGAGACATCGATTAGACTTAAGTTGGTTCTGGGTCGAACTCTATCCCCGTGGTATTCGATTACGGGGTACATGTGCGCAGCGTCCTTTGTGCTCGCAATCGAAGGATTCCCCGGGTTTGTTTTCACTCGCTGTACGCAGCATTTAAGCTCAATCGAATTGTCTCGGGGAATGGGTCGTGTTATCAGACTGCATCCTCCCCGTTCCCGCAAAAAGACGTACCTGAGAACGATAAACACCTTGCTCCACGGGGAGACGGGTGGACACACTGGCTCTGTCATCCTGTTGTTCGACAATCGTTAGCAATCGCAGTGCCCCTGGTACATAAGACTCCCTTCTACTTGCGCCGTTTACACCTGCAACCGAAACACAGGCGACATTTCTTACGCCGTTTCAATGTACAGAATCCGGCATGTTCGTTCATCCAGATTACGCGTGTAGTTTCGGGGTTTTGTAGCGGAGTTGAAGGAATTACATAGGTAGACAGGAAAAGTGGATGTGCCGGGGAGAAGAGGGCAAAAAGCAGCACGGCAGTGTCCACCATTAGTTAGTCTTTTGAATTTACGAGGTCCGTCGCTTGTCCCAAGCGAAGCAGGTGTGACGATCCGCGAGGCCAATTAAGCCTAACGCGAACGGAGCCTGACGTAATCCTTTAACTCAACCCCTTTAGTTCCAAGAACGTAAACACTTCTTTGACGTAGCGTACAGTAGCCCGGCGCCGTTGGTCACACTTGAAGCATCGCGGATCCACCTTCTCGCCCTCCGCGTTTCTTTCGACCGGCGTTTGAGCCAGTTTCGCTGCTGGCGCTCGGGTTAAGGGCCGCATGAAAAATTCCCCAGACTTAATAGGTATAATTCCAGGCCGTCGAGCTAGCCGCGTTTTCCGCGATCCCCGTTTGAATAATGAATTAATTTTCCGTTGGTTCGTTGCCGTCGAGGGGACAAAGGAGCCGGGGCTCTGTATTTCGCGCGACAGATAATTCAATCACAGCGCGAAGGACCGATTTCAATCCCGTTGCCGCTTATTAAGTGGCCACGCGGCGGATTGCTCGCCTCGAAATCATCCCGTTAATTTCGTTCCGTCGGCGGTGAACGCGATTAAAGAGTTTGTATGAAAAACGATTGACCCGTTTCATCGGGGCCATCTATTATTTATCGAACAATGCATCAGGGGGGATGGGGAGGGGTTTGAAGCAAAGGGAGACCCCGGATGTCGCTCGTGAGTGTAACATCGGGGATTTTCACAGGCCAAGGGGCCTCTTATCAGAACGAATCGCGTCGAGTGACCCTTCTCGCTCGTCGAAAACATTTGGAAGCCGTGTTATTGATATCGGAGCGCTGTAATATCGCGTTCTACGGTATTATTTTCGAATCGGGAACAGTGAGTTGCTTCGAGACCGACGATGAGAAGGTGCCGGCGTCAGCTTCCACGATACCGTCGAAGCTGCGCTGAACGACGTCCGAGGAGGATGGATGATCGCCCGTTGCTATTACCGCAAACTTCGTCAGCCGGCTCTAGCGGCGTAATTCCGGGTATAAAGGAAGGATGATTCGAAGTTGCGGAAACAGGTGAAGCAGAAGTAATTCCGTGGGACGACACCGATCTCGAAGGACGGAAGGGACGGGCGCGATTATCGAAAATACCCCCACGGCGCGTCCCAGAGGACGGATTCCCTCTCGAAAAACGAAGACGTATCGGAACGGGAGAGCGGCGGACACGCGGATAAAGGCCGAATGCAAAGAAAAGGAAACGTTGGATGGAAGAACAGGGGAAACAGGCGTACGGTCCCTGATCCTTGTCGGAAATCCCTGGGAGATTTGCTGGTTCCATCAGCGTGGCCTCGCCTCCTGCGCGGCGCCTCGGTCAGCCGGGCTTAATTCCAGAAATTGTACTATTGCCATGTTTATGGGCGCGGCGCGTTGCGGGCGTTGCGGGCGTTGCGGGCGTTTCGTGCGATGCCCGGTTAATCGGCCATCGCGAAGATTAGACGGAAAACTTAATTATAAAGATCCTGATTGGCTGGATCCTCTGGAGACCCACTGCCAGCGGAAAGACAGAGCCATTCCGTCTGGCCATCTTCGCGCTAACAAGTTCTGGAATTGCATACGGGACGGCATCATGAATCTTTCTGTCTTCCCCTGGCCAGTTTCAGGGTGTGGGCGTGCGCGGCGAGCCTCCGTCGGCCCTCGTCTTCCCGCTGGAAGCGGTCAACAAGCATTCGACAGGCTTCGCTAATTGCCAACTGTAGCTGAAGTGTAATTGAAGTGTTTGAACGACATTCGAAGGAAGCAAGATTCTCCAAGGGTCGACGAGTCCAATTCGTCTCGCGTTTGCGACGTTTCTCGCGAAGCAAACAATCGCGCATATCTCGATAACTTCCACCCGTAAGTCCACAATTTAAAACACCGTAATTGAATCCCCGACGCCCGGGAACGCTGCTCGCGGCCGCGACGCCGATCCGGCCGAGAAATTTAAATAAAAAGCCGTTCCCATTGTGCCGCAGGAACTTCGAGAGTCGCACAAATCATCGCCACCTCTCATAAATTTATTAATACGAAATTTATATTCCGGCCCTCCCCCACGAACGCCAACCTGCCTCTCTAGCGAGTCTCCCCGAGCTGTTGAGTAAACGAGAACTTTTAATTACGCGCCCTGTCCCCGGCTCTCTTGCGCGCGTCTCGGCTTCGGGGATGATTTAAAAGACCGGCGGCAACGCGAAGAAAAGGGGGCTGGCGAAAGGCGGCGAGAGGGGCAGGCTGGAGAGCGGTGTAGGACAAGCAATTTCACGGTCGACGGGAATAAGAGAAAAAAGAAAGGGTGGGAAGGAGGCCGAGGAACAGAATATATTCGCGGGATGTGGGAAAAGGTAGCGGCCGGTCTTGGCGGTGAAACAGGAGGGGTGAACGCGGTAGTCGAGGGGGGCAGTAGGGGGTGTGATCGACCAGGCTGACGTCCCGAAGATTTATCGGCCCGGGCACGATTTATTCGACGCGTTTAAATGCCTTCTTTATCGACGCGCCTAGCACAGGCCACTCTGTTTAAAGCGGCCACCCCATCTCCGCCCTTCGCCCAAATCAATTTTCCACGGCGGTGAAAATGTAATCTTACGAGCTGCTTGAAAAATTCGTCGGCAGGATATAAATTCGGCGATTTAATAAATTCCTCTGGCCGGCGGAATCGAACGATGCATGAAATACGACGCGTCCTCCCGCCCGGCAGCAATTGTTTGGCGATTTTTATTGGCAAGACAGCGTCGCATTCCGGCCAAGGAAAAGGATCAAACGTCACGTCGCTATCATTGATATCGGACGGGATCTCGACGGCCTGGATAGCCTCTGTGAACTTTGCGAGCGTGTGACACTTGTCGAAGGGAACGGAGAATGCTGGCAGGGACCGTTTTTATCGTGGACGTTGAAAGTGCAGGATTCATTTCGTACGATGCTGAAACGGATATTACATAGAGATACAGACATCGCGGAAGCGGACGACATCTGAACCAGAGCAGGGTAACGCGATCCCTATAATCAAGCTGCTTATCGATACTCTTCGATGCGGGACTCGACCCGTTTGCCTGTGCCCACGCGAAATAAAGATTTAATTCGATCCCCGGTAATTAGTTATACGGCGTTCCAAAGGCCCACTAATAACTGGATCTCGGATTGAGAGCCGCCGCTGCGAATTACAGATTCATCGAAAAGCCGTAATTACCGTCGACGATAATGCTGGCGGAAAGCAGGATTTCAAATACGCCCCATGGCAACAAATCTGTAAATTACAGCGCGAACGCCCCTGTTCACCCCGCCCCCCTCCTCCCCTCCTCGCAGCTTGTCGCTTGCCGTCGTGTCAAAATTTCGCGTGTTAGAAGGATGATCCGACGCAGCGCTGTACGTTTCCCATAACTTTCAGCGCAGGCGACATTTTAAAGCGTAAAGCTCCCTCGACAGAGGCTGGAGGGGGCGAGAGACAGGGAGGGTGGACGAGGAGGGCGAGAAGGAAACCGGGGGGCCGTGGATTTAAAAGCTGAAATCTGGGAAAGTGTCGTTAAGCCGAGGATTAATCTATCCATAAAGGCTCGGGCCGCGAGCGGACGCGTTACCGTGCCGTAATGCAGATATGCAAACGAGCCCGCGGCCCGCTTATCACCGTGCTTATCGATTTTCGGCACGTGTTTAGCGGTGCCCCCGGTTGTCCGTAATAAAGTCGACAGATCGACGCGGGGAAAAGCGACTCTCTGCCACCGTCACCGTGTTCATTCTAATAAATATGATTTTCCCGTGCCAGCTGTGGTTTGGAATAACCGCCGGATGAATTCACCGTTCGTGTAACGGGACGAATCTGTGCGATGCTTTTAGCCAGCTCTCGCAAAGTGGGTAATGATTTTATTTATGCAACACGCCACGTTCTTGACATTCCGGTGCATTCAGCAATTTATATTATCAAGCGTGAATCAAGCTGATCTATCCTTTTCATACATAATGCACATCTATGGACCACGTTGTCCTTTCCTCGCGCAAGAAAAATCTCCCGCTACGATCGTCACGCCGGTGACTTGAATTTTCGAGGTCACGGTACCACAGAGAAATTTCCCCCTCGCTCGGTCCGAGGATTCTAATCTCTCGCCTGGGCTTGAAGAGGAAACGGAAACGGAGGGAGGAAAAAGGGAAAAGCCGGTGAACTCTCTCATCGAGGACTCCCGGGTAAGCGTCTGACGAATCTTTATTGCGGCCTCGTTGAAATTCGAGACGATCGTCGACGTCGATACCGTTTTACGTGGATATAGAGGTGCCTTACGGTGATTATCCCTGACTGGTTAAGCTTCGTGGCAGGAACCTCTCCGGGGGATTATCTCTCTGTCTCGACCTCTATACACCCTTCAGCCGCGCTGTCGATATTTCAAAGGTCTTATCTTCTCCTTCGGGATATATCCATTGGAATCGTGCGCGCGCGCTCTCCCCCCCCCCCAACACGGCCCCGGTTCGGTTATCTATTGTTGGCTTAATTAGGTTACATTACACCGGGTGGACGGAGTCGATGCCTCGCACATTGTCTGCGAAGTGTTTAATGAAAAGGGGCCACGCGATCGGGCCACATAATTGTTTGCCGTAATCGCTGGTAGATACACGCCCGGCGAAATATTCGCCGGCGTGAATGCTCCATAAACGAGGTGGAATTCTGCTCTTTTCGAAATTAGGATCCTCGCTGGAGATTGCACCCCGTACTTAACGTTTTCACGACGATAAAGTTTCCATGGTATTCAGAAGCGATGGGTTGCTTTCGTAGGCGGTTGATAGACTTCTAAGAGGAGCGTACAGTCTGTACACATTAGTTCACGCTAAATTAAGTCTTGCGTAGTTTGTAGAAGTACGTCGATACGCGAGAAAGTTACGGCCCAGAATCGGAAAATCAGTTCCATTCATCTCGAGCAGCCGAGGCGCGGCAAGATTCCTTCCCACTCCATAAAAAGTTTACCAACGAGATTTCACACGCCGAGGATTATCTTCCATCGCGGCGGGGAAACGGTTAAACAACGGTGGTTTCGCGCGATACCCGCGAGAATTAAGCAAACTACCGCCCCAGAATCGGATAATGTTATTTCATCTCACGACTGGCCAGGAAAGAATAATAAATCAGTAACCCGTGACTAAAATTTCGACCGTCATCCCTCGAAAACTGTTCTTTTCAGAAGCCTCCGTACGACCGTTGTACGATCGCGAACGTTTCGCGCGATTTCGACGAGAAAGCTGGCGTTTTCTGAAACGAGAGACCTCGGTCGAGCTGGCCTCGCCCCCGCGCCCCATAACCATATAAATAATGCAATTATCTGGGAGGACTGCGGCGGCCAGACAGCGGCCCGTGTCCAGCCCGGATAATAATTGTCATTAACTTGAAAATATGTGCTGGAAGTAACCCGTGGAATTGCGGCCGACCAAATTCTCCCTTCCTCTCTCCCTTCTGCCTTCCAGTCTACGTCTACCTTTACTTCTCCACGGTCCGCGGCTTCCGGCTCGCTTTTTTCGTCCGCCGTTTCCTCGCAGCCTCGCCTATCTCCCTTCCCCGGCCGCCTACGAAATTCACGCCCCCTTGGCTTCCTCTCCCGCGGAGTTATGCGTTTTTAACGAGGCTCCGTCGACCCGCGATTCGCCCCCTTTGATCTACCACGTCGATCGACGTTCGCGCCGCAACCCGTGAAAAGATCACACAGCGGTCGGTGGTCGCGAACGGGAATAACGCGATAGTCGGAAAGAGGTAAAGGATTATTGCTGGCAGTAGTCTCGATGGTTATTCGCAGTATCGTCGCGCTAATTGTGGCGCCAACCTCCAGGAAGGTACAATTAGAAGACTATCAAGGGAGTATTCCACAGATCTCACGAAAGGATACGAGTTCTTCTATGCAACTTCTCCTGACCCCCTCGGGGTGAGACACCAGAGAATTAGAATCTGAGAAACGGGAAAGAAATAGTACCCCCATCGCGAACCCAGCTCCATAAACGCTATATTCCACCCCGTCACTGTCTCCGAAAGAAGTAACCACAGATTTACAGAGCACAGCCAGGCTGAAAGGTCAGGCTGCCAGGTTTTTGAGGGACCACTGGCAGATACCGTGAACGCCGGTACCCCGTCACCGGGATATTCATTCTTCAGGTTTTTCTCGCGTCAGGAATGGGGGTGATCGATCGAGGCCAACCGGGGGCCTCGGCAAAAACGCGCCGCTGGGAAACACGTGGAGGAACGTTTAATCACCAGGGACAAGTCAGAAGTGCCGTTCAGATTAGCCGGCTTAGAATTAGAGGAGAAACCCCTTAGACGTCGGCCAGGCCGAGCCAGGCTGCTACGGCGTTCACGAGACCAGTCTCCAAGTTGTCGCCTAGCAACCGGAAGCGGATCCAGCAGCCGCCTGTCCCCTCTCTCCCTCCCGATTAATTCATTCGCGGCGCAGATTAAACCGTCGGGTTACTTTCCATTGTTCGAGGCCCGCGATTAATTGTCAACGTCGCGGTGTCCTTCCGAGGCGAAGATAAACCGCGCGGGGTCTCCCCATTGAGACGGCGATCAGGATGCAACCGGCATATCTGGCTGTGCTGGACAGATCCTGGCGAAATTAATCTCGCTGCCTCTCGAGTCGCTTCGGGATCGGCTTCGGGGAAGATCTTGGCGACCCTCGTTTCGAGAAGTTACGATATTTGCCACGCTCGCTTAGGGAACGTAGGGCTGTGATTGTAGTTCCATAGTTTGGTATTAGATTGTCCGTTTGATACGAATCTGCTGCAGTTCGTTGTGACTGGCTTTGTGTCTTTCGGTGAATTCAGTGCTTCTTTATTTGATTCTTGTTTGGAGGTATCGGTATACTAGAAAGTATTGTTCTGATATGAACGCTATGGTATAGAGAGCCCACGATAGCTATGGAGAAGGGATTAAAGGGTATAGCCCGCTAAGCACTCCCTATAAATCTATCATGTTTGCTCGAACCCCGAAGTTTGTGTGTGGTCTTGATACTAAACCCAGCTTTGCTTGGTTATTTACAACCTTCCGAAATTTTACTTTGGAACAGTCGTCAATATCTCGCTGCCCTTCAGAGGTAAAGGTGAGACCATAGAGGGATCCGTCAAGGCACCGAACAAAACTCCAAGATACGACTGAATACTTTGGACAGATTCAGGGAAAATTAATCTCCGCCCTTGGCCGAAGTCGGTTCGAGAACGGTCGCGGTGAGAATTTTCGCGGTTTCTTCAAGGTTCTGCAATATTCCAGAATGCGGCTGCTGGGAGGCGATCGATGAAACGCCGGCTGGCTCGGCTGCTGCGGTGCATCAGCCGTAATTAAAAAATACCGTGCACTGTTTAAGTATTCCTAGCGTAATCAGCGCTAGAATTAAAAATAATGAAAAGGTGCTCGGGCGAATATGTCAACCGGACGGTAATACCTCTGCACTTGAAAAACATCTCACCCTCGGGGGCGGTATTATTCGGCGCCGAAAATCCTCCAGCTCCTCCTCATCACTGTGAAAACCTTGGAACATCAAGACTCTTTCTCTCGCCAGTTGCAGGAGAAGCAGGTACGTCAGGCATCGTTCGTCTTACTTCTTTCAAGGAGAGAGAAGCTGAGATAAATTCTGGGAAACATAGGGGTGAAGTTTGATTAGAAGCTCGACAAGCAAGAAGCTTCCTTCCTTACATTAATCGAACCAGGGATACTTAGTTTTAATCAAATTCATCGCATTCATTCGATCTGCCTCGGTGAGTGCACGCGGTGCGTTTCGAGAGCTGGATTAAGTGTATCTCTTTTACCCCTCTACCAATCGAGCAAGGAATCAATAGACGGGAGAAGAGGGGCCAGGCTGAATGCCGATTGAAATTTTTAATCGCGCTAAATGCAACTCGATGCAACGTTTCCTTTTTTTTCTCTCTCTCTCTCTGGGACCCTTTTTCCGATCTCCTGACGGGCGAACACGCCGATTGCCGCTTGGCTTGCGACCATCGAATATATATATATATCGATTATAGGCTGGGAGTTCCGAGCAGCGCGGGTATTCCTCGCTCGAATTTGAATTTCAAGCTCCGCCGCGTAAATAGATTCAATTTTTAACGAGCCGCGTTGTCCGTCGCGCGCGCTCGCTCTGGCCTTCCCCAGGCTGAATAATGTTACGGCTCGCCATCCGTATCCCCCATAAATATAAATGGCCGCTGTCCGGGATTTATCGATCGTGGTGGCGGATTAGAGCGGAAGATCCTCCGAAAACGATCGTCCTCCGTCGGGGGAGGGGCAGGGGAAAAAAGGCGGCCGGAAATCGAATGGCAAATCGCGCGGTGAAATTGCCGCGAATTGGCGAGAAGGTACCCAGGCGGCCGGGGGCCGCGGATCGCACAATGTATGCGTGATTTTCGATCGGTTCAGAGAAAAATTCTCGCGGCTCGCGGATTTCGTTTCGCGGGGGCTGAAATTGCCGAGCGAATCCAATCGTCGCGGTTCGATTCCTGCGCGGCGCCCTGTTCCCTGTGCTCTCGCCGCGAGCGCACATAGCGTCGGGCGCGATACAGAGCATTCCGGGGAATCCATAATACAGATTACTCACCGCGTTCCCGGAACAGTGAGCGCCGAGTCACCGAGTCCCGCCCGCTGCCACTCCTCCGCAAGAATCACGGGAAAGATCTCCGTGAAAATGCGACACGGATGAAGAAGAAACGGAAAGATTGAAGAGGGAAGGAATGGCAATATGGCGATGGCCAGTAGCAGGGAACAGGGACCGTGGCTGAAACGAATGAACTGGATCTGGGAGACGAGATACACGCCGAGATAGAAGAACGTTAAGATGGTAGGATTGTCCAGATATACGGAGATGCAGGTCTGAAATAACGACAAGGTTTAGATGCGGAAGTAAATAATAAAGAACGCGGACGAAGGGGATATGCCTAGAGTGGAAGGACAGAGGAAAATTGGGGAAAAGGAAGCCTAAGATGACGGCGCTTTGCACAGGACCAGGATGCAACTGTTACTCGAGTTATTATTCAAGATCGATAATGGCGGTCAGGTTAAATTCTATTGTTCCTCGGCGGGGGACTTAATGCGAAACGGAAATGAAAAAGGGCGGCGAAGCTGGAGGGTCGAGACGAGTGGGAAATGGAAAAATGCCGTTGGAATTCGCGGCAGAACGGAATGAGCGGCTGTGGGTTAGAATTAAGGTAAAAGGAAGGCGGGAACATTATCGGGCAGCTCCATAAATTCAAGAAGATTAGTCCGTAGCGAATCTTCCTGGTCGAGGCGGCCTCGACCGGGTATTATAAGCCTTTGGATACTTAAAACCTTTTAAACCACCGTCCCAGGGTATAATGGCCTGGCCTCGGACCACCGTCGATTTAGATTTTATTTTCCCCTACGTGTAGCGGACAAATTTCGTTTTTTTTTCCACCCCCTTCATTCTTTACCCTTTTGTTTCGTCTCCGTTTTACACGCCGTGATCGCGAGCTGCGCGCTCAAGGGAACCGACGTAAGTTAATTAAAACGAAGCTCCCTGGAAATTGTTCGCCCGGCACGTTCGCAAGGGGTGCGCGAACGCGTGTATCCCGGCTGGAAATTAATTAGCAATTAATTCGACGTAAATATCGTTCTCTCATTATAACGGGGTTTCGAGCTGGTTCACTGAAGAAAACCATGATTGGACGATCCGTGGGAGGCATTATCGAAGCAGGTTAATTTTTTAATCAGCCCCCTCCCCCTGAACGATAATAGGATCCAGCGTAATAGAAGAATCCCACCCTTTCGTCTTGCTAATCCCAACCGCATTCTTATTAATTATTATTAACGCCCATAATCGCGCCGGCGATTGGGTAATTTCGAGTGCCATTTATGCGGCTTGTAATCTGCTCGGTTCTTTCCTGTACGTGCTTGCGGGATATTTACGCGATAAACATCGTTGCGGTAAATAATTATGTATTCATTAACGAGCAATATTGAGAAAGAAGTTGTTTAAGATTTGCGTAGCAGACAGCTTGCTCCAGCTTTAAGACATAGTGAAAATAAGCAGGCGAAGCGATAGTAGTAAATTAGGAATATTCTTGGCACAAGTTGAACGCTTGCTAGAGGGGAATAAAATATCGAGGCTGGTAGTTCGACGGAAATCTCCGTGAAAGCTCGCGCTGCTACGTCGAGCCGCGTAAACCATTAAGCGTCAAGTGTGTGAGAGAGAGAGATAGAGAGAGAGGGAAGGAAAAGCAAGGACAGAGGTACGGGGAAAGAGAGGGGCCAGTCGCACGAGTAGATAACCAGATAATCCACCGAATCAGCAATTAGTACACATTGGAATAATTAACGCCGATCTCCCTATAAACCTCGGGCAAGACACCTCTGCAACGCTTCTCAATTACACGGGGCAATTGTTTGCTCGCCTTGACAGCCGCTGGTCCCTCCTTAAGAATAAAACCGTTCTGGGGATTACATGCAACGAGCTACGTAATTGGGTTACCTGGGAACTTTCTTATAACAGCATCAAAGTCACGCGATTAACTGAACATTTAAATCAAACGGCATTTTGCTAATAAAAGCTACAACCTGGATTCAAGAATCTCGATTTCAAGAAGACTTCTCTCACGAACCTTGAACTACTTGAATGAATTAATAATCAGCTGAGAAGTGTGACTGCTGAGCTGAAGAAATGCCAGAGGTCCACGGGAATACTAGCGAAACCGCGACTGGGGATTTTACGTTTGTTCGAATCGGGGGAAAGGCTTTATCACGAGTATTCTTTACGAGTGTCGGGCAAAGGGTTTCGAAAGTTTCTGGTGGAGTACGTGGCGACACTCGTCGCCGGGAGACCATTCTTTCGGTCACGGCTCATTCGTCCGTCGATAGCCCGACACGTCGCGGCGCATTGTTTGGCGAACAGCTATTTATTAGGAAATGGCCGGCGTACATAGACGAACGAGGGTGTGTAGGACCCACGATTGGATCAGCCGTAACCCGCTCGAGGACCGTTACATTCCCCCCCGTTGAATTTTCGCGTTATGGAAGTTCGGCGCAACTTCACGCGGCTGCACGCTTTTCAAACACAACGGGTCGCGTTTAACGTTTCGTCGAGCACACTTGACACTCGGAACTAGAGCAGCAGCAGTGGAGAAGTCTTGAAACGATGGCTTTTTTTTAATTTGCTCCGTGTCGAAAATAACGACAGTTTCAAAGAATATTCATGTGAGATCTGGTGGAGAAGCTGGTGTTAATAAAGAGTTTCATAATGCATGTAATATAATGTTCGTGGAATATTGAAATTCTTAGGTATAATGAAGTAAAGAGACTCAATTCCGTCGGAGTGTGTTTAGAATGCATAGGCAAGGAAGTGGAGTAGGATTGCGACTAGTCAGACAAGTGACATACGGCGGTGCGTGTTTAGACGAGTAGAGTAGATCAGTATCTTGGCAGACAAAGCATACCGGGATGCTGTCTAGCTCAACGCGCAGCAGCCCGTGACGTTTTAGTAGAACAGGTCGGCGCCTAGTCAGACAAGTAGAACCGTACCTCCGCGCGCGCTCTGGTTCAGCAGCCAGTTAAACGAGTGGAATAGCTCGGTGCATGGCGCGAACGCAAAGTAGAATAGAGTGTACATAGTCAGTCTCCGGGAACCGCGTCTGTTCAGACAAGTAGAACAAACTGCCTGGTAAACGAAGTATGTATGCATATACTATAGAGTGGCACATAGACTACGCGAGTAGAAGAAGATCGTGCCTACTCAGGCAACTAAACCAGCACGAGGATCGCTGAATCCAAAATTGCCGTAAAGAGACGATCGAGAAACTCGGGTAGCATCAAGCATTCAATCCATCTTGTATAAAAAAAAGCATTCCATCCCGATTATAGTTCTCTAAATACTCTAATTGTCCTCGATATCGGAAACAGGTTAATTCTTTCGACAGGTAACCGTTAATAATTCAATTACACCGCATCTCTATTCCGCCCCGTCATTCGTCTCAGCTTCCACTATTGTTTTTGCGAGTTAATACGCATTAGCTTATACGACCGCGCCTCGTAATTTTCAACTTACTGCCGCCGGAACTCTTTCAACGTTTCTTCTACTTGGACGGTCGCCAGGTCTACTTCTGCGTAGTTGCTGGCACCGCGAGACACAGCGAGTTTCCTTAATTACGGTGAAATTAGCCGGGGCCAATTAATGCGAATACATCATCCGGTTGAATTAACGCTAATGTCCGGCGACTTTCTTGCCAGCGATAACGCCAATCCGAGGGGCTGGAAAATTCCTAGACAAGGGGAACCCGATACGAACCGCGCTCGCGTGTCGCAAAGAGAGAGGGAGAAATGTTCGATGTTTAATCGATCGCTTCGCCACAACCGGGCATCAAACAAATATTGCGTTTCGCTGACGTGATTTTTCCAATATACCACGGTCCTCATGCACCAGTTAATATCCGTTAATGCAATTATTCCGAGCGATCCGAGCGTCGAATGCAAACAGCTTGCTCGGATCGATTGATACTTACCGGGGTATTTTATTCTTCTATCGGGAGCAACACGGTTCCCGAGCAAGCTCGTCGATCATGCGCATTGTCGCGCGGGTGTCTGGCTGCAGCAGATTGATAATCGTAATATACACGAAACGGGGAAGAATTATGCTATTATTCCACGATAATCGTGCGAGTGTTCCACTGCAAAATATCTGTCGAGGGATTTTGTCAGTGGAAAGCGGCTATTTGCTCGATCTGGGTAGGGCCTGTGTCTCGAGTCGCTTCTAAATGTAAAATAGCTGTCTGTAGGAAAATACGGCCTGTTTTAACAGCGTCGGATTATACGCAATTGGTTCGCGAGTATGTAACCGTTGGCAAAATTTTCCCCCGAAAATTATACACCGCTGGAAAATGGGTCAGCTGACACGCGTCACCACCGTCAAATTAATGCACGACAAACTATTCGCATTGATAACAAATGGTCCCGGATGATATCTGCTCCCTCGTTTCCACCTCGAGAGGAGCCAACCGGGGAAGTTCGTCGGCCGAGAGGGAAAAAGGAGAGGAACGCGGAGAACAGTTGCGCTACCTCCGACGATGTGTTTCTTGAAAGGAAATTCAATTGGGAGCCCGCCTATAAGTCGAGATCAAGCTGGATACGAACTCCAAATGTTTCCCTACCGCTCCTCCCCTTGTATACTTTTGCATTAGTTTAATTAACCTCTTCTCCGCGAGCTTTTTCCACGGTTAGCGACCGAAAAGTTGGACGACCTCTTCCGAGGGGAACTGAGCGCGATTCCCCGCCTGATGATCTCCTTAATGAAATGAGTTTGAAATTGATCGAGCTCGATCTCCGTAAATGGGAGGCCCTCCGCGAGGAGCCCGACCGGCTGGAGTCCTGCAAACCTTGATGATTCCACGGTCTTGGATTCACGGCTGTTTAATGCACCGTCACGGTGGCACGCGTTAGAAGTTCCTCTTTAAACAGCTGTCTCGCTGTTTCTCCCGTTCCTTTTCCAGCCGTCGAGCCCTTTCCACCTTCCTCCCCGACTCTCCCCACTCGCTTCTCGAGCTACCTTTTGTGACACGACCTCATTTTCAAATTCCGCATCATCGTGCAACAACGTGTAGTGGGTTCTTTAGCGGACGGAGCCGTCTGTGCAGTCGGATTCCTTTCAGCGCGAACAATTGCATCTGCTCGCGCGCCGCTCAGAAATTTTTCCATTCTCGTGAACCGCGTCAAACGCGATTAGTCCACCGGCAATTGCGAGCTTGGAAGTCTTGCCTGCCCTAATCGGGAGCTCCGCTGCCTACGACGCCTGCACCGGCGACATTTTTTCAAAGCAAAAAGACTACACTCCTCTGTG
The DNA here is from genome assembly GCA_963971345.1 of Andrena flavipes. NCBI lineage: Eukaryota > Metazoa > Arthropoda > Insecta > Hymenoptera > Andrenidae > Andrena > Andrena flavipes. The sequence goes on from OZ020482.1 coordinate 54,444,354, forward strand.
TTCCAAATTGGGGACATTTCGGGATCAAGTGATTTTCCTTTCTGGATGGGAACATAGTGTGAAACGGGGCATAGTGAAATCATCGGATCGTTTCTAACGTAGTCTGTTAATCGACAATACACCTTTCCTTCGATTTAAAGCGACATTACACTCGGCGGACCATTCTTTTACGTCTGACCACATATCGAGCGCTACTACTTGACCGTCTACACTGTACAGTCTTTAAGCGGAGACTTTTCCTTCGCGTCATAGCTACGACTTTTTCATTACCCCTTCACAATTTAAGTGGAGTAATATTTCCCCAATCTGACCCACATATCTTTACCGAGAGAAAGATTAACAACATCGTATAACTTTCCCTGGAAGTGAAACAGTCTGTAAACAAAAAGCTTTCACGTTTCCCTAAATTCCAGATATACGGGCCAGTAAATGTCTTTATTTTACGTTATTCCAAGCACGCAGTTCGTGACCACCCTTGCCAGCCCTCTCGTGCACGAGGAGTCGCGGCGACCGGCGATGGTGCATTATCATAAATCAATCACGCTCCGGCGTCACTCGACACCGCGACTCCCTACGGACGAAATGCTAATTGCAAGGCCCGCCACGGAAGTATCAAGAGCGAGGGAGCGCCCCGGCCCCGTTTAAATCGGAGATTTTTCCGTTTCAGCGTTAATTTGCACGCGTCACCGCGGCCCACTGCAAAGCATTAACATATGAAAGGGACGGCCGGCGTGACGCGCATTAACGCGCAATATTCATATGGAGATTCCCACGCCTTGAAGAGTATTCTGTGTCTAACAAGCCGTGGAGAAGCCATTTACATAAATGCCCGGCGTACGTTCGATTTCGTTCGCCCCCCATTTCCGCCAACGGCGCGCTGTACACGCTAAAACGTTTCCAATGCCTATCAGATCCTCGTCATTTCCCTCTCTCCGTGCTTCCTATATCATTTCATTCCACCTTTCTTTTTAATTCCGCTTCCTCGCTCACTGGCGGCCCCTCCGTCCTGCGTCCCAGATTACAGATTACACCCGAGGACGTGACCGAATTCGTCGCTTGTGCAGAAACGCGCCGCTTTCGGGGCGATTATCCTTTGATGTCGTTGTCACTAATGCAGGTGAGAGATCTCCTGCAAGTAGGTCGTCCAAAAAGCGTCAGCCCCGTTTCCAAGCCCGTCCGTTGTCCGTTCGAGGGAACCGTCAGCTGTCGATTCCCCTAGAGCTGTGGCGTCTATCTGCGCTAAATAACCGTTCGATTATCACCGGAGTCCCGAAGAAGCGTTTCGCGTTTGTATCCACCTTGCCGCCCGTAATACTTCTCGCTTCATTCCCCTCGCAGCTTCCGCCTTCGGAGGCGCGAAAATCCCGAGGAACGGCTTCCGGAGCGGCCCTGCACTCTCAGCTCCCAGTCATCAGGGAGTAATTGTACCGCCGACGCCCTCCACCCCCCTCCCCCGTTCTCCTCGTTGTTAAATAATGCCGCCGAGGGTCTACCAAGTGCCTCGACGCCGATATCAAACCGATCTCACGACGATCGATTTCCTTCCCGCTCGCTTTCCCTCCCCCGGAGCGGCGAGGGTGCTCGAGCATTAATCCGTGGACAAACTTTTCTCACTTAGAGGCCTTGAATGTGTTACTTCACTACAGCGGAATTGTTCCAGTCGCTTTTAAAGACACACATGGAGTATTTCAATCTCACGGCATACGAGTGCTTTTATCACGGATGTCGTTAAGAGGAGCCCGTTGTTTTAGCTGTCGAGTGATCTTAACGCAAGTCACATTTGAAAGCTATGTGAAATGCAGAAAAAAGTGTTGAGTTGTGCTTTTGACGGAAGACATGGCGTCAGGGGTAACGAAACGCCCGATAACCCGTCGGCGGCTAACAAACCGACGCGAAACAATTAAATAACGAGGTATTGCGGCCGGCGGCGGTGTTTATTTTCCGCGAGCCGACCGCTCGGCCGGCCTGTCGAAACGACAATAATATTTTTCAGCCGCGCGACCCGTAAAGCGTCAAAATCGTCGCCCGTGTGACAGCAATTACGCCAATTAACTTTCGCGCCACGGTGAAACGTGAAATCGAGGCGTAACGCGCGCTCGCGGCCGACCCCCAAAGCCCCGATCACCCTTTGTAATTCTATTATTCTTCGTGCAAGTTTGACAGCGTTTCGGATAACGGAGAAACGAGTGAATTTAAAATTGAAAAAAAGACAAGGAGAAAGGCAGGAGGACCCGAGAATCATTAATCTCGTGGATCAATTTCCACTGTCGCGGAATTGCATTTCATCATTGGCAAATCGAAGACGTAACCCTTCCTTAACCCTCGCGCTGCGGCAACAGAATCTTCATCCTTTTTGGAGGAGGAATTTTTCATTCGCCAACCTCTCTTTCGCGACGGTGGCCATTTTCTAGCGGCTGTAACAATATCACGGAATGGCCTGAGTGTTATTAAGAGCCGAGGCCCGTTTATCGACGCGGCAAAAATGAAGTCGTAAAAAGTTTTCGGGATCGGGAAACTTTTATTCGTTTTCCAGCCGCGAGCCCCAAACCGCGTCTCCCTGTCGATTCTTCTCTCTCCGAATTACAGCCAGCCTCGTCGACGAACGAACGGAAGGACGAACGACTATCCTCCCCTTTCTCGCCGATCTTCTCTGATCTCGATTCCGATTCGCCGGAATATCATACCTGATACTGGCAAATTGGGAATCATCCTCTGCTCTTAAACGCGAACGAGCCGCGCGCGGCATCCCTTTTTTCTAAACCACAAAAGGGAAAGGGGGAGTCGCGGATGCCTTTACTTTTACACCCCTGGGCTGGTCGGAATTTCCTATCGCGTTGGAGGTCGTGGTGTTGATTCTCTCCGTTTAATAAAAGGGAAACGGGTGGTTTCCTCTTTAATTCGACATCTCAGCACGCGGATCCTCGCGTCTGCGGCAGCGAGGAAAGTCGCGAGCCAATTTCTCCCCTTTGATCCTCGTCGCCGGCGAGTTGCACGCTCCAGGCTTTGACTTTCTCACGGATCATTTTCGACAGCCAGAGGAAGAGGTTCGATCAACTTGCTCGAAGGTCCTTAATATATCTCGGGGAGCTACTTCCACTCTCGGAAGCCACTTGGAATTGAATCGGCTGCATTCTGCAGTTGGGGCGCGCGCTAGGTGGCATGGGAAATGGGGGCGAGAAAGGGCAGGGCCGTGAAATGGGAAGAAAGAAAGATATAGGGTCGGCGATTCGTGGGGGAACGACGCCGATTTATTCAAGCACGGGCAATGGGATTGAATAAGAGCCGAATAATAGGCTCGTGACCAAATTGTCCGACGGGACACACCTGACACCTCTTCCACGCCCTCTGAGCAAAAGAATTGGGAAAGGCCGTCGCTTGTAATAACATAGTATTTCTTTGTGACGTTGTTGGCTGGCTCCGAGGAACCGTGGCTGAAATTTATGGAACGAAAGTGTGCAGGATTCCAAGAGTGTGGAATGCACGAAGACCCGCGAACGGGTTTTTCAATCAACAAGCATGTTATTCCAGGAAATTCCCGTGATATTCAGAATTTTGCCTACAATTTCCCTCTATTCAGAAGAGTGGTAGAACGCGGGGCACTGTGATCGATCGGCCGGACAGGGAAACAACGAAAAATGAAATAATGAAAACTCCTCTCAACGCAAATGTAATTATGCGTTTGTTCCCGATACCTTTGAGCCGAGGCGTCAACGTACGATAAACAGGCAGAGCGAAATGTTGCGCGGGAAATTAAAAATTCAAGCGTTGCGACGTGCTGGCAACAGACGCTTATGCGCGTTTCGCCGCGGACACGTTGAATATTAAATAATTATTTCCACTTCGAACGTAACGCTTCTGCATTTAACAGAACGGATATTTCCAGCCTGCGCTGGACACGACACAGGTTACGTTCCATTTTCATTCCATTTTCATTCCATTATATCGCCCTGGTAACGCTTTGTTAACCGCTGCCCGCTCTGCAAAAAGGAAAGACGTGTTTTCGACACGCCAGCGATACTTCCAATCATTTAGAAGTTACAGGCAGTCGACGATTTACAAAATATAGAACCTCACTCTCCCATACGTGCTATCCATGTACCAGCTATTTCCCCTCGTCACCCCCTAACCGATCGCGGCAGCGATCGCATTAAACGAGCAAATGAAACGCCCCGAAAAACGAAATCGCCTGGCCAACCGTGCGTTACACGCTCCGCTGTGCATCGTCTGTCGTTCTTCCGTGTCAGCCATCGATATGACAGGAAAAATGTGTGGCCCGTTGCATCGTCGCTGCCATTCCCTGACGTATTGCCACGGGGAGGGCGTAAATCACGGCGCGGACGAGCGCACGGCCGCGTAAACGCGCGCGAACGGAAGACGTAGCTGTGTACACAGTAGGGGACAGCTGCACACGGGCGGAGCACTTGGCCGGTACGTTATTAGAGCAGATGCGAAACGGTGGTCCTGATAGCGACGACCTAACCCAGATCCCCGTGTTTCGAGTAGTTACACAGCCCAGTCCCAGATCCGATATGGGGACGGCGCTGGTTTCCGTGTGGGGCCAAGAACAACGAGGGACGCGTAGCGTCGCGACGCGCACACCAGCGGCGTAACGAGGCGTGCGTAATCGCTGCCCGGCATCCCTCCAGAGATTTTACACGGCGGATTCGAATTGGATCGTTCGTGTCGGCCGTTTTAGGGTGGCTCCGGGTGGACGGGAAAAAGAGGACACGGCGCTGGTACCAACTTCCACAGGACGACGGACGAATTTGTTCCGCGGGAATTCATAGCTTTCCATTATCTTTACCGAGCTCGCTGGTATTTATTAACGGTGCATGAGAACAAATTTCTGCGGGTATTTCCGAGCGTCGGGGCGGGACCGTTGCGCCACGGGAACGCGGGAGCATCCTCTGTTCACTTTAATCGCGGAATGTAATTCATTGTTCAACTGTAAATATTGTAAAAGCCGGTCCCTCTTGAATCGCGATAATTCTCGAGAGCTGAGTTCCGCGTGTGGTAATAATACAGCGAGCGCGCTGGTTATTCGAGTTATGCAGAGCTGAGTAATTCGAAGCCCTACCCCCGTCGCGGGGTGGATCTCGTCAAACTTTCGCTGATAGAATTCGATACCGTTTTAGGGAGCAAGCCGCCTCTTATTGACTGCGGTAATCCCGTGTTCTGCGGTAATCCCGTGTTCTAAACCGTATTTACGTTTCACGATGCCTGTACAGTAGAAACGACCGGCTCGTGGCATTAACCGTGGAACTTTCAGCGCGGTATTGCCACGCCTACGAGCGTGGCACGAGTGTTAGAAAAACTGCCGTAGGAACCGTCAACCGAGGAGGATGCGCGGCAGAATTATTTCAACGGGGATGCAACAACCGACGGAACAACTTCGGGGAACGCTGGAGGGCTGCCTTGGCCGTAGAAGTGACGGTCGAAACGGAGGCATCGGTTATCCGCAACGATCCTCGTTAACGAATTCCACGTCGGCTGGGAACCGAGCGCAGTTTGCTTAACGGGAAACACCACAGGCGTGCTCGATATATTCCCCTGTCTCGATTGGATTTTCCTACCGATTTTTCGTCCGTCCCTCTCTCCCTCCTCCGTCTCCACCCCCCTCGGGTTTGTGTATCGCAGAGGAGAGGTTCGTTTCGCGGGCGTGAATGGTTTCGAGCGGGCCGGCAGCCAGAAGCGAAACACGGTTCGGTTCAACAACTCGACGCGTCCATGGACACGGACAATTATCGCGTCCGCGGTGGCCCGTGAAAAGAATCAATCGCCAACAGTGCGGTGGACGGGGCTCATAGAAAGAGGTTACAAAATGGGGAAAAAACACAGACGATGTACGAGGAGCTCGCATCGATGATTCTCCTTTTTAAGCCGACCGAATAAGCGATCCGGACGCGCGTCGCGTCTACAAAATCGACAAATTCCTCGTCCCGTCCTGGGCTGCGCTAAACGAGGGGAAAGGAGGGATCGCGGGGCTGAAGTACTACTTAATAAAAAAAGCCTTTTATATAGGTTAGATTACCGATCGCGATCACAGTCACTGTAAATTCATGAATTTCTCATTTCTCGCGAATATTTTATGAACTTTCAGAATCGCGTCTCGAAGAATAGACCCTTGGTTACTTTCCTATGTGGTTTTCGCGTAGATTTTTATTACAATTAATTAGTTATTAACGATTCTTTGAAACGGTGACGAGAATCACGGTCCTATGTGAACACTCAAGCTTTGTCGATTGTAGGTGCATTTTCTAGATGTAATTTATCAACTTTTGCAATTTCATCTTGAAGTATGAACCCTTCACTACTTTCCTACGTGAGAGTTGTAATGATTCTGATTAGAATTAAGCAGCTACGAAGTGTTTTTGAACAGATTTACAAGTTCCACTCCGCGTTTAGTAAATGCACACTTTCTTCAAGGATTCTCGATCTTTTCAAAATGATTTGTATATTTGTACATGTAGATTCGAGAATATAGTCTTGTGACAACGTTCAGCAATCAGTCGTATGCGTTTTATTTACGAATCTCTACATAGTTAATCCGTATGCTCTAATGTGGAATGCAGTATAACTATGTAGAGATTCGTAAATAAAACGCATACGAGTGATTGCTGAACGTTGTCACAAGACTATATTCTCGAATCTACACGTACAAATATACAAATCATTTTGAAAAGATCGAGAATCCTTGAAGAAAGTGTGCATTTACTAAACGCGGAGTGGAACTTGTAAATCTGTCCAAAAACACATCGTAGCTGCTTAATTCTAATCAGAATCATTACAACTCTCACGTAGGAAAGTAGTGAAGGGTTCATACTTCAAGATGAAATTGCAAAAGTTGATAAATTACATCTATATAGACTTCACCACCACTCCGCCTTGCAGCCTTTTAGGAAACTAACTGCCTTGGGAAACGGGAGAGGAGAGCTCCGAACCAGTTTCTACTTGGAAAACTGGCGGTGTTCAGCGCGAAATTTCAAGTTCACGTTCGTTTTCCGCTCCTTCTATCTATCATCTCTGGTAGCGCGCCCGGACCGATTTCATCGACGAGCACGGTTTATCGAGGACGTCCCCCCGACACGTTGATTTACACGATCCGCTGTCGGCCATCGTAGCGACGAGCAACATTATTTTTAATTCGATCCGAGCGACGGGGGGTTGTCGGCGCGCGTATGATTCGTGCCCGTGCGCCGGATCCACCCGTAGAAATTTATGCTGATGGCTACGCGCGGGGACGGAAAAAATGGGACATAAATTCGCGACCCTTCGGTATATCCGTGCGGCTGGATTCGTCGAACAAATCTTTCGCGATAAAGCCCCTGGCGTAACGTCTTCCCGAATCCCACCGGTGGTCGCTTTTTCATCCCGTCGCGTGGAGATTCGTCCTCGAGCTGGACGAGACACACGCTCGAACACGTTCCGACAACAACAGCTAGGGGAGCGTTTCTATGGAGGGCTGCAGATCGCAAACTCGACCAGCAGATTCCGTGGCAGCTAGACAGGTATAAACGTGGTCGGTGTTCATCACTCAAAATTAGAACGAGCCGCAGGATTATCATTGACGTTCCGGCGATTCGTTCGGAGCGTAGGAGCCGCGCGCGATACGCGGCCCGAACAGATAATACGGTCCAATTTACCATTCCGACCCCAGCATAAACAGCGTGTCCGTGCTCGAGCGGCGGATACAAGCTATCTCTCGTGCTCGCTGCCGGCTCCGACAAGATCCACAAATCCCTGACGGGCATCGCGACCGACCCCGGATCGAGAGCTGTGCCCGAGGATTCCAGCGGCGCCACCCTCGCCCCGTCCTCCCCGGACGCGGATAATTCTTGCGTCAACAAGGAGGGACGCGCGGAGGTGTCGACGGCCGTTGTCGTTGTTGGGACAACGCTGGAAAAACGCCCCTTGTTACCGGGGTATTAAGGTGAAACGTATTTAATTAGAGGAGAGGGACGAGAGTGGCAGCCGCGAGTGAAAAACCGTGAGCCGAAAGAGGGCAACCGGCCTCTATGGAGAAGGGAAAAAAAGCCGCGCGCAACTTTCCGCCCTGATATTTCCCTCCACTTTCTGTTGTTGGCCTGACGCCTGGCAATTTTAATACAACGCGTTACGTACGCTGTAATTAATGAGATGTCACCCGTTTTTAAATGGTCTTCCCGGCTCGAGCCGACGCCACCATCCTCTCTCTCCCATCTCTGGAAATAATTATTCGACGTGGCTGTTGCTCGGCCGTGGCCGTAAAATCGCGCGGGAAAACGGTGACTTAGGCAGCGAACGGCCCTTCTCGGCGTTTGACTGCGCCATGGACGGTTTATTAAAGCGTTAAGAAACCGACAACCACGACACGGTGAATGTATTTTTGATCAAAGTCGTAGAAGAACAAAGCTTCGCGCACACATGTCAGTTCCGGACGGTTGAGTGCTGTCAGCGTTAACGTCTCTTTGTTACGGTGGCAGTAACTAACACGGATAAGTGTGAATTGCTTCAACACAGGGAAAGGATACTTTATACTAGCCACGCTAACGCCACTGTAATGTCACGAAACTGATATGTATACGTGAATCGTTAAGGAGTCGTCTGACGGTATCCAGATCGAAGGAGTCGAAGATTAAACGACTGTGGATCGATGGAGAAGCGTTGCTCTCGATAACAAAGGATCCTCCTTCGGCGAGGACTGCCGTGAGAAACGCGCCCCCGAAGTACAGCCGGAAGTACAGCCGGCGGCTCGCTCGGAAGCTCGTTCCCCCGGTTAACTAAGAATATAATTGAGATCATTTAGGGTGCTCTCTATCTCACGGGCGACCCAGTTTCCCGGTGCGGTCTCTTTGTTTCACGGAGTCGCTGGATACCGCGGCGGAGCGAGGCGGGAAGGTAGATCGAGTGGTAGAAGCCGGAAATAAGTGCGGGGAGAGGAATTCGGCGCAGCCAGGAGCAGCGGGCCAATCAAAGAGATAACTAGATCCCCATTAAACCGCTTGTAACTTAATTAATTGCGGGACGCGGGCTAATGTAGCACGGCTAACGCCGTAGATAGTGTTCTCAGAACGCGATATCACGTGTAACGTGATTTGCTCGTTAACCAAAGTTCGGCAAGTGGAATACGTTCACCACGGCGGTTGGTCCGCTCCCGCGTCGGTAGCCTCGAATTTTAAACGTCCCTCGACACTTGTCGCTTCGTCTGCTCCCGACCATCTTCTCGCTCACTGTCCACGGTTCGATGAATAAATTAACGTCGCGAGGGGTTGTTTTATTCGGAAGCTTAAGAACTGATGCTCCACGAAGCAAGAAGCCTGCCAGCAACTTGGCAATCAAGTGTCCCGCGAACTCAGTTTCAAGCAGGATACTACGATAAAGTGGCTAGCTCGAAGTAGTTAAACTCGAAACGCCGGGGCGAAAATTTCAGTCGCCCGCGGGATTGACGGGGGGACAGACGGCCGGCGTCAACGCGTCGCCCGATGAATTACCCGCCACGGCTCGCGTGGGACAGTTTATTTTTACAAGACGGTTGTCAATGATGATGCAGTGCTCGTAACCGTGGCCCCGTTGTATCTAGATGTATCGAGTTTTATTTTTATGGATCGTTTCGCCCGTGGAATGATTTAATAACGACGGGTATTACGCTGGCTACCCTCCGCGCAGGGGTAGGCAGGCCGAGTAGGTTGAGATAGATCGATGATTTGGATATAACCCGTGGAGATGGACGAGGGTTTGAATTGCGGGAGAGAGAAATTGTGAATCTTTTTTTCACCATTACCTGTCCGTTCGTTCTCTTTGCGTTCAGGCGAGAATTGGAGGCTCGCCCGACGGGGATGAAGAGAAGTATCCACTTTATCCAATATTATAACGACACGAAACCATCGGGAAGTTCTATCGAACGGCAAACACTGGTCGCGCTCAACGTCGACCTCCTCTACTGAACGGTTTCCCCGCAGTCGATCGCGCCCAACCAGCCGATACGATCTCGCCAAGCAACGGGGGGAAAACACCCCTGTACGATGGAATCAAACAGGTTGCAGGGTCTGTCGTTATGATAATCACGGTCAAAGCACGGCCGCTGTGTTATTTTCGCCGTTCCGGTGAACGAACCACGTTGCACGGAAGTGCTGCACACGCAACGAGCCGCTGGCGAGACCCCTGAAGAGAGGGTACTCGATAGCACGGCTGGTTACGCGGGATGAGACATCCACGGAGGCTTATATCGACGGGGTGGAAGCGTATTAAATTACCTGGCGTTGGGAAATAACGCAGTACTATCGGTTCCCCGGTATGGCGACGGGAATCGTGGATATCTACGGGTAATTAAAACGAAACGGTTCTCTGTTTCATGATGTGATATGGACCAACTGATTCTCCGATCCAGATTAAAGCACTGAAAGCGAACGGGAAAAATCTGTCGACGGAAACAGTGGGCGGATTATTTTCGGAGGATGTGCGAGTATTTTGTGACAATCGGAATTTAAAGAGAGGCAGCGGTATCGGTGACGTTGAAATCGACTCGACGGTGTATATAGTACGTACTTGGAGCAGCTTAATTCGTCTGGCCATGGTCGAACGGAAACGGAGCTGTCTCCTTCTCGAAGACGAATGCCCCTCTGTTTCCTTCAGCGACGGTTTCCTTATGGGCGACGCCGCGCCGGTTGATCGAAAAGTTAGAGACGACGATTTATCTCGACGGAGTTTGGGAAACATTGCGAATCAAAATTTCTGATACGCCGCCCGGCTCCTTGGACCCGGGCGCTCCTATTGCAAACTTTTCCTCGGACGACGGAGTTCCAAACACCTGCGTGATTGACTACCGTATGCTGAATGCGAAACGAGCAACCACCAGCCGTTCCCAGGCTAACACTTTTATGGTTTCTGGGAATAATCAAATCAGAGGGTGCAAGCCTGCGCCTCGATGCACATTTCTTTCGTAATACAACGAACTATTTACACAGGTACTGTTCTGCTAAAAACAATGCCGCAACTTTCAAATCCGATTGCTGGAAACGCGGGAGCCTCTGGAGATTCGGGTCCTCGTCCACTGCTTCATAAATACGAGCGTAACGAAGCGAGTTCCAACGTTCTCCAAGATGGAACAGCCCCGATTCACCCGGTTCGATTCTTCGTTCGCGGCGAAAGGAGACGACGATAGATCCGGGATCGATAGAGTTCAGCCCTGTAACAGGGACGTAATAACGACGGTGTCGCGTGAACGAAGTCGAAGGGAAAAATGGTCCCGTTGAAGTCAGAACGACCGGGAGCAGAGGCGATATCGATTTCGTTACGCGAGGGAAAAGCCAGCGAATGACCGTGTAGCCGGGCGTGACCGAACTTGAAATGATCTGCTTGTACGAACGATAAGCAAATCGAAGCTGCCGCGCAAACGGCGGCCGAGTGACGTTAATTGGAAACGAGTTATCGGCTTTATATTTCCCTCGGCTCCCACGAGGATAGGGGAAGGGGGGTTAGGGGAGGCCGAATATTGGGAACGTGCGGCGTCGAAAATCATTTTCGATGCGCGATTTTTTTCGCCAGCCTCGGTGCGTTGCGTCGATCCGACTCTTCCGGTAGCTCGAATGCCGCGAGGGGTGGGTGGGAATTAAAAAAATACGCAACTCGTATAATCCCATCCCCTCGGCGGGTACCCATTGTTTCGTGGAAACAAATTTGCTGCGTAACAGATAGTTGAGCGCATTGTTATTAAATCTGCTGTGAAAACAGTTGGTCGCCGCGAGCCGTTTAAACAATTTGTCCCGGAGGCGCGACCGGAAAAATCGTCGGGTATTTTTCTTGGCAACAATGATAGATTCGCCGCGCAAATATGCACGATTTAGAAGCTGTGCAAACGTTCAGAACGATTCGCCAAACTGGGCGTGATCTATGCGCCGCGTTTTATCGCTTTTTAATTCATCCACCAACCCCTCCCCGTTCGTGTTTGCCTCGCACGACTTTTAATCGATACGAGTTCCACGTGCTTGCGTTGCGATCCCGGCCGTGTAATCCTCCCCGATGGACCGAGCCCAGGAACATAATATCCGTCCGCGTGCATCGGCGCGGCGCGTGTTTTCATTTATACGGAATCGAAGGCTCGTGTTTCTGAATTGAGCGGAGGAGGTTCCAATTACCATTATTGCGGCCTAAGTTGCAACGATATATCGCGTTACTCGATCCGTAGAAACGAGCCTGTTAAATTCCGCAAGTGGGGCGTAATTTCCCGCCGCGGTGGGACTCGCTCCGCGAATGCGAAACGCGGCGAGGGAGTGCAGGTGAACAATGAAATGTTTTTCGTTGCCTTGAAAATCCGCGTTCGACATCGTAGCTCGAAGGAGGGTGGGTATGAATTCCCGAGCAGGGGCCTCGCTTTTAAAATTTCCCGGAACTCCGAGCCCGATGTGCGCTGCAACATTTGCTGGAAATAAACGAAACGGAGGGGCGTGTTTGAAAATTCTGTAATTTCCAACGTTCCGGTCGAACTGGCTGCCAGTTTGACAGGGATGGAAGAAATAGAGGTGGTGAAATACGAGGCTCGCAATGCAATTTTGCGGAGCAAAGAAGAATTCTGTTTTGGTGTCGGAACTTACCGTTTGCAGATTTTTAAGAATTCACGCGCGACCATGCGCTGCTGTAAGTGAAGAGGAACGGAGAGAGATTCATTCCCAACCTATGTATACGTGCCAAGCAAGCAGCGGTGTATCCGGGGGGGGGGGGGGGGAAGCAAGGGACCTTGGCACAGAGATGGGCATTATTTAAATAACAAATTATTTAAATAACGTATCAAATAAATGGGACTTTATCTTTATTTGTCATCAAAAAAAAATAACCTGGAATTATTTTTATTTCAAATAAAAATAAGCCAGAGTTACTTTTACTTGAAACATTAAATAAATTCTTCTTAAAAATACTTTTATCCGTTCAACTCAGCTACGTCCAAATCAAGGCAACATTAAACATCTAATCGCTTGTTAATCTTTCTCGATCGCCCACTTGTCCACTTAGATAACATCACAGGGTAAGTTGCAATAATGTTACGAATCCATGCTATTCATATACCCTGAATGTGGTTTCGACATATTCGTAAAGTAGCACTTCCCGCGTACTGCCCCGATCCGAAGGATCTGTACAAACACCAAAGTACACGTGTACACGCGTAAGCACCCTCGCATAGCGCAGGGTAAATCAACCGAGCGCAAACTGTAGCGATTATCCGAACCGCAGCTGCGCAAGAACTTTCCGTAACAGATCGCCCGGCGATTAATAACCCTTTATTAATTAGGGCGCAACGAGGTCCTATATAATTTGCAAGACGGTAAAACCTTCCTCCCTCCCAAGTAGAACGCTGTCTTCTACCACTCATTATTCCACGTCGCGCGACGAAAACGTCGCCGGAGCTTAGACAGCGTTGACGGTAAAACTCTGTTGTTTACCAGAGTCGATGGCAGTCAAGAGTTTAATTAATCGCGCGTGTCGAGTCCCAGTAGAGCGCACCGTAGTCGTCAATGATCTGTCGCTGGCATTAATGTCTAAACACAGTCGTCGATCGCTTATTGACGAGCCATTGTTTCCTGCACCAGTCAACCGCGGGACACACGAGTCCCGAGCAGACGTGTTGCATTATTTCCTCGACGACGCGGCCGCGATGTGCATGTGTCTCGATAATAGACTTGTCGATAGAATGCCTCCACTCTTTGGGCAAGCTATAGCTCGAGAATATCACGGACGTTAATGAAACCTCTCCGTGCAGCAGCTAATTTTTCACGGCGCGAAGCTGCCAGCGCAAATAACTTTCAAGCTGAAAGGTTCTTTAGCGAATCAACGTTCTCCCTCGCCGGATCCGTACTAACGGCTACCCTATTGGCTTTTCAGGATCCAGGAAAACGGGCCATGGAACGCGACAAAGGAAATCGTGACTCCGAACAACGATACCAACTACACCATAGAGAACCTGCGGCCGTTCACCGTCTACAGCTTCCGTGTATCGGCCGTGAACGCGATGGGACGCAGCAGACCCAGCCCCGAGTCCTACTACATCGTCACGCTCCGAGAAAGTATGTTTCTCCAATTGTGATTACGCCGTTATTGCTTCCATCGAGCGTCCGCGTACCGGATCACGAATCGGTTACGAGGCAGCTCAACTACCGCAACGCGCCCCTCGAACGCTTCCACTCCAACTTCCCTTAACCGTTTCCACGACCTTTCCGAAGGATTTTCATGAAACTGCTATCCTTTCAAATGCTCTTTGAACATCTAATCGAGAATCCAGCGGAAACGTTACCCACATCTCGACCCTCGTTCCCGAATCGCGCTCGCTTATCCTCGACTCGTACTACTAAAAATTCTCGCTCGTCACCACCCACGCTACAAGCTCCCTGTACTTCGATCGACCCGATAGATCCCCGTGAAAATTGCCCGCGCCGGGGTCCCATAACTCGCCAAGGAACAACCCCCGCGTGCGCATCGGGCGCCAGTGAATGAAACCACCGTGGGGGATGATAATCGATGCGGAATCGGGTCAGAGGTGTCCAACGAGTCCCTTCGGGGCGATATCCTCGGGTCCGCAGAAACAAACGCTTTGGAATCGGCGAGGAGAGCCGGAAGCACTCGGCGGTGGAAGGTTGCGCGGTAGCGAGGAGGGGTTAGGTCGAGAAGAATGGCTGGCACGGCCGGTTTTCCGCGGCCGGGGTGCCTTGCGAGAGGGTGCAGGCAACTAAAGAGGCGCTAATTGCAGCGCAGGAAGGAGCAATGTACAGGCCACGCTTAACTCGAGCGGTCCGGCTGGCTTTCACCCTCCGGTTTGTCTTTCTCGCTCGGCCAGCCTGAAAATAGGTTGAGCAGGCCGGGCTCTATAAATTCTGTCAACGTCACCGGGATTGGCCGACGCTGCGTGTATACCTTAGGCTCTCGGCAAACTTTGCGCTCGCGACGTCCACGGCGACGACAAAGACGCCGATGGGTACCTGCGAGAAACTCGCTCGACCTGGTTTCCCACGCGTATCGCGCAAACAATTAACACGTCGCTACGTGGATTGCCCTCCGGATAGGATTACCCGCTGCGAATTCTCGCGAGTGAATGTTTAATCACGGGGTGGTAAGAAGGCAGACCAGTTCGGCTTACTGCACGAGGGATTCGTTAGTCAGGGGTCAATCTGGTCAGTGAAAAGTCAGACTTGCTCCAGTTGAGCGTGCGTGTCGGTAAGGTTGCAGTCCCTGAACCAGTCTAGATCGCGCTGCGGATTTCAGCGTAATTGTGGAGCAGAGAAAGAGGAACAATTAAGCCTGTAGCCAGGATCTTGCGAGGGTAGTGACGAGGTATCGACTGTGTCAACCCTCCGAGGGAACAGTCAACCCCTAGTTGCACCGTCGCCCTGCGGCGCTTTTGTAATTGAGGATGAGGAGGCGATAGTTTGCTCGATCGCTGTCTGAAAAATTGTAATTGCGAGCGGTATGTACAATCCCATCGTAAACATTTGCCGGAGAAATCAAAACCGGGGGAGCCTCTGAATAACAGTGGCTGCGACGCGATTCGGGGCGTGCACTTGTTTTGTTTTTTGGGGAATTAAAATTGCTGAAGCGGATTTATACGCGTAATCGGCGTTTCATCGATATTTATTCTGCACAAGCAAAATAAATTTCTTGTAAATATTATGTTTCCGCGATCCATTGTCTACCGTTTGCTTTTGTCCGTTGGAAAACGAAACACGTATTCATAATAATCCCCGATAATTAATGCGGGAAATGAATTTAATGCATCACCGAGAACTGCGCGCGGGAAAAATCGCCGAATCCTTGCTTCCGCGGCTGGCGGGAAATCTCATTTAACTACGTCAATATTACGTTAATCATTGATATCGCATTTCTCCGCTAACAATTGCCTAAACATGGAAATTCACGAAACCACGAGCGTGGCGGTTGGAAAATTTAATGCGTGAAAACCGATGAATTTAAACAACGCCCCTGCCCTCTACAAATATCCTGTTACATCGCCGCTACCGAATCGATGATTGATATCGTATTACTGGATTAATTCGTCCACCGGGTCACTAATAATCCCGATGGAATCAAGAAAAAAGAATCATTGAAATAGCATCGAGATACACGACTACGCGAAATCGCCGAAATTTGCATTCCCGACACTGTTTTTCTCTCATCTGGCAGCCATATCGATTTATCCTTTATTATTTTCCCAAAAATACGAACCGTTGAAAAACAAGATCCCCGATTCCAGCGGCGCGCAATGTATATCGCTGAAGTGTAAAAATATGGAATAGATAACCACGCCGGGCTTTTCAACAGCGCAAGCGACTTGCTCCGCATTTCCTACGCATTGTCCGGTATTTATACGCGAAGCGCGCATCCCCCATTTCCATATTAGAATGATAATAAGCTAGCATTGATAATAAACTCGTGGCCCAAGCTCTGTAATTAGCAAACCGACGATTGCATTTATTAAGCCCGCAACGAATGACTATCGCGGGCAAACGCGTAATCGTCTCTGCGCATCGCTGGCTTCAAGGTACCCTCCCAAACGTTACACTATTCATCCTGAAACAATATCTGTATAAGTATTTCTAAATTACATACAAAAACAAACTCCTTACTTCCAACCCCTATTCTCCTCCATGTAAGCACTTCTCCATTCCTTCGCAAAGGATCATAAAAGAAGAAAAGAAACACGACAGTTTATTCGTTTTCACGTCGCTCTTCTATGAACACCCCCATGAATTACTGTAAATTACTCCATAACCCGCGGTAAATCCAATACACCGAAGGTCAGCTAAACGGGCGAAATTAATTGAACGCCGATCGCGAAACAAGCGTTCAATTTGAAGGGGAAAAATCGGGGCACGTTTGACACGCCGCCAAATGCGGGCGCGAATGGCCACGACTCGAAATCTCGTCCCGTGTTTTGGGAGGGTGGTGAATAGGGGACCCCGTAGAATTGGTACAAGCTGATCGCAGGGGATAGTTGTCGAAGGGAACCGTGTGGATTTAACGCTATTAAATACATAAACTCGGACGCTGGCAGGTTCATTATGGTAGCACGTGAGATAGGAGTAATTATCTGGTTATCAAGACTGACCCGCATGAGAGACGGTAGGCGATTGGCCCCTCGCGAGCCCGTGTCAATAACTAATTTAAATACCATCGAGCGTCAGCCGTCGCGATCCGCGCCGGCCACCGTTCGAGCGGAGGGAAAAAGCGGGCGGGAAACGTTACGAGTTGTTAAACCGAACGCGATTATACTCGTTCCGCTGATATTGCTACCGCGCGACTCGCTTTTTTTTCGCCCTACAGCCGCCCTTCTCGGGATCGTATTTTCCGATACTCGCGATCGGAAGCGACGTTTAAACGCCGTTTTTTGCGGGCAACCATCAACAATAACGCCGCGCCGCCCATCGAAACATCGACGCGGTAGCAATTCGGTTGTTAAAAAATATCGCACGGAATATGGGGGCTTCGATAGAACGCGCGTGTGCCCGGGAACCCTCACACTCTTCCGGAACATGCGGGGACAATGTATTTAGAATCTAGAGTGAGTTGATCCTGGAGGGAAGGAAAGCCAGGTACTGATGAATGAGGTCAATACTACTGGAAAATTCTTTTTGTCTTTCTGTAATTTATTATAGGTACTCCATGATATATTTTATTACGACAGCGTCGCGTTCACCATTAGGCACAAGATGGGGTCTCACTCTCAATATGGCCACATTTTAAAACCTTATTCTTCATAAACAACGATATAAAAACAGCTTGGTTATAGTTGCAAAATAAAATACTTCTTTTTAAATATAAAATTCATAATATAAAAACTAGCGGCAAAAGAATACATGCGGCCCTGGATTAATCTACCCCTAACTCAACCCTGATCATAGGTAAGTATTCAAACTGTTGGTGCACTTACAATTGAGCGGTATCCTGATCTTATAGCTACGATCAATGGGTTTCTTTTCTTTTATATTTCATACCGAAACGCCCACCTTCTACGCCAGTAGCATAATAATTGTAATTCAAAAGCCCGCATCGTGGGCTTGAATCGTCGCGACAGGTATGACATCCCCATCCAGAGATCGATGAAGTCTTTCTCGGGCGCATTAAACCAGCACTTGAAGCGGGATGACAAACCTTCGCCCGACAGCAGGCGACTAGTAATACGTCAACGGTGACAGGGCGCGTTCCAAGTAACACGGTCGAATGAATTTTTCAAAAACGAGCCTCTGCAACAAAAATCCGTGGCATTGCGCTTGGGGCCGCGAACCGCGCGAACCGCTTGACGCAACGGCATTCATGGTGCACTGCCGATTGAGTGATAAATAAGTAAACAAATGGAATACAGCGCGACGTTTCACGTGAGAGGAATTTTATTACAGGTTGTATGTTTACCTCGATAAAAGGGTATTAATGGAACATTCGCGAGCGCATCAAATCTGTGAGATTATTTACACGAGGTCAAGCAGAAAATTGGCGAGTATTCTTTGGATTTTAATTATTCAAACCATGGGCAGTTCCCTCCTCCCTATGCGAAAGATTAAGATCGATAGAGGGCTCGGATGGGGGTTGACGAGATAATGCATCGGGCTGACGAAAAACACCCCTCGTCGAGGAGGATGAATATTTTATTTACTAAGCAACGATTAGGAGAATCCTGGTGAACAGGAGGGAATAGGGGACCAAAACCGGGGGCCGACGACGATAATTCTGGCCTAATAACGAGATAATGGCAGCTATCAGGGTAATAAACAGGCAATTAATAGACGGACGCGCGTGGGTGTGTGTTTAATATTGTCAATACGAGCCGTCCGTCCGTCGACAGGCGGTAAAAGGTAAATACAGAGGTAGAGACGGTGACATGGAGAGTGAGCGATTTAATAGAAACACGAAACAGGACACGCGGAACAACGAAGTTAATATCATCCTTGTTTAGGTTCGTTATTTCGTCCGTTTTTTTAATAGCCTCCCAGACAAACATATTTTTATACGTTTCCTTTTTCTTTCCAATAACATTTCTGCGAGCTTGCCCGTAAACTCTTTGATCTTCGCCAGCGTTGGGCGGCGGGGGGGGGGGGGGGATCTCCAATCTCTCCGCACAAATAGATACACCTTTAGAGAATAATTAATTTTGCAGCCGGTAAACGTTCCACCCCTTTGCAGTCGTTAATGAGATGCTGCGAAACCTTTTTCCCACTCTCCGCTTAACTTAGCGCACAACAGCGTCGCGGGGGTACTTTTAATCGGCTCAGCGGCTCAACAACAAACAACCCTGAATCAAAGAACTTCGGTACGACTATCGAGACTCCTGTTTACAGTCGCTGTTGTAAATAATAATGCATCCGAAATCTGCAGCTCTGGTTCACCTTTGGAACTCTGAATTGGACTCTAATCCTCTTAAGATAATAATAAAAGGACTAATTCAACCCTATTATCCCTGTGTACAGTTTGAAACATTCGTGCGGGAAGGAGATGAACTGAACTAGGGCAATAGTAACTTAGTAACGAGGCTTAGAAAGGGAAGCACGGAATTGTCGATAATTCATCAGCATTCGAAAGCGGATAAATCCTCGCGCCTGGTTTGCCCGATTTATCGCTCCTATATTTTGACTCGTGTCGCTGATGCCTCCGATGTCTCTACAACTACTCATGGAAAGTGGTCGAAGGCGCACGTTAAGTGCGAGCTTGCTGTGTAGGAATTCACGATGGCTTAAATGAAACGCTGCCTCTTCTGTCTTCCTGCCTGTTCCCCGCGTCTCTTTTCTCTGTATCCACCAGATCAATAGGGCACCAACGAAACATCTCCTACCACTTTGGCCCAGACCAATACGTACCACGGCTCTAGTTCCTGTTTCCGGAGGTCGTTCGCCTGTCCCCCCCATAAATATATGGCGTAACAGAGCCACCAATTAGCCATCGGGGCAGCCGTGTCGGCGTATACTATAGTGAGCAGAACTGACGGCGGTGGGCGATAGGAAACTGGAAAAGCGAGTGGAATTAAGTAAACTGCGACAGTCGATTTCGATTTCGTTTTTTTTTTTTTTTTTTTGAGTTTATTGTATACTGCATTCCATATGAGAGCATACCGACGCCCCTACCGATTTGCGACCGATCTGCGCAGCTCCCACTACTACCCACAATTTGAACTGCATGCGATTGGTCGTGGTAATTTCCAAGGAATAACTGGTACATCTCAAACGCGAGACCTGACCGTTGTCAACGTAAACAGTTCGCGAAAAGTTAACAGAGAGAGTAAGTAGAAGGTCGTGCGACGGAGAGAAACATAGGCGGTTCAGTGGGGAGTCGAGCGTACCAACGCCTCCTGAGGGTCGTGCCTTCGCGAAATCTGTATGCTCTAATGTGGAACGCAGTATATTAGCGAACAGATTACAAGTGACAAATAAAGAGCACATAAATTACATACAAGTATATTGCATTGTTAACACGCATCGCGCATCCAAATTGTATCACGTATTTTCACATATCTCATGTTTCTATAGATCCTAAGATCCTATATTACCTACACATTTTTCTCATTCAAGGTTTCCTACATTTCGCACATATTTCTCACACTTTCGCACGATTCCCACAATTCCAATACATGATAACTCTTTTCGCAAGAATATGAAGAATTAGAGCTGATAATTTATCGATCTTCCAATGATGTAATCGCATTTACCGACGCAGGGGTACCACCATCTTACGGTAGCACCAGTAAACTGAGCTGCCCCCGGGACATGGCACCTATAGGTGTCTTGTTCGTCGATCGTATAGTGGGTTGTATACACATCATACTATTCAGTCTATTCGTAGAACACATTTCTCACTTTATACTCTACATATTACGGATCACAAAGTTGCAAATAAATTTTAAGCTCCCCACAGAAATACAACAAAGTTGCAAATGACAAAATTTTTCCAACAATGTTGCAAACGAAATTTCGGTGTTCGTATATCAAAATCCCAGATTGCAACTTTGTTGGACTGCTCCGAGAAGCAAAATTTCGGTTTTCAACATTGTTGCAGATGCAGAAAATCGAAAACCTCTTCTTCTCAAATCTATTACACGCTTCTTGCACCTGCAAGAGAAGCAGATTTTCGTGCTGTACCTACAAAAAAAGTTGCCGAGCGAGTTCTGCGTTTCTTGCAGCTGCAACAAAGTTGCAGATTGAGATTTCATTTCTCGAATGCCTGAATTTTATTTGCAACATTGTTGCGAAAAAATAGTCATTTACAACTTTGTTAGGTTTTCGTGAGAAGCCTAATTTCGGTTGACAACTTTGTTAGGTTTTCGTGAGATGTCTAATTTCGATTTGCAACTGTGTTGGGTTTTCGTGAGAAGTCTAATTTCGGTTTGCAACTTCGTTGCTTTGTTGTTGGAAGCTTAAAACCTGTTTGCATATTTATAAACTATGATGTGCGGCGTGTGTTGTATGTATGTGTATTGTGTGTGGGGGGCGTGAGTGATGTGTGGCGTGTCGCGTTGTGCGTTATAGCACTGTAGTAGCTATGGCCAGCTTTTATTTCCTTTTAGAACTGATAAGTGATAGCAGAAATTCTTACCTCTCGTTCTTCTTCTTCTCCCAAGTTCCACTCCTTCCTTTCACATCAGGAGCGGTCGCGGAAAGCGTAATTCCTAAAGTGCCGGCGTTTTTATCGGGAGGATACACTGCGTCTATTTAGTTTATAGCATTTCTGGAAAGCACGCAATGGTTTTTACAGTTCAAAGTGCATTAAATTAGTTTTTTTCCTTCTCACCGAACCGTGTACATTGAATTAGTTTGTTCACTATGAAAGAAGCAGTCTCTTACCATGAGACCTCCCGATCGACTTCCATCATGTTGAAACGCGTACTTACGCAGTGATTACCAAAAGAAATCGGTGCTGGCGTAATTTAACCCGGCGACAGTAAAACCAGAACCGGTGGCCATCATAAACGCGCCCCGCCAGGATCATAATAACTTAACGCAGATTTAGGGTCGGTAAAAAAGCACCGGCTCGCATTTATTACGGCGCTAAATTGCCGGGCGGAGTAGCCGGCCGGAAGCGCGTGAAAGACTTATCGTAGCTCGCGTATCCTCGTAATGCCTGACCCGCCACAATGTCTCCAGCCGCGTGTTAATAATGCCAGTTGTTTCGTTAATTGGCTGTCGCCGCGGTGAAGTAATGACTTTAGGAGAGCGATGAAAACCGGTCGAGGATCGAGTGATAAACGAAGCCAATTTCGCATTAACCTCCAACCTTTGTGTCAAACCTTACAGCAGCACACTACCTCTTGGCTTTTATGTTTTCTTTTCTCAATTACAATTTACGATTTTCTACAGGACCACTTGAGTTCTGCCGCTTGTTTCTACTAAACCACTGAGCCCGCTTGTTGCAAACGACCAAGCGAGCTACCAAACAATGCCACGATACAATTCGAATGCGTTACATACCAAGCCTCTTGGAAGAGACGCGATGAACGGAAGTATAGCGGCGGGCGTAATTAATATCCGTCGCGAGACTCTGCAACGGAACATTGTCCAGAGGCTTATGAATAATTGCGCGACAGAGGGACATCGAAATGAAACCGGACAGCGGCGGAGTAGCTGGAAAAATTACTTGTGCTTTGCACACAACGGGCGTGTAAATAGAAGGGAAACCGGCCGCGCTTTAGAAGGTTTGCTCGTCGACCAAATTAAGTGGCGGAAAATAATCGTAAACACCGTGCCTTTCATTACGACTCCGTCCGCTTCCCTTTGTATAATGCGCCCCGCAATTAATGCCCTAACGAAGGCGTGCTTTCATACTATAGCCGCGCAATCTAAAAACTTAAAATCGCTGGCCATTTTGCTTTAACTCGCTATAAATTCTCAAAGCAGGCATTAATTAAAAATTCGATCTATCCAATCGGTCCTACAAAAGATATTCTACAAACTCCTCAGCTGCACTCAGCAATTCGTCCTCTTCTCCCCGTCAACTTGGTACCTAATCGTTCTCGCGCACCATTATTGGCGCTCACACCTCGTTCAGATTTTCACTCGCGGAGCCCCGTAGTTACATTAATTACTCGTCGACTTTCATTTCGCGACACTGCCCACGCTTGCTGGTGAATTTTCACGACCGGTCGTGGTCCCGCCACGATGAAAACGCTTCGCGGGGCCATTAACGAACAGCCGAACAATTTCGTCGACCTTACCGTCGCGCGTGACGCGCAATAAACGTCTTGAAATTATTTCCAAGACGATCCCCCGTTCCCATTACTCTGTCGGGAGTTTGCCAAGTTTGCGCGGGAATATCGGCGCGCGATAACGCGGAGTTTCGCGGACGCTAATTATTTGCGACAGAAGTCGAGTCCTTCGTCTTCGTTGGCCGCGATAAGGGAGCGTGGGACAGACCCCTAGGGGACGAAGTTGAGGGTCTGAGTAACCTCAGCACGGGGTAAATAAATTGCAGATACAAATATTAAAAGGGACAGATGAAAAATGATTGTTGGGAGACAAAGAATCGCAAGGGGAATTAAAGATTGTACTCACTCGGGCACTTAAAGTGTTAGTTACAGGTGAACGTCACGTGATTTATGATTTCGAAAAGGCAATTGTTCTTATAAATGATTCCAGCATATTTTACAAGCACGATCGCGCTTCTTCGCGGCCATTGTTAGCACTTATCGGTGAATTCGCAGCGTCGCCTATAGCTCGGATACCGATTCATTTGCGCAATGGGGAAGAAACAGAATTGAATTACCAGACGTGCGCGCTTCAAACGGTTCGAAAGCAATCAATTGTTGAAAATATTGCGCTGAGGGGTTTACTGGAACGCGTGTAGCCTGGATCGGTGATGGGAACAATGGGAACGCGATTAAGCATGCTCGTCCGATTTGTGAATTTTATTCGCCGATCTCCACTTAGGACCGATGAAAAACAAATGCGATCAATAATTTAGAATTATTTTGTTACAACTCTGGTCCAAACGTAACGCATATAATAATGAGAAAAATACGAAATGAGTATCTCGAATACCGATTCATTTGCACGATGGGGAAAAACAGAATTGAATTACCAGATGTGCGCGCTTGAAACGGTTCGAGAGCTATCAATTGTCAAAAAATATTGCGCTGAGGGGTCTACTGAAACGCGTATAGCCTGGATCGGTGATGGGAACAATGGGAACGCGATTAAGCATGCTCGTCTGATCCGTGAATTTTATCCGTCGACCTCCACTTCGGACTGGTGAAAAACAAATGCGATCAAGACGATATTTACTGCAAGCGGATCGTCAAACAGTCCTCACAAATATGTTTTTCACCCCCAGGGGGTGGAAATGAAACTTCAATAGCACTCGTGTTAATCCGCTCGTTTCGACTGTTTCCCGCGTTGGTATTTATTCGTAGCAAGCTACCTGCCCCTAGCTTCGAGAGCTTCGAGAATCGATAATCGCTTGCCCTTCGAGCAGATCCGCCTGTCCTTTCAGGATTTCGATTGTCCCTTGACGTCGATCTTTAATCCTTAGCGACAAGGCATTTCGTCGAATTAATACCTTTCCTGTCGACAACTGACGACAAAAACGACGCAGCACGGCGTGAAAGAGAGGAAAAGTGCTCGGTCCTGTTAATTTATCCCGAAGGCACGTTGCTTGGATGATCCTTGATGCGGAAGAGAAGATTGAATAGATGAAAGTTCGCTTAAAAGAAACCAATTAAGCAATTATCAAACTCTTATACAATTTCGTTGCGACATATCACTTACGTTACCACAAATTTAATATGACGTAGGGAATGATAAAAGAAACTTTTTCCCCCTGAAACATGTTCCCGTATGAAGTCATTTAACAAAGTTACAGGCCACTGAAAGTTGTTACCGGCGAGCGCCTGGCAGTAGGCAATTCGCCAAACATCACCGGCTAGGCTCGCGGAGTCAAAGGCCTGTAACTTTGTCAAATGACGTCGTATGGGAAAATGGTACTAAGAAAAAATATTCGTTTCATCGTTCTCTACAGCCCCGTAAAGTTTCATCGCGATATTTCGGTGTGTGACAAGAGCTGCCACGAATTGCCATAAATTTAATACCTACGCGGATAGAATCTGAAAAGCTCTCGGAGCGTGCCGACGTGTTTACATCGCATATTTTTTGTTGCCAGTTCCAGAGGGGAAGCCCATAATTACCAGCGCTTACAACACATCAGCCACGTCGATATTTCTGGCATGGAAGGCACCGAGCAGGGACACTATACATGGTGAATTTCTGGGATATCGAATCGGATATAGACCGAGGGACAAAACACACATGGAAGTAAAAACCATATATATACGTGACTCGGCCGTTGACGTAAGTTACGTAAGAATGCGTTTCAATCTTACTTTTCTGTGTCGTATTCGGTGTTCCGCCTCCGTTTCCTCTTTGTAATATCGCCTATTCCCTTACATTGCAGAATCACAGTATCCACAATCTGGTGGCATACACCCAGTACCTGGTGTCTTTGCAAGTGTTCAATCCGGCTGGCCACGGACCCGCAACAACTGTCTCAGTAATGACTGACGAAGGAGGTGAGTCGTTTGCCCGTAAATCTTCCACGAAGAACGATGTAAAACTTGATTACGCGCTGAGTGTGTCTACTCTCTCATCGCACGTTCGTAATTTGCCGCGACGGCTCTCAAGCTATCGATAAAGCAGGGAATCTTGTACTATATCCGCGGTCGATAACCGATATTTGCAGGGTGCCTGTTTTAACCGAGTTAGGAATAGAAATTTCCTACACGGTTGGACACTTACCCACGATCGTTAAAAGAGTAAGAAAAAAGGCCAAAGACGATTATCTTAAAAAAAGTTACGCAAGGATCATTAAAGTTCGTCAATTGTACAGTTGCAGAGAAAAATGAGGCTAGTTAAGGAACAATCAGCAAGAGATATAAAATAGAAAGCAGCGCGAAAACGAGGTGGTTGTTAAATTTGACTGGAGTCTCGCTAGATGTCATCCAGTTCTTGCTTTATAGTCGAGTGATAAGGGTTTATCAACTCCCTTGCAAAACTCGTATCGAGATCACGACTGTTTTTATCTTTGCCGCATAAAAAGTTATGTTACACGGAACGAGGAAAAGCTGGCCCATCGTGAATCACTTTACGACGCTCTTGAATCATCACGCGAAGGTCTGAATAATTTAATTATGCCACTTGAATCAGCGTGTTACTCTTAATCGCCCGTGTGGGGCAATTTCGACGATTATGCGAGCAGGTAGAGTAACGTCCATGAGACCACCATACGATCTTTCCATAACCGGCACAGTGAACGATATCATTTAAATTCGCCGTACGTCAGCGGCGGTGCTCCATTCGCGGAGGACAATAAAACGAGCGCTACACTTCCCAGACTTTACGCAAACCGTCGTTATTTCGGTCACGATCTCGCCTCTTTTCGCCTTTCCCGACGGTTCGCGAATCTCCGTGTCCCTGATTCGACTTCAGCTTCGCCCCTCTACCGAGCAGTAGACCTACACTAGGCTACATCTGACCTCAATGAGTTTCGAGCTCCCGCCTAAGATTCGCCCCCGTAGTATTCTTAATCCATTACGACCAACAGTTGCGACGACGAATCTTATCAATCCTGACCGTTATCGCATCCGCTGATACACGTAAAATTATCGAACGCCGTATCGCGATCCCGCTGACTCGCAGCTTCGCTTTGTTCATCGCTGGTCCTCCCCACTGTTCGCGGGATCGACGTTACAACACGGAACAAAGAGTGGGCAAGGGATATACCGTTCTCTGGTAAGCCCCTAAAATTCGATCGCTCCAGAATCAGTGGACGTAAAAATCGTTGAGGCATCTCGCTGTCGGCCCATTTGAGAGAGGAGGGCCTAGCGTACAGTAGTGTACTCTGTGCAGACAGGAGCGACATCTGCGCAGAAATCGAGGTGGCCGATCGCAGCGCCTATGACGCTCTAATGACATCGTTCCACGGTAGATTCTTATCAGCCGCTGTGCAATATCGCAATGAGATACTCTACACACGAATCACGTTTCTGAGCGATGACAGTTAGGGCCACGTGGTACGGAGATGGAGTCCTACGTCCCTGAAAGCCTCGGTCGCAGGTATCCAGCTGCCACTAATCCGTCGTCCATGAGCGGTGGCCCGTCGTTGTGTGTCATCGTAGGTTTCGTTGCAGGGGCACGCCACGGCCGGGATTTTCATGGCCGTAGGCGCGTTTTTCAGCCGCCAGTCCGTCCCCGTTCCGTGAGTCACAGGCGAGCCGCGTCGCCGTTGTTTCTCCTCTGGCGAATCGGCCACGCCGAATTTCCCTTCCCAGGTAGCCGGTTGAAAATCCATACGTTGGCACAGGGCAGGGACCGTGGCGAACGCAGATAGCGAACGGGGAACCGAGGGAGCGACGAGGAGCGCGTAGACCGCTGCGTGAGAGAGGCAGGGTGAATCTGCCGGGTGGGAGAAAGAAAGAAAAGGAGGGAAAAATAAAGAGCGAGGGAGGGACAGGCGGATACGGTGGGTAGATAAACAGAGAGACGGAGGCAGAAGGATATAGAGATAGAGGGAAGAAAGGGGGACGAAGATAGGGTCGACCCGGTCGTCGCGTCGGCGAGGGACCGAGACAGACGAGCGCGGAGGGGACAACCGCGCCATTTCGGTCGTCGCCACTGGCGCGCCTCTTCCTTCCCCCGATCGATTTTCCGCGATTTTTCACTCCGCCGTGGCGGTGCCTCCTCGAGAGAAGAGAGTGTCGCGGTACGTGGTGAACGCGACACGACAAAAGTCTCTTGCCTCTCGTCCCGGCGTGAAGAAGAAACGATAAGCGGGGGAACCACCGAGGGAAACGCGTTACGAGCGCTCGCACACACCAACGGCAAACATGAACACACGTACGCACGCTTTTGTGTGCAACGTGCTTTTCCCCTCTCCCGCCAGTCACTCCTCCCTCCTTCCGCCTTTCTTTCTCTCACGCACATTTCCTAGCGCACGTGTGTACGCCGCCGGCTTGTCAGGAGCGTCTGTATGCGCGCGTGTGTTGCACTCGTTGCGCGCGCCCGCGCGCGCACCCGTACTTCAATGCACTCTCTATCTCTCTTTCTCTCTCTCGCTCCATCACTCATACACAGGTTAAAACTCACGCACACATATCTATGCGCCCACGTACACGGAGAGAAGCAGCCGGTGCTCGAGCGTGTGCACAGCGTGAGTTTCTCTCCCTCTCTCTCTCGCCGTGTCCGTCCGTTCGTCTGTCTGCCGGTTCTCTGTTCCCTAGTGGAAGCAAGCCGGAGTAGCGAGCGTGCAGAGGCAGCCGCCGCGCCGGAGTCACGGTTTGCCGTACGCTCGGGAACATAGTTCGTCGGTGTGCGTGGCGGTCGTGGGAGCGGATTGTGTGCGTGCCAGTGTGTCCGTGTCCCTCGCGGCGGGCAGTGCGTTGTGTCACTTTCGCGGGATCGCAACGCTCCTCCGTTGCTCCATTGCTCCGTGTCTCCGCTGGCGATCGAGTTGCCTCGGTCGGTCCGATTCGTTATTCCAAGGGGGCCGCCTGTCACGGTGCCCTCCGCGGTGTCCGGTTCGAAATGGCGTTTGATCCGTCGCGCGAACGACGCCTCTCCTCTCCCAGCACCAGTGACGCCTAGTGTGAGAAAGTTTGCCAGTGATTCGCGGCACTCCGCTATCGCGCGCTATCGGCCGGATCGCTTTTCTCGCTCGCGGAGCACACCGAGGGAATCGCGTGGGTAATGATCGCGCCGGCATACGGAGTCGGACGTGGGCGGAATCCTGGCTCGAGGTTCAAGGGTCGATATGGCGCAAAGGGTTCGCCGCACGGTGCCAAAATCACGCCGAAAACGGTGCAATTTAATCGGTCCCCGCGAACATGTCCTTCGGGGGGCATCGAATCGTGGCCCGGAACTTCCATCGTACGCTTCTCTCCATTCTCGTCGCTTCTCGAACTTGGCCTTTTTCGCTAGTAACCGTTGCGGGGTTGCTTTCGTGAAGTGCATCGACACGCCGGGTTACGGAGGACGTTCACCGTGCTTTCGCTTTCGTGGGATACACGCGCGGTGGACGCTTTTAGATGAATACGGTTAACGAATAGAACCGGAGGGTT
The DNA here is from genome assembly GCA_963971345.1 of Andrena flavipes. Lineage (NCBI taxonomy): Eukaryota > Metazoa > Arthropoda > Insecta > Hymenoptera > Andrenidae > Andrena > Andrena flavipes. Next base: position 54,473,392 of record OZ020482.1, read on the forward strand.
CGCGCACACGATGCACGCTAAGGGTTTCAATCTCGGTGTCTATTCAGGGGTTATAAACTATGTCCTCGGCTCTTTCTCGCAAAGAAATTCGACGCAAGGCGAGACACCGTGCACCCAGGGTGCAGCGAGAGAGAAGGACCGACGACAAAGGGCAACACCCCTTCGCCGTCGAATCTATCGGCGGAACGAGCGACGTCTCGCAGAAGGAATCGATTAGTCTTCTGCCCGTGGATCGGCGCGATCCCACGCGACACGGTGTCAAACGATGCGAGCGACCTATGCAAATTCACCGGTGCATAGTACGAGTCGAATCGAGTTCAGCCCAAGCGTTTGCCGACTACTCGTCGCGGAATTGGATATTTCTCGTCGCGAGGGATATTGGAATCGGAAGCAGCCGTCGTCTCTCTCTCTCTCTTTCTCTCTCTCTTCCTCTCTCTCCTTCTCCCTCTGTCCCTAGCTCACCCTGTCCAACGTCCTTGTCGTGAAACGGAAGTCGCCAGGAAATCGTCGATAGATAGCTACTCGTCGGGCGAGAAACGCAACATTTACGAGCAACGTGCTTTTAATGGGTACGCGTACAGGGTGTACCTTGGAGACTCGGTCTAACGATCAACTAACTTATCTAAATTTCTTTCCCTTCCACGCCCAGGTCTGCTAATGACACTCGGTGAATCACTGTACCTATAGTATCTGATTGTGAGTGAAACGGAACATTAGTCTCCTCGAAACAGTGTTCATACATCCCGGTACACCCTGTATAGATGCACTCGCCGAAGCATCGCGCGCTGAGTCATCCTTCATTGCGGAACTCGAATTTTCATCTCGGTATCGACGGAAGCGTTTTTCCGCGTTCGTCCTCGCAGTCTGCCTGTCGAAAGGCGGTGGTGCACGTCTCGCCGTGCAACTAGGATGCACACAACTAGCCCAAGAGTTTCTCCGTGACGTATAAATGTCAAGGCTCGCGGCGAGCTCGTGCACGCGTGCAGCGCCGTTGCGGCCGGTTCTCGGTTAACTTGCAATTAATATCGCAATCGTTGAGTCATAATCGCGAGTCCTCCGTCCGTTTGCTCCAACCGTGTGCCGAATCCGAGGTAAACAATACGCCTTTGTTCCCTACGGCGTCATTTTTCCCGGTTGATGAAAATTCAGGAATCCAACCGGTCCTTTCCCGCGAGACGTCGTCGTTCAACGTTCGCGCGTTAACTGTCGATCGTTACGCGAGGGTTTCTCAAATCTTCCTATGTAAGGTGAATGTCCCAATTTCTACTCATTTAAGAAGTTAATCGTCATAAAGGAGGTGTCAAAAATTTGCTTGTGATCAAAATATGCAGAGTAATTGATTCACTCTTCAATAATAAATCAACCACTTCAAAAAATATTTAAGAAAGATATTTCAAGATACTTAACTACTAAGTAGTAATTTGAAATTAAATACAACGCTCTAAATGTCCGTATTTCTGCTCACGAAAAATAGCGATATATGTATTTCTACTCACCATTTGCACCAATTTCTGCTCACATAATACGTTGTTTTTTCAGATTAAAATAAGTTACATTTTATATGGGGAAGTTTTATAACAAAATAGTAAAGCGTAAAATAATGATAAATAAAAAATAAAATGCCTTCGAATAGAAATAGAGGTTACGACATACATTAAATTCTGCGGTTATGTTACTAAAAGCGTGGTGAGTAGAAATGCGGACATGACGGCGATTCACTTGACCCTAAACCAACTCACCTGTTTCCTACTTAAAAAAATTAAACATTGTAAAAGAATCTAAATCTAGAGCACGATACGGTACATAACTGTTTCTGTTATTAAATAAAAATTTTGATTGCAAAAAGTTGGCCAATTATTGAATACCAATTGTGTCGCTGTTCCTCAACACAAACAGCTAGAATACGATCGAAAATCGTGAATCTCTCGTTCTAAAAGTTTTTCGTTACTTACGCTGCACGTTGTTTAGCCTCAAACTCGTGCAATACTCGCATAAATGTTCAAATAATTTAGAATTATTTTGTTACAACTCTGGTCCAAACGTAACGCATATAATAATAATAAAAATACGAAATGAGTAGAAACGAGGACATTTACCTTACCCGTGCTTCAAAATTTCACTCGTGCCCTCTGTTCCTCGCTGCACCGATACAAGGTTGAAAGAGGCTCCTAACACAATGAAACGTCTGAGAGGAAATCGATTGACCGGCTGACAGTGCCTAGCAAACGAATTAAACACCATCTGCCCTGAAATTCCTGTAGCATGGGTCAGCGAAATTTTCGACAGCTCTTCCCATGGAAGCGCGAAAGGAGCGTCTCTCGATCCCCGACCCGACGTGGCGGCGTACTCCCGCGCGTCCCCTCGGTCCTGGCGTACTAAAAATATAAGGGGAAGCCGCTTTAAAACGTTCTAGAGGGGCCGTGTAATTATTGCTGGCCCGGCAAACGGCGAACCCGACGCGCTGGTCGCCGCCGCAAGCCGTCACCGTTGTTGCTACCGGCGCTGTTGCTGGCCCAGTGTGTGCATGCCCGACAAGAAACAATCGGGGGCATAATTCCAACTAATTGAGGCGCTCGACGAGACGCAATTAGCGCAACGCGGGCGACAACTGCCCTACGTCGAGCCTGGAGTCCGCTCCTCCACCCGAACGCTCCCATTCCGCGGTTTCGGAAACAAAGAATAACCAACGTTAGTCCGCGGGGACGGGGGCGAGGCTATCGCCAGAGATCCGTCGGGAGGAGACCAAATTGGGCTTCGATCTCGAGTCACGTTTAATATTCCGGCCGCGTCGCGCGGACGTGTTCCGAGGTATACGCGCGTGTGCAGTGTGCACCGGGCGACTAGGATGCAGCGCGAATGCAATCGCCCCGTTCCACAATCCGAATCGCCGAAAGCGTGATAAAAAATCCTTACGTTCACACTTCACACTTTATCATTATGAAGATGGTCATTCCAGGGTTTTTTGGGATCGCAGAATCTGATTCCGAGGTGAACAATTTTATTAGATTAAAACTAAGCCCTATAGGGGGGAGGAAATGACGTTAAAATAATGTTATGTTTTGTTTAACGGGACTGTCTGATTTGATTACGTTATTTGATGTTAATTACGGCATCAAAATTTAAAAAAATAACACATAGCGTTTTTACGATAGCAAAATAGAAATATATGTAGATGCATGTTGGCGGGTCGCCGATGCTTACTTCTTCCGCGCAAGCCACCTGATTGCTGCCGACATAATTGGTTATTACTCGGAAGTCGCAAAAAAGTGCAACTTCTCCTTTTGCACACACATTCCTTACACTATAGCCTATCAAATAATATAAGTTTCAAAGATGCCTGACGATTCCAAAAAATTTAACACATAATTTTTCATATTTCACTTATTTATAACACTTTATATATTTCAATAACATCGAATGAATGCACAATTTCATCTTATGGATAAATGAAAGCATTTTCAGTATCTCAAGTGTGAATTTTTAGAAATTATTGACCTTCTAGTTTCCGCGAAGTCAAAACCTTTTGCTATCATCAAAACACTATCTCTGTTAATTTTTCAAAATTTGATGCCGTAATTAACTTCAAATAACGTAATCAAATCAGACAGTACTGTTAAACAAAACATATAACATTATATTATCGACATTTCCTCTCCCCTACAGAGTTTAGTTTTAATCTAATAAAAATTTTGACCTCGGAATCAGATTCTGCGACCCCAAAATCCCCTAAAATGACCATCATCATAATGATAAATCGTGAAATGTGAACGTAACGATTTTTTATCACGTTTTCAGCGATTCGAATCACTGTGCGTTCGTTAGGCTTCGATCCTCGCCGCCCGATACGTTGCTCAATTTCTCTATTCCCCCTCAGGCGACTAAGGAACGCACGGCGACAGGCCCTGGTAAATCGATTACCCGCTGGATCGGCGGTACCGCGGCTGCTGTGGCAAAACGATGATCGTTCGTCGGTGAGAAAGGCTCCCATCCGACTGCGATCGCGCACCTGCCGGACGACTCGGGGTACAGCGACGGTTAAGGGACTTTTAGCGAGTGCGCGATGAGACGGCGAAGACTGTTGTACCCCGCGGTTCGCGGGGCCGCGATGTAACGCGCGAAGGAACGCGTGCCAGATACGGACGTTCGCGGATCCTCGTGTCGCGCGTTCGCTGCGAGCGCAAGGGGGTGAAAGTAGCGAGCGCGATGAGAACGGCTGCGAGGGTAACGAGGATGGACGAATTCGTGAAATAGCCCGGTGCAGAGCCCAGACAGCCGCGCCGCGCAGCTACGCACAGCTGCAGCTGCGAAAACGAAAATGTCGTGGGCCAGGATAGCCAGTGCTGCTCAACTGGCGGCCGCGGTGGCTATCATCCTGAGGATCCTGTTCGCCTCCGCGGACCCGATCACGGAGACCGACGAGCAGACGTACGAACAAACCACCAACACGGTGCCAATCTCCTCCACGGAGAACGACAGCGACGTGTGTCGAGGTAAATCCAATTCATTAGTGACTCCCCGATCGTTACGGGATTCTCCTCCGAACGCGAGCGTACTACAAAGGTAAGTACCGCGCGCCCAATCCCGCGGCTCGTTTGTCGTCGCCCGTCCCTTGGAAATGGGAATTTCGCTTAAGACCCTTGTGCATCGGAGGTGGTAACAACCCTGAACGGTCGTCACTTCCCTTTACCTGCGTGTCTGTAGGTTCGCGGGGCTTTATGAGTTTGTAACTCGAGGTGGGTTCTGTACCTTAGCTTTCGGCTAACCCCGAGGAAACAGTGCCCGGATAATTAAAGCTTTAAGCCATCGATTCTCGAGATTGTCCCTTTGCAGATGATCAAACTCCCCGCCATCTTCGGAGCGCAATGTTCCATTTTTCGCCTACCTTTCGTAAGGAGGAAAAGGGGTGGAGTCACGGGTGTACAGGTTATCACAAAGCCGTGGAGACACCGTGTTACGTGTCTTCCACACTGGTCCAGTTCCAAAGCTTGGCCACGGAACTAGTTGCCGAGAGGAAACGTCTCTTTCTCGGGCGTTACTCGATCCTCCGCCATGTACAGGAAGCGAATCCCGTTCCTGGCCGAAGAAATGTCACCCGCCCAGGCGTGGTCGCGGCGCTTTTCTTCGTTCCGTTTTGGGTCCAGTTTCGCAATGGTCCCGGACCAGCCTCGTGACACGCGCGGCACGCCGCCTGCGAAACGCTTCCTTCCCACCCTGCACCGTTGCAACAGCCACGCACTGGATGACCTTACGACGCGTTCTGTTCGCCAGGTATAGAATTATGGAAATACGGCCGTGTCGAGCTTAGACTCGTTTCTCTTCTTTTTTCTCTCTCTCTCTCTCTCTCTCTCTCTCTCTCTCTCTCTCTCTCTCTCTCTGTCTCTCTCTACCCCCTCTCCCTTGGAAGTCAAAGCACGTTATATTCCTTCACGGTGGCATCCAGACGTTCTATTTTTACGGTATGAGGGAGTAGTGCGCCAAGGTCGCGACTCTAATTCGCATGCTCGAATATGTCTAGCCGCCTTTTTGTCCGTTTGCTAATGTCCCCGCGCGGAGGACGAGCATCTCGAATCAGTGGCGAAACATGGGCCCGCGATGTCGAGATCGATGAGTGGAGAGTGTGCTACAGCCTTTGTAATCGAACACTGTGGGTATCGCTGGCAGCGGCGCGACTCGATCATCGTTACAATGAAATTGATCGATTCGATAGTATACTCCGTCGCAGAACTGACAGCGCTAAGTTGCATGTATCTCTAGCGTAGAGTTTCCTACGGCCTTCGTTTCCTCGTTCGCCTAATCACTTTCGCGCCTAACGACAGCTCGGATAGATACGTAGGAGAGATTTATCGGTCCGCGATGAAATCGCAATCGCGCGTGGCCGGGTTAAATAACACAGCCGAGCGACGGTCTGTCGACTGTAAAATGCAGCGAGTGCATTTCAAGTTCATAAACTTGCCGTCCAGGAAACGAGAGCCACGCGGAGCAGGTAGCCAACGGTCGTTTTCTTATCAACGGGTTCCTTTCACTCGCGCGCCGTTACTCATTCCGCGCCGATCCTAATAAAGCCACTTTCGCCGGTTTCTCGCGTCCTCGGTGCACGCCTCTTTTACCCGCCGCAGAGCCAGACGAAACTCTGGTATTTACGGTGAGATATATATTCCCCACTTCTCGTTATCACGCGCGCTCAGAGTGGCCAGCGAGGGGATCGAGCAGTGAAATGTATCGGGGATTTACGAACGTAGTTATCGCTGCAAGAAGAAGGGGGAAGAAACCAGGGGAGAGGGAGGGCATTCTCGTTTTCCCTCAACCCGGAAAAGTCGAAGACGAAAAAAGCCGCGAGTCCTCGACGTAATCGTTCTCTCCTTTCCCTTCCCTTTTCCCCCGTCTCTTGGCCAGCACTTTGCCGCCACGTCGAGAGCGAAGTTGCACACGCTCGACCTTGCCTCTATTCACCGCGGTAATCGTATTCATTTTTCAGCCGGTGCGTGCACGTACGTGCCCGGCGCGTGTGTATGCGCATACAGCCATCATCCGGCCGCGAATTCTAAAAGGTTGCGCCCGATTGTCGCGACTCGCCTCTTCGCTTTCATCGCGCCACGACGTGAATACCAAGCGGAACGAGACCATTCCTCCTCTTCAGCTGCGATTTTTCGCGGCGGAGAGAGGCAATCTATGTACCTCGCGCGTACAGGGCGTTCCATTTCAATCGACCCACGTAGATACTTGGAGCAAAAGTTGAACGGCTTCGAAATGCGCGTGACCGATTATCGCGTGTAATTGAAGTGCACATTATCGAGGTACACCGTCTCCATATCTCCACACTTTACCGATTACCTAGCGCCTATTATCGATCTTTTCCCAAAATTCAGATTGAATCCTTCAACCGGGCATTATTGCCAGTGGTAAACTTTAATTAAGACTGAATACCTAGGCTAGCGATAATGTACAGAAGTGTCCAAGTTAAGATGTTCAACCGTTCACGCAGACATATACACGAGAAACTACACGCCTTTGAAGTGTAATAGGGGAGAGTCATGCAGTACCGACCGCTCTAAGTTTTTTTGTTATATCTTGAAGTTGCGTCGATAAAAATCCGAAATTCAAAAACGTGTTTGAAGTATAGATGGAACGTAGTAAGAGGAGGGAAATTATTTTTGTGAAATTTCATAATAAGAATTGATAATTCGTAAAAGTAAAAAAGTTGTAATTTCTAGGAAACGAAAAATTGTCGTCTAGTACCGACCAACTACTAAATTAGTAGATTTTTAGGTCTAAATGATTACTAAATTCGGTAGTTTTTGAAAGAGAAACGTCTGAGCCTGCATATGACTGTCCCTTTCGATTCCGTGCATCCTTCAATGGGGATGACGAGAAACTGAATGACAGTCGAGACACTCCTTGTTTTCACGCGTCGTCTTTTTTCGCAAGGTCGTTGTGCCGGCGCTCGAAACATGTTTACTTTAACACCTGAATGACTTGACCCACTCCCCTACTTCTCCTCCAGTCGCAGTACACTCGTGGTCAGCGAAATAGGAGCTGGCGAAATCAGTCAGACGTTAGCGGAAACAAGCCTCGAGCGCCGGCCTCGAAAAAAAAATGTGGGAAAGTAAACACGCGAGCACGCTTAGGATGCTAAGGAGTATGTGTCTCACTTTCGCACCTCTCACTCGCTTCCCGTTGATCGCATAGACGAATTCACCGGAACTTAAAGTGGCTCCGTCGATCAGCCTCGATGCCTCGATCTAACTACAGAGTCTACGACTTTAAGCTCTGCGTCATGTGGGTAGGATTACGGCTACTTACTTGCACCAAGTGAACGTTGCGCTATTTGCTTTCAAAGTATAGTAAATAAAGGTAGAATCGTCGAGATTGCCTAATCATTTCGCGCCGCGAAGCATTATCAGGGAAGATTTTAACGCGTATAGTTGGAAACTCCACTGTGTCGCATGCTGGGGTCGATCAATTCTGCTAGCAAGCTTCCAGAACATCTAATTGGTTCCTCAACCCTTTTCAGCCTCTTCTGTCATCGGCACAAATTAATTTTCACAATTGAATCAAGATTTCACCCCCGACCCTCGCGCCCAAGCTTGGTTTGGGCGGACGTTATGCGATATCAAAGTGCCGCGTTGTCGCAAGGGTACCAGCAAAGGGCGCTGCAGGTTCAAACAAAACGAACTGTCTGCCTGTCCACCCCTCGTAGCTTATCACCCTCGCGTGTCCACTCGACCGTTCGGATTTTACCAGTGCTAAAACGCGCGGCAAACAGATGCACGAGCTCGAATGCTGGCGCACCTGGATCCTAAAGTTTCATTCCCGTTCATGGCGTAGGAGTATTGCGTTACACAGGAGCGCCCAGGGTCTGTTGTGCACTATCGAAGTCCGTTTGGTGCGCGACCGGGTGTCGATTTGCCTGACAGCGTACCGTTTGAAATCGGAAACACGGTTCATCGGCGCTCGGTCCAGCATTCCGATATATACGCTTAATCATATCTTTATCGCAATAGTTTCGAGCTCGACGTTAACGGAAAGCCCCGCGCGAACACCCTAAGCACCCGCTACGACGCCCCGTTGCCAAAACTGCAGGAAATTCAATCGGGAAGCCCCACGGGGGGATGATGGAACGTTTCGCGCGTGTCGATTCGTATCTCCCCTCTGTGGATGCATGGTCGGCAAGGGACACGATGATCGACGCGGCGAGAGGCTTGATCGGATCGATTTCATTTTCAATTATTCCCAGCGACTCGTCTTTTCCCTTTGGAAGCTGGTTCGGCTTACCGAAGGGCGCGCGCAGTCGTCGGCGTTGGACGGGAGGGGCGAAAGGGACGAAAAAGCGAGTAGCGGTGTCTATAGGAGTTGCCCGTCCGTCGCGAGGGGTCTGAGAAGACACTCGAGGCGAAATTAATTATTCAGACATCGGCCGTCGCGGCCTCGCTCCCGTCTTTGTGCGCGGGAAATTGGAAAGCCGCCTTGGAAGGCGGATGATGAGCGGCCGACGAAAAAAAGAAGGAAAAGGAGGCGCGGCCGCCAAGTGCATCGACCGAAAAATAGTTTACGGAGAGCACGGATATCGAGCCGTTCCGTCAACGCTAAACACAGATAATTGCTGTCTCGTGACACACCTCGCGCGGTGCCAGCCTCTTCGGTAACGAAGCCTTTCGAAAATGTGAAAATCAGCGCTAACCGAAAGCGCTGGCCAATAGTTGCGATCCTACAATTTCTCCCCGTGTCGTTTGTCAAACCGCTCAATTACGATCTTCTTTTTTTCAGTGCCAACGAAACCTTTGAACCTCACGTCCCACGGCATCACCTCCGCCACCGTCGAATTGTCGTGGGCCGAACCTGACTGCGCCAATGGGATCATTGCTGGTTACCGTATCTATTACATGTACTCGAACTGCACCGACGTGCAGATGTACAGAGCCGACGACTATGATGGCCCGGTCATCGAATTCGTATTGAAGGAACTGAGTGAGTAGCTTCGAGAAAAGTGGAGCAATTTCACGCGGGACGAGTACCCTCTCGCTCCGGTTTCTCTTTCATTCCCGACTGCCGGGCGGTTAGGCTAAGATTAAGCGAATCGTAATATCCATCCGGAGAATCGACGTTATAGTAAACGAACTATAGACTTCAGCTCCGTTAGCTCGCCGATAAGCTTGCCGCTTTTATCGACAGAATTTCAATACGTACTCGAGTTCGATGACTGCGGATGAATCCACTGGCAGATAACGGGCTAGAATAGAGCTTTCGGTTGCCCCCTGTAATCACACCTTCTTATAATCGTAAATTGATCAAGTGGGGTTCACTGCACCTTGTCAGTTTTGAGGTCTCATTTTCGTACTTTTCAATCTTTCAACTTTTAAGCAATAATTGGACATTTGTAATAATCATACAATCTTGCTCTAATAGTCTTTTTGTAGAAATGTAAATTTTGATATGATAAAATTTGTAGTTAAAGAAGCACAAGTTTCCACGCTTGTAGAAACAAGAGATATTTTTATTCTTTTCGCGATAAATCCCCTTTGGAAGTCATAAAAGCGCGACATTTGAATTCGAAAATTACTCTTGGGGTCAACGAAGCGGGGGAAAGTCTGTCGTTTCTTTTGGAATTTCGTTGGAAATCTGGGTATCGATTTGGTACCGACCGTGTTTACAACGGGTAAATCCGAAATAAATATTCAATTTTTATACAAATGGTAATATTATTGTTTACCTGTTCTTTAGCATTAATTAGGTTTGTAAAAGATGTAACAGCGTCAATGATACTCATAAAAACAAGCACTCAAACAATGTGGTCAAAGTTACCCGGTGTTTATCTGTCATTTTTTTAAGGGGGTTTGATTTGTTTCTTTTGTTATTTAAAAATATCATCTTCATGTGTTTTTTTCCATTATAAAATTTAGATTAATTTGGAAGTTACAAGGAAGAAAAGGAGAAATATTTACCGAAGGTGGTCAAAGTTACCCCATTCGGTAGTAACTCCGCCGAGCGAAAGGGGGGGAAAAGTAGATACGGTACGCGGAATGCTCTCTGCAAGGATCAAACGACTTTTTTGTTCCAGAGCCGTATATCGAGTACAAGATATGGGTGAAGGCGTACACGTGGAAGAACGAGGGCGAGCCGTCGGACCACATCATCCGTCGCACGGACATCTCGGGACCGAGTGCGCCGTTGATCTTGAACGTCACTTGCCAGACCCACGACTCCGTCTACATCCAATGGGCCAGACCGAATATCTTCTGGGGCTCGATCGACTACTACTTCATCAACTACAGGATCGAGAACGGGACGCGTTACGAGGAGATCGAAGTGATCGCCGAGAAGAATCATCTCGAGAGCGCCGTACGTTCCGCTTCCCTCCCCCGTGTTTCGTCGTTCCCCTCCGACGCTTCCGTTACGGTGGCTAAGCGTTGATCCCTGCCGTCGCCGGGGCGTTCCTGCGACAGTCGTTTCCACTTTCTCGGTCTTTTCCTTGGGAACGGCCAAGTGCTCGCGGGAGAGGAATCGACTGTCGGGATTACTAGACCGGAACTCGAGCCTGCAACCTTTCGTTTTCTCGGCAGATCGAGCTTCACCGAATCGTGGGCGGTTTCTTTCTCTCGAATTTAATAGCTAGACAGCCGCTGCCTACGATACCTACATCGTATCGGCGGATAAAAGGATTCTATATATTCCAGTGAACGTCTCGGCAAGGCGGAGTGTTGCATTCGCGGAACGGGTGATAAAAATCGAATGCAAATTATCGATGACTAAGCGCTCCACCCGCCGGTTGCGAATCTATAGCCGCGTGGAATCGGCTGATGCTTCTTTGAAACTTCTAAATGACTCACGGCAGGAAATATTCGTTGGTTCGCAGACGATCATACCCAACTTGACGATGAACACCGTGTACGAGATCGTGGTGCGCGGAGGCACGCGAAGCGCTATCTATAATCGGCTGATCATACACGGAGAAGGATCGGTCCCGCGCAAGGTGCGCGTCACGCGCGATTGCGACAAGATCCCGCTGTTGCCGCCGCACAGCGCCAGAGAGTTCAGCAGCGGGGTGATCGCAGGGATGATCTGCGCCTGTCTGGCTGTCATGCTGATGATTACGTCCTTCGCCTTGTGGAAGTGAGGATCAACCACCTGTCTGCTTTTTCACCTTCGTTTGCTTCCTCCGTCGATCCACTTTCCTTCATATGCCTTCTCCTGTCCACGATTTCGCGCGGTTTGTGATTCGATGCTTCCAGGGCTGGATTAAGACATTTAGATTTTTACGGTTCCACTTATAAGACTTTAGGGCTTCCTAGGGCGATTCCTTCAACGCAATGATTCCTTAGGCATTTCCGATAATTCGACTGAAAAGTATTTCTATCAAAAGTTAGATTTGAAAATTCCTCTTGTCTTCTGATGCCCCAAGCGCGTGCTTATCTTGCTAATTGATTAATCCAGCACAGTTCCTAACTTCGCCGGATCTCAAATCAGAGGTATCTAATAAAGAGCCTCGACTCGTCTACTCATTCAGCTTCGAGAATCAAAGCTTCCTCCTCTGTCACCGCACGGTAACAGACATTCAGTCGTCATTGCGTCAATTACAAACGATCCACGTTACAGTCACGAACGCGGCATTAAAAGGCACTCGACCGGTGGATCATTCGCGATAAATCCTCTAGGAAGCCTGCCCGTCAACCGACGGCTATCTCGTCCGCCTTGTTTCGTGGTATTTAGACGGGCTGCTGCCGCTCGCCGCTAATGGGTCGAGGAAACAATACCGCGAACGGTAAACGTTCGTTCTGGGTGCTTCTTGGATCCTCTTTCCCTCCGTGCCTCTCCTGCCCCTCGTCGTTGCCCGCGATCTTCCTCCTCCTCAATCGCTAGCTGACCCCTTATCGGCCGCGATAACGGCCAGCGGCGACGGAGAAGTAAGGCTTCCCAGTTGACGAGCGGCGCTTCGCGCACGAGATCTACTTCGTCTTTGCTTCAAGTACCCGCGAGTGCCGCGCCTATCCGCCCTGTCTCCCCTAATCTATCAACGAAACGAAGATCCCGGGAGGACGTAGATTCGACCGCGGTACCGTCCGACACGCGACGAAACGAATCGCGAAGAAAGATTTCTGTGTCACGGACGGTGACTCGGTGTCTTCGTTGGCGGCGCACGAAACGTTCCGCTCGATTCTTCGCAGCGACCTTTCGGAAATACTCCGCGCATATAATGAATGGTGGTAGAAGCTCGGCAACGCGATGAAGAAGTACCTCGAACTGTGAGTCGAGAACGACGGTTTGTCATTGATTAGAAAATCGGAATTGCAAGAGCACGCTCAGATTTCGTTGACACACGATTGGATCGGTCGCGGGCTGTACACACGCTAGACACGAGCACCATGGAATTTGTTTATTGCGTTGCGTTCGCCTCGCCGTAAGCACCGAGACGGCCAGGCGGTGATAAGCACATTCGGTGACGAGCGTGTATAGTTTCTACTCGGTGATAAGCCTCCTCTCCCTCTTCCTTCCGCCTCCCCTGTTGATTGCGATGTCTCGTTCTTACGTTTACGTTCCTGGATGCATGCTTATGATGACACTGATCAGGCCTTGCCTGAGGCCAATTTTCAGAAAGTGCTTCCACACCGCGTACTACTTCCTGGACTACCCGCCTCGCAACGTGCCCTCGCTCCAGGAATGGGAGAACACCGAGCAGGACGGGGAACGGACGGCCGTCGCGATCCAGAAGTTCGTGCAGCACGTCACGAGTCTGCACGCGGACGGCGACATCGGATTCAGCAAAGAGTACGAGTTCATTCAGTCGGAGACTGGCAAATTCACCGCGGAGAACTCTCAGTACGTGGAGAACAAGGCGAAGAACCGATATCTCAACATACTGGCATGTGAGTAGCCGCCGCGAGCCGGCTGACTAAACAACGCCGTTCCACTGCTCCGCTCTGACTGTTCAAGTAGCTTCGCGGAAAGATGTATGCCTCGACGGGTCCGCGTGATTCCACGCAGCCTCTGTTTCCCTTTGCGCCATGCGGGCGAGAGGGGGGATTCTATTTTAGACGCCGCGGTTTACCCTTTCATCCTCGCGATACATAAGTTTAATTTTACTCTGTCGACTCTCGCGGATGCCTGGCGTTATCTTCCGCGCACTCGGGATTGGGATCGTCCGGATAAAAGGGATCGTGCTACAGTTTATTCCGTTGCATTGGGCTTCGGTTGTTTCGTCATCGACCACTCGAGGCGATGGACGATTCACCTTCATCGCCGACGGAGACGCAAACCCGGCACAATGGGACAATTGTAATCGCCGCGTATCGGAAGTCTGCAATCGTCGGAACGTCGGACGACCTCCTGTGGAAACGGTACTCCAATAGAGTTGAAATAGTACTCGCGCTCGCTTTCTATCCCGAATGGAACGGCTTTCGTCTCATTCATAAATCTCACCGGCTCTGAGTGACCCCTGCTCCGTGTCTCGACGCCTCGTTAGACGTAAATAGGTACAGATGTACTCGCGCCTCCGTCAATTGACGGATGGATCGATGGATCGGAATATAGAGTGTGCAGAGACGAAGGTGCGCGGGTTGAGAATAAGATCGTTATTGCCTTCTGAGTTAGTTCGCTAATTGTAAGATATCTGGGCGTGGGAGCTCTGAGGCACTCGATCGAGATATGGGTACTTAGAAGCCACTGTACTTTGACATTAAGAAACATAAGCTGCTTGGATTTTAAATAATTAGGTACCCGGAAGCTCTGGCCCTTGGATATTTAGATACCCATGTGCTTAGTCATTCAGGTACTCGTGTAACTAGATACGAAAACACTCTATACAAATTTCTAAGCACTCAGGTATACGAATCAATTCTAATTAATATTCGTTCACGCGGAAAATCCACTGCCCAAGTGTCATCTAAAGACATTACTCCGCGCACGCCACGTTCGCGATGCAATTTATCAGCGAGCTCGCGCAGAAAGGCTAGAATCGAAAATCTCTCGCGATCTTAAACCGATAAGGTATCGCGAGCCGTTCCGATAAGACGAATCTCTGGCTGACTTGAAATTCGCGATGCTGCGGGCACTCGGGCCTCGACCATTGGCGATGTTGCGGAATTAACGAGCGGCTCTCGCGAGCTTTTAATGTGAGTGACCGGCGGCGCCGGACAATGAGGTCACAGATGCTCCGAGGCACTGCACGTTAATGCTTGTCAGCGAAGAAATGAGAAGCAGGAGAAAGAGAGGCGCGTGGTCACCTGGTACGTGGATATCTCTAACGCGGATCTATGGATTCTGACGATTTAACTGAATCCCCGACACGGAAGTAGAGTACTGACTTATGAGATCCATGACCTAAGCATTTACTACTAATACAGAAGGAACTGAGTAATTATTGTTTAAAGAGAAGGTGAATCTTGAACCGAACAAAACTGATCGTTCACCTTTGTTTACAGACGACCATACAAGGGTGCAGTTGCTATCGTGTGGCGGGGGTCCGCCTAAAAAGGGTCACGACTACGTAAACGCGAACTACATCGACGGCTGGCAGCGTACGCGCGCCTATATTGGAACGCAAGGTCCACTGCCTCCGACTTTCGATGGATTCTGGCGCATGGTGTGGGAGCAGAGAGTGTCGATCGTCGTGATGATCACCAATCTCGTTGAACGTGGACGCGTAAGTATCAACGGCATCTCTGATAGCTGCTAATCAGGAGCAGGTGATCATTTTCAATCAACGGTCTTCTGATTTGCAGAAGAAATGTGATATGTACTGGCCTAAGAAGGGATCCGAGACCTACGGCTGCATTCAAGTGACTCTCCTCAGGGAGGATGTCATGGCGACGTACACCATCCGAACCCTTCAAGTTCGTCATCTAAAGGTTGGTGTAGTTTTAGTGACAACTGAGACATCGAGACAGTGAGGATTTTTAACATCGATTTGAGAACCGTTTACAAGTGATACTAATGGAAGATCTCCTCTAAATACTAGCAGGTAAAGAAAAGGAAGAATGGCGTCGACATGGGAGAGCGAATCGTTTGGCAGTACCACTACACTGGATGGCCCGATCATGGGGTCCCTGAGCACCCTCTGCCAGTTCTTAGCTTCATCCGGAAATCTTCCAATGCCAATCCACCAGACGCGGGACCAATCGTCGTTCATTGCAGGTTAATAAAGTGAACAGATGCCACAGGTGTGAGTCAAGACAGATTCGCTGAGATCGCGTTTCATTTTTCAGCGCTGGGGTCGGACGCACCGGCACCTATATCGTCATCGACGCCATGCTGAAACAGGCCAAATGCAAGAACGAAGTAAACGTGTTCGGCTTCCTGAAACACATCCGCACCCAACGGAATTTATTGGTCCAGACCGAGGAGCAGTACGTGTTTATCCACCACGCTTTGAAAGAGGCTATCGAGAGTGGCGAGACCAATATCGACGCTAACAACCTGCTGGAATATGTTCAAGGCATGCTGAACCCTAACAATACTAACACCGATGCCTGGAACAATATCGAGGCACAGTACAAGGTACTATATAACGTGGAGTCTGTGTTTAGAAGTAGATTATTGTTGGACGATGAGACGATTGGATTTAAATTATAAATTTGCCGCTTCACAGCTGGTGACTTCCTGGAAACCGAAAGAGTTCAACCTGGTGTCGGCGATCAAGCCCTGCAACCTCCACAAAAACCGCAATCAAGATGTAATCTCGATCGAGACTGCCCGCGTCCATTTAACGCCGAAGGCTGGCATTGATGGAACCGACTATATCAATGCCACGTGGATCGCTGGTAAGTGATGGTTTCCCGTCACTTTGGAAAGTCAATGGGATTAGAAAGCGCAGAAGAGAGATGCACTGCTTCTGGTTTCAGGCTTCCACCGCAACCGTGAGTTCATCACCACCCAGCACCCGATGGAGAATACGATCATGGAGTTCTGGCAGATGATGTGGGATTACAATGCCCAGACTGTGGTCATGCTAACCGAATGCGACGAGGTAAGTGAAGAGTGCCAGCCGCGGTGCCTTCCGACTTCAGAGTTATAAGACTCTAGCTGAGAGGATTGGAAAGATGGGATTCTAAGTATCGATCGGTTGTCTGCTCTCAGGAATACCCTGAATTTTGGCCAACCGAGGGAAAAGACCTGGAGTCGGAGACCTTCCGCGTGCGATCCTGCGGAATCAAAGAAACCGCGAGCGGAATGGTGCTTCGCGAGGTCGCCGTCCGATCCCTGCAGGACGATTACGAACTAAGTGCCAAAATCGTCCAAGGACCGCGAGCCCAGCCTGGCTTCTGGCCGCACAACGCTAACCCGCGACCCCTCGTCACTCTCATTCATGATTTGCACCGGGACTATCAAAATGGTCCCATCGTGGTGATGGACAGGTAATCTAAGCGCTCGATTTTAATGGACATACAGGTATTCGTTGAATGTTTCGCAACATAGACGCAACGTAAATGGTTGCTGGTTTCAGGTACGGTGGTGTGGAGGCTGCAGTTTTCATCCTCCTCACGACTTTGAACAAACAAATGGATTTCGAGAAGGTTGCCGACATCTACATGTTCGCCAAACTGTTGTACATGAAGCGACCTGGAGTGTTTCGATCGAAGGTACGATTCGAGATAGCATTTCTGTGGATGTATAACATTCATAAATATTGTTACTACTAATATCTAAGCGCGCACGTTTAAACGGTATCTCGGACCGTTCGCAGGAGGATTACGTGCTACTGTACCAATCCGTGGAAGCTATGTTATCGTCGAAAGGCCAAGACGAGCCGGATCTGTACTCCATGGCTAACGGCCACGTGTCCACCATGTCGGACACGGCCGAGGTGCCCACCTCGTCGATGCAGCACATGCAAATCGACTACTCCCCGAAGCCCATGGTCCGCGAGTACGCTACCGTGGAGGTGAACTCCATGTCCGACTATTCGATCCCGATTCGAGTGGACCACTCGATGGAGCCGTGCAGCAGCAGAAGCAGCGACAGCTGCCTGTCCACCCACGCGGGCAACGAGCAAGAGAAAAGCATCGTGATGACTCATCGGAACGTCAGCTACCACAATCACCCGGCCAGCGTCTCCGTGATCGTTGACGCGAACGGATACGTGACGAACGGCAGCATGCGCGTGCCACCCGAAGGTATGGAGACCAGCTGCAAGATGTTGCCTCAATGATGCCTGCCGATCTTCGGTTGCAGTGTCTCCTCGAGCCGGTCCGAGCCGCTGTAACCGATCGAGCTCCACACTGCCCGAAGTGTAATCCTGATTCTGTGAGTATCTCCTTTGCATTCGACTCTTCCATCGTTCGCAGAACCTATGATCGACGAAGTCTTACCCCTCGCACCTTCGCATACACCCGAGAAGAACAAGCTCCCTTATATATACGTTCTCGAAGCTTCACTGCATGCCCAGGACTGTTCCCAGTCTACTACGTGGAAGAAATCTATCGATATCGCGAAAGTAATAAAGCGGGAGACCAGGATAGTGGCACGGTAGAATGTCGACAGTAAAGAGACGGTGTCACTCGACGTAGAGACTTGAACCTGCCTGAAAAAGCTCACTGTGTTTCTTCCACTCTGTATACACCCAATCTTTGCTGACCACCCTATCAGTGTATACGAGACTCGCCCTCCACACACACGAGAAACAAACACTCCACCCTAAGTACACGGATACACGCGACAAGGGTTTCGAGGGCCTCCACCTGCAGGACACTAGCTCCCGGGAGATTTGTATTTAAACGCATAGTCGAGTGGTGGGACGCGGGCGGATGCAAGAGAGTGTTTACAAACGTGCGTTTTTTTCTCTGTACCCCATGCGCAGGTCGCAGCAGTCAAGGAGATCCAGATTGGACACGTCTTCGCACAAACGGAAGGACGGCGACTCGGCTCTAAGATCAGCCCGGGAGAGAGAAGTAAAGGATTCCCCTCCCTGAGCACCTTTTAAGTGTAAATATTAGCCAGCCGCGTTAGCTGTGTATACGTGCACGCGTACGCTCGCGGTGGGACGCGCGACGAGGGTACGAGTGCACATTTTAGGGAAACGGAGGGGAGCCCCACTCGCGACGCCGCCGGGTGCCAAAAAACCACTTGCTGAGGCGCGTCGCCCTTGAGTGCCCCCGTTTTACATTCTTTCATCGCGTAAGTGTACACTCCACGTTTCTGTATATACACGCGCAACACACACGTACACGAACGTATCACACACCCGCGCACGGCCATGCATGCATATATAAATGTACGTGTAGTACGTTCACGTAAGTCGGATCATTCGACCACTCCTTTACCAAAGAATCGCTTGTGTTCGCTCTCGGTTCGTTGTAAGTCCCTCTCTTTGGTTCTCATCGAAAGCCGAGGATCGATCTATCGAATTAGCAACCGTAGGGCACTGCCCATCGTCCGTGGGCATGGACAGCAGCTTGAATCGGAACTCGTCGAAGAGACAGGGCACATACAGCTCGAAGTGGGCTTCGTCTCGATACCCATGCACCCCTTTTCTCACTCATTTTTCCCTCCCGCCGTTGTTACTATGCGATGTCACAAGGAATTGAGGATGAAAAAACAAAAGACGGTCGAATCGATCTCAACGCGGCTTCGAGGGACGGAGGACGGAATCAGGGATGGACGTGTTTCGAAGTCGCGTAGACGTAATGCTTCAAAGTCGCAACTAACCGTAACGAATTGTAACCGAATGAATATAAATTAACTCTGTGGGAAATACTAACCGGTGTGAGCGTAAACGTAACGCGCGCGCCTGTCCTTTACGGAAACAAGCCGCGAGAAAGGGAGAGCGCGTGAGTGAGAGTGAGTGAGACCTGATCGCCCACACTGCCCTTATCCACAAACTCTAAATAATTAATAATATCGTAATCGTTTTAATACATTGTAAGGTCTAATTAAGGGACCCATCGACGACCTGGTCGCGCGCAACGCGGCTTCTCCGACGTTTCTCACCGATGACGCGAATTTCGGCCCGTCGATCGACTGCATCGAGACCCGAGGAGAGCAAACGGCAACGACAATCTTAAGCGTTCGATAATTTCTCGCCATCGATCCAAGTGCTCAAGGGCTACGCTTGTCCGGAATCGATACTGACCCAGCGGGACGTTTCATCATTGTGATAAATCGAACGGGAGGCAAGTTCGAAGGGGCGCGCTCGGTGTCACGTTGATTTTTCTAGCCACGAGATCCTTTGGCCGCGTGATCGTTTTCTATCGATACCCACGAAGACTGTTCTCAATCTAGGATTCTTATATACATACATATATAAGTATATACGTACGCTAAGTCATAAATTGCGTGATAACGTAAACGAAAACTGCCTATGAACCTGCACCGCGACACTTTTGTCCCAGCCACCGTACCCCCACCCGTGTTTTCTACAGAATAATCGTGATTCATCGTGATTCAATCGACATTACTGCCACTTACAATCATCGACTTCGAGAGAAAAAGCTATCCAAAAATGAAAAAAATATATATATGTGTGTGCATGTACGTTAACAGTATCTGTGTCGATAAGGTGATTTTAACTTCGTGTCAGTTTTTAACTTCATATCGGTGTAAATCTCTTAAAGTAATCGCGCATCTTCCCGCGGTATGGTCTGTGCCGGGGTGTAAGCGGCGAGATGCTGCGTGTCCTATCATCGAGAAGGGTACCGCGTGCCTATTCAACGCACCCTCGCCGTGAAACCCGGGTCGGTCGATATTTTGCTAGAGCCCTGCGAAATACCCGAGGGAAGACGGGCTTAGAGCTTAAGACCTAAGACGCTACATAATTATGGTTCGCGTGTCGAAAAGGTAGAAGGCAAACACCCTGGAGAAATTCGTTGGTCGCGGTTTGATGGGGAACGCGTTACTTGGGGGGAAGATCGTATTTCTTGCTAACTTTTAGACACGTCGACGAAGCTAAGAAACATTGACAATCGGCGATAGAGGGAGGAATAGGTTGGAAAGGGGTGAGAGGATTGAAATGAAGCTACTAGAAGCCACGGAGTGCCTGGATAGTTACAGATCGTACGCCACGGATGAAATTTGACCTATCGATCTTTGACCTTCTCTTCCTTCATATTCCACCGAGCTCATCAACGAAACAGGATCACCCTGCATACAGATTTCACCCCACCTCGGATAGATGTTGCCCCGAAACCTACGTTCGCGTTTTCCATCGACATAGTCACCAGTTCGATCCATTGTTTCGATGTACGAGTTGATGTCCGATTCGATAACCAAGCGAACGAAACCGTCTGGGACCGTATCTGACGAGTTCCAGGCGAATCAGAGAAACCGAGCCGACGTCCAGGTTCGAGCGAAGCGTCCCCTAAGAGCGGTGGACCGATCGATCTGATCGCGGCCCACTAAGCGAAGTCTCGCGGGATGCTGGAAAGCTCGAACTGGACAGAAACGAGACGAAGCCTTCTCTTCTCGTAGCCACGAGAGAGGAGGACGTCTCGAAAGTAGATAATTCCGCTGAACCGATTAAAGCCAGCGAGTCCCCTCCCTGCAATGAGATGTTTTCGTGTCGAACGTGTTTCTGTGTACCATAATATACAATTATCGTGCGTGTACTGTATCAGTTCCGCTGTAATTAGGGATAATTAGTCGCGACTCGATGACTCGCGCTAGAGGACGTGCAAAGACGTGTCACAATACACATACATACACCCAGATCCATACACAATACACACACCCTTCGCGCGCAGTTACACCGTCACAAGAGCCACGAAGAATCGACTACTACGAGCATCTAGACTCTAGGATAATTCTAGTACACCGTGAACAGACTGTTGTTATTGCTTAAGGGAAAACGAAAGGTAAGAAAAGAAACGAACGGATAGGATCAGGCGACGAAATGCGCATCGTATATATAAAGAAATGGAAAATTATATATATATATATAAATATGAATATAAATATGAATATAAATATATAAATATATAAATATGAATATAAATGCAAATATAAATATATTATATTCAGATATTTATGATATGAATGATCGGGGAGTAACTATACACTGCGAGAACTGTAACCCGCGTTTCGACAAAAGCCACGCGAGATATCGTGATCAGGCATGCATTCTGTACGCGCACATACTCGGTTAAGCTTGTGGGCGTTTGTGTGATAGTTTGGTGGACACCACCATTCCAGTAGTCCCTCCTTTCGCGTCGCTTTTTCGAGCGAAACTTTAATGAAACGTTAGATGACGGGGAGAGAAGACGAGGGCGAGGAGGAACGGATAGAAAAAAAAAAAAAGGATAGACTTTTATCTGTTACGTGCCGCGGTACCTCGTCGCGCATGAACGCGAGCTGTACTGTATTTTATCATAAGGATACACCGTAAACTCTGAATGTACCTACACGAATATATGAGAATGGGAGTAGAGGGAAGAATTAAAATATAGGCGTGCGACGCGTGGATGCGCGGACCGCTCGCGTATCGGAGGCTGGCTCTCGTCGCGCGAGGCCGGCCCTAAACGTATTGTTTATACATAATATAAATATTATACATAATTAACTCGAAAGGATAAAAACGATAGGTGTGTATAGAATGATAATTTAGAGTCTAGTCAGCATAAGATAATCGTAATCGACGACGCACACGTTTTCACTCGTTTCGTTCCTCTTTTTCTTTAAATTTTCCACGTTAAAACGGAGGCACGGTCCTCGGTCGTTCATCTCGCTGTTTCTCTGTACTCGCCGCGTTCGTGGTTTTCCACGAGCAATGAAACGGATCGACTCGTGGCTGCGTTTACGGCGGTTCCATTGCGTTCGAACGGGGAATGTGTGTGGTGATAATGGTGGGAATGGCTCTTCTGCCGTTTTTCGCGATTGCTGGTCACTTTTGGAGAGTTAGCTCGAACAGCAAATGGGAACACCATAGCAAAATGGAGAAAATTGTAGATAACTCTACAGAAGTGTCTGGGAATCGCTGCACAATCTCATCGGTCTCGTGTGCCGCGTGATTTAACATTGCATTTGTCGAGTATATTTCAACACTCTCTCGTTGCTCATTCTTTATCCACCAGTTTGACGGCGAAGATCGCGAGGCAGAGTTTGCGACGAGATCTCTAAAGTTATGCGATGAATGGTGTGTAAACGCAGCTATGGACAGTGCGACGGAAAAATTCGACAATGTGAACGAATGTGAAGCAGCACGCGTATCGGAGGCCTATACGAATCGCTGGTCTGACGATCAATCAGATCGAAGACCATTCAAGGATCCTGACGATTCGATACGAAACGACGAAAGGAGAAAGGAAAAACATCGAACGCCTGATCGTACAGCCGACCAAAACAGTCATTAGACGATTAGTGGGACGAAATATCATCGGGGAATCGGTTATAGCGTTAGCGGCGATAGAGTAAAATTTCCTCGGGGAACGTTGCACAACGCCGCGCCATCGTTAAGACTGCAAGAGAACAAACGAACGAGTTAGGAGGACAAGCCCCCTAAAATAAAAATAGAAAGAGACTAACGCGACGAAACGATGTTTTTTACGATTATTAAATCCTACGATGAATTAGTTCCGTTCACATGGTTTTCCGTGTCTGGCGTGTCGAGTGCAATCGAGCGCGACATTTAAGGGAAAAAAAAAACGCAAGTATTCGCACAGGCCTACGATAAGAGAGAACTGTTTATATACGCATCCATGTTTTACGTGTACGCTAAAAATAAACGCTAAAAAATTTCGACTCTGCCGTCGAGCTAAATCGAAACCAGCCGACCGCGTAGCGCTTTAGAAGACGACAGACCCTCGCGGAGAATATTATCGAGATGCTAATCCCCCCGAACCCCCGTGAACGGCGAAACCATCTTATTCCGATGGGTTTCGCACCTTCAATTGGCCTAATCGACGGATCCTGCGGCGTCTCTGAATTATTACGGACTTGCACGCTAACCTTCCGTCGCAATAGACACTGCCGGATGTCACGCGCGAAGAGAACACACTGGAGCAGAATGCGAAAGGAAAGGTCGATCATCATTCTCGAAGATCTACGCACGCCACTTTCCTCTCTCGACTGCTTGCACACGCGATCGTTTATCTCGAGATCATGCTACCCCTGCGTGTACAACTAATTTTAAGCGAATCGACTGAACACTCGAAACCACTGTACCTATTTCGCCACTGCTCGCGAACGTCGTCCATACGCGACCCTAGATTTTTTTAATCAACCGCGACTCTTTGGTCGTGGCGCTATAGCGCGTCGAAGCGTCACTTAACTGTCGAGCAAGGCGACGAACTTTTGTAATCGCGAGATCGTAAGTTTCGAGGGCGGCGGGCTTTGCACCACGTTCGCTAGCAAGTGTCTCGCTACGAGAGCATTCGAGAGAAGGAACGTCGCGACGGCGCATCGCGTCGCAGTTCCGTTGCGATTGGTGTCCGACGTATCAATTCGAGATAGTACAAAGAGAAAATTCGCAAGGGAAAGGAGACGGAGAAGAAATGCGGCCGTCTCGAGTGACGCGTCACCCGAGGGGAACGAGACTCGAGACTCGCCCGGCTGTTGTCTCGCTTTGGATCCAGTGATGCAACAAAAAGGAAAGCACAAATCGAAAATTGCGCGCGTATCGCCCTCTCACCGTAAATCACACAGTATCTTGACCAATTAAATACTAAGCTAGCATGGATGTATACACACACTGAGATAAATGTTAACCAGTTACCTGCGTAATACTCAATGTTAAGTGTCGAACTGATAATCGTTCAGATTTCTTGGCGAATCGTGCCCTCGCTCGTGAACTATTTTCACGGTGTTTCCTTTCTTCCATTGCTGTCGCGAACGGAACATTGCCAACGACTGTCTGCCAATCGTTTATGCGCGGGAATTTTTAACACAAGAAAATGAAGCAAACGTAAAATCAAAAGGAGGAGAAACGAAGGAGGCGATGAAAAGGGTGATAAAATTATTAAGTGACATTCCACGTTCTGATTGTTTGTTCCTTTTCTGTATTGTTCTGTTTTAAACGATCGATGAAACATCGCTCGACTGTCATACGCGCTGTCCTCATCATGATTTTATAGATGCGGGAACGGGGCGATGCTCGAGGCCCACAGTTTCCGATTGTTTCATTTCCAAACGAATCTTTGTAATCTATCCTGGCAATACGACTATACGACACGTATTGATACGCGAACAAACTATTGTCACAGCTGATATGTGTGTGTCTTTTCTTTGTTGTATACGTATCCGCCGTGTAGATGAGTAGCGAACAACATCCTCGAACCCCTCACCACCCACCCCCCCAATTTCCGATGCGATCATTGTTGCAATCGATATCCCACAAGTATATTGTAGTAATATACACTTCTTACTATCGAAAAAAAAAATGTGAGTTTTCATTGCTTCGATCTTCAGGAAACATCCAACTCCTTTTTCAGTCGCTAATCATTCACCTATACTACTGCGTGCGGGAAGCAAAGGTAAGTGCCTCGGGGATGGACATCCATCAAACCACACTAAAGCTCTAATAGTTCCGAATGGATTTATATAAGAACCTTCAAGAATCTATTTCTTTCAAAGTAACCGAATTAATGCGCCAGAGGTGAATGAAACCAATAGTTAGCTATTTCTACCCATTCTGAAATCGATAGGAAAATGTAGTTATGACTTACCAACGGAGAGTTACAGCCACCTGCGGACCTTATCCATGAGGCTGCTCCACCGAGATCTTCCTCTGCGTTCGATTGCCTTCTCACCATTTGCCGATACTCACTATCTTGCGCGATTCGGGGCGTCATTTGCTGTGTATTCACTGCTAACTACGCAGCGACTGATAATAGCGAGCAGCAAGGGCAAAGGCACCGCGCGCGTGGTTTATCCAGTGGGGGAAGGCCTGGCGCGATCCCAAACATGCTACCTGGATTTATTGGGTGGTCGAGGCGTGCCTCGAGGCTTCTTTTACTTTCCATATTAATTTTCGGAGGGACATCACTGTAACTAGCCTTCCATAATTGATTCTAATTACCTGAAATACTCCCTCTGATTCTTTTTTCTTTATTTATTTAACTAGGATGTTGAATGGAAGTTGGAATCGCGTGCATTCACCTGCTATATATCGACTGCGTGATAGATTATTTACTATGTAGTTGGTTCTAATAGTCCGTTCATCGACCCTCGACGTGAACTCGCGATGTTTCCGTCTCCAGATTCGACCTGGAATCGTATTCCTGTCTCGCGGATGTGCGACTGACGCGTGGCTGATAAGCGCTGGCAATTAAGCTGATTGACGTCTCGTTTATAGCGCTGAATATTTGTATATAGTTACGAATTGACGTTTTAACGAATAGCCATCTTCGCGGGAATGGAAAATCAATCGAGCGGAGCTTATTTAAAAGGGAGGAACTCTGAAAAATCGCTTCCAAGCTACAGTGCTCTACACGTTTATGGAGAACTGGTATTCTTATACGATGAATTTTTTATTTTACCTCCGTTCCTTCGGAGCAGCGATTTCTAACGGGCAGTCTTCGAGGAGTTCTTATGCCTTGAACAGAAACAAAAGAAACAAACGAAACGTGAAATAAATGAGTACAAGGAGCAGGATAGACGAACGTGAACGAGCGCAGTCTGCGATTTTCTTATTATTTTCTTACAAAAATACCTCTTTATTGTAAATGGATCGTCGACGGTAGTTACACGGAAAGACAGTCATCCATCCACAGAGAAGCGTTGGGGGATCCCGACAATCTCAACGGCGAGGAAGTTTTCTCTTTTTCTTATTTTCTTTTTTTTTTTTTTTTGAAGTAACACTCATCATGCTTGGCAGCTTTTATATTTCTTTCTTTACTTGTGTACGCGCGTATGTTTGTGTGTGTATGTCCTGTGTCAGTGTAGATATCATTTGTTTTTCCCTTAATATACCTTTCGTTTTTAGCGCTTCGAATACTTTGATTAACACTTAGACAGTGATAGTGAAGTCTTTAGGCGATTTCGAGAGGGAGTTAGAAGGAAATCCCGTCCTCTTCCTGTGGAGCTTCAGCTTCATGTCGATGTCGCACTCGGCCTCGCTGGTCTCGTGCGCGTCCGTGAAACCAGTCGGCGGCTTCAGTTCCAACGTAGACAGCTCGCTGCCCCAGTCCTCCTCCCTCCTTGTCATCCTGGACGAGCCGGGCTCCTCCAGCAGGCAGAGCGACTCCACGGACTTCCTCGGGCTCGGCTCCTTTACCAGCCTGTCGCAGGAGCCCGGCCTCGTCGTCTGGCTGGGCGATCCTCCCCTCGAGTACGAATGCATCCCGGATTCCGAGAGCTTTATCACGGGCCGCAGGATGCCTGGCACGCGGCCGTCGAGCCCCATGTCGGCCGCTGCTCCTTGATTCCTGCAAGTTTCCCAAAGCCAACCTCGCGTTTACCCGTCTGTGCCTTGCCCGCGTTCTTCTTCTACTAAAGTGGAGCCAGGGGAGCGGGTCTCGAGAGGAATTGGTGGTTCGTAGCGTCCAAGGGGTGGAGGGAATATAGAGATATCAGAAACATGAAGAATTCCTGTAACTCGACCGGAAAGAGTCGAGGCAGGATAGAGGTGGTTTGAAGAAGCTGAGGCGCGAGGAGTTAGGAAGGAAGTAGACGCTAGAGGACGGAATCGCCTCACCTTTGCTTCTCGAGCCTCGGAAAGGTCTTCCTCTCAGAAATTGGTGACGGCTCGGTTGATGTACTTGATTCGTGCGTGTGGTACAGCACATCTGGAAGGTGCACGCGAGACGTTGATGCGAGAAAGGTGAGTGGTTAGTGGCGGCTGGATGCTGTTAAGGCGGTTGCCGGCGTCGACACAGAAAAACGAATACTAACTTACTATGATGAACCGGCCTCGGGACCAGGGCTAGTCGTTGCTCCCTCTGCCCGATCGAGTTCGGGCCCGGCGACCTCGTCATTATCGACGCTGGCCCAGAGTCGTCCAGGTGATTCGAGGACTCGGTTCGACTGCTGGTACCGACTTCCGTGTCGCTGTCTGAGCCCAGAGTGTCGTACTCCTCCGACTCGGACTTGAAGGACTTGGACTTGCGTCGCGCCCTACCGCGCACCTTCGTGTATTGGTCCATGTCGCACTGTAACGTTTTCACGCTCAGAACATTCGCGCGCGATAAGGGACATTCTACACCTTCTCGCCTTCCCACGAGTTCTGTGACCGTAGAAAGGGCGAAGGCGCTTGTAAAAGAACAGAATACTATGGCTAGATTTATCTTGAATTCCCTAGCTTGACCATGACGGAACGACAAAGGAATGTTATGTACGCGAGAAAGCTGTGCTACCCGCCTATTGTGCAGCTGTCTGACAGCAGTCGCTTGCATCTGCGAGTGCGTACCTGATTGCCTTGCAGCATCGTTTCGCTGCGTTCGTAGTAAAACGCCTGTCGCATCGGATTCGCCGAGAGGTTTTCCTGCTCGGGCAGATTGAAGGTGGCGTACGGATAAATGTCTTCGGAATATTCAGGTATTCTTTCCAGCGCGCTCACCTCGCGACAGGGTGATTGCTGGCCAGGCTTCCTCACGGTCGCGTAGTACTGTTCCCTCTGCTCCATATTGTGCTTATTCTCCAGAGCTGCCTGCGTTTGCGAATTCGGATCGTTCGCTCTGCCAGACCGCTCTGCGTCTGCAATCATCGACAAACTGATCTCCAAACACCGAAGATACGTTTGGGACTCGAAAAGAGAGGAACAAGATCGACGAAGGGAACATTTTCTTTCAAGGAAAACTTCACAAGTGCTCGAAACAAGGTGCTGCTCCATCCTTTTAGGAAAAGTTGCAGACACTCCCCGAATTTCCGATTATTGTACCGGGAAAGGTCTGTGGGAGCACTCTCTTCAATTCTACTACATATACGCATTAACGTCTCTCGTAGCAGGCGGTAGGGACAGCCCTTAGAAAGCCCTCCGTGCTGTTCAGACCGCTTTCTACAAGCTCAAGACTCGACAGGGCCCCAGATTGCGGTATTGGGGAGAATTTCAACGCGTCGGTCGCCTTTGACAATCCGTTACGAGAATTTCCACGAACAAAGACCGGCGGCTGTCGACTAAAGTTATGGGTCATGCCAGGAGAAGCTTAACGCCAACAGTTTGCTTCGAAAAGGCACGAATCTATGACGTCATCACTACTACGACAACGAATTACACTTTTCACCCTTAATTCGAAATACCATCGTAGCGACAAAATCAATTTCTAATTAAATCGCCTCGCGCAGGCGAGACTGCCTCTCGATGTTGACATTGACGTTAAGAGCTGAATCGAGTAAAGATGCACGCACCGCGCGACGAGAACCAAGAGGAAGAAGAAAAAGGGCGAGCAAGTAGGGGGACTAAAAATCAGGAATCAATCGTCGCCAATTAAGGGTGGATATCTAGTGGCTCGCCACCCCTCAAAGGTAGCGGCACGGTGCGGTGTCGTAATTGGAGTACAATCCTGCGACGTTTAGCTACTCAATAACGACGAGTAGCACGAGTACGGCGCCAGCACGCCCTCTTGGCTTAATGCAAATTGCCAGTACCGCTGGAGAAATCCTATCTGCCACGCTCGAAATGGCGACACATCGGTTCGTGGGGCTCGGTCTCGTCGAGCCACCCACCCAGCGATCGATGGCCCGTGAATGTTCGTTGACTGCACCTCCAACGATCGATCCTTCTGACTTGCGAACTTTGATCGCAGTGGCATTGCCGCACCCGATCGACTAAGTAGTTTCGAGTTTACTTTGGATGTATACCCTTGCTCCGCGGGCCACGCGTTACTGGATTAGGAGGGACTTAGGTGTTGAACGACTTAATTGTTTCAGTTCTACCAGCTTAGGTAAAAAGAGGGAGTAGGGCTTGAGTAGCGTCTCCAACAAGGGGCAGACATACAGAATTTTGGAATTCGAACCGCCGTGCGATCGATACTGTTCGATACACGTCCAACGAACGATGTAACGTCGACGAACGAACATTAGGGTTGCAAAAATCGCGCGTGGAATAAGGAACTCGGCTGGCTGAGGCCTGTAGTTCTGTTTCTCGGAAGTAGGTCGGGACTTACGTGTTTTCAGGCAAAAGCAGACGCCAGCCACCGCTAGGAACACGGCCAGAAGCGAGATCACGCTCGGTGCCAGCACGTGCGCGTCGAAAAATAGGGAGGTTTCCTCGGTTTCTGGCGGATGCTCGTCGTGGATTCGATTACTCCCAGTCGGGGACGACGTGGTGAACAAGTACTCGGCCTGCGTGGAGCCTGCGTTGTTGTACGCCGTCACGCGGAGCTCGTATTTAGTGCCGCTCTCCAGGTTTACGATGGGGAATCTCGACTGTGGCGGTACGTTGTTCGATACTGAAACAAAATTATCAACCATGGATGGGAGGGGACTTTTCATTCCGAAGGTAGTATTCGGTTTGGGAAATTCTACAGGGGCTCTGGTACATAGCTGGATCACTTGTTCCACTTTATATCACGAAAGTCTCCGATTTCTCTCTCTCTTTTAACCCTTAGAAGACAGATGTTCAACGACTGAAGTAGGTATTAAGGGTTTAAAGTATATTACTTGGACTTTCCCCGTCATATAAAATAAAATAAAATATAATACTGTACTTACCCAGCAGCCAATCGCCAGGAAGTCTTCTGTACTCGACGACAAAGTACATGAGGGGACATCCACCGTCCTGCCAAGAAGCCAGCTCCAAATTGACCAACGTTTGGTTCACCTTGACGAGCTGATGCTTGGAGGGAGGCAGAGGCTTCGTGCCGTTGGTTTTCGCCGACTCGATTTTACTCGCGCTTCCGCTACCGATCCTGTTGAACGCCGCCAGGGTGAACTGGTACCTGGTCCCGCACTGCAAGCCTTCCAGGAGGTGTGTGTTCGCCTTCCGATCCAGCATCACCTCCTCCCACTCGGAGAACTCGCGACGATAAGCCAACAGGAATCCCTTTATGGGGGCGCCCCCATTGTCGCCCTGCTTCCATTGCAGCTGCACCGCGTCGATCGTGGTGCCTGTCGCCAGCAAAGTCGGCGGTGTTGGCGGCACTGCGCAAAGTTTGTCGATTACGGCGGGCGGTTCCAGCGTTTGAAAACGTCTGGATGGATGTGAATCGCGGGGAACAATGGATAGAGAAGGCACAAACATGGGATCTCGCGAACGATGATGCCTCTCCCGACTATCGCGAAGATGGATGAATCCCTGATACACAGAGCCGCGTATGACTTGTGCTTGGAAATGCTAATCCCTACCAACTGCCAATAGTTAATCACGTCAGGATCCTGCAGAGTGTTCCCTAAATCCTCGCGAAGATAACACCCCCCTTGCTTTCCCAGCTCCTCAGATTACTCCCCAGAAGCAATTGCGAGATACCCCCCGCAGCTAAAGCGAGACCGACTCTCGCTAAACATATTCCTCGTATTTTTCTCCTAACTACCCACGCCTCGCAGTCACGTACCGCCGCGGTGCATTCGGACCACCGTGAAATTGCATCGATGCAGCAGAAACGTTCGCGGTCGTTCGTCCTTCTCCCGTGACGTTGCAGATAACGAAGTATCTCCGGCGTAACGTATTCACCGGCGCTCTTTACGTGCGCCGCTCGAATTATTCGCGGGCAGAATAATGCGGGGTGGTAAGGTGGCCCCAGGACCGAGGGTGGAAATAGTTTAGCGTAACTTTTAACGAACCATCCTCGCGGGTGACGAGCTTTTTCCGTCGCTGACCCATTCTGTCGCCATTGTCGCGATAATACTGACGCGCGGGACCGAGGGGGGAGCGGAGGAAAGTTCTCGCGCGATACGAAACGTCGAAGCGACGCTTTCGAAAATATGGGCCGTTGACCCGATTCGTTTCGCGCGACGTCGCTCCGCGGTTATCGCCCCGGCATTATCTGCCTGCCGCGAATAATGTTACGACCGATAAACGCCCCGCGAGGTCGAAATGCGAGCCACGGAACGGCGATCCTCCGACCGGGGGCTGGGCCGAAAAATGTTGCGCGCCGGGAATCTCGTCCACAGCGACGAAACAGATCCCGAATGTAAAGAAAATTGCGGAGCATCGAGACGTCTCGACACGTGACGAGTTTGCAAATCGGTTGTAGAACATCTCCGGGATGGTTTTCATAGAGGAGTCAACAGTGAGGAGTCATGTGTCGTTCGCTAGTAGCTGCATGAAACCAACTGTTCTAGCTCGGTCTCTTATAGGGATCAGTGTCTATATAAACACCGTTTATCGATTTACCGTATTGAATCTACAGTGCAGTGATACCTGTGATCCCCTCTCGTGGAGGTTGCGTTCGGAGACAAGGAAAGGGTCTTAAACTGAATCTGTTCGAACAGGGACCAAGTACAGGAATTGCCAGGGATGCGTTTCTTAATGACAAGTGTTAGATTCCTTACTCTTCCTATGTACCTTGAACTTGCAGGGTGTAGGCTATCTCGTCCGAGCCAAGGGGATTCTTCACGTGGCAGGAATAGTTGCCCTCGTGAGTTCTCTGCACGTTCCTGAGGGTGAGGGCGTTGTCGGGTCCGATGTCTGAACTATTGTGGCAAAGTTCGCGATTAGGGGGCATTATTGGAGGGAATACGCGTCTCGTCACTTACTTCTGCTGCAATTTGACGTCCCCGCGACGCCACTCCACCGTCGGCCGTGGATTACCGACGGCCAGACAGGCCATATTGACGTCCACCCTCCACGGCACCACCAGCGGCACCCCGAACGATATTATGGCTGCTGGAACTAATTAAAAGTCCCGGTTACCCCTTGCTCTTCGTTAAACTTCCGCTAGCTAGAATCCGTGTTTGAGTTGAGTTTCGAAAGTTCACGCTGCAGCAGCTCGACGGTTAAGTTAAACCCGGAAATTTTTCCGGCTACTCGAAGACAGCGGAGAAATGTCCACCGACCGCGGACCGACAATCGGCGATACTTGACGACGAGAACGGAAGCGTGCACTGCGGTCGATGGAAATGAATAATTTCAGAGACGGGTAATAAGGAACTTCGCCTCGATTGGCGCGGGACCCCCCGGCGAACTTCCCCGGGTCGCCAAGAATCGCAGAGGAGGCATCGATTAACCACCCCCGCATGGCGAACCACGAAAATCCACGGGCTCGGTTGGAAAATAAATAAAAACGGGACAGTATCGGAGGCTAGAATCGAGAAGGAATTTCTCCAGGGACCATCACGAATTTATCATAAAGTTTGCACCCGTTTATTGGCTTGATCGTCGCGCGTGGGTCCGACGGCAAGCCGATCGAACTCGATCCCCTCGAGGGGTAGCAGGGCGAAGCTTACCCTGCGTCCAGGAGCCGTTTCCTCTGGACGGAAGTTCGTAGTGGCTTACCGGTATTGCTGAGCTGCAGTTTGATGACCGGGGTGCTAGGTCCTTGCCCCACTTTGGTCGAGGCCGTAACCCAGGCTTCGTAGGATTCGCGCAGCTTCAAGCCCGTCGCCTCGTGGTGCAGGTTCTGCGCGGGCAGCGAGCTCTTAGTGATCTTCACCTCCTGGCCCTGGTCCAACACACGTATATACACCGTGTACTTGGTGAGGATGCCGTTCGGTCGTCGCGGCGGCAGCCAGGATATCACCACCGCGTCCTCGTTGCTGGTTACGGCCTTCACACGCTCCGGCGCGTCCGGAACTGCGAGCACAAGAGCAACGTGATGGAGGGGGGCCTAACCCCGGATGATAGAGGGGAAAGAACAGGCCAGACGGGACGGGAACGCTGCTCTGCCCGATATAATCGATCGAAGGAGGGACTGGTTTCGAGCCTCCGTTGGGAGCATCTTGCCGGAAGTTCCTCCATTGTTCGCGAAATTTGGGAAATCGACAGAGGTGAGCAGAGAGGCAGAGAGTGCGGATCTGCTTAGAAATCGATGATAGGTTTCGTTGTGTTAGTAAAGTGAGGAGAGATATATTGGAGTGCAGTGGCGCACTCAGAATTTAATCTTGGGGGGAGCCGAGTTGAGCGGTTTAAAATATTTATAATGCACAATCACTAAAATTCATTAGGTGATTATCAAAATCTATTTAAAGAATAAATTCCAGCCTTCTATACTTTTTACAAAGCCCTTTCTTTGGGGGTGCCAGAACCCCTTGGTTCACCCTCTGAGTGCGCCATTGTTAGGGTGTCTTTAATTTGTGATAATTCTGCGATCACTCGATTGATAATATTTATTTTCCACTGCACGCCATATGGAGTTAGCGTGTGCACCCCGATTGTCAGTGGCACAAGGCACAAATGAACCGCCACCAGCCGAATTTGCGTATAAAAGCCGACCAGCAATCCATGGAATGGCGCGGAGTGGCGGCAAGCGGGGATTCTACAGTTGACAAACTCCCCTGTATCGCTGGCTGCGGGGGTTTCTTTGTGATACACGGAATTTTGATTATAGCCGCGAGTACGAAACTACGCGCGGGCCCTCACGCCATATTATGATTCTCGCGATAACGATACAATTATTCGCGACCCATTTCGGACGGAATTTCGGCCAGCCACCGACTGACGTTGTCGCGCTGCACGGCTGCAGCTGCGTTTAATGGAAAACCAGCTGCACGGTAGTTCCCTCGGAGCGAGCGTGGAACGTTACTTCAAAGCCGCCAGCGTTAAAGTTTCTGTCATTGACTCTCTTTTACTCCCGTTTCACTCGTTAACCAACGACGGCCGATTCTCGGGAATTTGGCAGCAAGTAGCTTCCTCCACCCGGCGGAATTTAAAGCAGCCGCGCGAGTATGTTCGGGCGGAGACTCGTTTCCCACGGTGGAAACGTAAATATTCGCCCCCGCCCCCGTTGGGAAAGCAATTCCCACTGCAGACGACTGCGTTAAGTTTACGTAATTTCCTCAGGATCACTTGTCAGTCTTATCGCGTACTCGTTGGAATATTCAGTTACTAGACAAAGTTCTTTCTTTCGCAAGAGCGCAGCTTGTGTATGTAACAGTGATTGAGGGCGTAATTTGTCAGGCAGTGGCGCGGCTGACTTATTACTTGCGTTACTACTGATTCCACTGACTCGATTAGTATACACGTCGTTCTAAGTGATGAGAACGATCTCCAAACCATACCCTTACAATATTTCCTCTCCCCATTACAATCCCAATACTACTGCGCGAGAAGTCTACGACCATTTCGGAAGCTCTATTCTTTGCACGTATCCCAGTAACTGCAAACTGCTGGGCAATCGCGAGAAGCTATTGACCTATCGAAACATCAACAGCACGGTACGCCCGTAAAGCACAGGCCAAGCTGGCCAACTCTGCCCCCTCTGTGTAGCCGGGACCATCCCGCCCGATGGTAAATTTGCCTCCGTTTGCCAGCGAGAGCATTCGTCGCAGACACTAGTCGCAGCCAATTTACCAGTTTCTTCCGTGGTGCAGGAGACCGGGCTGCTGGTGACACCCTCGCCCGCCCTGGTATAAGCCAGCACCTGCACCGTGTAATTGGTGTATGGGCTGAGCCCGTGCAGCACCGTGCTCAACGCATGGCTGATCTTCGTCTCCCTACCCGCCTGCTGCTCCAGGACAGCGCTGGCGGCCTCGTACAGCAACTTGTAGCCCTGCACGACCCCGTGAACTTTGTCGGAAGGCGGCGGTTTCCAGGTCACCTGGATGTTCTGCCCGGTCAGCGCCGCGCAGGCCACGTTCTGCGGCGGGGCGCTTGGAACTGCGTCAAATCGTATCGTAAATCCGAGGGAACCGCGCCTCCTTTCGCGCTCGAGAACCGCGGTTTCCAGTTCCGAGCGCGATGCGGCCGCCAACCCTCGCAAAGGGGAGAGTTAGCCGCGAACGAGGGCGTCGATTAGCTGAGGACCTGGTTGGAAATTCAGGGGTGAGATAGGGGGATGCCGGGTGTCGAGTTACTGCAGGGAGATGGATCTAAGGGATGGTCGCAAGGAATTAGATTGAGTCATCGACTGTGATATCATAATTATAGGTACACCGTTTTCTCTTACGACTATCTAAATAAAAGAAGCGAATAGATATTCCTTGATAGTGTACACGAGTAGAGGAGCAGACGAATTTAACAGGAAATGGATTAAAGTAACTGTACCAGCGCCCTAGATCTCCTCTGCTCAGTTATTTTAAATAGACAACGGCCCCTCCGGCTCGTAGAGTTGTTGCAAATGGAGCAACGAAATTCTTTTGGAGTAGCCATCGAGAAGCTGTCAACAGCCCAGACAGAGAGATCTAGCCTCGAATCGAGACGCTTTCTCCCCCGACGATCGCTTACTTGGTCAAGTATTACAAGCGCGCATCGTGACGTGGAAAAACGCCACGATCCACAAAGGGATCCACTTTCTCCAGCGCTGGAGAGAGGCCTCTTCCGAGGAAGCTCGTTCGATGGATCGCGGCTGGCTGTCTCCGATTTTACGTGGCGAACGGAACAGGATGGAAAATGGAACGCGGTCGGGAGGCATTTCCGGCGTCGTCGAGAGGAGCGCCGTGCAAATGCACTCTCTTTCGTGATCTGGGTAACATGGCGCCGCGAAAAGTCTCTTGGCAGAAATATTTTTTAGGAAAGATCACTGTTTACGAGGGACGAAGGGAGACATGAAAGAGATCGATAGAATCGGGACAATAGATATTCAGAAATATTTAAAAGTACCATTGCATTTCGACGCCCTCGTTACTTTTTAAACGATTTTATTCAGCTTCAATCCTGTGTTTGTTTGTTTATTTTGTATGTTTGCATGTTTGTATGTATGGTTCAAATCTGGCAACTCAAATTTAACCAACTTCCAACGATTCAATTGTCTTGAAACTTTGCAAGCGTGCGTAGTTTGGATGACAATACAATATTTGAAAAATAATAATCCCGAAAAAATTACCCAGTCATCAATAAATATAACACATAACCACAAATCCGAACGACTTGTAATCCGCCACTCGCATTCTTTATGAAAACGACAAAAAGCCGTTGCGTTCGGTGCTTTTTCACTATAAATAATTAGCTTTCAATAAAATCGTGGGGCATGATACACCATAATAGGAATTACTATTAATACAGAAACAAACGTCGAAATGAATTTGTTCTGAAAAAGTTTTCATTCACATTAATGAAACAAAGTGTTTCAATTACAGGATACAAATGTAATGTGACATAAAACTAATAAACTGTAGTTGATGATGTTCCACTTGCCAACCGATGCTTCAATGTTCTGGTTGCACGTGATTTTTAAAGTGAATTATTTAAAGTGAAAAAGCACCATCGAAAGTGTAGTACAAGAAAATAATTCGTTTTTAGTGCATTTTAATTTAGTTTTCTGTGCATTTAAATAAAATTGTTTATTATAATTTTTTTTCTATATATGCAAGCTGAAGCAACAACTTCGTTTCTGCAAAACAATCCCGTTACTTGAGGGAACGCGTACTAAAAATCTTGCAAAAGGTTTCTGGTATCAAGGGAGACATCCTGTATGATGAAAGTAATTACGTGGATGTACATGGAAGTGCGCGGAAGAGTTAATTGTTTTAAATGGAAAGCTACGCGCTTTAACCTCATCGTGATAATGCACGCCGAGGCGAGTTGGAACAACAGGTTATTTAGAGGAAGACCGTAGCGAGTTAACGATCCTTGTCTTACGAAGTATACCTCGAGGTACACCAACTTGCACATATTTATATTCAGAACACCCTGTTCGGTGGAACGAAGTTTATATGAGAGAGGACAGCGTGCAAAATGGTAGGGAAAGTACGCTCACCATCTTCGAGGGTCTGGACAGTGACGGGGTCAGATCCTGGGCCGTCGCCTTTATTATTGAACGCCTTCACTACCACGCTGTACTGGGTGTACTTCCGGAGGCCGGTTAGCCTGTAATCGTACGAACCGTCCCCGTTCCCCGTGATCCCCACTCTGGTGATGTTCCCCGACTGATCATTCCCTCTGAAATAAAGCCACGGTCGATGTTCCTCGAGGCGGAAAGATAAAGCGCGAGAAAGAACGCGCGGGACTCGGTGATACTTAAAGCCATCCCGGTGAAACTGGAGCGAAAAACGATCCCCCGATTCCCCGAACTTTCCCAGACACCCGTGCCCCTCCCTCCCACTCCATCATCGATATGAAATTCTCCGTTCCCGTCGACGAGAACGCCCCCAAAACTTCGCGTCACGGTCGACCCTACAGCCACGAACCTCCCCGCGTATCCGTGACTCTTCGCCAATTATAATCGAGAAGCCGGATCAAAACAGAGCTCGGAATCGCAGGAATTCAAGATTCCGAAGAATCCCATTGCCTTCCATAGCAGACACGTCGAAAGTTAACGAAGAAACTAATTTAAAATGATCGCGACGGGTCCCTTGCGTCGAACATGAAACTTCCCTCATCGATTCAATCGACGTGAAACACATCGCGACGCAAAGAATGAGTGGCCATTCGAGAAATACCGATTCCGGGAATTCGCGAACAAAGCGCGTCGATTATCCGTGGATTTTCGCGCGAGCGGAAACGCGAACCGATCGTCG
Organism: Andrena flavipes; assembly: GCA_963971345.1. Classification (NCBI taxonomy): domain Eukaryota; kingdom Metazoa; phylum Arthropoda; class Insecta; order Hymenoptera; family Andrenidae; genus Andrena; species Andrena flavipes. Next base: position 54,511,234 of record OZ020482.1, read on the forward strand.
ACCGGTTGGCGCATTGTCAAGAATCGCCGCGCTAATCGGCGTAGATCCGAGCCCCATCGACGGGAGGAGCTCCCACGGTGAATTCTACGATCATCCCGAAGTGTGCTAGAAACTATTCTAAACAGCCGTAAGCGGATAACGATACCCGAGATTGGCGTAGCTGATGGTATATCCGAGAAGTTCTCCGTTCCAGAGGGATCGATCCGGCGGTTGCCAGGTGACCTTCACTTGCTGCGGTCCTAAGGACTCGGCGATAACGTGCCTCGGCGGTCCGCCAGGGATTTCGCCGTCCGTTTGGGCCTGTTAGTCGCAGTGGTCGTGGAGGAAGGGGTGGGCCAAGAGGGAGGAAAGAAAACGTGAGTGAGAGACGGGGTGCCGTGATCGGTGGTGGATAGTTAAACGATGAGTACAACGTGATACAAATGACAAGACTTGTCGTTTCTTTCAGGCATGCTGATATGTTTGATACTGACATGAAGGATGTCGCTTGGCGCTGATGTTCCAAGGTGATTTTCCGCAAGCACCCGAAAGTGGTAGGAAGTCGCCGGTTTTAGGGGTGATATCAGGGCGACCGTGTTGTCCCCCGCCACCATCTTCTGCGTGTTGTGCTCATGCCACACGTCTTTCCAGCAAAAGGCAACGACAACGCTTAGAGGAGGGTTGTGCGCATCGCTGGTCGGTAGGGTAGTCGACGGATTTACGAGACGCGGTTCTCGCGCGTCACAACGGGTGTCTCGACTTTTCGCTTCTGCACGGAAACGGTTACTGCTACCTCGGCGAGGTTCTGTGTCGCGAAGGATCGTATAAATTCTACGTCTATGTAATTCAATTGTAATTCCGAAGTAGCTGAATAAAGGATATCTAATCTGTAACTTGGAACGTTTGCTTCTGTGTGTCGATCGATTTAATGGACCCGCACAATTTCACCCTCAAACGATTCTTTGTTTCGAACGAAATGTTTAGGTGGTTTAGAAGCGATAAACTTAAGTGAAAGGAGCAGTTGGTCGTTATCGTAGTGTAGCAGCAATCCGACTCGAGCTGGTCGAAAAATCGAGTGCACGAGCCAACGACCGTAGTCGGCGAAAAACAGGATTGCTCGAAATCCCCGCTCTAAGGGGAGCACGATCGCTCGAAGAAAGGGCAAAGTTCGTTGGAGGAGGTTAGCTCCGACTTGGGGGCATCGAAGCTCGAAGCTACGCTACGAAAGCGCCCCGAGTTTAATCAAGTATGCTCAGCTCTGATTGAGTGAAAACTCGCTGGCCATGGAGGTTTCTGTTACCTCCCCCCCTAATGCCCGTTCATACCAATGTAGAACTCGCGCCGAGCGATCCTGTTTGCCGCAACTATCGTCGCGGCTTAATCTCGCGGTGAATTCCGTTCAAAGGGGAAACCTCGCGCACGTTCGACGTGGGTCTATTTCAGATAAGACGTTCGAGATGACAAATTCAAAACTACGTTAAGGACATCGAAAGTGTCTCCCTGAAAAAAAGATCCTTCACCGAGCGTGCCGCTGGCAACAGAATCCCGGCAGAGGTGACAAGAAAAATTTTCGACTCGGTGCTTGCCCTGAAAACGTGTTTCACGCACATTAGCACCACCACGCCCTGTTGGGCCTCCATGTGTTAAGTTCGATAATTTAGCGCCGGCCGGGCGATGCGAGTCGATTAGGCGTAAATGAGGACATCCGAAGTTAACGAGGGACCGGAACCCGGGTCGGAGGGCGCGGGAACGCGCGAGCGTCCCTTTCAAAGCAAACTTTCCAGCTGGGGAAAATAGAGGGGAGAGCAGGCGAAGAAGCGCGTCGTCGACTTCGTGGCAAACTTCGACTTCCTTGCCCGTTCGTTCGACGCTTTCATGAAAAGTGACCCAACCCTCCAACCGCTCGATATAACCTCCCTCCTCCGATGGCGGTCGGAGGCTGCGACGTGGCGAAGAAACGGGTCATTCGACGGGGCGGTAATTAAATATCGTCGAACATAATGAGAACGGTTCCCTCCCCGGGTCTATCCGCCGCGCCAGCTTCCAACAACACGTTTTTGATTCGCCCAGGCAGCTTTCGCGAAAATTGAAAAACTTTCGCCGGCTCGGTATGCAGATACGAAGACCGTCGAAGGAGTAGACACCACTGGCGCTCCGAGAACCAGAGGAGGGGGGGGGGGGGGGAGGGGGGGAAGGAAAATTAATTTTTCCATTAAAATGTAAAAGCAGAGGGCCACGAATCGACTCCGCCGCCGAGGGATTATTTATTATTTTTCTATCGACCGCAGCTGGTCGATACGCGAATGCTTCGTGGCCAAAGAACGGGCGATAGGACGACCAGCAATCAGCGACGAATCCGAGTTGTGGAAAAACAATGACTGCTCCCCCGTTGCGCGATTGTCGGCTGGATTGATTATATATTGTTTGCCATATTGCGCTATAATTTCATTCCCCTCGATTGCCTCTGCAGTGGAGTATTGATTAAACTGGAGATCGAGCTTGACAGTCCAATAACGGAGTCTTAACGCGGCCCCCCTCCGCCGTCGGAGATGTTACGAATCAAACTCCTTCCGACGGGCTGGTCGCGATGGAACGGTAATTATACTGGGAGCGGGGAGTAATTAAAATATCGGAGGGGGTTTGTCTAAACAAAGAACCGCCGCGATACTCGGCGGAGAAATCCTTTTCACCGGTAAATGGGATTAAAGTAAGAAGGGTGAATATTCTTTTCCATCGGTCTGAGAAATCCTCGCAGAGGGCGTAACGTCCAACGGAAATCGGTGATTCAGCTTCAGTGAAATAGTGAAATATGGAAGGGCCGGAGCGGGCCGAATCTAGGCTTCTCCCTCCAAACTGTACAGAATGGCTGGATTTTCCACTCGGCGATATTGCCCTAAATATCCAAAAATCTATAAGAACTTTTTCGCCGCGAGAGGCAGGGATCGATTCGGAGGCAGGCCTGGTCGGTCACGCCGAGGCCAGCGCTTCTCAAATATCTTGGACACCTGGGAATACTGCTGCACCATGGCTTGGTACCGATTAAGAAGCACTCGCAAGTTTAGAAAAGCAGAAGAATGTCGTGGACGTATCTCTCGTGTATCTAATAAAGTCTCGGGACGAGGGTGTCACGGGCGAATGCGCGAGAAGGGGGAAGGTGTATATCATTTTTTAGAAACTGCGATTCCTTGGTGGGATGATATCAGGAACCTTCCCTTCAGAAATGATTAGGAACGAGTCAAAAGGGACACCAGGGGACGCCTCGGCGCCGAGATGGATAACGTTCTCGCGGTGAAACAGGTCGCAATTTGAATTCCAAAGCAGCTCCCAGAGAATCTTCCTCCTTGCGCGGATGTCAAAGCGATAAATCACCTATCCCAAGTTATCTATAGCGACTCCGAGAAGTATACTCCCCTGCGATCCCTCATAATTCGTTTTTTTTTTCTTCTTCCGATTAATCTTGACCTCGTTGCGATTCTCAACGCGTTCCAGAACTCTCCTATAGCTGCTATCATTGTAACCATCTCTCCTCTATGCACCAAGGTACGCTCGACACGGGTTTGAGAAACGCTGGGCAATACGAGGAAGATTTCTGCTTCCGGTGTAGCGTTGCCGAGGTTAGGCTAGCTGACTGTAATCCGGGAAAGCTGGCATATCTATTTCCTTCAGCGTATCAGCTTTCGTGCCGTGACGGGTCACGTAGACGATAGAAGCTGCGCGAAACGAGCGAGGAGCAAGCGGATGGACCTCAAAAGAACACGAACCGCGCCGTTGCGCGTGGAAGTTTCTGCTACCTACTGTCGTGCACCGCAACATCAAAATGAACTAACGCCTTGGCAGAGAGAGACTACCCGTGTAATTGCTGGCTCGCGCTTGCGAATACTCCTGGGATTAATGCTGCCGTGTATCTTGAGACTTCACTGGGACGTGTTTAGTGGCTATGGATCTCTAGCTCGCAGGACCGAGCCAGTATGGCCGAGAAATATCCTCGGCTGGAGAATTTTGGGGCATTGGATATTAAGGCTGGGTACTAAGGTAATGGGTTAGCGAAACTCGATATCCAATATTGAAAGTATCGGGGTAGTCGGGGGTTGGGGTGCTGGAGTCCTGTGTATCAAGACAGACGGGCGCTAAGGTGTTGGAGTACTGAATAAATGGGGCATTTAAGTACGGAGACATCAAAGCATCGATAGCTTAATGTACAGGAATACCGGATTATTGCAATACTAGGTGCCTCGCATATTATGATCCGAAAATTCAAAGAGTACATTCGACTTGGAACACACCCGGCACGGCAACACTATTCTCCCTACTTTTAAAATACCCCTTAGAGAATTCAACCTTTGCTCCGCGATCCAGGCGTGATGGTGCGAACGTACCGAGGAACGCCAACGAATGCACTGTGAATAATGCGTGTCTAGTGAATATGAATCTAACGTTCTCTACGTAGTCCACTTTAACGCGTCGAAATTCGGAAGCCCGTTTCCCAATCCCGAAACGAGGCTATAGACTGGTCTACGATCCGTGGTAACACCATGGAAGCTCGGCGTGCAGGGTACGCGTATCTGACCACGATCAATCGAAGTCACAGCGCGGTACACGCTCCCGAGACACGCCTCTCTGTCTCGAGGCATGGGGCCAGCCTCGCAGGAAGCTTCCCGGGAGGCTGGTAACGGTTGCAGCTCATTTCCATCGCGTTTACCGAACCGGACCGCTGGATCGTGTCGTGGAACCACGGATCGCGTTGAAAAATCGACGCCGCCGAGCAATGTCGCGATGGAACCGCGGTGAAAAAAAAACAAGGGGTCCCAGAAGCTTTGGAGGCTGTGACGAGTCCCGGGTGACGGCTGATGGACAGCCGTGCTCCTCGGTCGATAATCGCGCCCGTTAACCTGATATATCGCGGCGGTCGTGTATACTTGATGGAAAGGCGAGTCTGGGGAACGTACCCTGCGCCTCCTTGTACTGCACGATGTAGCTGGTGATAGGCGAGCTGGCGTGGGCCGGATCCTGCTCGCTGGACGGCGACGTCCAGGCCAACAGCAACGATCTGCTGCCCTGCTCGGCCACGTGCACGTTCCGCGGGAAGTTCGGCGGCTCCTGGACCAGCAAGTGGATCGTCGCCCTGGCGTGGCCGTAGGCGTTGGTCGCGACGCAAACGTAGTCCCCCCGGTCGATGTGATTCGCCTGGATGATACGCAGCTCGGAGATGACGCGTCCAGATGACTTCGTGTTGTCTATCGTGTACCTGATGCATCGAAGAAGGGCCGTAGCCGTGATCGATACCGCGCCACGGCGGACAGGGAACGGCGGCGTGGGAACGTGATGGATGGAGGTCCTGGATTCTCTACTGTTTTTCGAACCATGGCGCGCGAACAACGCGGCGGATCCGCGGGATTTGATAGATATTTGACGAGGCTACGCGAGGAATTATTGATGAACGCCGCCCGCGCGATGCTCCAGTAATTTTGCGTGAACGAAAGTTAGCAACGTAGCCGGGGATGAACGGTGTAATTCCGTAATGAAGGGGCGCGCAGGTTGATGCTTACCAGGAAAATGTTTGGGGGAAACTGTGACGTTCAGGCATATATGTTGGGTAAATCCGAGAGAAGCGGTGGACCTAATATAAACTGGCTATTAAAACTAATATAGAAATTACTTATTTTATCAGAACAAACATATATATGTTCAGAATTTTCTGCTGATTCAGAAAAAGTGTTTGATATTTGCTTTAAGACAATAGTTACTGTAAATTGAAAATTGAAATCCCGACATCTGACCACCTCTTCCGAGGTGCCGGGAGAAATGGTTTTAGTAGTTGGCAGAGACCACTCACATAATTATTCATAGAAAATTAACAAAGGATAAAGCAAAATTATTTATGAGTGAATACAACTACAAATTCATTGATATTTAATTTGTTTACGATAAACAAGTAAAGAACACATCAAAGTAAAAGTAAACTACCTACTGGCGATTAGCCAGGCAAATGAATACAAAAGTGAGAAATAAACCAAATAAACCAAATAAACAAAAATAATAATAAAATAATAATAAAAAAATAAAAAATAAGAAGGAAATCATAACTCGATTCGATACAAATACTTTAGCTGCATTGTCCCTCTATTAAACTATCTTACTATCCCAAACATTAAATGAAAGTAAGCTTAGAAGTATATTTTAAATACGATTTTGTACACTGCTGTTTGACAGAAGAGGTTAAATGGAACCTCAATTTACCTTTTAAAGCCTATAAATCCAGAAATACACAGAAGGAAGCAAAATTACGCTATTCATTGAACTATTTGGCGTCTAGAGAAGTAATTGGCCTGTACTTTAACGCATTTTTACGTAGAGAGTCTGAAATATAGCGACTCGATCAACTCTCCGGCTCTCCCGCGTCTCCAGGATTTACCCTATAATACTTTATGGTGGGTGATCGATGCGGGTATGGGCGTGAGTTGCTCGGGATAGACCATTCGAGTCACATGTTTTTGGTAATCGATTTACTTTCAAGAGTTCCCTCGTCTGGCACAGTTAACGGGTTGTTAGACTATCACTGTAACCTTCTCCCGAAGGTTCTATTGCAAAGTTACCGCGTACCCTCTCATTTATCGAAACTACTTCTGATCCTCGAGAGCGCGATGTGTTACCCGACTAGTCTGTCTCGAGCGACTCCCGCCGTAATTAACATGTACCTTCGGTGCTCGATAGGAGATCGAGGTGTCAGTCCCATCGATCGTACGTACCGTCGGCATAAGCTTGGGAGACCAGAAGGGAAGGGGCTTGATTAATTTCGATACAAACCTAACATCGTAGTTGGGATCGACTCTGCTGTCACGCGCACGCCAACTCAGATCAAGAGGAGCATCTCCTTCGGCCTCGCAGCGCAGCGTCACGCTCTCTCCTCGTCGCACAGACTCCTGCCGCGTTTTCACCGATACCTGGGGGCCCGCTGTTACACCATTCGGGCATTAATTTCCGTCGCTTTGTTTCTGGTCGAGGAAACGCCCGGCAGTATACGCGAAGAACTATTTTAATCCCAGCTCAAGTACTCTGTCATAGCAACTGTCAAGTTTAATAGAAGACTGGGAAGGTATCAACCCTTTAAGAGACTAAAGGGCAAGTCCATGGGTATTCCCTGAATTATTTAAACCATGCTAGGTCCTTGACAAATCGCAAAAAGTATCCATGAGCTAGCTCGGGCACCTCGGGGCCGCTAATCCCGTCCCGAGGGTTGGAATTTCCCAAATACAGTTATTGGTGTCTTTAAAAATCGATGAATATGTTTAGAAATTTAAAGGAAACCAGCAGTAAGAAATCGTAGCTACACTTGCTACAGGCGTTTCCATCGACCTAACAGCCCCAGCTGGCGAACAGAAATTCGGTCAGGAAACGAAGAATTCCTGACGAGCCAATCGTGGTCAGAATCCCAAGTTCGCGAGCTTGCAGGCCGACATGGTTGCAGCCGGCAGTAACCCTCGTGTTGAGTGAATATTTTACCGTGAACCGTTAGTCGAATGAGCTTGCTGAGGCCAGGCCCGATACCGTTGCTCGCCTGGCACAGATAGAACCCAGCATGATCCCGGGACACCCGTGGAATCACCAAGGACCCGTTCCCGGCAACCCCTGCGCCCTCCGTGCCGCTGTAGCCCAGTTCTCTGTAGTCGCCTGGTGTCTCACCTGATTGTTCCAAGGGGCGGCCATTACTCGTCGAAAGCTACCCGTTACAATTACACTCATACGTCTACGGTTCGGTTATTAACGTAAGGTAGGATATAGGTACCGTCATGGATAGCCACTTTGGAGCACCAAGCTTGGAATGTAAAAAGCTCTACCGCGAATATGGTGCTACACGATTCAAATCAAACGTTCCTTGATCCAGTATCTCCCAATTCCTCCATTATTTATTCTACATTGGTACACACGGAGGTCTCTTTTTCAAATAACGAAATTTTATGAACATACCATCGACCAATACATCCCAATAATTGTCCCCGTTCGAAGTAAACGAGCCACGATCGGAGAAAAAAGAGGGAAGAATTCCGTTCACGAGCGACGCAATATAATGTTCACGATCATCGGACCGATGAAACTAATTATGCCAGGCGCTTTATCCAGAGAGGGGCTTATTGCAGGCTGAATCAGACTGCTGAAAATGTCCGGTCAGCGAAATTTCTGACGGATTCCTCCCTTGCTTCATTCCTGCGTTAAATACGCCCGGTAGGTGTAACTTAATGAAAACTACGAGCGCCGAGATCGACACAGAACTGATCCAAAGTTATTGAACTTCTAGAGCAGAAGGGAACGGATGAAACAAAGATCCGCGGTGAACGATTTCATGGTCCTTTCCCGGAGTCACTGATATCTCGTAATAACTTCCAATCGGCAAACAGATGTTTCGAATTGCGGTGCTGGGAGAATAATCCCAAGCCGAGTATTAACGCTTATACATATTCGATCGATTCAACCCCCCCAGCAAGAATCGAATCCAGCGAATAGAATTTGAAATTTCTTTCTCGATACCATTGCATTCTCTTATAAGTCTTCGCGATTCTGCGCCGTTTGTATCCGTGGCGACGGCGCTAGGAAGAATTGATGAATCCTGATAAAGTGTTCCTCGAAACACGCTTCGGCCATTAAGAGTCTCGGGGTTCGGTGTCGAGAAAGTACCCGAAGCATGCGCTCCGAGGCTTTGAATTTTCAAGTTCAGTTGTGACTGCGAAAGCTACTGATTCTTCTTAAATGGGGCAATCATAATTTTTTAATGAATAAGATGCAGATGCTTTCACGTTTCTGAATAAATGTCGCCTGGGAAAAAACTACCTATTCCTTGCGCAAACCAATAATGACTAACTAATATTAACTCGGGGCTTCCTGAAAAAGGAGGAGGAATCAATGCATCGATGCTTCCGCTTTGAAGCCTGCCTATTAAACGGCATCAAGCTGCGATCTGGGGTATAGAAAGCCGCTTCAAAGGACGACAGATCTTTCGCCTGTCATCTGACAGAACGTCGTGAATTCTTTTATACAGAAGGGATTTCCCGAGGTAGGCGGCTTTGCCGCGAAAGAGGAAACCGTAAGTCAAAAATAATAAGCGTGAGTCTATATAAAATGCAGATATTTGATACGAGATAAATATCTAAACACTCCAACAAATAGAAATTCATGGGAGAACGGTGGGAGCTTGGAAAGGGCACCTAAACTCCGAAGGAACAGAAGGAGCCGTACAAAGACTAATTACGATTCTCCACACGAAGCCGAGCAGCGGATGGCTGTCGCGTTTCGCGACCCAGACAGCGAAATGGGAGGCGTTTTTCAGGTAGGGGCCAGAGGAAGTTCTGTCGCAGAGGGAGGCTGGCTACGAGGAATCGTGACTTACCGATCGATTGCTTCCAAGTCACGGTCGGAATGGGGAATCCTTCAGCCTGACAGGCGATGGAGACGCCGTGACCTACAACGGCGTTCTGGTCGATAGGTTCCACCGTCCACCGCGGGGGCACTAAAAATACGATCCAATTGGCTTAAGATCTTCCAGCTCGCCGGTTCGCGCCTCGGACGAGCGTTTCATCCGGTGCCCGATTCTGGCCAGATCCTCGTCGTCGCGACGATCCGTTCCTCTGTGCCCGGAGACACGACTCCTGCCGTCAATTACGGCACTCGCGCGCCCTTTGTCCGCCTGTTTCGCCGCACTGCTTCGACCGTGATCGAGATCTACCTAGGACGCTTTTCGTTCCGCGTCGACAATACCTCGTTCCGCTGCACGAAACATCTGGGCGTTTTTGCGCGAGACACGGGTAGAATTCGAAACTTCGTTTCTGGGGGTTAAATTGAGCTGAAAGGCAGGTCTGTCGTCGGGTGGATCCTTCTGGGACAGATTTGACTCTCCATTAGGCGTGTCAATAGGAAAGAACGAGGAAGGGAATGGGATTTGTTGGGGAGATTGTACGGGGTGGTTATTTGGCGCTGTACGGGGTGGGGCGTGATATGTGGCGACAGGGGTTGATAGTTTAGGTAAACATGAATCGGTAATATAGGATACACTTATCTTGTACGAGGTTTTGTTCCGGAAGAAATCGATTTGCAAGATTCAGGTGGAATGTCTGACTGTTACTGGGTATTACTACTTGGAGGCTAGTGTTTGTAAGGGCTGAGAGCTTTACGCTTGGAATAATCGTCTATTATGTGCCTAATCCGAAGAATTCTATTGTATTACCTGAATAGCACAGTTAAAGCTTACAAAGGCGAGCCCGCAAGTAGAAATATCCGAGTAATAGTCAGACACGTGCACCAAGTCCCGCCCAGTTCCAACGGAACTTTCGAAACGATTTCCCCGAAAAGAGGGCCTCCTACGAAAAAAATTCACAACACATTTTCTATTGATATTCCCACGAGGTTCGACCCCGTTTCCGGCTGCACCACGAATTACGTCCCATCTCGTCGGTAACGTCACAGTTCCGGGAGCAACGCAAAGAAGCGTGTCAGAGTGCGCTGCCCTAAATATCCCGAATGACAGAGCCGCCTTTAAAAGAGATATAGGATTGTTCTCCCCCAGAGGTGAAGTACGAAATGTTTGACGTTGATGACGGACACGCGCCACGAAGATCAATCAATGCGTCCCGTTCATCGTTGGACGCCGACTGACGCGAAAGATCATTTCTTGTCGGACTAATTAGCCATTGTTCCCCTGAACGGCGGCCGTCAGAGGCGGAATATCGAACGACGAGGATCCGTACCAGAGCTAGGCTCTCTCGATCCACTACTGTTTTTACTGTCGCGTGTTGCTGTTGTATATAGATTACGTATTCGTGTTGTGAAACGCATGCATCTCCAACGGGTTCGATGTACTGCATACTTACGCATCGCTAAGTGTGTAAACAACAACGTGTCTGTGTGTGTCTGTGCGTGTGTCAACAAAAACCGATACACGGTGTCTGTCTCTGTGTGGGCATGGACTTTACTTGAATTGACGATGTCGTATCGAAGGGATGGAAACGCTTACTTGTCCGTTAGTCTCGATGAAAAAAGGAACTAATTACCAGGAGAACTTCGAGCAGCAAATCAAATGAACGAAAGAATGGCGACAGTGTGGAAGACCTGTTACAAAAGAGAAAGGAAGGATCGTGCATTCCGGACGGGGAAGAATGACGTGCTCACTTGCGGGCGGTAACGTAGTCGTAAACGGAGTAACCAAAATTGTTTCCGTTAAAAGGAGCGTTAAAGTGGCAGACGTAATGGAAAAAAATAACGCCATTGATGAGAAATAAAGGGAAATGATCGATCGTGCTTGTCAAATAAGGGGAGCAGTATTGATCAGAAAAATTGTATCGGATAAAGTATACGGTGGTTGGGAGTAACGTGTCGCATGCAAGAGATCGTTATTCAAAGAATATAGGAAACACGGCAGGCATCATTCCAAGTAAAAAAGATGTGAAATAGTTAAATATAGTAATGATCTGAAAGGTAGTAATTGGAATAACAACGTACGAACAACGCAAACCTATCTCAAAAAACGTTACTGGTAGAATCATTACGAAGAGAAAACACGCAGAAACTCGAGGCACACAGCAAAATGTAAATATTACTTTCAACATTCTTCCATCGTCATTCCAAGTTGCTCGCATGTATAATAGACTGAAAATGGAACCAAAGGAAGAAGATAAAATAAATTGTATTACAAATTAAAAATAAACTGCACGAGATACGCACGAACCAGAAACGTTAACTACGCGAACGCATGCGTTACATCTGTCACAGACATATTTGTTGCATTGCACGAGCACAATTAGTATCTCTCGGTACACGAAACCGCTACAGAGAAACAATCAAAGAAGAGTGGATGATACTCTAACTAATATGAACGCGCGACAACGAACAAAAAAACCTAAACCAACGAAAATTAACGCAAGATTCGAAAGGAATACAAGAACAGATCATCTAGTCTCTAATCGAAAACCCAAAAGAAACAAAGAAACAAGTCAGCTGACGCTCGACTCTCGGGATCTACGTCGAACTTTCTCAATTGGCAAAATGCTGATGATCGTGATGATGTACAGTAAGTAACAATGAACAGAGAAACGTAAATTAAAGGTAAACAACAATGAAGGAACACTAGCGGTCCTTCCTATTCTTCCCTTCGTTTATGCCTTACCGACGCTCGTCGACGTGCTCGACAGGGCGATGATCTTAATTCGCCGATGCGGCAGAGAAAGGTAGTGCTCGCTTTCGGTCTAATTACCACGAACGAAAGAAACGTGTCCTCGAATTCAGTTCTTAGCATGCATTCGGAAAAATCAACGAAATTGGATCACGCGCTGTGCGGCTTTTGCCTCCCTAGAAACGAAACTTGTTCGCCTTATATTGTCAGTCGCACGTGATAGAGTACCCATGGACTTTCGGTTGTGTGCTACGGCCTATCGGGTGGTGTCTTGTCCCTTTCCCATAGCCGTTAATTGCTTCGACGCGAGAGCGCTGCCGCCCTGAAGAGGATTGGAGTAGCGGTGTCGTGTAACGAACGAGTTTCGACGAGTTCGTCTCGCTCGCGACATTCTGAAAAATTCAACGCCCGTCGAAGACTGGTATCGCTTGGAAAGGTACGCTTCCCCGTTCGACTATCCAGCTCCTACGCGATCCGATGGAATAGCAGCGCGGATCTCTCGGCATTCGAGGGAAACGATCCACCGCAGACCCGGTAACCTGAATTTGGCTACCTGGCATCGAGTCTTCCGCAGACCCCAGATGACTGGAATAGTTAGGATCACTTGGGTGGCTGGAGCAATGCTGCTGGAATGATTGTTTCAAGCTCCCGGTGCTTTTTCGCGCGTTCCTCCGCGAAATTGCAACGGGGACAGAGGTTCTCGAGTCCGGGGAACAACATTTTCGCAGCGTGGATATATTGCTGTCCCCCGCTGTTTGCCGTCCATTATTCCCGATGAAAGAAGTCGACGACAAAAGGGGCTTCGACGCAACCCGCGCCACGAGCAAACACAAAATTCCCGATAAAAGGCGCGTCGCCGACGAACGTAAACCTGTTGCGTAACACGACCGCGGCCCGCTGATGAACACGGCAAGGGCCCAAGGGCGGGGAAAGGAGGCTGTGAATCTCGCAGAGCCGTTTCACGGTTTGGCTGCGGTGTTTTCGCGCGAAGGGCTCCGGGGAGAAGCCGATTCGTATTCGGGCTGCGTATTGTCGAGGCCTGGAACTTTGAAGCGGAATCGCTCGACTTGCCAAGCTATACGGAGAAACTTGACGCTTAATTATTTACGGGCGCAATGGAGGTGGCGGAAGTTTGGAGGAGCACGATGGGTTCGAGCAACTGTTTTTAAACGTCCAACTTTCAAGAAGCGTCTAAACGCTCGGTCGAGATTAACCGAGCTCGTGGAACCCGCGCAGACCTTTTGGTGGAGTCTGTGTTCCATTTCAGATAGATAAAGTTCCCTGGCTTGGAGGAAACGCGTTAGCATAGCGATACTACGTAATCTAATAGGGTATTGTGAATTGTGGTTAACGATGGTTCGAAGAATAAAGATTCCATTCTATCAGGCGGGACTTTTCATAAGCCTTTCAGCAACGATCAGCAAATAGATTAAGCGAACCTCCTTCGATAGACTACTTTATCTCCACGGTCCTCCAGGGAGGCGAAATATTTCCACTCCCTTTTCCAGGCGACGCTTCCATCTTGAAATGGCTTTCGAATGACGAGCGGTGCGCGTCGTTTTATAGACATTAGGACACACGTATCCGATAACGGGTAATGCGTGGTTGGTCGCGTGCGCGTTTATCCGAGCACCGCTACCGTTTCCGTTTCCGTTTCAGCTACCCCTTCCCCCGATGTTCCAGGTGGCTGGGGACGTTGCCCGATTCCAGGACACCCCGGATATACTACAACGACGAGGCAGAGCCGGCTGCCCCGCTATAATAATGGCAAACAAATGGGAAGTCAGGTGTTTCTTATCGTCCGCGCGATGCTCCGCAAGCTTCTTGCCCGTTATCGTTCTCACCGCCAGGGCCATTGTTGCCGTTATCGTTTCGGACGTTCTGCTGATCGGCGGAAATCGTGCACCCCATTTTCCGATCAATTGGCCCCTGTTTCGAGAGGCTATCCGCCTATTTCCGAAGTCGAATGGGTTCGCTCTGCACGAAGATACTAGATGTGACTGAATTTTGCTAGTTTCACTGTTTGATCTTCGGAGCCGAGTAATATCGAGTCTCCATTCTGTGCCGCTTTATTCGACAGAACGATGGAATACGCTGATTTCCAGAAAAAACTCCGGTGTGGTTGAGAATTCGCAGTTTCGACTGCTCGCGAAATTATTTCGCGGCTAATGAGCCACCTACGCGGCATTGTTCCGTTCATGGATCGTATTTTCGAGGGCAGATTGGACGGAAGGGACTGTGAAAATAGTTCGTTAGCGGGACAAAACGTTCCCCGGGCGTTATTTCAGTGCACGGGGAACGGTCGACAGTCGTCGATCGAAATAAAAAAAAAAAGAACGATATCGAAATCACGACGTACGCGCTCTACGTTTCACGGGGCCGCGTCGATTCGCAAGCTCTAAACGCGTATAACACGAATTTACGGGGTAGTTTTTACGGGCCCCTGACCCGCGGTAAGCCAGATTCTAGTGAATATGAATGGCGGGTAGAACATTATACCACGAAACCCGAGGACGTGTCACGATCCTAATACACCCGACATTTGCCCGCGGTGCTTGGAGCATAGAGAACGCCCCGCGCGGTCCGCCTCCCCACGGGCTTTTTCTCGTTTCCTCCTCTGGCTGCTCTCCTGGATTCATCCACAGGGGGGGAAGAAAATCAAGCGTAATGGGTTCTATCGTTATCATAAGAAGTCGTCTTCGGGTAACGAAGATCAACGCGACACAGTCTCTGCTTCTATTCTCCGCGATGCGCGCCATCCACTCGCTATCATTATTTATTGCTACGCCGCTCCTCCAGGAGCATTACGCGTAAATAGTCCATAATTTAATTGCCAGGATGGCTGAAACGACCCGATGCAACTCCGCTTTCAACGAGCTTCCTGTTGTCGAGACTTTCGAACGACTCGGCAGACCCGTCCCCCATTCACGCCAAGATTGCAAGTGATTTAGATTCGATGGCGGTCCGAGGATGTCGCCGGCGACTTTCGAAATCGTCGGACGGCTCGGGAACTTCTTGAAAAGTCGCATTACCACGCCACCTCGAAACTCGAAACTAATTTCCCTGCGCTCGCAGTATTATGCCCTCGCGGGAGCCCCGATCCCGACCGTCGGGGAAACTTCCACCCCCGTCGGAAGAGGAGCAGGCTCATAGAGCCGTTCCAGCGAGGAACAGAGGGAGACGTCGCCGTTCGGAGGAAATGAGCATTCGAGCCCGGGAATGTGCTCGTTGGAAAAACCTGTTCATCGTTCCACGCTTAACTCGGGGGAGAGAGGGCAAGCCTCGATGCATGCGCGGGAAGAACTGTAGTTGGAAAACTGTAATTGCGATCCGAGTAGCGCAAGAATATCGTTAAACATCTGCAACGAAAGTTGGTTTGTACAGGCATCTGCTTGGGACCTGCTTTCGGAAGCACTCGAGTATTTGAGCAGCTATAACGCGGGGGATTGTTTGAACTTGGAAGTGTTCAGGGTATCGCGGACTCCCTCGACGTGTCGTTAGAAAGACGCTGATTAATGGAAACGAGAATGCACCGCGGTTCAGCGACCTACTCCACTACCATTCCTCCGCATTAATTCGCCAGGGAGGCGGGTTAGTCGCCGGGCACCCAAGTTTCGCGTCAGCGAGCACTGTCGAACTTGAAAAAGTTTCTCCATCGACGAAAAAGTTTCCTCGAAATGCTCTTCTGGACGATAGTCTCCCGCGAGCGTCACAGAGCGATTTTCTATCGGATACCCGGACAGATTCTAAGTACACCGCTCCGTCGAACTTAATCCACTCGAGGAACAGTCACCGCTGAAGGATCGCGAAAGATCCAAGAAGATGGGTCCGTGCTTATGTAAGGAAGGGAAGCAGGTACTGAAAAGAAGCTGGGTCACCGAAAGCGCGTCGCGAAACCGATATCTATCGAAACTACACCGTACTCCAATCCTTCCCCATGGCTACACGATTTTCTGTATGCCGTATTATGTATTATATACACACCCGTGTATATATGCATTATATATACATGAGGGCTCGCGCGTCGTGATCACTCAAAGTACTGTCTCGATTAATTACTTTCTCGAGGAATGGCTTTTTATGGACTCTCTTAAAACAGTCGATACAGGGAACGAGATGATAGAAATGAAAAGATGAGAAAGTCGCATCGAGTATTTTATCAAAACGAGCCCGAAGAATTCATTTCTGGAGAAGGTAATTCGAATACGCTATTTCAAGTGGACACGCCGCGCATACCACTCTGTACACGCGCGCACGCACACACACGCAGACAGCAGACGAGTACGTATCGCCGCTCACGGTCTTATGTACACAGGCTCTTACAGCTACCATGTCGATTTTTGTTCTTGCTGGTTTGTGACACCAACCAGCAACGGAGAGGCTGGTCGAGTATTCGGCCAGGCCAGCGACGTTGCTGATCTGGCACGTGTAGTTCCCGCTGTGCCCAGCGCTGACGTTATTTATCGTCAGGATGCTGGAAAACGGCGGATAGTCGCTTATCTGTATGTTGTTGCCCGTGTGGAAGACGACCGACGAGGTGGACGTGGACGACGACGAGGACGACGACGACGACGACGATGCACCGTCACCGGGTCTGACCTGAATCGGTTTCTCGTCCATCAACCACGTGATGTTGAACGGCTGGTCACCCTGGCTCGTGGTACACATTAGCTGTGTCCTCATCCCCTCCGTCACACCGTTCTCGAAATAAAACGGCGAGATCCGCGGTGGAACTATAAACGTGACGTGTGATAATAGTTGGTATGTACCTGCATGCCGCCACTAACCGCACTCCTATACGCGTATCTCGGCCATAGATGACACTCTCGATTTCGTTTCCTAGTTTTTTTTTTGTCATAGGTAGTTGTTATAGGTAGACTGAGGGTGGTCAGGAGGATGGTGAGGGTGACGGGGCGAGTCGCGCTCCAAGGGGAACGTACAGCGTCGTTCGACGATGAGACTTCTCTGCGCGTCACCTTCGTTAGTTTCGAAGTGGGTGCTTTGATCTACGATCGTGCAAGAAGATTGGGGCCGTTCAGTTTAGAAAACTCGCAGACAGGAGCGAACCGGAATGTCCCGCGACGTAACCGAACCGGGGAATAGTGGTCGCCGTCAATCGAAAGACGCCGGAACGGAACAGCCCACCGAGATAATTACATCGAAATCGAGGGACTCCGCGATACCCCGCGTCCGAACCGGTGGCGAGTTAATAAATCTTCTTCAACAAATGTCTGAAAATTAACATTAAAATACGACGCGGGGATACAAACTGCTGCGCGTTCACTCCGTTTCCGAGAACGAAGGGAGCGTAATTAATGTTCCCCTGGGCGGCAACAACGCTCCAAAACGATCTGCAAAAAGAAGCACCGTTTTCCGTAATACAGCTCGTATTGCCGTAACAATGAAACGTGAGTTTCACGTTTTTCTCCGGCAAGCGGCAGCGATTCCCCTGCGCTCCTCGAAGTCTCATCGGTGAAACGAGAACGGGAGGTCACGGGGCGTGAAATGCGAGATCTCTTTCACCGTTTAAGCAGCGTCGTTCGATCGCGCCCGTATGCCCTCCGCTAGAATGGGGACGCGAACGTGTGTACGTACGCCGCGCCGTTCCACTGTCCGACCAAGCGCGGGTCTAAGCTACTTGGCGCGGGCGAAACTGTAGCCAGGCTGTCCCTCGTTCTGCGAACGAAGGAAACTCGATAGCAGGGCGCCGTTTGACCTTCGTCCCCGTGTTTCTGCCTTCGTGACCTCCCGACACGGGCACAGGACAGGTGCAACTCTCCCTCGCCAAAGCCAGAGCCCATGAAAAATGGCGGCAAGGCCATAAATATTCGGTCGCGGGCGTATACACGCGACTCGCCGCCCGGAAAATGAACATTTATGACCCGTAGTAACTGCTAATGTCGGCCAATGTGTCTTTACGAGGCTGCTGGCCAGGGAAGTTGCTGGTAAGCCGACCTGCGCGCGATGATACGGGCGTTCAGAGACGCTGCTCGGTTTCTAGACGAACAAAACTTCGCAACCTGTGCCCCGCTGTTCGCTCACGAATGGCGTCGACGCGTTTTCTCGATAAAACCAAGCTACCGAGGAGGTGAGACTTCAAGTGGAACATTGGTTCTTGCTTCTGTATTTAAAATTGCTTGACGTTTAGTTACTTACCCGGGGCTCTATGAGACGACGTGAGGATTAGAAACCGTAACGAGCGAGAGAACTAGCTGGGACGAAGGGACGCGAGGGATCTTGACTTTAGTTGCGTTGCAAAGAGATAGAACTGCGGGCACCGGCAGAATTCAAACGTAATTGTCTCATCGAGCGCGATAAACTAGCCGCGTCGAGGTCGCTCGCATCGGTTTCGTCCCGTGTACGGATTCACTACAGTCCCAACGAGATTACTTTCAGTGACGATGATAATGATAATGAGAACGATGAATATTACACAGATCTCGAGCGAAACATAGCATATAGTCCTGGTGAAAAAGAAACTGCTCTACAAAAGGTGATAGTGAGATAAGAATAATAACTCGGTTCCAGAGTCGGTGAAATAACGTGATCGTACGATACAACACAAATAGAAAATATCGATAGAGCAACAAAAGGTGATACGGTTCATTCGTGACGGGGCAAAAGAGATGGGGCACGACTCCTACTGGATCGTGCGAGCGTGTCTGCTTAAACAGCGATTCCGTACGACGTTGCAAAAGGTTACCATAAGAGATGAATATATGAGCAAACGGTGGGTGATATATCCAATGAATGATAAAAAATATACATTACGTGTACTTCTCGAATGATACGTTAATGCTGAACGATGCATAATACACGGTGGTTGCGCCAAGTGATTAAAAACCAGTAGTACGAAACGTTAAACGTTCACGGTGGAAGCGATCTCACGCTGTGACATCGAGCCAGGCGACATCCCGCGGCGTACCCGCTGCAAAATTAAACGAAAAATCCTAATCCGACACGCTGGATCTCGGTTTAATTTTGCGACGGTCTGCTCGAAACATCCACGAAGAGAGAATTTCAACCGCGCCCGTCTGTATTCTTTAAAAAACGGGACAGACAAAGAGAAAGAGCGAGAGAGAGAGATGGGCAGAGAGACAGAGAGAGAGAGATAGATAGAGAGAGAGAGAGAGAGTGGAATTTTTTATTTCGGCGAGCGAAATTTCCAACAAGCGCTTCGATGTCACAGATAAATACGATCTACGAACATACTTGGCCGACTTAGTTCGATACACACTAAAAGAAAGACGTTCGTACAAACGATAGTAGGTACGTGAAACACTGGCAAGATGATATCTTACACATACATATATATATATAGAGAGATATAGATACATATACGTATCAAGAGTACCCGTATAGGTAAATCTGATCGAAGCGTGCAATTAGGCGTGCATATAGAACAGCGTGCAGGATCACAAAGAGTGTACAAAGACAGAGAGAGAGAGAGAGAGAGAGAGAGAGAGAGAGTGAGTGTGAGTGAAAGCGAGAGAGAGAGAGAGAGAGAGAGAGAATGGAGGATATCAAAATCGGAAGTAAGAAATTGAAAATTCACAGCACGTCGAGACCCGGGACACCGTTCTCTCGGGCCAAGGGATCGTTTCCGCGATTCTGGCCGACGACAATCTAAATTGAAATCTAATAATCCACGACCAAGAGCGCCGTGGCACGTTCCGCCGCGATAGGCATCGTCCTTGCCATCGCGAATATTCCAGTTGGGGCAAAGAAAGGCCGTGCAAAACGAAACCTGTTCACAAATTAAACGCAAAGTCCTCGAGGACTCGGGTCTCCCTGGTCGAACGTGCTGGATGGGCGTGCACATTGGACTAGCATGTAGCAGAAACAGGTCGCGTCGAATGACTTCGGACTTGCTCGTGGCGATCTGTCCGGTCCGAGATCATCCTCGACGATCATTCAGTGTACTCTTGTGCTTAAGAAACTCGACTCGCGAACGACGACAGAGATGTCACGGTGGAAGGATCGCAGAATGGATACGGCCCGGCGCCCGTCTCGCATGAATTTTCCAAGCAGGCGAATGCCCTTTGAGTCGGCCGCGTAGAAACAAAACTGTCCCTTTTCCGCGGCGGAGAACGGGAAATTGATCACGCGACGATGCACCCGGTCGAGGCTGGCTGATTGATCGATCGCCGGCCGCCGTAGCACCGCTGTGTGTTTCCTTACCGACCGATCAATCAGCTACTTTCCAGGGCGAGCATACACTCCCTTCGAGCTGGAAAATCGCCAGTCGGTCTTTATTACGTTCCCGTGAATCACGAGTCGCGAGGGGTGAACCGGCGGCGCGGATATTCGAGACGTTCCACGCGCCAGCCAGCACCTACGACGTATTGACTTGAAACTCTACTCGCGGGTACTCCATTCCTCAAATTGTTCTACCGAGATCGAAGGGACAACTGTGCGTCTACTATTCGCACCATCCGAGAAGTACCATTCCAAGCACTGTAAGACGGCGCAGACAGTCAATACGTCGAGACACCGTGGAACGTGTCGCGTCGATACAGTGACGAGGTAAACGTCAGGTTGCGTGCAATAAACGTCACGTTTCGGCGACGTATCGAGGCATGCAGATACGTCGAGATCGATGCTAGGAAAAGGAGAAGATCGAAGGGTAAGAGCCGCGTAAAGGGGATGAAGGGTCGCGAAGAAGACGGGGTTTGGACAGCTCTGTCGCCGTGCAGCGTGAACGAAGAAGTACACCAACGGTGTGCGTTTACCGTTGACGTGAAGGAGTGCAGAATGAGCGACGGTGGCAGCGCCATTGGCCACGCGACAGGTGTACGTGCCATTGTGCGCGGGTGCGATCGTGCTAATGCTCAGGGCGCTGGTAAAAGCGTCATATTGCCGGACGGTAATGGCCTTTCTCGGGGAACGGCCCAGTTCGGCTTGACCGTCGGCCTTGGGGCCCCGCTTGGGCCCCTTAATCGCGTCCCCAGGACCCGCCTGGCCCTGCACGCGGCCATGGCTCGACGACGGAGCATCCTGCGACGTCCTGATCGTCTCTATCGGCACGTTATCTTTCAGCCACGTGAACGTCAGTGGCAGATCGCCAGTCACGACCACGCACTGTACGCTAGTACGGTCCCCTACGTTTAAATCGCGAGCAAAACTGAAAGGCGTGATTTTAGGTGGCACTGAAAGAACAATACAAAGACAAAAGGTGGCATTCCAGTCAAAGCGGTTCAGAACGCTAGAGAAACGCGTCTTTTCTTTTTCAAGAAACGGGGCAACTGGGTGGACGGAGTCTCTGGTGGTCAGTGGAGGAGATAACCAGGGTGGGTGGATAGAACAGGTAGAGCGCGCACATCGAACGGACGGTCGTAATCGTCCGACCGAACCCTGTCGGATGCCCTAGGATCGATAAGCATTTCGGGAGACGTTGATTACGGCGCGGTAAGTATTTCATCGCTGGTCAGATTTCCATGGGGGAAACTTGCCGGCATTAACGTTTAAGCCGGCCAAAGTTTCAAGTTCCAGCGGACTTTCGAGGCACCACGAGACACGGCACAGATCCGTGCATCCGACAAGCGGTGGTCAAGAGAGAGGCGAGTTCGTAGGACACTCCACGCGACGCGCGCGATCAGGATTCGCGAAAGAGGGTACCTATATTGAGAGCGTTTAGGAAACTTTAGGTAACTCCGATGCGCCGAACGAGAACCCGGGTTTGCTTAATGAAACCGTGGCCAGGTCAAAGGCTGCACATATTGTGCTGCTTGTAATTACGGCAACGTTAATTAAATTTCCATGCGCCGTCCCGCGCGTCACTAAATTAAATCTATAACATACGCGCTTTGAGAAAGCTTCAAAGAATATTTTCTTGCTCGCCAAGCGAGGGGGTGGTGTTATTAAAACGCCTCGCGGTCGTACGGAGTGTCCTAATGCGCGGCGTGTAGGTAAAGGATATCGTTTTATTGCGGTTGTCTATATATAAACGGACAGCTTGAGAGAAAGAGCGCGCGGGCCACGGACATCGCTGCTTGCACCGTGTTCGTTTCCTATCGACGAAGTTGCTTTATCGGCAATCTTTGAAATTGTACTCTCCGCGCTTTGTACGCCTTTCTGCTTGTCTCGCGCCACCGTTCTCCTCCCGATAGTAACCGCGTAATGCGCTTCTTTCCATTCAACTACTCAGCGATAAAGCGTTTTTGGGGAGCGAACGATTGATATTTAACCGCGAATGGAGTGGATAGCTTTCCACTTTGCTCCGTGCGGGGAACGCAGAGGGTGCGCGGAAAATTCCTGAAAAATGGCCCCTCCGAGCCGCTCGCGTTAATGAACTCCGCCCGATCCTCGATTTTTCGGTTAAGGACGCCCCTCCAGCGCGATCGGCTCGGGCCGACAAGCTTTCGCAATTAATTCCCAGCACGGACAAGCCGATCCGCGAGCGTACTCCAAAATCCGCCGCGTCGATAAAACGGCGGACGCACGCGAGACTTGCACGGCTACGGGCGTTTTCCCGCGAAAGGGAAAACAATCAATCGAACAGCACTTCGATTGATTGCTTTCGAGCCCCGCATAATTCGGCCCGCGGCCGTACAAATACCGGCGGTTGCTTTCCACCCTTCAATTACGAAAATTGCCGATAAAATCGCGATGATTCCGGGTAGCTGGAACGCCGATACGAAGAAGCGAGGTTCGCGGCCCGCGGCAAGAAAGAAACGGCGACTGAGTCACGTAATAGAATATCGATGCTTCGACAACAGCGTGTTTATGTACAAGTGCGTGCACGCGTTCTTGGATGCACGGGGCGTACGTTTGTAAGGCTTCGGCGGTATTAAATCTCTGTGTGGATGACAAGGTTCGTTCTAAATATAACGCGGCATCCTAACTAGCATAACTAGGTGGATGGTATATAAAATCCCTCTTTGGATTCTGCAGCGTAAAAGTAGTGAAAAAGGCCTGGTATCGTTTTCACGCAAAGTACCTTGACAGTCAAAGCGTTAGAGACGTAGCGGGCGGAGAACTTTTCTGCAACGCGACCGCGGCGTTCGAAAGGCCGATCGATCTCCATCGCGCGGGACAAAGGTGGCATCGTACTACAGGAAGCGATACGTCAGAAGTCCGTTTAGCCTCGAGTAACTTGAGCGAACGATTTTAAACTTTCGATTGCAAGACACTTTCAATTAGCGAAAGCAACGTGTAATGACACCCGGCGCCGGAGGGAATGCAATTTCATGCGCTGAGAGGATTCATTGAACGACTCGATAAATATGAGCGGCACCTGCACGGGAGTCGATATTAAGCTGCTCGCCGATATTTTTCGCGTTACCAGTTATTCCTGTCCCGAGGGTAGGGGGGGCGAAAGCAGCCTCTTTTGAGCCGATATAACGACGGCGAACGTTCTCGGTTGACGCGCGGGGCGATTAAACCGTTGCATACTGCTCTTTCCTGGTCGCCCCGTGCACCCAGTGCACCCTGTGCACACGTACAGCGGCCCGGTACCTACCCAGATAGTGCGTGGTATCGCCGCCCTATGAATTTTTATGTACAAAAGTACACGTACACGGAATATAATATACAGAGCAGTTAGGCGAGCGCGTGCAAGGACAGATGCTTGAGCGATGCAGTGAAGTGCTGTGCTCTGGTGCGTGGGTTCGTTCGCGAGTGTTGTCAAACGCACGGATATCCGGTGACGCACATAGATAGAAGAGAAAGAGAGAGTAGAGAGGCAGAGTAGAAAGATAGGTAGACACATACACGCCACACGTACACACCGTACCGCACATGTGTGTACGATCGTACACACGTTGCACCCGTCATCTATCTGTTCGCGATAAGGGTTGCTCGACAAAAGAAATTTATACAGGGTGCCCCATGGCTGCTGGCGCAACGGGGGAATAGATGGCTCTGTACCCAGACATAAGTCGAGGCTTCCGTTTCCAGAGGAATTACTTTCTATACTTGTCAAGTTTGCGTGCGGTCCACTGTGCACTCACTCGATACGTCGCTTGCCAAATCGGGTTTGAAAAGACTCCCCCAGAGAACAAGTATTTAGCGTATTCACCATGAAAATCTCTGTTTTGTATAATCGAATATTTAAAGTCTGAAAATCACACGCCTGTCACGCGAGTGGGATTGACAGGGCCCCATAGGAGACACAGGTGTCATTCGTTTATGCGTGACGATAAATCTTGCTTCGATCTCTGCTTCCCTTCTATCCACACGATTATGTACAGTTAACAAATCAAATGCACAGATTCGAAACCACCTCCCTGGAAAGCAATTCCCAATAGAGAAAGATCCCCTTCCAATATAGCCATCGAATTCCCCCCCTTTGCATCTCCTGATCGAAGAAATTTCCAGATCACCGCGAGTGTGACTTCTGAACGGATGATATCGCATCGCAGAGAAGCATCCCGCGTATACGCGAGTAAGTGTATCGTGTGTTCCCTTTGATTGTCTCCTCCTTTGCTCTAGCAGCGGATCCAGTGGTGTAGGAATAAGGCGGCTCTACCCCGTGCACGGTAATTAACGGCTCGTAACGCGGTCACGTCGCGGACGGGGTAAATAGAAACCGACGAGGGTGAATAATTGTCTCCCGCCGGTGGATTAATTAGCCTTGCTGCCGCAGAGATTTCCGATTCCTTTCGATCATCGACCCATTGTCTCGTGCGATTCGATTCCCCTTTGTCGGGTTACCGTTTCATCCCCTTGTTCCACTCGTGGAACGGACTCGACGAAGCTCGTGCTAAGGGAAACGATCGAATTAGACACGGAAGATCTGTTCTAACGGACTTCTCGCGACATTCGAAATGGATAGTAGTAGGACTTTCTACTGCTTTCATGGGGCGTCGCGAGAATGGTGTACCTACTCCACTGGAACGCGCGGTAGAGGATCCTCTGAAGCAACTTACTGCAAGTTCTCGAATTTTTTACAAGTTCCGCCGCACTCTCCCAGCTTTAAAGTCATAGGCAGGGTTCCCTGGATTTCCTCGCGAGGCAGCGTCGATTAAACTACGGGGATCGCTCGCGAATTGCTCGCCTGATATCGTGTTTACTTTGGAATCGAAAAATAAGGTGAAAAAATGTGCGCGCGAGACGAAGAAACGCATTGACGAATTATCTAAGTTATTTCCAGCGGATGCTTGCTAAAGGGAACGCTAGAATGACGATGAGTGGCTCGTCGTTCGCGGCACGGCTGTCTCCAAAATTTGCACACCGAACGGTAAATCGAGAAACACGAAGCAATGCTGCCTCGCTGCGACTAATCCCACCCAGCGATAAACAATGGAGAGCACGGAATGCGCTCCGTAAACCTAATACAGAAACATTTCGTATCGAGGTGAATTTGGCGGCACGCTTCATACACGCCACGACATTGCGCATACACGAACCTGTAATTAATATGCGATTGCCTGGGGAATGGAAAATCTCGAGGGAGGGGATGGTGGGATAACGTACTCAACGAAGGAATTATATAACCTCGCGTTCGCCAACGCCGTGAATGATCATTCGCCGGCGCCAATCATCATCCTCGGCGCTGTTTCGAGAGGATTCTATCGGGATGGAAAAGTGTCCGTTAGAGATCTGTGTCTGGCAAGTTTCTGGAGTGAACTGTCGAAAGATGTACTAATTCGTGTCTCTCCATATCATTTTATTATACAACGATCATAGACCAATGACAACTTTAAACACGAAATTAAATCACTATCATAGAATATGAAATATTGCCGTAACTTGTTGCTTTATGACTGCCGCGATCTGCTATCGATTCCAAAGCTTGCCAGACATAGACCGTATAATAAATTCTCGACTAATCGAATCATACGTGAGCGACAGAGTCCAGACGACTCGACGAATCGACTTGGCCCGACCTGTAATTCCTGTAAAAGACCAGTATCGCGAAATATTTGCTGTTTGCTCACTCACCTAGGACGCGTACCTCCACCGATCTGTGAGAAGTGAAATTATGCTTGTTCTTGGCGGTGCAGGTGTACGTGCCCTCGTCGGCAGCTCGTTGCACGGTATCGATGAACAGACTGCCGTTCGCCACCCTCTGTCTCATGTTGGTGGGAAGCTTCACTCCGTCTGGCAACAACATCGCGAACCAATATACATGGGTGCACCTCGTCATCGTGGGTGATTGAAATTATAGAGGGAAATCAGCTTCCCCGTGTATACGGTATAAATCGTTTTTGTACGTACAATTATCTCTAGCACTTTCGAAGCTTCGAGAATGTATGTCGATGTGAAAAGTAAAGTACAAAGAATGTAGGTATTTAGGTTTTCGACGAAGAAGAATATTTTCTCTCACAAATCAAGTACAGGCTACATGGAAACTTTCTCGTATCTTCGATGCGATATAACGTAGCCTGGTGCTTGTATGCTAATTGAACTGCCACAGACGCGAGCCCGACTTTAATTACTGGACGTATGTAACTGACAATGAGCCAGAGACAGGCAGGAATGGGGTGAAACGGAAATAAAACACGTTTACTCACCTTTCTCCCAAATTATCGATTCAATCGGATAGCCGGCAACCGGGCATTTGATGTGGAACTGTTTCCCAGCGACCGCCGAAACTGTCGACATGGGTCTGACGTATGGCAAGCCTGCGATTGACAAGCAATAAAACATATATTTCCAGTAATTTCCAGCGCGCGCGGGAATGTGGCTAGTGCTTTTTCGTGTTTTCGCAGACTACAGGACCGGGGGAACGCTATCGCTCACAAAGGCGAAGATTATTCACGATCCCGTTTGCTTTTATCTCTGCCGCTGGCTCACTTCGCAAACGCTCACTTTACACTAAGCTCTGTGTTGCTACACTCAGTTAAAATATGTGCAACGCGATGCTCAAACGCATTAAGCTAAGCTAAACTAAATAATCTCTCCCTGGAACATTCCCCTCGATAAATTAACTCCGACCCCTTCGTAGCTCTTCGTAACATCCGCGAAAGGATCACTGTCACCCCAATTCTCCGAAGAAACAAACCCTTCGCGACGTTTTTTAATTACCAGAAGCTAGACTCGCTAATGACAAAAGGTTTCCCACCAAGCCGATATTCTCGGCGATCGATCCTGCCCAAGGGAACGTAATACTCCCCCGGGTTTCCAGTCAATTTCAATCGACACTGGCTAGCGATTCTTCTCTTTAACAGTCCCTATCTTTCTCCACCCCCGTGGTACTCACCGTAAATATTGAGCCTGGCCGAGTGTCTGGTCTCTCCTGCACGGCTGCCGGCGATGCACTCGTACTCGCCCCCGTCTTCGGACTTGACCGACGAGATGTTAACGTGCGATATTACGTCCCCGTATACGGTCACGTACTGGCCAATCAGCAGCCTGTCGTTCTGCGGAAGCGGAAATCCATCGAGCAGCCAGGAAATTTGCGGCGTGGGATTACCCGCGGCGCTGCACTTTAGGGAGACCGAAGGGCCGGTCTGCATCGTCTGCTCGATGAATCTGTAGACCAGCTGCGGCGCGATCTCTGTTAACAGACGGGTCACGGTCGAGTAACATGTACCTGAAAGCACCCAAACACCGACGAGGCGATCCCCCTTTCCATTTCGCTGTCCCCACTCTGTACTCCCCACCCTGTGTTTCTCCCATACGGTCTGACCGATCATCGTCTTGTTCTACTTTAAGTGACTCACGATCCTCGTTCCATAATTAACGAGCATGTAAATGCTTTGTCGTTGTTCCATCGCTCAATTTGCTTTTAAGTTGGTAACTATATTCAACATTCAATGTTACGTCCCATCAAAGACACCTATAAGTTGTATTTCAAAGACAGCTTAGCTACCGCGAGCCAATCGGTGTTCGCCCTCGTTAAGTGGGCGTTAATAACCTCCAGGACTTTATTCTAAATAATTGGCCCGGGGATTAATGGACACGACGGTTTAAGTGCGCGGCAATCTAACGAAGAAACATTGAAAATATCCGCACGGCGCGTGCACCAGCAAGCGTTCCAGTTCCAGAAAGGCTCTAAATGAACAGGCCGCTTCCCGTAACGAGCCCTGCCGGTAATGAATTCATGAACTTCATAAGCGCAGGCACGCCGCCTACGAAACAACGCTCCGCAACTTTTCGCATGCATACCGTGACTCTTGCACGCTTCGATGCCCGCGCACGCCTCTGTCGCGAGTAGAGTTTCATTCGATCGGCCGGCGATACGAAAAAGAATTCGGAAGTTCGTCGGCCAGAGAGGAGGCGGCCACGGCGAGTCAACTTCCGTAATGAAAATCTTAAATCCCGCCGAAGCACTGTGCGCGTAATTAAAAGACGGGCCGCGGAAGTTATTAGTAAATTAACAATTACGTCTGTCCAATTAGGCTGGCTCGTTATTTCGCTGTCGCAGCCGAGAAGGAACTTTGCGTACCAGGGATCCTCGAGCGCGCGGAATAATCTTTGAAAGAGGCACGCGCTCTCCAATTTGTTTACTGGAAATATTTAAAAAAACAGGGCCCCACCCTGTCGTCAGTCTCTTGCTCCTCAGTTTCGGTATTTATTCTACAATTACGCAGATTAAAGAGGTAGCAGGAGAAGCTTCGTAGCTCCTCCTTCTTTCCTCCCTCTTTTTCACGGGATGAAGAAGCATTGTCGATGATACCTCCGGCGGTCGCCTCCAATGAAAGCCAATGCAACTGTAAGAACTCCACCCCCATGTACCGGAATTCAATCGCGTCGACCGCCTTCGATAATTTCCACTGCCAAAGCGTTACTCGGGTGAATGGAATTTACGTTAACGAGAACGTCGGCGTAGAAGGCCGGTTGTTTATCACGGCCACGAAAGGAAACGAGGGAAAGCGTGTAAATAATAGCCGAGTCTGTCGTCAAATATAATCAGCGCTCGTAAGCGCTCGTCCCTCCGCTCCGCTCGCCGCAATTTAAATTAAAAACCCACGGAAACGTAGACGGGCCGCGGGCGTCTCGACGGGAAACTTAATTTCGCGTGTCGCTGGGACACAAATTTTTCTTTTCCCTTATTTCCCCCATTTTCTGTTTCACTTTTTCCTTGTTTTCTCCTCCCTCTTTATTTTCAAAGCGCAGCTTCCCTTCCTGCCCTGCACGCGTTTTTTCTTTACGCTGTAATTCACGAGGGCCTCGTAATCGACGGGCGAGCGAGACACATTCGCCGGCCATTAACCGGGTTTCATATATCGTCCGTTTAATTGCGCGCCGTTCGAAACCGAATCCTGGCGACCCAGTTGCACTCGCCAAAACGGGATATGTATCAATTTTTTGACGTATCCGTGTCCGAGCGATACGTATGACGTTAATAAAGCCTGGCCAATAGAGGGGAGAGAAAAAATAGAGGGAGAGAGATGGGCGAGGGACGCGAAACCGTGCGTTGCTCGAGCTTTGATCGCGGCTCGTCGTTAAACGGACGAGAATCAGTCACGAACAACGCCAATATCCCGCGAAGTTAAACAAACGCCAAGAGGAACAAAGCTCGCGGATGAATTTTCTGAAGTCGAGGAGTAAATAGAGCGGAGTGTATTCGGGCAGAGTGCATCGCGGCACATTGAATTCGCGAAAGCGCGTACTGCAACTGGCTCCATTGACTACTGTGTATAACACGCGCTGCGACTTCCACTCCGCTCTATCTCTCTCTTCCTCTCTCTCCTTCTGTCCCTCTCTGTCTCCCAGCCTCTCGGTGCGGTGACGCGGGCTTCTTCCCTGACGGATCTATGACGCATAATAAATAGACGCGGCTGGAGCCGCAGTCTGGGGCGAGATCGTGCCCGGCCGGCATGCAAAGCATCGGCAAAACCACAGGAATCTCGTTAGCGTATGCAAATCCAGGCTGGCGGTACTAACTATCCCATCGTGCTGCGGGCAATCCCCACCTAATGTACACTGTATGCCCCGCAGCTTAGAAATCATGCAGCCGAGAAGAATCCTAATGACAGGGTAATGGGGACGGCGAAACTTCACCGACTCGAGAATCGACCGACGTGACCCGCTAATTGACTGTCGGTGCAGAGGAGCTCTACGCTGTGATACTTCGTAGGGCTTGACGAAAATGTCAATTGATGGGACGCGAATTGTCCATTTGCAACGTCCTTCGGCGCACTTCGTTTCGACGTATGCGCCGGAAGATTGATGGGACCAAGGGAAAAACAGAACGTTGCACGATCAGATGTCCGAGTAATTATCACGCACGCCGCAGTGACGTTGGTAGCAGGGTTAATAGACTGCTCCGTTCGACTGACAACAAAAGGGCGTGAGAATCTAGAGGAAAAAGAACTCCTTCTGATGGGAAAGTAACCTCGTTCCCTGCCCTCGCGATCTCTCCAGCCCCAAGCCAAACACGGGGGAGAAATAGCGCGCAATCATCGTGCCGTTTAAACCTAATGAAAAATCGCTTACCGCGGCTAACTTCCAACCCCGTGGCAAGTTATTGCGGCCCGATGCAATTGCGGGTGAAGCGTTCAAAGGTTGAATCCATTACCGTTGTTTGCCCCCGTTCTTGTTTCTATCGCGGTCGAGGCCAGCCGGAGGAAGAACCTTCTTTCCTTCGGGTCTTCAATTACCCCCTGGCCAGCCGGGGTTGGGCAGAGGCGAGAAAGGAAATAGTTTCGCCTCTGTTATCCGCGCCAGGGGTGAAGTCGGCGGGGGGAGGGGAGAAAAGAAAAAAGGGCAGGAAGCGTGTACAGCGTTCCAGGGACCGTTGCTATCCTATCCAACACGGGGGGATACACAGAGCCGGCCGGCAGGGGCCGCTGCTAAACGATCCCGAAAGAAAATTCAAAGTTTCAACGGCCATCAAAGTTGCCGAACGGCCTGGGTTAATGGCCGGGAAAGTACGCAGGAAGTTTCGGGAACGTACGAATCGCTTCGGGAGAGCATTACCCTCTCCCTACGCGATCCTCCAAGCCATGGGAGCTTGTCGAGAGAACACGACGGGGAGAGAACCGAGTAATTAATTCCCCTCGTAATTGCGGTTTGGTCGAATTTCCTCGTTGTTTCGTAAGAAGGATGAGAAGCTATGGAAATCCCCTTGTCCCCCTTTGGTAATCTTTCGCCGATGGAAGCGCAGTCCTCGAGCCAACACCGCGCATTCATCCACTCCTCTCGGAAGCGTGCCACGCGGAATCGAATTTATTACATTGCCGGTGGAATTCGAGTATTTTGACGTGGTTCCTCGATGGCACGTTGGTAACGCAACGTCGGTTCCGCACACAGGAGGAGACGTAGATGGGGATGAAGAGCGAACGAGGCCATTTTCGCGCAAAAATAGCGCCTGGCCCGGGGCGAAACGACTTCGTGATGGGAAATACGTTACGAGGGAGCCCCGGCGTGTACGCGTTCCGCTACGTTGACGTACACTTTCGAAGCGCGGTCGAAGGCTCGTCGAGAGGCGGCGTCCAGGGCGCAGAATCGCTTCGCGGACACTTTATCCTGTAATCGAGGAGGACGCGAACGGCAATCTGGCACGGTAAATGTGTTTTAATTGGAATATTTGGTACCATAACTCGAAACCATCGATCGGGGGTGCCGCGATGTCTGGGTTAATGGAAAAAAAGCAACGGAGATGGTTACGAGAAATATGACGCGCGACTAGCAACAGATACAGCATTCGTGGAGATCCAGCTGGAAAAGTAAACAAAATACGGAGAGATGCACGGAGACTTCTGTATGTTACGCGTTCAACTAATGGCCTATCGTGAAACAGTGGGATATGTATGGAGATTGGAAAAGGGTATATCGATCACGGTATGTATACTTAACGCGCGACACGATTTTCAGTCTCTGTTTCAGTCTCTTTTAGAAAAGTATCAGGTAACTGTCCCCATTAGTGATGTTATTTCAACGATGAGTTAAGCAAAACAAAATAGAGCCTGTTTTTAATACCATGACTACTATTCTACCCTCCTTAGTTAAACTCTCCTAGGGTAGATGTCCCTATTACTGCAACTTTATTTATTTTGCTTAATAAAAATTTAACGTATAAAGAATAGTGTACAACAATAATATAATAATAATAAGAACAGTCCCAATTTAATAATAATATTATTGTTCTCCAATATTCTTTATACGTTACATTTTTATTAAGCAAAATAAATAAAGTGGCAGTAATAAGGACACTGACAGTAATAGGGACATCTACCCTATCTAGCATTTTTTCATGTTCTCAAATATGATGAATTATTTCAAGTTCCACACTTCTTTTACCGTTTAAGTAAAATTAGAAAACTCTACGTGCTTCGTAAAGATTTATAGTCTAATGTATTTAACCTAACTTCTTTCCAAATGGTTTAAATATCCTGTCTAAAACAATTAATTAATTGGTATGTTAATAATACATTACCTACCGGTACATCTATTACAAAAAATTATATCAGGCTGTTACGAAATAATGACACGTTTTAATTTGAATGATGCAAAGTAAGGAGGGTACAAAGTAAATGATAAAACGCAGTTTTCTCGGTTGTTTCAAAATGCTAGACAGGATATTTTAACTAAAGAGGGAAGTATTTATGAACCTCCGTGGCTTCAGACCAGAAACATCTAAAATCGAATCGCGTCAAAGGGTAGACGATCAACATCCGAGGTTTCAAAATTAAAAGCATAGAAGAGGGCGCGGAACGGAGGATCAGATTAACGGGCAGCAAACAGTGATTTTCGCGGCGTGGCACGATCAAGGGAAAACCGATGTGGCCATTTTCGCGCAAAAATGGCACGTACATCCCCCGGAGGAGAAGCAGGCGCGGGCTTGCCGTGATGGAAAACGCGTTACGATGGAGTGGCACGCAAACCCGGAATGGATCGTATGGGGAAGAGTTCCACTGCATTAACCACCGGCAACCTATCACCGTGGAACCATTCGCTCGACAAACAAGCCCGCCCCCGCCGTCCCCGTTTCCATCCACGGGTCTGTCTTCCAAACAGCGGCACGGTCGCGTTTCCATCATCGGCCAAGGAGCCTCGAGAGTCGAGCGAGAACCACGGGAAGACGGGAAAGCGAGAGCTGAACGAGGAGGGGCTGGAAGTAGGAAACCGTTCACCGAGGCCACGGAGTTTTCCAATCCCTTTTCTCATCGCTGATCCAATCTCGATCCGGGACGAGGCAAATTCGTCGCGAGAATTTAACGAGCGGGCAAGTTTAACCGGGAAGACGACGGGTCTAGACGTAATTGAAACCCGCGGCTGGGAACCGCGGTATCGTTAGACCCGACGATCTAGAGTGTACTCGACGTTCAATTTTAATACGTGGGAATGGTCTTTAGCTTTTTGCCAAGGGTATATGTTTAGAAAGCAGATCAAACGAGCTCGCAAATGTACGATTATTATTAGAAGTAAAAGGCAGAAAGGAAGACAGTGGCTCTCACCGTCGGTCGTTAGCCGTTGCACCGAATTTACGCGAATAAACCCAAGAGCCACTGTACGGGGCTGACGCGGCAGCCGGCGCGTTAAAATCGTTTAAACGTTATAATGGATATTACACGAGCTGGAACGGCGAGCGGAGTTCCTGCCAGGGGGAGAAAAAGAATATTATGTAACTGAGGGAACTGAATTAAACGGGCAGCCTTGAATATCCTCTAACGACGTTCAACGACGCTTTAATAAAAACGATACACCGTTTCACGGGGTTAGATGGGAAACGGTCTCCCCCCCCCCCCCCCTCCCTCGCGCACTATTTTTCCACTTTTCATTTCCTCCGCCCGATACCTTCCGCGAGGACGCGCGCCCGTAAATGGTAAGCAAACAAAGAAAGACTCACCGCCCAGCCGCAATTCCGCAATTCCTTGAGCCATTTCATACTCGTTCCTCACAAAGCACTGGTACATGCCGCGATCCTCCCGTGCAACGGACATCACGGAAATACGCTCCCTGGAAACCGCCCTTATGCGAGCGCCCGTTCTCAATGGCTGCCCGTCCTTCAGCCAGTAGAGCGCCGCCTGCGGAAATCCACTTGCGCTGCACGTCTGAAAAGCAGTTTTAGAGAAAAGGGACTGATGAGAGAACCGGCCAGCTTCTCCCTATGCTCGCGCCCGAGCCCCCCACCCGACGGAATGTGCATGCTCTCGAAATATCCTCCGTGGCTCCTTCGAAAAGCAAGATTACAGCCTTGCCCCCTAAACAGCAGCGGGGCAACGCTGGCTCAGCCCTGAAACCTTTCTTTCCGCCTCTGCTTCCACTGGTCTCGTAAAAATCGAATTACCAAGCAAGACGGCCACGCCACATGGCTGGGGAAATGAACAAAGAATTCAGCGGGGATGGATTTTCATTCTGCCACTCGCGATTTACTTGTTCCATGTTTACTCGCTTCCACCGTTTGCGCTGTATTGTTCCGAGGAGCAGTGTTACGTAAATTGTTTTGTGTGCTTCTTGGTAGCAATGGTCGAACCGTGCGAAAGTACTTTCTGTAGCATTGCAATGGGAATTTGAGTCGTTAACGATACAGAAAAATTGTTAATCATCAAATGGCTGGAAGTTGTTGACTACTATAAAGGACAGGAATCTACGGTGGAGCGTTCATAGTCCAGCTCAAGGGTTCCCGTTCCGATTAATCCTATTGAAGTTTATGTCGGACCATGGAGACCGAAGCGTATCAATCGCTGGCAACCATGAAAATCGTCAATTACCAAATGAGCGGCTTTCCCAAGATCTACGGTCTGAATCGACGGCTGAACGTGCACACTCAATGGCGCAGACACCGTTAACCTCACTTCCATGGATTCGCTGCCCTCGGAATTACTGGCGGTGCACATGTACGAGCCGGCATCGTTCTCCTGGGCGCCTTGTACGATCAACGAACCGTCTCGCACCACGTAATGCCCTGACGTGTCCTCGATCGGCTCCTCCCTCTGGTTTCTGTTGTAATACCACCTACGGACAGAAAGCAGGGAAAAGAGAGGATGAAGAAGGGTCGACGTAATCCATGGATTTTTCTGTTTCCACCTCGTTTCCACTGGGTTCCCGCATCGAAATCGCGGGAAATAAAAAAAGAACACTCAGAACGATGAGCAGCGAGCTTCCCCGTGGACCGTAAAGACGCGGCGTCACGGTGCAACGGGACAATCGGAAATTCTATTTTAGATCCCGCCGATGGTCGACCAGCGGGCTAACGTAAATATCTGAAAATGTCCCCTTGGACGCTAGTTTATGTCGCGCTGAAGAAGCTTGCATGAACGTGGCAGAAAAATCTTCCTACGCGCGATGAATTCGTTTATATTCCCGCCAGAAGGTATAGCTGAAAAATAATATTGTTTGACTCTAGGCAAACAATTGAGATGATATTCTATCGCTTATGCTTCTCGTTTTAATACCTACAACGATCTCACAGATAAATCCTATCTGAGTGGAAATCAACAGACTCGAAAAAACAGAGACAATGGACACGTCGGAAGCTCTTACGTCTGACGTAGAGCGCGGAACGTATGTACTACTGTCAACTCGAGCGCGCTGTTGCTCCACTGCGGCTGGCCGTGTCCGATGAATCGTAGCGCTGCATCACTGCGCGGCCCACGATACCGTGACGCTATATTACGTCCGATCGGCGCTCAAGATTCACCACTGTCGGTGGGGCAAAAATACGGGGCGCGCCACTGGCGTCGGACAGAGAGCGATATTGCTTGCACCAGCTATCCGAGACCGTGCCTTTCCATTCCGACGGCGTGTATCTCTCTAGTGCACTCGCCAACCACAAAATAACAACTGTTTCATTGGGAAGACTGAATACACAGAGCCGGCCGTGAATTGTGCTACGCTACCCATACGTCCCCCTCCGTTTTTCAACGGCAATGCTCTTTTTGTTCCGTTTCGCGTGCACACGCCGCGCTGCATGCACTCAAATGTACTGGCACGCTTTCAAAACACTGCCGCTTCAACAAGCAGCCGGATAAACCGCACTCGTGCCGCGCAACCGGCGCGGCGGACGCAGGGTCGAAAATCGTTAATACCGCCGCTGGATCTTTAAATAAGGAGCGCAGACCGAGGCGAGCTCGCGGACGTTGGAGATTGTTCGCGCGTTGCCGCCGTTCGATACGGTTCTCGGACCGATGACGGGCGAGATGTCGCAAAAATCCGCGAGCGTTCCGTGACAGAGGGTACGGCTCGCCGGACGGATTTAAACCGTCTCGACATAGCCGGGGGATAATCGAATCGATCTCTCGCGGGCACGCGCGACCTTTGACCTCGCCGAGGTCGAACCACCGGCGCAGAAACTGAGCCAATTCGGTCCCGCAACCGCGAGACCGAGCACCACGCTCGTGAATTAACAGGATCGTTTTCGGCGCCCCTTTGGAAACGTTACACCCACCCTCAAAAACGTTTTCAGCGGACTTGTCTCTGCCGCGGAGAGTATTCGCTGGACGATTGGCCGCGTGCAAGGCCGCGCGAAAGAAAGGAAAACATTTGCGTTGCATCGAAACGCCCGAGCAGCATCAATATTTACCGAGAGGAGTGAAACAAAATTTTCGTCCAGGTTTCGCTATCGATTTTAACTGCCCCGCGCGATACATCTTCGTTTTTTTTTTTTGTTTTTTTTTTATGACGTTCAACAGTAAACGATTTTTAGAGGCATTGGTGGTCCGCCTGCTGCACCGCCGGATTTGTTTGCCCCTGTATTATTTAAAGTGTACCCTTCGATATACCCTTTTACAGCGGCTGCAGATTCATCGGAAGAAGTTTCATCTGAATTTGCAATCCTCCTCCTGCGACCTCCCCATTTGATCCACCACGCCCACACCATTCTATCTTCCATTGTGATCGCAGAAAATATTAACCCTGGCGACTTCCTTTTCCCTTCTTTGCAGGAGCAGAGTGCATCGTCGCTCGCGATCGTTGCCTCCTGTCGCCTCCCCCATCGGGGGCAAACGTGACCGTGCAAAAATCGGAGATCCAAGCCCCGGCGTCCCCGGAAGCGCGTTCAAGAACTCGAAACTCGCAGTGGTTGTGGCAATCTAGGCCGCGCGGTCTCTCTCCACGGGCTCTCGAGCGTCGAATATTTTCCGGCCGGCAATCTCGGAGCTAAGGCGACCTCCCCAGGGACGCCGGTCCCCCGACACGGTCCAAAAATCATCTTCGTCCTCCGCGCCAGAGATACCGCGCTCTCAGTTCTTCTCGCGGTGATTGACCTCCGTCGTATGGAGTCTCCGGGAGCAGCGTCGGAAGCACTGCTCGTCGGTTCAGGCGGCTTTGGTGCGCCAGGACGCAGCAGGAGGTGCAGGAGGACCACGCCGATGATGCCGAAGAGTCGCAGGACGCGCAGGGGCGCAGAAGGGCGGGAGGGGACGCGGCCGACGACGAGGAGTATACCTATAGATAATCGAATTTACGGAGGGAAATTGGCGAGGGAAGGAGATAGGATAGGGAACAGGGCGAGTGTGAGAGAGCCTAGAGATGGAAGCTCTGCCACGCTGGCAAACCCTCAGACTCTCTCCTCCCCCACGCTCTACTCTGTCCTCTCATCCCTATCCCTTTCTGTCTACCTGCCCCTCTCCCTCGTCCGCCCTGTTATCCTCTCTGGTCTCGTCTTCCTCTGCCTTGAACGCGAGCGGTTCGCTCTCTTTGCTCGCCTCCGTCAACTCAGCGAAGCCACGGAAGAGGCAGAGGAAGCGAAGAGGAGACCCCGCACGAGAGAGACGGCGGAGAGAGCGAAGGAGAGAGGTAGGGCCTGCGAGAGGGAGACGATGAACACAGCCACGGAATACTCAGTGACGTCGACGTACACGTAAATGCGGAATATTTGATGGGCTGTCAGAAGCAGTCTCTGTAATCAGCGGTCGGTTTGTTTGCGCTACCCATACACTCCTCGCTCCTATATACCGCTCCAGCCGCCTTCTCGTTTCTACCAGCCGTATCGTCGATGCACAAACGCGTAACGCGCACCTATTAGCCTAGCTCACGTGATTTTTACATAATCGATCTGCTGCGACGTCCGGATTACCGACGCTCGTGATAGCGAAGCTTGTAACGACGCTATTCTTGAACGCCTGCTGGGGAAACAAGTACCCCTGGACTTCCAGTCCACGTGTTCCTTTGGGGATCTCGGTTTTTTAATTTCGATGACGATTTACGCATCGCGGACTTGTGACATACTTCCAGTCGGACTCATCGTGGACAGACATCCCTGTAACGTTGGTGGCTCGTGAAACAGATGATCAAGGGAAAAAGGGCAGCCATTCACTCGCTGCCAGTGCCCAGCGCTGCTCGGACAAAATCTCAGCCGGCTGATCTAGTGGTACGAACAAGTTCCAGTCAGCCATCGGATGGACACGACCCAAAACGCATTTTCCTTCGCGTTCACACATTGCTATCGATCGATCGGACCAGGCGTTGCTCGAACCGACGAAATTAATTACTGCTGTCAAACATCGGCGGCAGGGAATTGTTAATAAACCCAGGAGCGACGATATCGAATTATCCGCAGCCGAGCGTCGTTAAAATTTTGATACGTAGGCAAGGAGTCGATATCAGCCGCGAATAGGGTAGACTATGGTCGTTAACGTAGAGCGATTTTAACGGCGAGTTCCAATCGAAGCTCGATGCATGCTCGACGGTGGTCGACGATCGCGCCACGTCGAAAGTGAGAGCAACAGTAGGGGGAATAATCGTATCGATAATTCTGCTTCCACTGGCTCCTATAAAAACACGCAGAAAAGTGAAATCGAACTGAACCTTAATCCGACATAATCTCGTTGCGCGCGTATAACAAGCCCCGCCAGAGGGCACGTTTCTGCTCCAGCTTTGGAATCGCCGCTGGGTGGAAGCGGAAAAAGATGGACGAGCTTCGTTTGACGTTTAATCTGTTAACCGGGGGAAAACGAATTATCCCGTCGCGAAAGTTTAATGATTACTACTCGCGCGCGGCGAGTAAGTAGTAATAAAAGCAACTACGCACCGCCATCTTTTTAAGCGCTTATTTTTACATGCGCGGGAAGCGTATCTGATCGTGGTATGACCCAGTTAACAGATTAATAGTGACCATTACAGAGAAGATTCGCCTGTTATCCCCTTTGAGCGGACGCGCGCAATCGGATAATAAATGCATTAAAATTGTAATACGCAATCGCTTTGCCCCGCCGACTTTACAGGCCATCTGCTTTGTCCCATCCTCTTTGCTTTCGTTAGCGGCTGGTGAAGCACGCGGGAAACGAAACCAGTCACGTCAAAGTTCATTACGACCAGAATTTTCGCCTTTATTCACCGCGAGCATACGTATGAACGCGGGCCTCTGCGTTCCCTGCAGTCTACGCCTCGATTCCTCGAACTCGTTCGCGCTGGACTGTTGGATCTCTCAGTCGATTCTATTCCATTCGAATTTCGAAAAAGTAACTCGCTGCTCCGGGGGATCTCTATAAAAATATCTTCCGCGCAGCGTGGCTTATAGGAGGTCTGATTCATGCAGGAGAA
Source organism: Andrena flavipes (assembly GCA_963971345.1). Classification (NCBI taxonomy): domain Eukaryota; kingdom Metazoa; phylum Arthropoda; class Insecta; order Hymenoptera; family Andrenidae; genus Andrena; species Andrena flavipes. The sequence goes on from OZ020482.1 coordinate 54,550,685, forward strand.
TTCCACTCGTCAAAGACGCCAGTCACCCTCACCCCCCCCCCCTCCCCGCCCTTTCCCCGTGATACTTCTATCTCTTTTCCCGTATAATGCAACCGGTATGCATCGACGAGCTTCGCGTGTTTCGCCTGTGCTTGCCGCGAAAATACCTCGCCGCGCGAGATACCTCGGCCAGACCAATGTTTGAAATTAGCATTAATATAAGAAAAATAGAGAAGCGGCAGCTCGAGAGAGAGCTCGTTTTATCTGGCTCCCAGGACTACTCGGCGCGAGGATCTCGTTTTCTTCGTCATTGTTATCATTCATGACCACCCAGACGCCGTCGCCTGTCCAAACGAAATCACGTTCCAAAATACGGGGCTCCGTCGAGAACCGTGTACTCCGGGGCGAAACAGCGGGGCCGACTTACGTCCCGCTAAATCGCGAAAGGAGCGAGTAACCGGAAGAGGCGGTCCGTCTCTAGGCAACGTTGTTCTTCCAGAGTGCTCTACGCTTCGGAATGGAGAAGCCGCAGATCGAACCCGTCGAGTGGAAAGTCGCGGGAGATTGAAATTTTCACATTTCAATGTGGCTCCTCTTATAATCCCTGCGCCACGCGTTGTTCTCCTAGGATTATCGTCAATAATTCAAGGGATGCTTGGGAGTTGAAAGCGGAAATACGATAATTCCAGGAAACAACGTGGTGTTTCATTAATTTCAAACAGTCCTTTTAATTCGCATCTGTTGCTTTGAAGCGTACCGTTGGATTACTCGTGGCGAAATGTAATGGATGAATCATATTTTTCGAGGAAAAAGAGGTCGTTACTGATTAATGATACACGATGCTTTTAAATAAGCATACCTCGTGGCGCATAGCTATTTAAATCGTCGCCACTGGATACTGAAAACTGTAATAATATTACAGCGGCGGGGCTAGTGGAGGGAAAAGTTTCAGGGAGGTAGCGATGAAAATATTTTTCGCGCAGCAAGAAAGCCAGCAGACGGGTCCCATTCCATCGACCGAGCCAATTAAACTTCGCCAATGCATTGTGGCCCCAGCGTTGTATCGGAAAACTGTTTGGCAAGTAAGCGAGCCGTGCTCGAGGACTGTTTCGCAAAAGTCGGCAATTACAAAACGTGCCGCGTTTTATGGAGAACTCTTTCCCCCGTTTGTTGCTCTGTTGAATGGGGGAGCAGTGTTTTAAAGCAGTCCAAAAGGGACTTTCAACGAGGAAAGTGACCCTCGATCTACACTGTATCACAGCCTTATCGAGACAGCAACGGAAGTCGAATTTAAAGGCGAGTAACTGGCGATGAACGGCATCATCTAGCAGTAAAATCTCACGGGGACGTTGAGTGGCGACTAGAAGATACAAATTCATACGTAGCCTGGGTACTCTTACCTGTTCGTGGGGGTGGGATTGCCGTATGCAACGCAGGGTATCACAATGGTGTCTTTCAGCCGCGCCGACATGTACACCACCTTCTCGTTTATCATCGGCGGCATGGAGCTCCGTATCTCTGCAAGCAGAAAAAGCGAAAGGATCGCATAAATCCTTCAGCGACAATACGCCATCGGAACGTCGCCGACAAAGCGCCAGGAGACGATTCCTCGATGCGTGAAATAATAAAGAAACCTTCCCCCCGCACCCCACGAGCCAACTTCCTCGCGAGAGGAGAAACTTTCGCGAAATTTTTTGGACAGCAGAGAGGACGAAGCCTCGCCCTCTAATATCTCGCCGGGCGAGAGAACCCGCGCTCCCTGAGATGAGTTCGCGTAAGTTTTTCCCCGCGACGTACGCCAAATATATTCCTCCAACCGACGGAGCAGATGCGGGACGAGCGGGCTCCAGGTTTTAATAAAACTACAAGGACAGGATTAAGAAACGGCCGTTGCGAATCGCGAAATGAAATCCAAGCCGCACGCGTGCTCCATTCATCGATCCCTACGCTCCAAGGTTATCGAGAGGTACGAGCGATACGCGGGGAATAATGGAAACACGGGGAACGGTATTGGATTACATTGTTTGGAAAATTGATAGTGACAATATCGCCGGAGATTTAACAAAGGAGGGGAGCAGGAGGAGGTGGAAGGAAGGAAATACATCCTCCGAGATCCTCCGGGGTTCTTTCTTGGCGGAGCAGATACACGCAAGCGCGTGTGTGCAGGGATGTACGTGCAGAGGCAGAGGTTGTGGGGTAGTTCACAGCCCCGACGCACCCCCTCCCCCTCCCCCCCCTCCTCCCTCAGGACGAGTTCATGTAAGTTTGTTCCATGATATACGGGAAATGTTTTCCACGGCGCGTCATAAATAGCCGCCGGCTGAAAAAGGAGCAGGAACAAAGGTTCTCCGTAACAGGGAAGAAGGCCGGGAGTGGAAGAAGAGGAAAGAGGAAGAGTGAACCGATGGGGTGGAGAGAGCAGAGAAGAGGATCGCGCCGGTGCACGCATCAGCCCCGACGTTTAATGGGGAATTATGGCCGCAGATAGCGGCCTCGTCTCACGACGTGGCGTACCATAAAGGGACAGATAGCCGTGTGCTATCGCCTTGCTTCTCCGCGGGAATTTCAAATCCCACGGTCTGGCAGGGCACGCCCTTAACTCCTGCTGAGTGCTACTCAGCCTTATCTTAGCAAGCTACAAAATCGAACTCTTAATAATCTAATAATCACTGAGAGAAGCGTCCGAGGCACCCAGCACGAGACCATCCCCCGAGAACTAAGAAAGGCTACCCCATAAATGGTCACCACGAGTATCGCAACGATCCATGGAATTTACTCGTTCACCGTCGATGAGACCGCGACTAACCCATTCGATTCATTAAGATTTCATTAACAGATATTCGCGTAATTAGCGGTGCCCGCAATGAACCTTTACGCGCGCGGGATGTAGTAATAACGCGGTAATGAATATTACAACAAAAGGGATCGCGCATTTGCATTGGAAATGAGGGGTGGTTGTAATTAAAACAGAGCGTTTTTCGGTTCACGACTCCCGTCATTAGCCCAGTTATCGCCCCTGCCATTAAAATCGTGGCGAATTTCGCGACGCGTCGAATCATCGGCGCTGGGTCAAGGGTTTTCCCGCGGTGCATGAATGCTCGCGACTCGGTGACACGCGAACCGCACGTGGCGCGCCGCTCGACGTACGGGGGGTTTTGATGCTCCTCCGCGTTGTATTATAGAGTAGGTACGTTGAAAAAGATACACTCGTTGCCGCGGTAAGGGTGGCTTTTAATCGTCGATGAACGTGAAACGCTTGCTGGCGGGAGTGCATGGAAGGAAGGCGAAGCTACGAGCCGCCTGTCGCGTGCAGATTCGCGAGTCAGGCGCCGGGAGGCGCGAGCTTCTCATGCCGGTGCATTCAAATCGCAGAAGTGCTTCCAGACGATGTGCAAGTGCACCAAATTTCAACGTGCTCTGCACGCGACTGGGGTTCTTGGGTACTCGGTGATATTCCCACCTTGGGGTACAGGGAACACGATGGATCACAGTGTTATCAGAAAGCACTGTCAAGCTTCCCTCGTTTCTGTAGTGGAGTTATGCCGCATCGTTGGCAATAGCTTTAAAGGTGTAATCTGGAGTATACGTTGCAACTACCGTCCCAGTTGAATCATTTCGCGAGCCAGCGATACGTGACTGTCGGGAGAATCCGCCCTCGAACGCATAATCGAGCCCGGTATGGCCAGGCTCGTGAAATGAATCCTAACTTTTCGGGGATTGTAAAATTTCACGCGCACTGGGACACCGCGCGTGGGATAATTCCAAAAAGTTTGCTCGTTACTTGTGAAAACTGCTGTACATCGGGGCTTTCAGTTAATTCGGTGTATTTCGAACGCGGATGCTGGGGACGGAGCCGTGCAGCTGAAGGAGTCTCGGAATATGCAAACGATCGAGCACCATCCCCGCCCTCGCCCCCACCAAACTTCGTTATTAAGTTAATAAGTATGTAAGTGCGCTTAGCATAAATTTATATACCGCTAGAAGGTGGCCCCCGCCCTTTATTACGACCGCGGTACGAGTGACCCGAAGAATTGTAAGCAGAATTTCGCGAGCGCGCCGGAGTTTCTGCGAGGCTGCGGGAACGAGGGAAGCGATGTGTGACGGTTTGAGATTCTCCCTCATAGCCTAACTTCGCGGGTTAACTGGAATACCTTACCAGACGAATATATGCGGGTCTTGCCGCGTTTATGGAAACGTTAGGCGAAGAAAATTTAACGACTCAAGAAGAAGCAGATAGTGTGGGGAGGAAGTTAACGGAAGCTAAAAGGCGGATAGTTAAAGGAACTAAGGGGAACGGAGTCTCGATATTAATGGACCCCGCCATCCAGTTGGAACGCAAGAATGCTCGACTGGATACAGCAGTTACCTGTCGAAGCTCTTCCAAAAATTACAGCCCCCGCGTAAACGCATTTCGCGTGGATAATTTCATAAGCACCGAGAACTGCGGCATAACCCAAGGGCTTGAGCGCGCTCGGGATCGGGAACTGCAATTATAAAATCTTACCTCCGGTTTCATTTGGCGCGAAATTTCTGCGAAACTTGTGCGCGCAATATATTGCAGCCGCGTAGAGCGGAATTGCTCCGAGGAGGGTGGAAGTTTAACTAGGACCCCGGTTATTGTAAACAAATCTTCGACGTGGCACAGGCTAAAGCTAACAATTACGCCGTGCTTGCACGCGAAGCATCGTGTGTGCGCTCGTGTGCTTCGCACGGGCTAATAATAATTTGCAATCCCGTTAGCGGTAATCTGTATTTAGATAACAACTGCGCGGGACTACCGTAAACCGGCTGTTCGACCGCCTAGACACGTAGGAATTTGAAACAATTCCTGCAGCACGGATTTTCATAGGGGCGGAGGGTGCGATGATGCCCGACTATCTTCCATTTCCACCAGGTAAATATCACCTAGTTTTGCGTATCTCGTGAAATGTTTCCCTGGCCGCGGTAAACAACCGTCCGCGAATCTATATTCCATTAAAACGGGATCCCTGTTCGAGCTGACGCACAGACTGCAAACAGCCACGGCTGCTACTGTACACCCTAGGCGCGTTTAAATTCCCGACGATCGCGTTGTATCGTTAAATATTCCCGCACCCGCGCAATTTCCCGGGCAGTCCGTAACCTGGGCTTAGGGAAGATTTTAAACGAGCTGCCTGAAGTCCTAAGTCCTAAGTGTTTATAGCCCCCGGGTAATTTCAAGATGGCCCGTTTAGTTGTTAGTTAGGTCTGTGCCGAGCCAAGGTGTGGATCAGGGTTGGATTAGGTGCTGGTTAAGCGTGGATCAGGTCAAGATTAGACGGTGTTCCACGGAGATTACGGCGGCAACTGCCTGGTTCGGGAGTCAGTAGCGTAGACCTGGGTTAGAAACGCGTCAGGCAGGAATTCAGGGACGAATGAGTTAAGTTGTGCCTCGATTAGGTTCAGCTTATACCCGGATTAGGTTCGAGTGCAATCTGCCTAGAAATCCTATTAATTCTATTTCTAATTTCCGCTCGCGAATGTAGCTACATTTATTAATAAATCTGCATATCTACCGTCGCAGTGATCCCTCCTATGTCCCTCGTAACCCTGAGCACGTAATAATCATCAGTGCGCCGCACTAACGCTGATGAAACTTAAATAACCGTTCCTGGCGTGTAATGTAGTCGCGATTAAAAATGCAACGCCCGCCGCATGAAGATGAAGCGCGCGCATATATCGCGTATCCAATTTTCAGCGCACTTTCGTTTACCTCCGCCGTGATTACGCAAAGAGGCAGCGCATCCGGCGGGTTTATGATTAAGCCGACAGTGTATTAATTATTCCCGGAGCAGGCTTGCGCGGACTTATCGACTGGATGACAGGCGACCGTGCAGGACACGATCGGGGAGCCAGCAGAGAGAAAAATAAGGCGGTAAAATGGAGGAATATGGGAACGATGAATTATGACGCTTCCTACATCGAGGATTAGCGCGAGAGGGTAGGGGGTGGTTAGGGTGTGTGTGGGTGGCGAGGGGGCAGAGAAAAGTGGCAGGGAAGAACGTGCAGAATGTCTTCGGGTTCTTTTTTGTACGCATCTCGTATAGGCACGTCTGAGGCTTCAACGGGAATCTGGAGGGTAGGTGTGGCATGTGAAGAGAAGCATCATTAGTTAGCCAGGCTCGAGTGGAGATTTCTCCCCTTTCCGCTTCTTCGTCGACGTCTTCTTCGTCTTGCCGTGTGCACGCCTCGGACCCCCTCCCATCTGCTCAGGCATCGCGCGCGCCTAACCCCAAAGCAGACGTTACGAGGCGAAGGCACCGCGCCGGTAACGAGTAGATGCAACCCGACTAAAACGACCACAGGGGTGGAAAAGCTTTTCAGACGGACCTCTCGATCGCGGGCCTCGTCGCCCGGAGCCTGGCAATTACCGAGCTTAAGAGAATTTTTGCTTTGATCGAGCGCCGATCATCCGACGGCTCATTAACTCATGCTGCGGTTTAAATCTCGCAAACGTACGACCCTATAGGGCGACGCGAAAATCACTGCCAGAAGTTCCCGTTCCCCTTGGATTTTACGTCTAATTAGCTTAACCTCTGCGTTCCTATTTTGGAGATTTCTGTTGGTTCTTCGTACCTAGAGACGCAGTCGAGCCGGAGAGTTGGTCGAGTCGCTGTATTTCAGAGTCTATACGTAAAAATGCATTAAAATGCAGACCAATTACCTCTCTGGAAGCCAAGTAGTTAATTGAATAGCGTCATTTCGCTTCATTCTGCGTTTTTCTGAATTTATAGATTTTAAAAGGTAAAGTGAGGTTACATTCAATCTCTTTTTTCAAATAACGGTGTACACGATTGAATTTAAAATATACTTCTAAGTTTATTTTCGTTTAATGTTTGGGATAATAAGATAGTAGAGATATCGAGTGACAATGCAGCCAAAGTATTTGGCCATATTAACTCTTCCTCTAAAAGCTAACGAGAAGACCATCTCTCGCTGCAGAAAGGAGAGATGGTCCAGTTACGATTTTTTTATTTCTTATTATTATTTTATAATTATAATCGTCAGTAGGTAGTTCACTTTTTCTTTGATGTGTTCTCTACTCGTTTAGCGTAAACAAATTAAATATCAATGAATCTGTAGTTGTATTCACTCATAAATAATTTCAATAATTTCACCGGCACCTCGGGAGAGGTGGTCAGATGTCATGACTTCAGTTTTCAATCCGATTTACAGTAAATATTGTCTTAAAGCAAATATCGACTAGTTTTTTGAAATAACATAAAATTCAGAACATATAGGTTTGTTCGGATAAAATAAGTAATTCCTATATTATTTTTAATAGCCATTTTATATTAGCTCGAACGCGTCTCCCGGATTTACCCTATAAGGATACAAATCTAATAATGAAAAAAATGTCTAACGTTTCTTGCTAGACCGTTGTCGATTAGCTATACTTGCGGATGTAGGACATTTAACGGGAACGACCCTCTGGGACCGCGATTCCCGTTGAAAGGCCAGCCCCTGATTATTCGACGTGCACAATTGCCCGAAAAAACAACGCCGCTATCGGCGATAAGTGGCCCTGCCGCACGTAGCAGGCCCTCTAATTGCATCGCGTTCGTTAATGAACCAGTCTGGACTTAACCCACCAGGCGGAAGTACTTTTTCCCATTCACCCACGTGAACCACACACGCAATCATTGGCTGATCGATCGATCGACGGTTAGTCGCGGTAAGCAACGCGTAATATCGAATCGCACGTGTGGCCGTGCGCGCACACAGGGAGTGCGGAGGCAGGAGAAGTGGGTTTATCGTGGATTTCCACGTTCACGGTAATATCCACCGCGATGTTTGCCCACGTTCGACATGACGCGTGCACTTTTGCGCGAAACGCGAGGGAAGCGAGCCCTAAACGACTCGGTATATGCCAGGGAACGAAGGCACGGGCCATTATCGATGCATCACCTGACGAAAGCAAGCTGCAGATCTACCTACCGTTAAACGACAAGCGAGAAATCTCGACGAGCGCAGTAGCAGAATTTCCATGCAGGGTATCGTCGACAAGAAAATTTTCAGCAACTTTTTCGAGGGGAACTATCGCAGGGGAGATAAAAATGCGGGGCGGGGGGGGGGGGTGATTTTCGAAACTTATTCCCCGTGCTGTTTCCTCCCCTCTGGGAACGGTATAATAATTAACGGTCTGTTCGCCGAGAGCAAACATTTAATTGAAATCGAACGTATCCAGGGGGAGGCATGGTCGACACAAACAGAATTCAGCTTCCTTCCTCGGGAGGGAATATCCCGCGGAGCGAATATCCCGCGGCGTTTTTTCTCCCTTTGCCCGTTTGTTATTGAAAAAATTTAATAACCGCTGGTACCAGCGTCTTCGCCCGGTACAGGCGGGGTGGAAAAACACGGACGGCGGAGAGCAGAAAGAGCGCGGCAGAGGGAGGATGAAAATAGCGGCCGTTGGCGGAACCGTTCGATTCTTCGACCCTCGAGCCGCGGCGCCGGCGAGGAAAAACTGGGGAAACGCCACGAGCGTCTAACAGTTGTCCAATTATGGAATCACGCACTCCGAGGCGACCCGGATTCGCGAGAAACGCCTCGATAGAAGCCTCGAAGGCGAGAGAACGAAATCAACCCGATTCGCACCATCTGACGCTCTTATCGGGAAAAGTAGTCTGTGCTCATAAATATTCAACGGTCTTCGGGGGAAATTTGTAAATATCGTATCGGGGTGTAATAACATCCCGCCCCCGTCGAAGCCGCTCACGCCCGCCTCTCGAGACGCGCCGCGCCGTCGAGAGAAGAGGAAGCGGAACTTTTCCCGTTGCGATGGAATTACTCGTTGCTCCTAGCGCGACGGGGCCCACAAAGAAGCTTTTATTTCCTCGGCATTCCTATTAACATTGTCGTCACTTCGCAGGAAAAATCTTGCACGCCCTATATTAAAAGCTTATTAGCCGTGTTAAAAGAGAAGCTTCGAGGGAAGGTAGTATTCCGGTTAATTCCGGGACGGCCTTTGTCGACAGGAAACGTGCTAAGATAGCCGAGCTAATGCCATTTCCTGTTCTATTCTAACCCTTGAGTTTTTGCAAGCGTAGGCGTTTGCCCTGCTAATGACAAGCTGGGGGGACCTAATTCGCTGCGAGGGATTATTCTGCGTAATTTGTTTTGGTTGGTAGCACTGCAAATGGTAAATGAGAGAAGCTGCCGAACATCCACCCTACTAGCTGGCAGTGTATAATTAATTAACTCGCATCGCGGGATAAGTGCGCTTCAGTTACGGTATGAATTTTCAATTAAACCGGAGCATCGCGAATCGAGCTGGAAACGTGTTATCTTATCCTGGCGGCAACGCGAAGTGGATTTTAACGCACTCACCAGTCAATTGAAGCCTCCCAACGTTGCTGCTGACGACCGTTTCCTGCGTCAGACGATGATGCGTCCTGCACCGATAAGTCTGTTCCGCGTCCTCCCTCGTGATATTCTGTATCATCAGCTCGCCGCTCGATAACATGTGATACTTGCCATCTGAAAATAGAGGAATTTCAATCGCGTCAGTGCGAAGGGAAGTCTCTTTACCCTGGAATATCACTTCGAAATGAATCAAAATGGATACGTATTGATCGCAGAATAATCCAATCAATATTCAAACACAGCAAGTTGATTTCGTGTCACCAGTTCTTTCACGTGGCTCGAGTATATTCAACTTCGAAACCTCAAGTTCGCAATGGCGAAAGTTCGTCCAGGTATCGATCGACTAACTCCAATCGACGACTGTATTAACAAATCTGTCTGGATTATTAGTGAGCACGTTGGAACCTGTTTGACGATGCATACCTTGATCGAACTCCCCTATAATTAATGAAGTTTGCCTCGTTAACGGGTTTCACGTTGCTGGTGATGAAAACTTCCCCGTGCAACGCATTCAACAGAGGAGACCGCAGCGCGCTCAACGTTAACCCATAACAATACGTTTCTTTTAATCCACCTCCGTACCGTACCCTCTACACTGCCTTAAAACTCAGCAAGAATATTTTCGATTACTCGCGTTCTTAAGTGATCCTCGCGGTCCCGTGAATAGCGGAGCTCTATCCCGCGAAACAGGGTCGCGCGGAAAATCGAGGGACACCATAATCTGCGCAAGACATATCTCGACCTGGTTCGGATCCACTCAATTATTCGCACGAGTCGCGATCACCGGGATCCTCGAAACCGTCTGCGGTTATTCAGCGGAGGATGAAATTCTCGACGAAAATTTCTCCTCTCGACCAGAAGAATACGCGCTCGCTCGCGAGAGCCCCTCGCGGCCGGGATAAATGAATTCGACCAAGGTCCGGGGTATTTTAAAAGTGGCGCGATTAAAATATCGCGCGACAGAAATATCCCTTGCTTCCCAGGCAAAAAGGGATCGCGTTACACATTTTGCTCGTTCTTGTTTACGAACGAGGACAACGTCATTAAGCGATATCCGCGGGGGCAACGGTACTCACCTCCCATCGTGGACGGGTAGATGTTGAACGACGGCTCCTGTAGCCAAGACGTAATGGTGACGTGGTCGCGAACGAAACTGGGAACGTTGCATCGCATAAGTACGTTGTTGCCGAGGAAACCACCGGGATATTGCACTTCCGGATCGTAGCGTTGGTTCACCACTGAAACATACAAACAACAGGCCGCTCGAATACCGTGGGCTAAAGCACCAACCATCCCCCATCACCGCCCCCACCTCTAGTCCAGACCAGAGTCTCGTTCCCAGGGTCGGAACCTACGGTCCAGAAAAAAGCTCCGAGTTTTTCGCCGCGAGGCAGGGTCGAGTGCGCCCGAAACTAGGAAAAGTTGGTATGCTAATAACCGAAGGAGGAAATTCGTTTTGAAGCCCGGCCTCACCGGCGTCACTGTCGTCGGAAATGAAAATTATTACGAACCGCCGAGAGTGGGGGACTTTGCCCATCCGACGTATAATTCAGAAATTTCAATGGGCTTCAATTTAGAGAAGGATTTATCGGTGTTTCGCGGTAATTAATCGCCGGCCGTTTTGTTCCAACATTATTCGAAGCCGGCACGATCAGGCAGCGTTAATATCCCAACTTGGGTAAACGTAATAACGTTAAACGTAGCTTCGTTAACGAGCTTCAGAGGCGCGCGGTTGCGCTGCGATGTATCGCGTAAATTCGACGAGGTATCAATTATATCGCGAACTGCGCCGAGTTTTACGACGTTACCGAAATTCCGCTTCTAGGATAAAAAGAACCGTGTGCTGTACGAAGGTACAGCTGGCCAGATGGAACCGTGCTCTCGAAAACGACGTCGACGATTTTTGTTGATTCGTAGCTGGCCCGCTTAGCAGCGCAGTTTTAGCGACGAGGACTAAATTATTTCGTCGAATCGATACGGACCGTTCTCCAACCGGAGGAATACTGGGACGCGTACAAACACCCAGCGCCTAAGATTCTCGACCTCGAGCGCACGTATTTTCTGGTAAACATCGAAATTCCCAGCTGCGACAACACTTTTCAGATAGGTCGCATGAAGTTCGATCGATGCAATTATCGTAACAGAAATGTTAAACACTCCGGCAACGTGTATTTGCAGTTCCACTCGATCAAACGCGGTAATATCCTCCCTTGATCCCGTTTGCACTGAGAGTATCCAAACAGAGAGACAGAAGCCCGTTTCTGTTCTCTGTTTCTGCGATAAATTTCCTTCCCGTTTCGCAAAAATCGTCTGTAATAGCGCGCGCGGGGGATTCGAGCTCTCCGAATCCGTTCCTGGAAGCAGTCTGCGCGACTTAATTGTCTCGCCGCTGGAAGGTCGCTGAGGGTACGAGCAAAGGCGAAAAAAAGGTTGTTAAGTGGCGGTGCGAGGGTGTAAGGGAAAACGAAGGGCGCGCTGCGATACCTCGGGATTAAATCCGCCCGTGGCTTTTGTCCCGGCCATCGCTACAAGATGTTGATACCGTCGCTGCGGAATCAACCTTTACGGGATAAAAGCCGGACGGGACGCCGAATGAAGCGGCGTTGAACCCTTAATTAAAAAAATCTCGATAGTGGCGAGAGGTCGAGGTACCGCGGCTCTGTCTGTGGGTTTCTGCGCGGAATGTCTGCGGTATGAAAGGATCATAATGAAAATTGAGGGGAAAGAGAAACAAAATAGGTGGCGTAATGTATCCGCGGTGTGTTTACAAGGCGAGAGAGAGCTCCGCGAGCCTCTGGCTGCGATAATTACCTAACACAAGCGCGGCTGCTGTGCACACGCACAGGTGCCTCGACGAAAAGGGATTTCGAGGGACGCCCGGGCCCCTGGGTGACGTGCAATTTCCTTTTAAAAAAGATGGCACGTTCCCGAGTACGGTATCTAATACTCCGGAGCAAAGAATGAAAGAGACTTTCGGGAGTTCGCGTAGTCTTGCTTGCTGGCGGATGGTTCGAGATGGGAGAAGTAAATTGTTGGTGGTGGATAATGATAGAGTGATAGACGAATTGATTCCCAAAACGAAAGCATTAAACCCCTTTTCGATTTACCATCACCTGAACTCTACTCTCCCCGTGTCGCTACAATAAATGGCACTCCAAGGTGAAAAGCTACTCCCTCCGATTGCGGACCTCAATTTCGTTCAATGATACCGTCGTTCTTTACCCCGTCCGACACCCGCATGACCCCGACGCGTTAATCGACGCAAGAAATATCCCCGAACCGATAGAAAGCAGCTGGAAGACGTAGAGGGGTGTGACAGAGCCTTAAAAGGGTCGCGGTATCTTATCGAAAATCTCGAGGCAGTCCCAATCCGGCCATGAACTAGCATTCCGCGTAAGTTGATGGTCTCGGCTGAAAGGTTGGCGAGGGCGCAGCCCTGAAAGAGGGTGAAGCAAGGATGCAGAACGCGAAACCGTGCTGTCTTTCTCTCCGAGGGGAGCGGAGACGGAGAGGGAAGGAAGGGCGGCAAGAGGGCGGGTAAAGGAAAATGTGGTGGTGTGTGGGGCCCCGGCTCTGCAACCCGTTTCGAGAGTCAGCGGAGCGAGGCACTCAGACTCCAGAATGGGGTAAAAACTCGGTGAGTTCGCCTCGGCTTCCTCCCCCTTTCTCTCTGCTGCCACCCCTTTGCCAGCCTTCCTCTACCACCCCGTATCACACGGCTCTCGGTTACGCGGCAACCAAGCCAAGCATAAACTCGGCAGACGTATCGTGGCAGGTAATATTTACAAACCATGAAACCTACGGGACGAGGAGGAGAGACAGAAACAGAGGCCACGGAGACTCGTCCACCCCATCCATCCCTATACATCCCCCGAGCCTCCTAACCCATCCCTATCCCGTGGCCACCTGCCGGAAGGAGAGCTCGCGTGTTGAAAATTCGCGTCCATTTTCGGCGACTCGAATTTTCCGCGGTGACGGGCCGAGGACCCTTTGCGGATGCAACGCCTCGCGCTGGTAATTATGTTTCCGTTACGCCTGACATAGGTCGCCAGGCCATTCCCCGTCGCGTCGTCGGGGGAATCGGTCGAGCCGCGACTCGATTGCGAACAATTCGAATCAGACAGACGAGCCTCGAGTACGCGGGCTTTCGTTACGAGCATTCGCCTACAGACAAAATCAAAGGCGTAGTATTATTGAAGGAGCAGAGGGTGCCACGAATGGAGACTCCTCATCCGGTTCAACCTCCCACGAGACTCATCTCTCTCCCGTCGTACGCGCGGCATGGATAATCATTTCCGTGAAACTTTCGGCAAATTCGCGTTTCGAATAAAAGTTTCAAGTACGCTCGAACGGCGAGTCACAGGGACGTGAACGCGTTTGACTCGGGGGTTACGTCGGCCGTGAGAATGGAGCCCGAAAGAAAGTTGAGCCAGCAACAGAGTCGCTTTCAATTAAAAATAATTGTTCCCTTCGCGACTTGGTTGCGCCGCGCGCGCGAGGCGAGAGACGTATTTGGACGATCTCCCCGGCGAGAAATGAAATTTCTCGCGGCAAGCACTCGACGTACGAAAACACGGCGCACGGTTATGATAATAAGATTACTTTAAGCGTCTTGTTTCGAGCATGTCGAATATGGGGGGATGGCTGAGCGCCTTATACACTGGCGCCTGTGCCAGCGGAACGAAAATTCCACGGACGCTTCCCCTCCGACCGAGAGGGAAGTATTCGCGAGCCAGTAAAACGCCAACATCTTTCTCGCTCCTCACCACCACGAATTCGTGATCCACAGGCCTCGAGCATGTAGATTCAAGTGATTCTAGCTCAGGCGGGGGCGGTTGGTGACTCGAGAAATAATCGTTTCAATTGCCAATTGCGCGGGGTTGTTGTTCAGTCAACAGAAGCTTCGCGTAATTGCGTAATTCAAGTGTGCCGCGTCTTTCCCTGCGTATCCACCGTCAATGAACTCGATGTAGGTACCACCACTCCGCCGTATAAAACCTCGGTATCTTTCAGCGGTGTGAGCGATTTTTAGAAATCCCAGCCATCCTGCTGATTCGCAAAAGGCGACAACGATTCCGGTGACTTTAGGAGAGGTAGATAAAGGAGAAACCGAGTCGCGCGAGACTTTTCTCCGGTATTTTACGGTTTCTATGGGCTCGAAGAAACACGATGTAGATATCGAGATTGGGTTCTAAACGAGTCCCGTTTGATCCACCACGCCGGGGTGTCGATTCTTCTTCGATATCTCGTGGCAAGGTAACCGGTAGCGTCGATCTAGGCTCGTTGTAAGGGACACAATCGTAAAATGTAATATTTAGCGACTGGAGCAAACATTCACTCGGCCCGCAGCTGGTTAACCGAACGCCGACGGCGGTCGTTAAGATTTCTCGTTAGAAGCGCGGCAGTGGCGTTGCGAAATTAAATCGTAACAACGAAATTTACAAGGAAGAATAAGTCTATTTATACATTGTGTCCGAGTGAAACAGGAAGAAAAGAAACGTCTGGGGGAGATCGACTGCGAGCGCGACACAATGCGGCGCGGCCGTTGTTTTTCCACAAACGTCGTTAAACTTCCGTCCCGTTTCTTCGAGGCGTATTCTCGCGGCGAGCACCGCGGGAAGCTTGCATTAAATGGTGGTGTCTTGTCAACCAGACGGTCCACTCGTTCGGAGTCTACTTTTTACCGTCGCCGATATTCATTCGCCTTCGCCGTCTTCCCGGTCCTGTTTCTTACGTCTCCGTCCCCTTCGCCCCTTCCCTAGACCCGTTGAATTTCGTCTTAACTCCATTGGTCTTGCCCCAAAGAAACTATCATTGTCCCGGCGGAATAACGACGCGAGCTTGCCAGAAGTATTAACAATGTCCCGGCTTTGGAGTGGCTTAAAGGAGGCACAAGTAATTTTTACTTTATTATCGAAAGGCGGGTGCTTCTTGCCAGCGTGTAATTTCCTCCGCCAAGCACCTTAATTAACTTCTTTGGCCACGGAGTGGACGTACTTTAAATAGTCCGTTAAAGAAGAAAGGGACGGGGAACGCCGGGATGGATTAAACTTCAACCCAAAGGAACTGGATTCCTGTGTGCGCGTTTAATCTTTGAAAAGCTAGGGGTATTGTTTATCCTCGAGCTGAGTAAAACGGCAATATCCACGCCTTCGGATTTCATCAACTAAATGGGATATTTAAATGACGGAACCTCGACGTTCCGCTGAATTTTCCGCCCTCCGTGTATGGAATCTAATGATCCGAATCGAGTGACCGTAAAGAGTCAAAACCATTGGAATTAAACGGCCAAGTCAAATATCCTCACCCCTGCCATGCACCTCGGCGTATACACTTGAAGCCCTCGGCGGAGGGTAATCGTTAAACACGGGCCTCCCTTCCGACGCGCACCCCTTTATCAGCCCAGTTACCCTTATTTCCTGCGCGATTCGCTTCGGGGACGCGTATCTCACGGGAGGATACGGAAGTGACGGTCCAACGAGCTCGCTCTACAGCTCGTTCGCCCGGGTGCTCGCGTAAAATCTCGTCACCGTGGAGGCGCGACACGTCCGACGAATGGTCCAGGCGTACGTGTCTTCGATCACGAGTCGAGATAGCTGGCACCAGTTAAGCGACGGTAGCCGGGAAAGCGGAAACGGAACCCTCCATTGTTGTTATTCGATTCGCATGTCCAACTTAGTCAGCAGCCAGCCCGGCTGTTCCACTGCATACGTAAGACTACGGGAGGACGCGCGCGTAATCGTATCCATTTCCCTCGGAAGGGATACACACGTATCCGTTGGAAGGAGACGGCTCTCTCGCCCTCGGGAAAGAACGGAATCAGCGAAGTCGGTGGCGAATCGGTTCGCAGGGACACGTTGCAAAAAGGGACACCGCGAACGCGAAGACACGAACGGTGGATGCAGGAGGAGAAGAGCAGAAGCTGACGCGGCAGAGGTAGCTGGCATGAATCTGAAAAGGTATGGGCTGCGTTCACGCGACGATGATTTACGGGCATATTAGGTCGATAAGATATCTTCCGGTTCGTTGGCCCGGAGGAAGCTCTATTTTTAAGGCGGCTCGCGGAGACACCCAAGCTTTTGCTCCATCCATCGTTGCTGCCTTCGGTATCTTCGCACCCACCCCCTCGCTCGCCTCCACACGCCGGATCCTGTCGGGGAGCCGGGTTTTTCAGCAGCGTCCGATAAAACAGCGGGAAGAAACAACGCGCCCGTGAATGTTCTTTCCCCTCCCAAGACCAGCTTATCCTCGGTGGAAAGTACGACGTCGTTGGAAACCGAGCCCCGATAAGACTGCCTCTCCTCCTTTGTCGTCGCCGTTCCACGAGGGGAATTTAAATAATTCCGCCGATCGATCTCCGGGTTACAATCGCGCGCGCCCCGAGAAAAGAGTCTCGCGGGCTCGCGGGCCGAGGCAAATTCTCCCCGCTCGGCCGTCGTTGAATTCGACCGACAAACTATCGACAAACTATGAATTACATTCCACTCGTTCGTCCTCGCCCGGCGACGCGTCAGCCCCAGGAACGGAGGGCGACCAGGTGCGCCACAGGGGCCGTAGATGGCACGAAGCAAATCACAGACCCGTTGGGAATAAATATTTCATATCGTCGAAGACGTACTATCCTCCGATCGTCGGGAATGAATTATTCCGTCCGAGGAGGAACTCGCGACCACGAGACCGATGTTTAATGTAAAACGAACCTCCGAGAACCGAGAACTATCCTCTCGACGCGAAACGAGTTTCCTCAACCGTTTCAAACTTGTCCCTGGAACGCAGACCGTGCTCGAACGCATTCTAACAAAATTGGAGGAGAGATGACGAAGGAAGGAAGTGATAGATATATCCGTATCGACGTGGCTGTACGATTCATCAAAATATCGCGACACGCGACAGCGTGTTCTTACGCGAATCGAACGGATAGGTGGCTCGGCTCGCGGAATAAGTGGCGTGGGTCCGTGAGTCGCGGGGGCTGGCAGGGAACGGTTGAGAAAGGCAGTGACACAGCGGGGAGACAGCATAATGCAGATAACGAGCAAGAAGTTGGCGTACCTGCTCTGACAGTGACGTCTCTGCTAACGATGGCGCCGACGCTGTTGACGGCGGAACACTTATAAATGGCCCAGTGGACGTCCTGCCGGAACACCTCGGCCTCGAATCCGGGGAAGTGGATGGTACCGTTGCCAAGGACGTGTCTGATTCCGGGGATACTCGTTATGCTGCCGCCGTCCGCTGCTAGCCAGTCCACGCTGGGCGCCGGATTTCCTCTGACTATGCAATCCACTCGGCCACCGTTCACGTTCGTGAACTCCACCCGCGAAGGTGGCTCGGACACGAAGTTCGGCCCCTGCATCTCGTACGAGGCACTGCAACCTGCAACGAAACGGCACAACTATGATCAGAACGGGTCCCAGGATGGTCCCACTGGTAAAACAGAGATTGCCTGTCCAAATGCACAAAGCGAGCTTTGGGTGAAAAGAAGGACACTATTAATAAAGGAGAATAGAGAATAAAACACAGGCTTTCTGTTTCCGTGTCCCAGTCGACGGTGGAAATAAGACTGAGTTCTATCGTCCAAGGGCAACGCTCGAGTCTGCAAGGAGTCATTAAGGGGACTACTAGGCAGTCCTTTTTCGTGAAATGAAAACACTTTATTTTTAATGTATTTGTAAGAAAAATGAATGGATATCCAGATGTATCCTCTTAAACAATGTAAGATACGTGCCAAGTTTGAAATAAATCGGGTAATTGGTTTTTCAAATATCGTGGTATCCAATTAAAAAAAACATGGTTTTGAGAAAAACGCGTTTAGGTACAGTTTTAGGTAGGGTAAACCAACCAGTGAATGACCAAATTGTTGAATTTATGGACCTTTGAGATTAATACATGAATATATTAATGTATAACAACAAAACAACTGTTAAAATTGCACTTTTTACTTTTCTTGAAATTTCTATAAAAATAATTACTTATTCTTATCGTAATTTAAAACAAAACAATTATAAAATGCAAAACGTATTGAAGCCCAGTAAATGACCGAATATTTTTAATAAGAATTGTACTTATTAATACCTACGCGTAACTAAAAATATGAGGTATAAAAATTGCCACGACAATCCCCTTATAAACATATAATACTTATAAATTTGTAATTGACACTTCTTTGCCTAATGATCATTCACTGGTATGCGGTCAATTATTGGTTGGTTTACCCTATTATTTTTTTAACTATTTTTTTTTAAATGTTCAAAAATATGTACAAATATAGGCATAAAATTTTTAATTAATAAAACTTGAAAATTTCTGTTAAACAAAAATCCCAAGTATCCCATTCATTTCGGGCCTTGAAGCTAGGCATCCTTTGAGGCAGCGATACGGAAACAGATATCATAAACAGACTTCTACGGGCGTCGAATTGAACGGCAGCAGCGAGTAACCCGAGCTTACTTGGTCGACCCCACTTCATTTCTGGGCTTCCGACCGCGGGTGAGAGTGGAGGGGGAGAAAATAAATTTTCCTTACTGTTTCAATCGGCAGTTAGAAGGACATTAATCATGGTCGCAGCGCGCGGACACCGGTTGATGAATTTTTTCGCCTGGCTTGCCGAGTTCAAAGTAATTTTCAGGAATAGGACCGCGAGGGTGGGTTGCGCAGGGGTTGACACGGTCGCCGGGATCGCCACTGTGTGGGAAGGGCGAGGGTGGACTGTATCGTGGACGGGACATGAACGAAGATAATACGGGCGGCCATAAATCACACATTTAACGCTGAAATTCGGCCGTAATAGCTTCCATAAATGGAGCGCATTGCGCCCCCCTCCAGCCCCGTTAACCATTCATCACCCGAGTTATGTTGATTTAAGTAGGAATGCCGGTGCCTACGCGCGGATGTATCCCACATTCCATCCGACATTGCCCATCTGGAAGCCGGCCCAACGAAGTGCACAGAGGATACACGTAGGAACGTGCAACGAATATAGCCGCCCATCCGCTGCTACTCGTCTCCCGTAACGTTTCAGTTAATAACGTCTGATGGACGCGCGCGTGGCCCCCGAAACTTCCCCGAATAAGCCGCAGCCATCGGCAGAAATTGCGAGCCGGGGGATTCGCGTCGATACGCTGGGCAGCACGGACGGGCGTTAAACGATCGAATCGAATTTACGAGGAGACGGAAGGTCCGTGATAACCGGAATTGCCGAGGAAGACGTTGCCCAGCGTAACCGCGATCCGAAGCAAAGCAAAAGAAGACGAATCCTTCTTCCCGGCGGCAGCTTCTTTTCACCTAACATTTCCGCCAACGATGAAGCCAGCGTTAATTAACTTCTCTCTCGGTGGCGGAAGCTCGTGTCCCCGACACGACGATCCTCGTCCGCGGGAGACGCGCGCAGACTTGGCAAATAACGAAGAATTTCCACGTCGGTCGGGCAGAGGGCACCAAGAATTCCCTACTTTCCGCTGGGATTGTTTCCAAGACGCTCTTAGAACCGTGACCTGCACTACGATCTCGAAAGTGATCGTTCCACCCTCGCTACCCCCACGGCTCCGACCAGCGAAAAGGAAATTGTAGCATCTTCCGGCGAGGGCCGTATTATTCGGAGGAGGACTTCACCGTCCGCCATATTCTCTTCCGAGATTCCTCTAGCAGCTAGCCTCCGACTCCCCTTTTACCATGATATCTCTCGTTCCGCGCGGAGGGTAATACCTTATGCCCCCACGCACCCCTTGGCACCCGCAACAATTTTTCCTTCCGAAGGAAAGAGCAAAGCCCGCGCCATAAACGTAATTTTATATTCCACCGCCCCGAGGAGTTCATTTCGCATTACAAAGGTAACTTAATTTCCTATAACGTCAGATGCACGTCGGCCAGCCACCCCGTCCTGCTCCTCCACCCTCTCCCTCCATTCCCCTTGATTCGATGTTCAATTAAACGCACCACGGCTAGAACGTCTCGAATCGCAAGTGGCAGCCCCACGGTATAGAAATGGAAAACAATGTTTGAAGCTTTAGCTATTCAGAGGTTGCTTTTAGCGTCTTAAACCAGCCACTGAATAATCTTCATTAGTGTATGGAAAGGCACCACGAAAAAGAGGATGGGTAAATTGGCAAAGTAAGCAGAGGATGCGATTTGGTTAGATGGATCGATTGAAATTCATGTTTACGAGAAATTTCCATATTTCCAGCTTCCCAGACACGCCTTTTGGAGCTGATAATCCGAATTAACATGGAGGAAATCAAGTATCCTGGTAACTGCATTTTCCCAGGGAGAGGAATAAAAGAAAAAATCGTACAGCCCTCGCGGAGAGGTATTTTTAATTTCGAATAACGGTGGATAATCGCAGGCTAACAGGAGAAAACACGCTTTTGATCGGATAAAACGCGCTTCCTCTATACCTGCTATTCACCGTTTCCACTCCTAGCGGAATAAAAACAAAGAGCTGGCAGGGAAAGAGAGAAAAAAAAACGCCCCCAACCTTCGTGCCTGCTCCCATCGACAGCATTATTACCGTGGAGCGAACAAAACTATCGAACCAGCGCACAGAGCGAGATCCCTGTCCGCTTCTCATCGGTTTCCCAGCTTCGTCGAATTTTATACTTTCTTTGTGCCCAAGGTGGAAAGAGCATGGCGAAGATTTAGAGTAAAAGGAGAGCGAAATCAGTGGCGCGATTCATTGTCAAGAGTCAAGAGCCCTGGGACAGGTTCAACATAGCCTTTAACCTCTTTTCAATTGTATCTACCAAGAAATGTAACAAATAAAATCTCTATGTGAAGTTGGTGTGTACGAAAAACCTTCCCAGCTTCTTCCAAAAAAAAAAGAAACGTGCCCCAAGCTCGCTGCACCACCACCGCAATCTCACTACATTCCTTTCACCCGCAATACCTGCCCTCGACCCCTCGCAGTCGTTTATGCTCAAGAATCAACGACGCTCGACAAAGCCTATATACCGACGCAACCCTCTGCATACATGCCACCCACGCCTTTGATTTATTTCCGGTGGTTCCGTCCAATTAACCGCGTATCAAAATGTCCAGATTCGAGGACCTGTCGCTCGCTGGGAACAGAAGACGCGAGCAGGGGTGGGCCGCGTGCACGAGACCGGTCCGCGAAGTGAAGCGGTGTGTTCCTCGATATAATGGCCCGTCCTCGAGTGTATTTGAAATGCACTGGCTCATCAGAATAACTAAACAATAGACGTCGAGCTAGAGGAGGACAGAATGAACGAGGAACGTCTCCCCTGCGCCCGGTTCCTCTGTACCCCCCAGCAAACCGCCACCCTGCCACGGCGCTCGAGAACTCTCTCTCCCTCTTCGGGGCGTACTCGGCGATGCGGCTGTAACAGTGGAGAAGGGACCGGGGGTCGTGGAGACGCGCGTGTCCGTGCTACACTCTCAGGCACGCATGTGAATGTTTGCGCGTTCACCGTCCCACCCTCTAGCCCTGTGCCCATCCTCACCCCGTACCCCCGTCCCACCACCCGAGTTGTACACGCGATCCACGTCGAGTGGCCTAACCTTAGTCAACCCTCGACGTCATCGGGAGAGAGCCTCTGAAGCTGCACACTTCTGCTTCTCTGTTGGCTGTTCGAGAGACGAGACACAACCGTCGTCCATCGACCATCTGCGTAATGCTTTGCGTCAACATCCCTTGAAGCCTCAACCCTCCCTCGATCCCCGCACCATCCTCTCACCCTCCCGACGTCGGAGCACCGAGTCGGCCTCCTCCACGCGATTCTTCTTTTAACCGTGCTCGAATGACCACTCCGCTTCCGACCTTTTAGGTCTGACTGCGATCCACGTTACCGGCCGCGTTATTAATGGCTCGTGATCAAAGTTTCGGTGCCACTTTTCTCGATGCGTTTTCCTTTCCCCCCCTTTTTTTTTTTCCACCGCGCGGTTCGCTTTTCCCGGACGCGGCGCGCAGACGAGACGAGGGGGGACGCGGAACGCCGTCGAAACTACGGGCGACGAATTAAAATTAAACTTTAATCCGGCCCGCCCAAAAAATGAAACGCGACGTGGTCGGCCGCCGGTGAAATATGAATGATCGTCGGGCATCGGGCCTGTGATTTGTGTTTTTTCCCCCCCATTTTCCTGGCTAAATTGCTATCGCTGCGAGTGAATTTCTGTAATCGCGCGGCGCTTTGCCGTGCGCGTACACCGTACCGTGAAATAATTTCGCGAACGATCGATGATGGTGGTTTCTGACTTTGATGCTAGACTGGCATTTGCGCAAGAGTACTCGGGCGATTCTCCGTAAACCAAATGGACTCGAGCCGAAGAAATCTGCCATGAAAATGGTACCGCGAAGTTTCTTCGCCGCGCAATGGGTTAAAAACATATGATTCGCGTGCAGGAGCCCGACAGATAAAACCACCCTGTCCCCGAAATTTATAATTTTCCCCGTGATTTGCTGTGGCATGATTCTTTTATCTCTCAGCCGGGCGGAATGCACGAGAGGAAGCGGCCATAATTTCGTGGTTATCGCGTCGACGAGGGAAAACATCCCGCCTGATCGAGCATAATACCCGAAACGGCTCTCGTGTCGTCGATGCGGCAACGAACGGTCAGGAACGTGAATAGAACACTTAAAAGACCGCGCACGCGAAGTGTTCATTCAGCAGGAAGAGGGAGGATCGAGGAAGGGGAAGATACGCGAGGGTTATTGTGCCGTGGTTATTGTTTCTCTGAGGGGTATTGTCTAAAAAGTATTTCCACTCGAATTCCACCGATAGGGAAACATCTTAAAAATTCCATATTCTCCGTGGATCGGCCTACCCAGGTCCGGCTGAACGGTGCAACGACTGGCATACGAGCAACAACGGGGACCAGGGGAGCTAGCCGACTCGATTAACTTATTAAAATGCTCCGGGAAGAGGGAGATATCTCGCCGACTAATTGCTGATGCGCGCGTTCCGGCCTGGTCGGGGCTCGCGCGCCACGAGAAAATCCTCCCCCCCCCCCCCTTCGTCGAATGGAGCAGTCCCCCATTCCGGAATCCGCAGCTCATCCGGCGGTTTACAATCCTTTCTTTCAGCCGGGCGATGGGAAACGAGGGGGGCACGTCTCTTTTCGCGGAGGAAAAAAACGAGAAGGAGGCGTGCACTGGGAAAACGGGGGTGGCAGCGGGGGTGGGTGCCACCGGACGAGAGAAAAAGAGGGAACAGGAGCAGAATCGAGCCCACGTACGTAGGAACGTAGGAGGCCGACAGAGACAAAGGGTAAAAGGCAGAGGGACGAGAAGGGAGAAACGGGCTCGCGGGACAGAGACGAGGGTTGGTTGAAGGAAGACAGACAGATAGACAGACGCACGCCAGCGTCCCCTGCGCGTCGCCGCAGTTGTCCGACAATGCAAACCAACTTTCTCATTTCAATGTATTGTTTCCATTGTTCGGGCGTGCAGGCCGCGAGGGTTGTAGCCGGTGGTGCTGCCAGAGGAAACGCGGGGGGAACCTCGGGAGCACGGCCTCTCTCTCTCTCTCTCTCCGTTTCACGGGGCGATCGTCATCGCGGAAACTTTCTCTTTTCCAGCCCCTGCACCGTGTCTCATGGACGAGCCACCCGCCCACTCTGTGCCCGTCTCTTCGAAGATTACGAATAATTTCATAGACGGGGGAGGGCCTGTGCCTACGAGTTGAGCTCCGGTTGTCCCGGTACACCAGCCAGGGAGCTGCCATCGAGGCTTGGTTCTGGTGCACTGGGATTCTTAGCGTAAACTTTTTCCGCCTCGAAAATGAGGAGTTCCTTCGTGGCTCACGCTGTGAGTATTTGGACCACGTTCGGGGATCGTGAGATGCCTTTTCAAGATGACTCTATGTGTAAAGGGGTGGTAAGAGTCCAAAGAAGCTGAGGACGATAGCATAGGTAAGTGTCGAGACTCATATTCCCTAAGAATGTCGCAGACCGGAGAAGCTAAGAATACACCGATGCAGCAAACTTTAACCCCACTATCGTTCGCTCTTCCCCGCAGACTTTACATTTACGCGAGCCACTCTTTGTAACGCTAGCCGAATTCTAGGTTTAAAGCATGGCCTTAAAGAGGGCACCGCCGAAAAGCAGCAGAGTGCTTTTAAAGTTTCACAGCCTGCCCAGAGATAGCCAAAACGGCATCGAGAATATAGATATTGATCTACGAAATATTCTGCTTCGGGAACTTTCTACACCGAAAACCTTTCCAAGTCAGAACAATATCCCATTGATCCGTCGATCAGCAAAGATCCTATCACCCCTTCCGATCATGCCTAATGAACATCCCCAGTCATTGAACCGCTCAGAATCCCAGAGCGAACAACATAATCGTAAATCGATTCGATGGGCGAAGATAGTAGACGAGGCTCGCGTGCAGACCGCGCGATAAGTGCGCGGGCACGCGGTACGAGCGGCCAATGGACGATCCCGTCAGTCCTGCAACGACTACATTACTCTAATTATGCTGGCGAGACTTCTTGGCCGTCGGGACTCGAAGGGAAATCCAGGGATTTGTGACGTGACGCCCGCAGTCACGCGCCACGCGGCATCCCCCCGTTAATTAGTAGTAATTCGTTGTACTCCATTAGCAGCGGCTTCCATGGCTAGGACGAACTACCGACTCGTCCTATGCAACGACGCTGCGCCGTTTCAGTGCAACACCGGGGCGTCGCGTTCGCTTCCGCTCTTTCGCGTTACCCGGCCGCGTGTTTAATGGCCTGTACGTCGTTCGGCCCGCCCCGATGCTATACGAATTAATTTCATTGCAATTACTCGACCGGCTGAATAATAAAATCTGTGCCAGGGAGATTGAACTCTGGCTTGACGTCGACCCGATTTTTCGCTCGTCGATCCGCTGTATTAAGTTCCCCGTTAATAGGCAGAAACACGCGGGCTCGATGCCTCCACCGTCGATAATACCGCAATTCCGTTTCCTCGATCGAAAGCAGGCGATACCACTGATTCCAAACACCACGGAGTAGTTGCTATGGCAAAGATATCAGCCCAATGCAACGATGAACCGCATATCAAGTTCCGTGGTTCATTAATATTCAGGAAAGCAGCGTTTACGAGGTTACCGTGTTCCAGCTGGCCGCCGGATTCCGTTACACAAAGTATGCCCGACTTATACGCCGTTTCAATGGTCGTATTACCATCGCGATGAGCCGGCAGCCCCCGCGCTCGGACGGTAAGTATTCAAATTCGTAAAACGGCGAAACCGAATCACGGCAGCGTATAACCGCGCCACAAATCGGTCGCACGCAACTCGCTGCTCGTAGCCCAGCCAAGGAATTTCAATTGCTAATGAAATTACTGGAACGTACAGGCTTGGGAATCCATCCCCCCGTGAAGCCCGGGGGGCAGGGGGTCTCGTGACATCGCCTTGCTAGTCCGACGTCGAAACACGGAAACGCGTATTGCGCGCCGACGTGACTGTGGTCGCATTGTTTTGCCCCGGGGCATCGGTCCCGATGGCCTTCGCGGTAAGAACCCCTAATGCGCGCATCATTTGCATGGGATCGATGAAAATGTGCTCCCCGGGCAGCAAGATTCACCCAGAATATCGCATCCCCGCCGAAATTAGAGGGTAAAAACGGGTAAAGTAGCCGCGCGAGGGGAAGCTTCGGGCCATCTAGGAAAATCGCAGGAATGCCAGTGCTACAGTAACAGAATGAAGAGATATAAAGCTGCTATGGCAAGAATTTATATTGAAATATTTCCTGCTGGTAATATAAATCAGACGATAACTGAACGAAATATGGAAACTCGTATAGAGGACAGGATTATATTTTGAATAATCCTCGTGAACCGAGATGACCGCTATCCGAGCAACAAATGCTGTCAGAGTGAAAAGACAGACTTATAGACCCTGCCTGTTCTGATAGATCCTACAAGGGACTACCTCGTATCGGCCTACATTATCCCTATAGATAAACAGCGATACACCACTCGGGGTGGGGGGGATGACACCCTTTACCCAATTTTCATGCACAAGCTTGCGCGAATATTTAATCACGCAACAGGGATGCCTCGTTGTAATCACTAGCGCAAGTGTATCCAAACTACAATGACTTGTTCATCGGCAGAGGTTCAACCGCTTCACGGTCGTTTGCACGCTCGACGCAGGGATTTAATCCCCCTTAACAATCGTTGGATCTAATCTGCCTTTCGACGGTGAATTATTAACAGGCCGAAAGTTCACGTCGGTTAGCCAGCTATCGATTCTGACCACGGGGGGGGGTCGTGAACTTGCGATCCTCGCGCCGTGCACGAGTCCGCTCTCGGGGATGTTTCAATTCGCACGCGACGCTCATTGGGCGGCAACTTGTTGAGGGGCGAAACCGAGAGCCTGGCCACGGAGATCAACGTTCTGGCGACCCCATTCGATGACGAAGACGAGCTTCTTCCCTGGCCTTTGTTTCGGGATTGAATTAAAACCGCCGGACGATTCCATTGCAACGCGTTATTTATCCTCCGGCGAAACAATGCGGGACAAGGGGTCCGAGGAAGATGGAAAGTATTCATTGTTTCCCCTCCTCCCGTGGCACGGGGGATACCGTGTACATCGGATCAGCGCGATAAGTACCACGGGGGGCAGTTCTATGGAACTTGGAAAAAAGGAATCTGTCCAGCGTTCTCTAGATGGCTGAGCATCCGTTTAGTTGGGCGATGACTCGCCGATGGAACGCTCGGATTACGCGGCAGGCTCGTCCCGCAGAAATATTTAAATGGGATTTAAAGGAAAGCGGGTCGTCCTCCCGGGGGATGGATTACAGGGGATATTTTATAATTTCAGCCTCCACTGTGCCGGAGATTATGGGAAATCGCGCGCTTGAAGAGATTGTTCAAGGATTTTGGGTTTACCGCGCCAGGTAACGCGCGGGTCCGATTTAACAGCGAGCGGATGATTTTTATCGAAATTTCAAAAGTGGTGATGTGAATTGTCGGACGAGTTTCCATGGAGTCCATACATGGGGCTTTCGAGCACCGGGGCGGAATCATTCATGGGAGCAACGAGGGGAAGGAGCGCGCTTGAAAGGCGGTGTTATCGGTTCTATTATAGTTAACGCTGTTGCGCGATAAATTGATGATCGACCCGTTCAGCGGCCCGCTGTTTGCGCGTTCGTGAAAAATTCAGACTGCATAATAAATGGAATCGAATCCACTTGGTGATTACCATCTGCTGTGAAATTCTCCCCCGCACGATGGTTCTAGACTTATTTGTCAAAAAGGGCGTGCAAAATAATCGGAAAACGACAGCTGTTCCCGCGGCTCCCTAAAGTCCTCTCGTTCCGTAAAGGTTCCCTCGTTACCTTTGCTTGGAAAGGAACCCCTTCTGATCGCCTACCACTTCTGATTTCGCAGCGCGCGGCCGTTAATTAGCGAGCTTTCGTCCGACAAACGATGATCGATACTGCGGCCGCCGTTAAGGTGCAAATTCGTACGGCAGAGTATACGGGCCACGTCAGCAATTCACATCGATTTAGTTGAGCACGAGCACGGCGATCCGACGCTAATTATTTCGTATCGGGGAGTGGCTGCGCGTATTAGCCGTTCATTATCTTGTCTCCGCGATCAGCATGATTTCTAGCTGAGCGGCTTATCGTGGCGCTTTCACGTGATCGCGGCCAAATCTGTTTACGATATTAGCTCGATTAGAAATGATGATACCGCGGCCGCTCGTGATTGAAGGAGAATCAGGGCTGAACGTGTTTGTTGTTAAAGCGTATCCGTAATGGCGACAGTGAATCTCTCTCGTCCACTTTCTGCTACGATACACGCCCCGCATTCAGAGACTATTGACGTCGAAGGATAAAGGGCAAGGGCTAGCATGCTGACCACAATTTTCAGTATTGGTCAGAGGCAGAGGGAAGGAAAGGGTGATTTTGATTACAAGTTTGCGGTTTCCTTACACCCACGGCTGCTTATTAAAGTCCAGATTTACCTGCGACAAGGATCAAGTTTCCAGCGTGCTCGACAGTTCCTCCTCGAAGTGGGAACTGAATTAGCGAGCGCTCACGCGCACAGTTTACAACATCTGCGAGTTTTAGCAGGCCTATGGTGGATTTCATTTACGAAAACGCGTCGGCGATCAATGACTCGGGAACGCGCGAAATTATGTGGCACGGAAATAACCGTAATCGCATTATTTTCTATTATATTACAGCGTGCCACGCGACTTCGCGGTGTAACGCATCCGCTTGACGGGGCTCGTGTTCCCCAGCTGCTGTTTTTCGCTTTCCAGCGCGTTACGCATTAAAGTGGCGTGTTTCACGGTTGCTGTTTCGTTGCAATGCAGTTTGATCCGTTTGTTTTGCAGCCCGTGCCCACAACAGCTTGGAAATTCGTTGAGCGGAAACTCGATGAACAAGGGGGCCACAGAGACTATCGAGTCTAATAGGGAAGCGTAGCGAAAAATTACAATACCTACTTAACGCCTTGAAAATTCTGCAGGGAAACGAGCATCCGATACAGCTCACGTGCTCGCGTGCGCGTGTCCTCTTTAAACGGCAAACAGGCTGCACCACGACTGCCGAGTTCTTTCGCGTTTCTCTCGGGAGAACGCTGAACGGTGTTTTAAAATCAATTCGAGACAAAACTTACGATATCGCCGATAGCGTTACGGTATCCCCGAGAAACTCCGCTGCTCCCCTCGTGTTCCACGGCAGCACGTTGCGCTTTCAAAGGAAGTGGAGCTCGAGAACTAGAGCGAAGTAGATGGAAATAAGAAAGCTGAGGAACAGCGGCCGGGGTTGTGAAAAAAGAAACAGTCACAGTTCCCGCCGATGAATTTACAACATCCGAGTTGATGGAGATCTACAAAGCATCTCCAATGTAAGAACGGAAACGCGATAACCCCAAGTCTGGAGTAAAAAAGAACGCACGATCCACCTACATAATACACAGCAGTTATCGTATAGGGGAGAGGTGCTATAAAAGGGACAGGTCTGAAATGGGACAGATAGAATTGCCAAAATTCACATGCAAGTTAGTTTCCGGTTTATAACAACACTAGTGCCCAGTCATTTGACGTAAACTTCACTGCGGTCTCACTTGTGAAGACTGTCATGTATGTATCATCTGATACATACATGACATTGTTTTAAATTATCAATTATTAATCGATGGCGTACTCTTTCAAATTTAAGAATTAATAAAGTGACAAAAATTAATAATAGCCTACCTATTTTAGTACAATTGATCTCATGTTTGTTCAAGTAGAATTTAATTCTAAGCTAATTTATTATTTAACTGTGTTATAGATTTTTTTGTATATGTACTTATATTTACCACTCGTACTTATTTTGGAAGACATAAATTTCATAAAAAATATTACTTTATAACTAAAAAAGCTACCGAAGCTATGATTAATGTCACATTCTATGAAGATAGTAAAAAATATTGATGATTTATGGTACAAAGAATTATTTTTTCATAGATTCTATTGTTTTGTATCATTAGGATTTACAATTATATTTGTAATACTTAATAAATTTATTATTATTGACGTATCCCTTTCATGACTTATAATGTCCCATTTAAAACCACCTAGTCGTAAAAGGGACATTTTCTCCATTGATTTGAAAATCGACAATTTTGTTATTTTCTATTATAATTTATGAATTTGTAATATACGTTTATTGAGCGGAAATAAACACGCTTTTTATTCATGTACTTGTTTTTTAAATACATATAATGACATTGTCAGAAATAGGCGCTAAACAAAAGTGTCTTTTGTAGCACCTGTCCCCTACGTCTAACACTGATTCAGCTACTCTGAAAGCTTGCCAACAATCAATAACCCCCAACGTTTCGGCACTTGGCCCAAAGTTCATTGTCAATATTCATCGTTCCGCGGTGCCCGGCACAAAGGGCTCGGGGCACGCCCGCATAAACGACGCTGAAAACTCCGGTGAAAACGGGTTGGACGTTCATCCGCGGCGAATCAGGGTCGAAAAAACCATGGAGAGCGTAATACCGTTCGCGGGCTCGCGAAAAAGCGGCCTGGCGAAACGCTACCGGGGGAGAAGGGACAACCGAACCGAGGGGGGTGACGGCGATAAGTGGGGGGAGCGTTCGCGGCCGGGTAGACGAATTAGTTTGAGCGGGTTGCCCGCGTCGGGGGTGGCAAGTGCGTTTCAACGTACGGCTCGTAACGAGTGGATTTAAGCTGGCCCAACCTGCAGAAAGTTCGCGGCCGTTTTCCGCTCTTGACAGCGGCACAGAACCAAAAGGTTCTCGTCAGGGAATCAACCCCCACCTCTCCCGCACCAGGGGCTTTTTTACGTCAGCGCTCGCCACGCCTCATCGTTTTAATATTCGCGAGCGGCCGCGAGCGTTTTTCCCTCTCCCTGCCTATTCGAAACGTCGTTTAACTCCGATACAAGTGTCCGTGGCGGGGCAGAAAATTGGCTGCGCATGGGTCAGGCAGCGCGCGGTCGCGACCGTATGAAAAGCACCAAACCCGAAGGGGAAATAGTTTTGCAGGGAGGTAGGGGCAGCCTGAAGCTTGGATAGCGCTTCAAGTAGCCCGGGGAAATTTCGTGGGGGCGTATAACGTAACGCTGTTCGCTTGTTGAATAAAAAAAAAAAACGTTTTTCAATATGAACATTCAGCTTCCAGCGGATTCTAATATTTCTACCCGTCCTCTCTGCCGCTTGTTCCGTAGCTCGTGGCTCTTTTGATCACACGTGCCACGGGGAGATGCAATTAAAATTGGCTCTGAAAAATGTCACGGTGTCCCCGACTAGTGGCGTACGGATACTCTCCTCCGGTGTCTACACGACAATTCGAAGAATAAGAGAAGCTCGCTGGCGCTAGGCGAGCACTGGAAGCTCTGAGAACGGAATAGCCACGTCGAAATCGTAAAAAAGGTGCGCCCATGTCGTTTTACTCAGCACTGAACACGGGGCGCCGTCCCACCATGGCCGCTCAAAAAATCATAAAGTACACTCTGGGAGGCGAGCCGCGACCATGAAGTGAGCGGTCCCGCGCTTGGAACGGGCAAATTATCTCGTAAAATTCGGTGGAGGCCGATCAACGGGGCGAAAAATGTTTCTTTCAAAGCCGAGCACCCTCGCGTCCCTTTGTCAGGGAGAAGGAGGCCCCTTTTAAATTCCAGCCGTTTCTCTTATTAATTCAAGAATAACCGCCCTCCCGAGAAGAATTCCACCGTTGAACCGCGTTGCTGCCCGTTTCGAGCCGTTGGGAAAATTCCACCACTCGAGCCTTCCCGCGAGCTAATATCAAACTCTGCTGCCCTAACCATGGACCGAGACTCGAGGCGGCTGAGCCGTTATAATTGAGCGAATCGAACGTCGAGCAGAAAAGTTCGCCCGCGCCTCTGTACGCGGCCAGTTTCGATACTTCCCCCCCCTTGGGCGAGAAATCGACGTTGGTTTATGACAAGCCAAGTTGGTTAACTGCTTCGGAAACTACTCGAGACAGCGCGGGATCGTAAACTCCTGCCGGTGCTTTAAGGATGATTTAATCCAAAGTTTCGCTGCATCGAATAAGAGTGTGCCTGATGGCCTATGTAGATCCTATGACGAAGATAACGACGGGGCTGAGAGGTGCGGGAAAGGTTGCAAGGGGGTGTAAAGGGGAGGCGTGTCTGTCTCGCGTAAAGAGTGAAAATTTTCCACGAAATTACCTGAGACCATTTTGTAGGTCCTGAAAGGAGGAATAGATAAAAGCTGTTCAATCTAAAAGTTTCGCGCGGGCCCGCGCCTCTGTCGAGTTTCCCGGGGAATCCTCGCGAGTATTTCGGCGCCAGTTCGGTGATTAATTTAGCAGACTCCCTCGCGGAAAACTGCTAGGAACGTCGTAAGTCCTGAGCCCGAGTGCTTTAACGATGATTTACAGGCCAGTCCTGTGAAATACCGTACGCGCCGCGGCGAGTCTCGCCGCGTGGGAGGAAGAAGGACGAGCCAAGGAGCCAGCGGACGCTAATGGGATAGAAAATCTATTATAAAGCATCCACGGGATTGTCGAGCCTTTGAAGTCGGCATTATCGCGATCGGAACGAGGACGAAACACCCTGGATAACGGGGCGGTGCTGGAAACTGGAGGTTGGCAAAGTGCATCACTGCCGTCCGACCAATGCCTGACTCTGACTACTGGCAGGCTTCTCGCACAGCGAAAGATCCTTGAATGGAAATTTCCTCGGGTCCTGAGAACTTTTCTTCGATCACCGAAGAACACCCTGCAGTTCAAAGAGTTTAATTTCTTTAAATTCAATGTTTTTCTCGTCGGCAAACACCAAGGAACGGAACGAGGAGGAAAGTTTCCGAGTTTGTTTCGTGGAAAACGAGAACCGGAGTTGTGGGAATATAGTGGACCCAGGTGGACGGAACGAGGCGTGCTAAATAAGACGCCCAAGGAACCCCGGAATTCGATAGCTGCCACGGGTTCATACGCTGAAAT
The DNA here is from genome assembly GCA_963971345.1 of Andrena flavipes. Taxonomy (NCBI): domain Eukaryota; kingdom Metazoa; phylum Arthropoda; class Insecta; order Hymenoptera; family Andrenidae; genus Andrena; species Andrena flavipes. The sequence continues at coordinate 54,583,434 of OZ020482.1, forward strand.
ACAACTTCGCCGGAGTCAACGACAGTTCAAATTCGACGCGTTTAACATCGATGCTAATCCCAGACGCGACCAAACGTCGCCCCGAGCCACTAGTTCGCCAGAGGCTCAGAGTAGAACCGCAGTGCGGTCCGAAGAACGCGGGGGCGTCCGAAATGCTCGCGTTAAGTACCAGGGGTCCCTTGAACTTGTCCTCCTCCAAAAACGACAGCAATTTTGAGCCTCTGCGAGCAACCAGGCAGCCACCATCACCACCGTTATAACGATACTGCCGTGGAACTCGGGTAGAGGAAGATACAGAGAGATTTCGCAACGGCGAGAGACTCCAGATACCTTTAACGATGATTTAATCCGAAGTTTATAAATACTGACTCACAGGATAGTTGGTGGACTTAGAGAAGGACCACAGTGCGGTTAACAGGATGCGAGTAGATCCTCTGGTCCGCCCGTATAGAGTCGGGTCAACGTTGAAACTCCGATGAGGGAGGCTGCACACAGCGGAATATAGAAACACCAAGGAGCAACGTCGACCACGAGATCCAGAGCAAGGAGCGCAGAGGAGGACGAGACGTGGACTGTGCAACGCGGTGAGCAGGGAAAAGAGAGAGAGGGAGAGATGCGAAGCAGAGGGACGAATAGAGCAGGATGGAAACGTAGAAACAGGGAACAGGGACGGAGGCCAGGGTGGAACACTAACAGGGACACACCGGTACAAAGACCGAAATGCAAATACGTATTCTGTGTACTTAGGAAGCTGTAGCGAGCCAGTGAGCCTCATGCATAGAGATTGTACGTTGCCCGTGTAAAATCGACCCTCAACCACGCCGCCGGTTTCCTCCTCGCTGGCCCCTGTGTCTGTCTTTATCCGGCCTCCAGCCCTGTGTTTCGCCGCCCCCTCCCACCGTCTCTGCCCCCCCTATGCACGTATATTTTCGTTTGCGCACGAAACCACACGCCGCTGCAGCGAATTCACCGAACTACCATCCTTTATCTGACCTTTGATCCGACTCAAGTTTGAACAACAGACACGTCCCTGCCGTTTTCCCGCGTTACTGTACGAGAGCTTGCGACAGTTGCCAGCCGTTTTTTCGCGGGAGAATCATTCCCCCAGGACGAAAGGGGCTGACGAAGGCTATCGCGGCGGGAATATTCGTTCCCGGCGAAAGAGCAAGCCCAACGACAGGCATTTGCGTTACATTTCAAATCGCTGCTAATCAGCTGACCGACGATGCGAGCCCCGATCGACTAAGTATCCTCTCTCGTGTTTTTCATGAATTATTCAGCTTCGCGTTTACGGGACGTGCCGTATCGGGAGCCCGAGTTACCGATACCGTTGCCGTAACGTATTTAGTAATTCGACTCGGTTTTTCCTGCTGGAACAGGAAAACTTTCAATCGACAGCAACCAGTACTTAACGATCCATCCACCCCCCCCCCCCCCCCCCGGGCTAACTGGAAAGCGCGTCTTGTAATTTGACCGCGATTCCACGGAGAAAATTTTCAATCGCGAGAACGCTCCTAACGATCCAGCCACGCTACAGCGCCGATAAATGTATTAAATAATTGAATGAGAAAAGAAAACGCGAACGGGAGAAAGCAATTTCGAAGAAACCATTGTTCAAAAGAATTTTTACAGATTCCTCCATCTCCCAGATCGATCAATTTCTGTTTCACGAAGCTTGTCGAGCATTTTATGTGCCATCAAAGTATTTAATAAAATAAAGGAGAGGTAATGTCTACACTGGGCACCACTGAAAAATTTAATATGTAATATTTGCGTTACGCGGCGACGTGTTGATTATTTAAGTATATTCACCGTCCGGGTAGCATGAATGACCAGCAAGAAGAAAGTACACAGCGAGGAGGGGCGTATTTTTAAATGCGTCGAGGCCCGTTGACGTTCAATTACTCTTTAAAGTTCGCGAGGCGAAACAGGGGTCGCAGAGAAGAAGGGAGAAAGAAGAAGCGACCGCGAGCTGGCATCGCATCCGCAGCGCGCCTTTTGTAAGCTTCTATCTCGTTTACGCATCTGCCACCGGGGCTGGCTACACTGTAGCGTCGCCATAACTACGGCATTCTTGTCTATCACGAGCAGACACGCTCCTCTCGCAAACAGAAATGTCTATTTACCGTCGAGCGGTCTACTGAAACTCTGTTTCCCCGTGTACACTCCGCCGCTCCACCCTTCTCCACCCGCGCCGCCGTCCCGTAATTGCGAATAGGGAATACTCCTCGAAAATTAGAAATTTACTTTCGACCGGCTAACGAATCGCAATGAAACCGTCTGTCAGGAATACTTTGAGTTAATTTCGGGTCTTATCCGTGCCTCTGCTGCCAACAAATGGAAGCTTTGCCCCAGGTGCTCGACGTTCGTTAAAATTAAACAGATGCCTGAGACAGAAGAGTCCTACATAAATGCTAAGCGAGTAAAGAAGCCACCCCTGCGCAGGTGTAACATCGAATTTTCGTCCGTTGATTCCCGGGGGAGAGTGGAGGGATCAATGAGACAGGGGTCGCATGGAATTCCGTGCCCGCAAAAGGACAGAGTCACCCGGCGGTCAATTTGGTCGTGGACACGGGCCGCGCAATTTATTTCGATGCACTCCCGACCGATTGAAACAACCACGAAACGCTTCGTTGTTTAATTTTTTTTTTTTTTGCCCCGGTGACACGTTACCGCAACCTGTCGTAGCCTTTCCGTGCGCAAGAGCTTCGACCCCTTTCTCGCAGCCCCGATACGCGACAACCCTTTCCGACGAACTTTTTCGGAAAAAATATCCAGGCTAGGCGGCGCGGAACGACAAGTGGGCATCGCCTCTATACTGCCTCGTAAACATTCAAATATTCAATATCGCGCGTTGACGACGACTCGCGAGCTAGATTCCTCTCAGGGTGGCGTTTACTTCTGGCGGTGGCTGTTTGCAGTGGTCGGGCGGGTTTGGAAAAGGACCAGTCGGTGAATTTATATTTGCTCGAATCGTAGGAAAAGACGGCGGAGAGGGGGATCGTAATTTTCCACAGTGTGTACAGACACACTCGTGCCCCTCGCAGTTTTCATCTAGACAGACCGTGGCACGGCTGCGCGCTCCAAGTGTGTGCCCGTGTGCACCGACAGGTGTGCGGGCGATCGCGCGCACGGTAAACGGATTTCTGTGTCAAGCACAGAGCAGATAAACTGCTTTGAAAAATTAAACGAATCCCGTGTGTTTACACGGCTACACAACGCGGCCGCGCCTTTCAAACGGCCCCTCGATGGTGCTCGAACGCGGAATTTCCATTTGCCCAGTATTTTTAGTATTTACCGAGCCCCGAGCCGGCAACCTGAGAAGCGTGGCGGAAACAGTATTACGTAAAATCGTTTCTGCCGCGAACGAACACTTTCTAATTCGAGTGCCCGTTAATTTCGCGCCAGCGAGGGAAATCAAACACCGTTCTCATCATCTTTCCTTGGCGTTTCATCGTGTTCCGACACTGGTACTCGCTGTTCGTTTGTTCGTTACAACTATTATGTGCTTCGAGGAGGTATCCCCCACCTATCGACCGTCACAGTGCGAGCTCTAATGCTGTTCTATCCCAATCTACGATTCTCGGACAAAGCACGCGAGTCTCGAATACGATGAACGTGATCGGCGGCAGTTTTCAATGACGGTTGACAAGCCGGCGACACGGCTGGTCGCAATGGACGACAGTGATTTGCTTTGCGGTTCAGGTCGAATGAATTTGCGGCGCCACGGCCCGTAGGCGATTGCGGTTTCGTATAATTACGCACTTAATTGCTGCTATTGCGAAGACCCAATACGATAACGGAATCGTCATCTCTGATTAGCCCCTTTGCGCAGCGCCGCGTTTTCATTTTCGCCATCCGCTGGCCACTCTCCGTGCCATTCCCCTAGAACGAAACCGGCGTCGAGACATCGCGACGACTCGCGATATTCCATCGACAAGTAATTTCGAATAAGGTAACAGAGGCCAAAGGGACAAGGAATTCGCGCCTTCCTGACGAATCACACGGTCCCGTAGCTCCGAATTCCGCTGCCCTGTAAAAAATTCTGCTCCCGTGCGGATGCACGCGGCTCAGAGAGCCGGTGACGCTAGTTTCTTTCTGACGTTTAATTAAAATCTCATTACACCGGAACGAAATCGATTACGGAATGCGCGGGGCCCGTGCGAATATTTGCATGAATGATGGAAGCGCGAGCGGGCCTTCCAGCCGACAGCTAATAAAGTTGCGAATACGTCGGTTAACAAACGCCATGGGTTGGAGATTATTGAAAAATTTTAATATACCCCCGCCGCCTACCCGCTCCAATCGTCGACGGGGGATTAACGGGGCAGCTGTTTTACCCAACGCATATTGACTGTGCACACGGTGTAGAAGGGGGAAGCTCCAGGCGAGAAAATCGTTAAAATTGCATCGAATTGAAATTAAACCGGTGCAAGAGCGTCGAGAAATTCGCAAAGATATAGTCATTAAAACATACCGCGCGAGTTTCCATTAATTAATCCCAAACTGCTCGACCCTTTTGACAATCCACCACTCGTCATCGATAAGCTCTTCGTGTTCTGCTGGATGGTGGGAATCTGGTAACTCAGTTTCCGAAAAATCCCACTGTTTCACCTAGTTTCGCCGATCGTTCGGTCCATCGAAAACGAACGGACCGATCGTTTCGAAGATAGAGCCGGTTGATTGTGCTGGGTCGAAGAAGTTCCACTACGGGATGCTTTAGCCTCCATCAAGGGTTGGTCACGCTGACGATTTAATCCGAATAACGTCTACCCCATATCGAACCGGAAATCAGTTTTCGCCAAGTTGCACGGAACGGGGGAAATCGCTGTACCAATCGTTTCCGTACTTCGAGGGTCCTCTTTATGCGACCTTCACCGTTTGACCTGATTCGCCATTGAGATTGGACAGTGTACCGATAATAGACATCCACGGAATACCAGAAGCCCCTGTTTCTTCCGTAACGTTAAGAATAAATCTATCGACAACTTGTGCAGCGTAGCAACTTAATTGGAAGGTAAATTCCGTTCGATAAGCAAGGATTTTGGTTGCGAATTTTGAATCGAGCAATTCCGTTGGCGAATTACTTTGCTCCCTGCGATAGAACGGAAATTGTTGCGTCAAGGCATCGAGGTGTTCCGAGCTCTGGTGCAAAATGCATAATTACTCGTTACCTCGTTATCATGTATCGCCCCTAGCAGTCAGGACTAAGTTACCAGAGGTGGAGTTTCACCGGAGAAGGCTCCGCAAACAGAGAATCGTGTCACCGAGTCCTTTCAGCGGGGACCGTGAGCCTCTCTTAAGCACGAACAAACGAAATCAGATAGCGTTGAGAATACTTTTTAAGTCTTATTTCGCACGGGACACTTGGGTGGATTTCTTTGAGGGCTATGGTTGAGGATGATCGCACAGAAGCGTTTCAGAATCGATGCGAAGAAGCTGTCTAGAAAGAGGAGTTAGTTCTCTTTGCTCTGTAGGAGAGTATCGGGAACAACCTTTTAGACGACAGTAACGGGAAGCAGAGTTATTGTCGAGTTGGAAAGGTATCCTTCCGCGCAGCGGATACTTAAGTTGCGCGTGAAAATAACTGGCCAAAAAGTTTCCCCAAGAGTTTCATCCCGACCAGATTGAATCTGGCCGGGCAAGATGCTCGGGGTTATTTTTGAAGGGAGGCGAGGCTCGATCAATTCCTCGACGACGGCACCCGCTAGTCTTCGGAGCCGGCAGTCGCGGAAGCCTGAATGCTGATTTCACGAAGATAGGATCGGATCAGCGGGATGATAAATTTCATGGGGATCACCACGGAGACGAAAGGCAACAGAAGGTTGGGAAAGCAGGGCTATTCCCCGATATCCATCAACGTCCTCCATTCGATTAACTTCCATTCTACGCTCGCCCATTCCCGTAAACATCCATTCGCGATTCACCGACGCGAGCAACGATTACAGCAGACGTAATTACGACGCACAGTCGCCGTGGCGCGAGTATAACCAGATTCCCCCAGCAAGCGGATTCGAGGGAGCAGATTTCCTTCCGCATCGATTAGGCTCCACTTAGACTTTACACCAACCTTCGCGCAATCTCGCCACCTCGCAATCTCCGATGCAAACATCTGCCAGTCGAATCCAAGAAAAATGTCCCCACCAGCATCGACGAGACTTGGCGCAACGGCCTGGCACAATGGCAACGGGATACCACGATTCTGATCGCGATCAAACTCCGCCCGGGATTTCCTATTTCCCCCGACACGACTTCATTCCGCTAGCGCCCACCCACCTTCCTCCGGTCAGACTTCCACGTCTACATCCGCTGGAACTCGATGGGGAAAAATGAAAAACGCACAGAGAAACCAAGGGAGCCGGCGCGTGAAAAGAAAAAGGTCCGAGCATCGTTCGTGGAACGAGCGTAATTTCGATTCCCCCAGAACCTCCGCCACCCTCCCGCTCATTTCTCCCTCAACCCTCTCCTCTCCTCTCTCTCTCTCTTTTTCCATTCCCTAGTCAAAGTTTCTCCGTGGGAGTCGCGGTAAGTGGCCGCCGACAGGTAGATGGAGGCTCCATCCACGGCGCGGCAATCGCTATTGGGTGGAAGTTGTAATTGTTTGTTCGTAGCTTACACTACGGCGAGAGCTAGACGGATACCCGTGGAAGGCAGTTGGGAGGGTCGGGCGCGATACTGGTCCGCTTTCGCCTGGTGGTGATGGCGGTGGTAAGAGTGGCGACGAAGCGGGTGGTTAGGTCGAGGGTAGTGGAGCGGCAGTAAGGTTGATTGTAAAGAGAGACAGAGGCGGGCCAGAGATGGCGGTGGCACGGAACGGAGAAGGGTTGTCGTTCCTTCACCCCTCGACTAATGAGACCGCGCGGTTACATCAGAGGCCGGCGACAAATTGAAACGTACGAGCCTAGAGGGGCCACGGAAACAGAACGAGCGAGAGAGAGAGAGAGAGAGAGAGAGAGAGAGAGAGAGAGAGGGAGCAAGTTCCTAATGCGTGACTGTGGACCTTCGCACCCAGCGACATCCGCAGCCCTGTTAACACGCTTCCCGCCGCTGCATTACCGCCTGCAATTGTCCATTTTCCAATTTCATTCCGACGATAAGTGTGCCATCGCTGCCCAGCCACTGTCGCCGACTACTAGCTGCGCCACGCGCGCGCTGCTCAACGGAGACGAAAATGGGAACGGACAATTTGGACGTTCCAAGCAAGCGTGTCTTGCCGTGGGATAGGAAAAGTCAGAGTGGCATGTGTATTATCGAGAACGCTGATCCTTTCAGCGAGGAAGCTTGAGGAAGCATCGCTTACAACCGTCATCGAAGTACCGTCCGTTTATACGGCGAGTATTTTTGAAGAAATTCCTCTGCCTCGAAGCTAGAGCAAACGGACAAACAGAGCTCGCGAGCCGGTCCCGGGGAAATTCCGAGATAATATTTTCGAGAAGTAAGAGAGTTTCGGGACCGAACTCGGGTCACCTTAATCTCGGAACGAAAGTTATCGATAAATAGCGAGACGCGCGCGAGTTCGGAGGAAGAGAGAGCGAGTCAGCGGTGGAAGCTTTCAAGTAATAAGTTTCCAAAGTGATTTATGTGTAATCTCTCCGCGAAAAGCGTCATTATTCTCGCGAAGGGCTTTCCCGTCGTTCCCTGACATCCTTCGCGGCGCGGCGCGAGAGAGTTCTTTTTATGTGCTCGTAGGAGGCCGCGGCGGAAGAAGACCGGCGGAAAGGATCGCAATGAAATACGCGCGCGCGGTCGGGAGGATTATAGGAGTCAGGGGGCACGAGGAAACGCTGGAAAAGACGTATAAACGCGGGGCTATAAATTAACCGTTCCCGCCGCCGCGTACTCGGCCATCTTAATCTCCTATTCTTATCGTTACGGCCGCGCACCAATTAAAAGCTGCGTGACGCTAACCCTCTCAGCCCCATTGCCAAACCCCGTTCGGCCGGTCAGTCGCGCCAGAAAATTGTCACCGGTAATTGTCACCTATTTCCCCCGTCTACGCGCGTAAAGAAATTATTTTTCCCTGGTCGCCCGCACGCTCGTTTTCTCGCCAAACACCGCTCTGTGTTTATTAGGGTGACTCTTATTTTCGACTTTTCAATTTTCTTCTAAGCACTCTCCAGAATGTTTTCGAATAATTAAAAAAAAATCCGTGTAAAGTTTGAGCTCGATCGGATAACGAGAAAGGGTGCCCCTGGGCCCTTAAACGTTTAAATCATTATTTAACAGCTCGCGAAGTTGATTTTATATAATATCCTCCAAGTTATTGATTAGATCAAAAAATATGTCAAACAAAAGTTGTAGATCCGGACAAGGAGCATATTTTATGTTGTAAACGGTTTTCGAAAAAAGCCGAAAAACTAAAAAAAAAATATCGAAAATATAAAGTCTATATCTTCGATATTTTTGCGAATTTCGGTCCCAAATTTTCAGGAAACATTCATGACATATCAAACACTGAAAAGAAGAAAAAAAAATTGTTTTTCGCATATTTCGGTATATGCCTCCTCTTAAATATTTAAAAGTAGTCCTCGAAAATAAAAATTCCATTTTTTTGTTCGCCTTCATAAATAAAAAGTGTTTTAGAAGCATTTAAACTTTCAAAATTTGAGAATAAAGAATTTTTTTTAGTTTTTTCGGACTACTTTCGAAAACCGTTTGTCGCACGAGAAAAAGTAATAGAACATTTGTTTAATTCCAATAAATGAGAATGATATCGGCGCATTGGTTCGGTCAAATAAATTTTAAATAAAATTTTAAATAAAATTTATTTGACCGAACCAACGCGCCGATATCATTCTCATTTATTGGAATTATTCTATAAAATACGGTCGAAAATCTAATTATATTATTTAGAACATTTGTTTGACATCTTTTTTTATCTAATCATTAACTTGGGGAATATTATATAAAATCGACTTCGCGAGCTGTTAAATAATGATTTAAATGCTTAAGGGCCCAGGAGCACCCTTTCCCGTTATCCAATCGAGCTGAAACTTTACACGGATTTAATTTTAATTATTCGGAACCATTCTGGAGGGTACCCCGAAGAAATTCTTAAAAAAAAATTTACCAAGAGTAAGTAAGAGCCACCCTAGTGTTTATTCAGACACGTTGCTTCCTTTCTCGTGGGTCCCATCGCCCGGTCGCAGAGAGGATCGATAGAAACGCGAACGAAGGGAAAAGGAAGATGATTCGAGAAATGGGAACTATATCTCTATCCATGTCGCACGGACTCAAGGGAGTCCCTGAAATGAAAATATCCAGCGGACCAATCGACTGATCTAATCCCTTGCTCGCACCCCAACGATTCCCCCGTGCCCATTGTCCCGTTGACCCATTAAGCGCGTTCCACGTTAACGCGTTAAGCAGCCGGCCATTATCCCAAGCCAATCAAAGCCGTGAAGTCCACTTCACCCGCACGGAATTCATGACCATGCTCCCGCGCCCCACCGAATCGGGTTACCCTCTCCGGCCCGCGGAACAAGTGGCTGGATAGCCGATTACGCGTTTAGGAGATGTCGAAACTCCGACGGTCCAGAGGTAGACCTACTTCGGGGGTGGGATAAGGACGTATTCCTGACGGCGTAGTTCGGTAATTGATGAGAGTTGCATCGCCCGCGGGGGAGGACGCCGAAAGCTAGCTACTGGATATAGGGTGGAGGGTAAGATGAGTAAGATGGTGTGTAGTTGGAGCAGGTAGATTACGTGGTACTGCCACACGTTGTCTGTGGAGCCACGACGGTGCGGCGGCCAGGGGGAACGACAAGGACGAGCAGTGGCAAATGGGGGGACGGAATCGGTGGATGGATGCCGCCTAAGGGGGTGAGAGTGGAGAGGGACACACCGCCGATGAGGTTGGCGCAGGGAAGCATCGAACAGGGAGCCAGAGAGGAGAGAGAGAGAGGGAAGAGAGAGAGAGAGAGAGAGAGAGAGAGAGGGGACAGGAATGGATGTAGCAGCCCGGCAGTCTAGCATGCAAAATGCTGCGTCGACGTTATCACGCCGCCAGAGATTAAGGGGCTGACGCGGTGGATACGGGGGTGCGGCGGCCTTCAGCCTTCCTATTTTTCGCCGTGCTCTGCTGAGTTTTACTTGGCAAACACCCCGCACGCTACCTTCGGGCTCCTTATTGTTCGACAACGCTCCTCTCTCCCCACCCTTCGTCTCTGTTACGGCTGCTCCTCGTGCAGCATCGTTTTTTTTTTCCCTCCCCAAACTGTACATCCCACCCCCACCCCCTTGTTCATCGCAACCAACCCTCCCCCCAGCGCGCCGCGCTGTCTCTTCGAGACGATTTACTCCCGTCCCTGCACAGCGGTCCGTATTAGCAGGTTTATGGCAGGAACTCGTTTACCCGCAGCTCGCGGCCTGCACAAAGGAGCGTCGCTGCCTTTTTGCCAGGCTACACGGTGGATGAAGAGCGCGCGCGGCGGGGGGAACGTGATTAGCCAGGGACCGCGCGTCTTCGATCCCTTTCCTTTGATACTCTGCGTTGCTAGGATCGATCGGTAAACCTCGCGTTCTGTTTGCGGAAACGCTCGAGCCTCTACTACGGAGGTTTTTATGAAGCGTCGTTTGTAGAGAGCGCGTAATTAAAAGGCTCGTCGTTAATTGAGCAGAGGGGGATGAATGGGATGGATGTGGGGAAACTGGGTCGCGCACGGTATCAGTTTTATAAAGACGCAAGTATTGTGTTAAAGTTATTAAAGCGATAGAAGTGGATATCGCCACTGTAATCCCGTATCAATTCTGTATTTATAGTTCTAATTTACATCGTTTCGATGAAAGGACGCGAACGTCTGGGGAAGGAAGCCTCGAAGAACGACGTAAAAAAAGACAGACACGCGCAAGTGTGGGATTAGCGAGATTCCGGATCTGGTAGATGCTGGGTCTCTCGCGAACCGTGCTGAGCTTTCATTTGGCAAACGTTCTGCATTAGTTGCGAAGTATTGTTCGGTATCGTTTGAGCGTGTCGAATCGAGCCCCATTTCACTGCCTCGAATCGCGCACGTCCCCTTTCCAGCTTCCTCCTGACGCTCGGCCTCCTCTCGCCGTCTGCCAGGCTTTTCACAGAGATTTAGACTTGCGAGCGCCGACACGAATTACGCCGTTCATGACTGGAATTTATTTATCCCTCCTCCCCTCCCCGCGAACTCGCTATGCATTCTTCGCTGCAACTGCAGTTACTTTAAGAACCCCGGCAGCGTCCCGGGATTCCAAGATAAGAGAAAGGAACTGACGTGATTAGTAGAAAGGTGTCTGGAGGGAATCGCCAGAGATCGATAACCTTTGAATCTCGAGCTTTGCATTTCCGATTCCGCGCAATCCTATATTTGCCCGGAGTGTATTACAATAACTCGATCTTCTGGAATTTGATGCTTTCAGACTCCGAGCTCCACGGAAATCTCACTGGAAGCTTGGCGATAAACTAATGCCCCAGCAGAGTAATTCGTAAGAATTTCTAGACGAAGGGAGTAAGTGGGACAAATGTCTCTATAGTCGTGGCACGCGACGTCACAGTGAATTGAGCACCGGTTAAAATTTCCCGTGCGTACTTCTCGCGTTCTCCCAGTCAGCAGTCGGGGCTGCGCATTAATACCGTTTCTTGGCTGTTGGAGGGAACTGTAACTCCAACGTTGCAGCAAGCCGTGCGCGAATTCGAAGCTGAATCAGCGCCACGTCTGGTCATATTATCGGCTCCAACTACTGAAAGAACACGTGCGTCTAGCGCGGCACGTACGCGTGCCAGGAGAGCGAATAATTTCGCGACTAACTACCGTCCCCCGTCACCGCTCGCTGTTTCGAACCGAGGGAATTTCGCGAAACTTTCATACGCTTCGGCAGAGGAACATTTCTGACGTAACCAACCGGTAAATGTAACCATTTTTCCTCCCCAACTTCGACATTCTTCCACTCTGCTTCGCAGGAATCCTGTAACAAGATATTGAAAGGCAAATCTGTTGCTTCAGCCGAAGCGTTAGTTCCGACTGAGAAACTCGGACGGAAGATCGACGAACATATGGCCATTGGCCCCAAACGAGTCCCTTCTCGAAAAGAAGCGAAAGTACTTTTATCCAAAGAATAAGGTCCTCCGCCCTGTGTATTTACACAACGAAGTATATACGTTAGAGCATTTCGTCTTCGACGAGAGAAGCTTTCAGGAAATATTGCTCGGCGCGGTAAGCCAGAAAAACGGAGGCAGGAAGCCTCGACGGAAGGCGAGGGACAACGACGTCGGTCCTCAGACCTCCGTACATTTTCCACGGGTGTTCCCAGAAATTTCTTCTGCGTACGAAGTGGCGCGTTTAGGCCGCGCCAGCTCCTCGACGTACGGTCGCAGCCTCGAGAGCGAATCTCGGCAATCATTAGCGGGCCGCCAGCGAAAAGAAAGAGAGCGAGAGAGAGAGAGAGAGAGAGAGGGTGGAGGTAAAAGCAGAATCGTAGGCGAGGCGTACAACGGGCGAAATTCCAAGACGGCGAGCGAGGAAGGCGACGCGAGCGAACGGCCCGAGCAGTAATGATTCGTCCAAGGGCCCTAGACGAATCCACAAAGAGCGCCTGAATCTCGGGCGAATTTCCACGGGTTCCGGCACGTTACTACTGGTCGGGCCGTGAATTTAACCTCGGCCATGCTAGCGCCCCGCGAACCCCTTCAGTCTGCCGCGGCTGTATTATCGGTTTCAACGGTAGAAAGAGCTTGCACAAGCGTGTGCCCGCCTATTGCCGAGGAAAGTGCGTCGTCGTCGTCCTCCTCCATCCGCAGCACCGGCGACGCGTCACACCGACCGTATATATCCGCGGTTTCACCGAGTCGCACCGGTAAGAAGGAGAACGCACCAACGCCGCCGTCGACCCGCATGCACAGAAAAGGGGTTTCCTTTTTCGCTTTGACGTGTGCTTCTCATTTATTTCCATGGTGCCGCGTCCGAGGGGCGGCGGGAACAACGTCGGCGACGTCCGCGACCACGGCGAGTTGGAAAAAGGGAAAAAGCGAGAGCGGGAGAGAGGCAGAGAGAGTGAGTGACTGAGTGAGTGAATGAGTGAGAGAGAGAGAAAGAGAGAGAGAGAGAAGGGGGTAGAAGAGACGCCAAGGCAAAACGAGAAATAAAAAGAGAAAAAACCGGGGCAGAGGGGGGTGACCAGTGAGACTGGTGCTAAGGAGCGCCGGAGAAACCCGTGAAGGGGCGAGATGGGAGCGAAGGAAAAGGGGTGAGTTTCACCTTGGATAGGGTTGCCCGGTGAGTTGTAGGCCGCGCAAGCCACAGAAAAGATGGTGGGACGGGGTGGAAGCTCGGTGGAAACGAGCGTGGAAACGAGCAATGGCGAAGGCGCGGATAGCAGGAAGAACGCTGACGGAGGGATGAACGAGGGGAGGGTTGGTCGCGGCTAAGGGCGATGGGGTTGTATTGTTGTGTGACGGCGGTGACCCGTGGAGCGTTTGCAAGCCCCTCTAAGCTCGCGTTCCTTTTCCTTTCTACCCCCCCGGTCTTTTTCTTTCAGCCCCCACCCCCACCCCTCACAGCCCCGCAACCTTTCTTTCCCTCTTTTACCTTTCTTCTATCTGCTTCATCTCGCTTCGTTTCAAAGTCGCCTCCCTCCCGGTAGATGCACCGTCCCCCTTCAACTAAACACTGCCGCTGACAGCCGCCCGGGCCTCTATCGTCCGCGGAAGAATAAACGAGGGACCCGCCGATATTCCAGCAGCCGTGCGGTGCCGATAGACCGTGATTGCATAAAGATCGCCGGCCAAGGAATCGACAATGAAACGGACCGGATCCTGTAATTGCTGCCTACGCTTCCCCTCTGATTGTCCGTGCCAGGGGCCCCGCAAATTGACTTCCGTCCAGACTCGAGAGATCTCCTCGAGACGAGTGTGCGTCCCGACCACTTGGCCCGAGCCACTGCCAATCAACCAACCATCCTCGCCGATTTCTTAGATGCTCCCAGACTACCGCGTCATGAAAAATTCTACATCCACTTCCAAGTCCCTTTTTAGAGTTCTCCGATGGTATATAGCAGTGGCACGCCCTCTGAACGTAATTTGCTCTGCAGTCTCAACGCGCACCTCTGTCAACGGACCAACAACCTCTGTGTCCAGCAGTTAATTCTCTGATCCGTCGCCTCCGTTGCTTCTTATTTCGTGCTTCTCTCAGAGACGTCTGCTTTTTGCATCGTCCTCCCATTTGTAAGCTCCTCCTGTGTCTCTCGAGCAGACTTTCTTTGCGTTTTACTCGCTCGCTGATGCTCTTGCTTAGCTCCAGGAGACGTCGCCGCGGAGTCTCGTCACTTTAGCTAAACGCTGTCAACGGCATGCACAAATAAGTACCTACGGGGACTTTCACGGAAAGCCCGTTGGAAACCCTGCGCCATGAGCCACCATGAAGGGAGGAAATGATATTGAAACGGAGAGTATTGGTTCCCGATAGTGCTGGACGTAATTACGGCGGGATCTTTGATCGTTCGCCCGTGCGAATCTGCAAATTGATTTTTTTTTTTCATCCCCGCGACCCATGATTACCGCGCTAACGAATTCGGAGGCGAATAATTGGTTAACGACGGATCGATCGGCGTCTTATCGAAGCCGTTGTCGCTTATAAACCGAGGAACGGGATTTTTAAATGGCGCGTTCAATGGGCTCCTGCTTCTTGTCACCAACAGCGGTGGAAATTAAAGAGCGTCGCGGTTGTCAGATTCATTCCTTGCCTTTTAAATTAATTCTATACTGCTTGAAAGATAATTAGTGCTTACATATTCATGCGTGTTATTATCGCTCTTTTAATTCAGTCATTAGTGAGACGCGAGACTCGCGGTGCAAGTCTTTGGACACCACGATTGAAAAAGATTTTGCAGAACGATTAATATGCAAGCCGTCGAATCCGTATTTCTCAAAATGACTGCAATTTTGAACCTCTATCGCTGCTCTATTCTTCAAGAGAGAAATACGATATCTGCTGTGCAGGGAGTTCAATCATTTCCAGTTATATGAGACTTGCGACGTTTATTGGACCCTTCCATTAGCTTTAACGTCGTTTCGGAGTAACAATAGCCGTTTACGTTTCGGTTCCGCCGACTACAATAAAACCGACAGAACCGTAAAAACATCTGAAAAACCGTGGTGGAACAATTCCGAAGCTAGCTTTTGTGCACCGCGCTTTTGCGTTTCAAGAGAAAATATTTGCCGTTAATACCATTCAACTGCGATTCAACATTTCTCAGTCACGAACCACTGTATGGATACCACAAAAGGTAGATATTCTAAAGGCACGGCGCGAGTAACTAGCTAAATATCACCATGTGGTAACTATGTATTTCGGAATTGAAATATCTCCTGAAACTAATTGAAAACGTCACATCGACGAATCGTACCGATCAAATAACTCTCCGCTATCACGGGAGAAAAAGCTATAAAATTCATTCAAAAGCTGCTTGGAGGTGCGCCGAAAAAAAACTCCACGTCCGTCATTCAACGTCATCGCCTCATCACGGTTGCGCGGCTCTCGTTCGGCGGCGGAAGCCTAGGAGAGGGGGGATTAATTAAACGATTCGTACTTTCGAACCAGCGCGAATTTCCAATTGTCAGAAACTCCGACGGTATCTGCCGAAATCTGATGATTTAACGGTCAATCATCGCCGTTAGAACCACACGGTGTAAAAAAAAAGCACGAGAGAGTGGAGTAGCGAGCTTACGTACGCTCCAGCTACGGACCGTTTCCACTGGCCGCGCAAGTGGTGCAAGCCCGTTTTAGGTCAGCCAACCGCTGCGTCGTCGCTGGTTTGGCAATTATATCGGGGACATTTGAAAGTTCGCCGAGAAACAATTATCGTCTCAATGCGACGTGTTCAATGGAAATCACACGTTCGGACAGCCGAGGAAAAGTGGTCACGTAACTAGCGCGAAACGAAATAGTCGAAATGGACGTATTTATTAAATTCCAGTAGCCTATCAGCATCGACGCGTAGCATTTGCACAATTATCAATTGATCACCAAAGGGTATGCGTTCCGGGGCGGCGCGCCGGACGCGTTAATAAGTTCGCGATGAATTCGGACCAATAATGAACTGAAAAATTGACTCCAGGAATTCCGTGCTCGACGCTTCTATTTTCCCAGCCGCGTGATGAATAATTTCCTGGTGGCTCCCCGGCGCTGTATCCAGCGAGAAATCTCGTAACAACTACCGTGGAAAATTTAGCAGTGGAGTGTATAGAAGCGGTTGATTAGATCGAAGTCGAGCACGACGCTGTAATCGAGGTATCCTTCGAACAACGAGTCTTATATTAGAATCGAAGCGTATGGTGGGTCTGACAGTGGCAGGAAAGGAACTGGCGATTCGTTGATGAGAATTAATTACGCCGGGCGTATTTACGACCTGTTAAATCCCCAATCCGTTGACGAGGAGGGGAGAGATAAGCCGCGGCAGCATCCGGCGCACAATGCCTGGTTGCAGGTGAAAGAACTGTCTTTTGATGGCTGCCACGGAAGAAGCTGGCGGGGAAGTAAAAGTCTGGGGGAGAGTAGAGAAAAGGGAAGGAAATGCCTTGATACGGTGCCCGGGGGTTAAAGTTCTTGGTTTTCTTCGTGCCGGCTTCGCTGGCACGGGATAGCTTGTGGGCGGGTCCAAGGAAAAATAAGAGTTAATGGAACAACGAAAAAGCAGCAACGCCGCCTGGAATGGGCCAAGATGAATGGGCCTCTATAGCATGAAACGTTATATCCATTGTACCGTGTATTTTCCTAGCCGACGAACGGAGCTGGACGGGAAAAAGTACGCGTTTCCAAATCGATGTTAATCGGGTGACACATGGAGAGAAATGTGAAACGAAGCGGACTGTACTTTCGTTGCGTTTGGATTTATGAAATAGAATGAAATAGCTGGAAAAACAATTTTCCTTTCCCTCAAGAATATCGCGGTTGATTTTCCACTTTCATTTCTTCGCTGGAACGTGTGCACAGCGTCGTTCCACGTATCATGCAGTTCGCTCGGTAAAGACTTGCACATTAATATGACTCGAACACCGGAAACCTGATCTACTCTGGAATTCTACACCAGACCCCGGTAATTCTCCGTGCGCTCGATAGAATTCGATAGAAGGTTCCGCTAGTGGGTCGATGGTTAATTGCGTTCGAAACGTCTCGAGTAGATCCATGACCTCTCCGCGTGCTACTTGCACTTCAGCTGTGTAGGGATGCTTTAAATTGTATTTACAACTTTTACTCGTGTATCCAACGTGTCGTTCGGACGACCAAGTTCCTGAGGGGACGTGAGTCCTCCATGCTCCTTTCCGCCAGTATATATTTTCCAATTCCCTAACGGGCCTCGCGAAAGTTACGTCCAGAAGAGATCGATGCTGATAGAATTGCTCAAAGATTTCAGGTCGATGGCCCGTCCACCGAGAGGCAAGCTCCTTTCCCTCCCACGGTAATGGAAATACATTTTCCCCGCAGGAACACACGGCACAGGCTCCACGGGAGCGTTCCGCTTCTGTTCCACACCGGAAATATGTGGAATAATATTGGTCCGTGGAACTTAACCGAGCGCCGTTCACCTCCCACCCCTTCTCTCTATTCTTTCCTGGGCAAATTGAATTTTCTACCCCATTAAGGTGGATCTTAGAGAGCACTTAAATTCCCACGACGATGCCAATATGGTCGAAAATTGGCGCGACCAGGAATCGCAACGCTCCTCTGCGCCCGCCGTCTACCGCGTGCTCGCATTTATATTCGCCACGGAATCTGCATTTCGGTACCAGCAACGCGCCAAGTAATGTAATCCAGCTGAAGTTCACGGCACGAAAGACAGAGCTTTTTACTTTGAAATTATGTCAGGCGTTTGTCAGGACGTGCGTGAGCGGAATATCTACATAGTCGAGTTAACGTTGCCAGGCCAGCCACAGAGTTCTCGTCAGGCCAAAGTTACGAGACACGGTCGGAGGGGGCGCGAAAAGAAAGAAGCTGGAACAATACCTGGCAGGCCAGCAACGAAACTATTCCCAGAAGTGGCATGAATAGCATTGTTGCGGTTCGGAGCGCGGCCGCGTCTTTCCTCTCGCGGGAAACCCTCTCTCTCTCGTATCCAACTCTCTAAACAGCCGTACTCACGGCACCGCGTGCCGCTCATCATTCTTGTCACATTACCGCTAGTGACGCGATGCATGCACCCGGATATTTATGCCGCGCCATAAATCCTCCGTCGGGTTAAAAATTCCCGAGCCCGGCAATGCAAAACGACGCGCTCATATCGGGAACTTCTGCATTTCTCATCGCCACGAAGGATACTAAGAAGCTACTGAGAAGCTCGCAAACTGTGCTAAGAAACACTGTATACTGCCAAGTGCAATGTACGTTCTTCATCTACGCTCGCTTTCAATTTCAAGAATCGCTGTTTAGTACCTATAACGTGAAACCGATGGAGGTCGCCAAAGTTAGGCTCACAGGCATCGCTGGAGAAAACTTCAGGTCCAGCTGATCCAACCATTCGATTCCCTTACTTGCCAAAGTTTCCCCACTCTAGACGGTTCGGGGCGCCGCGCCGCGCGATTACCCGGTAATTTAATCGGAATAAAGTACGTGAAATGGAAGATCGTACTCGGTGGCCGCGGCTGGACCACTCACTGTGTTTTTCTGGCCCGTCAGCCGCACGTTAATCGCTTACCGCAATCGATAATTCAATGAAAACAGCCAGCTCGAGGGATAGCCGAGTTCTTCGTGGTTCGTCAACACGTGTCACGTGCGTTCACCGTGCGTTCACCGTGCATAAACGCTTCCAACGCACCGCGAATATAATTTAACCATCGCCCGCCCCCGCCAGCAGCCCTTCCCCTTCGTACAACAATAACAGCGTGACGCCAACGACAACGCGTCTAGTATTTGAGGGCTGCGCGAGCCGCGACGGGGAAGCGACGCGCAGCCAACCTCATAATTGCTTCCCGATTAGATACTGTGTGTCGTTCGATCGGTCGATTTCGGGCCGCACGCGTAAACCCAACCACCCCCAAACGGCCGCGAGTATCGACAGATATATCGCGAGAAAATCAACAGGCGGCTGTACGCGCCCGCCCTTCCTATATTTTTCCGATTAACAGACGTGCGAATGGAGCGGCGCGGCATGCCCACACTGCTTCACCCCCTGCACGCGTGTTATTTAATATCGACAAGCCTGCGCGGCGTCCCTTCGAGCACCGTTTCACCCTCCACGCGTCCCCGGGAGAGGGAATGCCTTCTGGTTAATTTTAACCGCCCTGCGAGCGGGGCGAAGGACTCGGACCGGTAATTCTTGCTCGCTTTGCTGGCGGTAATATGATGGTTTGAATTGACGCGCGAAGGGAGGAACAGAATTGAATAGAATCTCTGCGGAGATTTAAATCTGCAGCTGTGAAAGTGACGGTGTGCGTGGAGGAGTAAGGGTGCGAACAGCGTTCGCGAAGTGACCGCGAAGTGGCCTTCGAATGCTCCCCAAAAAATTAAACAAATTTCAGGTCCGTGGCGTGATTATGAAAGGAAGAAGGTGGGAAGCTAATTCACTATTTCACGTGCAGCACCTTGCGCAAAATGGCCAAGCGGGTGTACCATTATCGAGCAGGACTTCTGTTATTGATCGGTCGACTGAAATTTATGCTCCATTATACTCCATCGGAATAACGTATCACCGTGTAAATTAGACGGTAATGAAAATTGACGGTATAATAATTCGCTGAATTTACCCGTGAGCGAACAAGCCGCGGCCGCAACGTCCACGAGCATTACAAGTTGCCCGCCCGCGTTGCCATTTCCAGCCGCTGCCTGAACACGAGTATTGGGGGAGCCTGGATCGAAGGCTGATCGCGCCAGTCTCGACGTTCCAGACTCGATTAAAATGTCGGGCCACGGGCCCGTGTCGAGGGAAGGGGTATCTTTGTTTCGACGCCATAAATTACGTTGAAACAAGGCTCGATTTCGGGGAAGTGAAACGCGTGTTCGTGCCGTCAGGCATCGGCTGATCGTTCAGGTTAAATCGCGATTGATCGGCATTGCGGCTGCGTGCTCGGTGGAATCGTTAATGGGACGCGATTGGGGACAGTCGGTTAATCAAACTTCAACAAACCGACTGTTCCGTATCGTTTTCCAAAGCGTCACGCTCCTTCCCCTTGAATTAAAAGTCACACTCGACGGAAAAGCCATTTGCGCCGGGCACTTTCCGCTCCGTGCCATCGAAATTCTAGTTTAGTAGAGACGAGAAGGGAGGGTATCGCAATAAACTTGGGTGAGAGCTCGTTCGCGCGGGGATGATAAGAAGCGTTCAACTTCGTCTTTCTTTACATCCCCAGGCGAAGCTGATCCGTCGAAGCTTTTTAAGCAGCGAGAATTCGATAAATTAATTCCAGTCAGGGCACCTTTTCAGAAAGGGCTCGCGTTATTACAAACGGGCTTATTATAACTCGGCGCTCGCTGTCCGACCATTATGGAATTAACGGTGGAAATCCTGCAGCCGCGGCCCGGTTTGAGCCGCTGATATTTGCCGAAGCACGGTTCAACTAAGAAAACCCGATGGATGGTCCAGAGAGGGTTCCTAGCTGGGCCACGTATTATGCAGTTCCATTGCAGTCGAGTGGGTAACTTGTCGAAGAATAGGGGGCCCTGGGTGAGGGCGAAGCTCGCTATTCTCCTTATTAAACTGCCGTTTAAAAATACACCCCGCTGGACTTCGAAAACCGAGGTCAAGCGAAAAAAGTGGGACAGCCAGCGCTTCGGAAATAGCTCGCAACGTTGCTGCCGTCAACATTCGAACACAAAGGAACCGTGGGGGAGGGGAGAATATTGGAAAATATTTGCGCACCTCCCTTCCAGCTGACCTTTCCACGAAAGACGTCCCTTCGAGCTAACCAAGTCTTTAAGCCTGCCCGACAGGGTGCCTCGAACTTTCTCCATTCCAAACTAAACCTCGATCTCGGGCGGCCCAAGAATCTTCGCGACGTTACACCCTTCTGAATATCCACCCCTCCATCCGCGGCCACTTCTCAAAGCTTTAAGAACCAGCCTCGCTGGATGGAACGGGCTGAAATGCATGCAAATTTCTAAAAGACAGACGTCGATGAAATTCACCCCCATTCCCTGGCCAGCGTCCCCTCGCTCTCCGTCCGCATAATAATGTCGCAAGTGGCGCGGGGCCGAGTCTTAAAATCTTTAAACAGGATTATACTCTCGGCCGGGGACCGTATCCGCGCCACCTTTCCTTCTTAAGCTTTCACAGGGTGTCGCGTCGCGGAGCCATTAACCGCGAATTTAAGGAACCGACGTGCTACTTGGAAACGGCATTTGAAAAGACGTTCTCCGACCAGCCACCCTCTCGCGGAGGTGGCGGTGGCGAGTGCGGAGCCATAGCTTCGCCGGGGAAAAGATAGCTGGGGAGCATTTTACAACGTACTTCCGTAATGGCTGGACCGAGCTACGTGCCGGTGAATGGATCTACGAGAAGGGGGATGAAGCGGAAGGAACGCGAAGGAGAGCGCAGAGGGGTGGCTCTGATCAAGAGGTAAATGAGCACGGCTCGGATTGCTGGCTCCCTCTCATTATTCGCCGCGAGTTATCATACGCGCTATTCTCCCCTAACGAGACTTTGTCGTCCCCCCATGGTCGCTTCGATTCGAGCGTAAGAAAGATCGCGGGAAATATCGGGTATCGAGCAATGATTGATTGGATCGATTCTCGTGGGGTCTATTAACCCCTCGAACGAGTCGAGGAGTTCAGCGAGTTGTTTGCTAGGTAGGGAAGTTGGTTGAATAGAATCTTTCTATTTCCAATGCTGTCTCGCTTTTAAAATTAAACAGTACTGGGCTGAACAGCTGAAGATCGTGTTTCGTACTCATGTTACTTAAGTAAGCGACCGATACATCAGCTCTCCCCACTTAAAGGGTTAATTGGCTGGTTCGGATCGCGACGATGGGTCCTTGGGGATCTAACAAGAGAGGGGTCCCAAGAGTGCCCCTTCAATTTCGAGCTGCTGCATAGGAGCCTCTGCTGTTACGCGCAAAGTATTAGGCGCAGGAAATTAATAAATTTTACGCAACAGAAGCAGACACTGTAGATATTTCTCTTACATAAACATAATTTCCATCGCACGATCCGATGAGCCTAATTCATCACGGAGTACCCATAGCGATGGATTAAAGGCGAGGCAGGCAGGACACTTTTTCGCCTTCGTCGGTGAATTATTTTGGCGTGTCGGAAAATTTGACTCCGTCGTGAACTTTGTTTCGGAGAACTCATTAACCTGGATGAAGTGCAACCAGCGTCAATATCCACGTAGAGAGGACTTTGCCCTCATCATTTACACCGCGCCCCGCTCGTATAATGCTCTTGTTAATTTGCTAATTAACGTATAACTATTATACGCGCGTACGATACCGGTATTATATCGACGGGTACGATTCAATCCATTTCGGGGGATACAATTACTGTTCTATGTACGAGCTGTCCGAACAACCGGTCAGAGAGACAAATAACGCCAACTTCTCTTCGATCATTACTGTAACCAATTTCGCAGTCGCATCCATCGGGTAAGCTTTTTATAGGGTCCGCTAATTGGTCGCGATATATGAAATAAAAACAAAAAATTCCCAGAAGCTTCAGCGAGCCGATAACAAATGTCCAGAAGCGTTTCAACGTTTATTAAAGCGATATTGCAAATTGGCTAGTCGTTCTCTTCATTCGTACCTTTCTAACATCCAATTCCCTGTCTTAATCAAACATTTCCGCGCACCTAATTGCCAGTAGCACTGCAGAAAATGAAACAACACCCGCCGCGGGATCCCCGAGTTTACCTAACGCGCCAGATGCAACAGTCTGAAGTATCTTTGTCCTGGCACACCGTGTTTTTCCAGCAAATAACGTGAGAAAAGTTCGCAAGCATCGACTCGCACGAGGACAAGCAATCCCCGATGTTTTTCCTTTCGACCAGCTCGAGCGTCCGGCCAGGAATGCTTGGAATCACAGATACGTGGAAACGGCATCTCGAAAGGCGTGTTCTGGCCATCCATCCGAGAGCGAGAGGGGGAAGGACGATGGATCGTGCCCGTGTAGGCGATGGTTTAGTGCATTCCATGTCGTAGATCCATTGTGGCCCCAAGGATTACCGAGTGGTTCAATGGACGCTCGCCAGGTCGATTCAGTCTGCGCTGGTCGCGCGCGGTATTAAGCAGCGACGATAATTAAACACCATCGCCGGTAATCTTTCGTTCCAAAAACAGGAAGGGAAGAGAAGCGTCTCTCCCTCGGTCCGGGGGTAAAAGTTACGAGGGTTCCTTCCGCCAAGAAACTGGTTCTCGACGCTCGTCAATGCCGGGACACTGTGTCTATCCGACAAACAACGCGTCGCATCCTCCTTAAACTTTGTTCGTGAAACCCGTGGTATCGTGTCGCGGCGAAGGGAGGGAGAGCCGAGGGTTGTTTTCTTTGCGGTGTATCAATTTAACGCAGTCCCGAGGAAACGATATGCATCAACCGCTCGTTAAGAGGCATTCGACTTGCGCGTCGAATTCCACGAGCCTCCCCGCTCATTATAGATTTTACGTCGCCCCGAGTGTTCCGCTCCTGGCGAGATAAAGGGGATAGCCGTCTCAAAGAAATCTCCGAAACTTGCCAGCGCCGGCGAACGCATCCTTTGAACCTCTCCGAGCCTCCCCCGGTTGTAGTAAATAACTTAATCACTATCCGGAACGAAAAGACGGGGCTAGTCATTTAATTGCACCCCCGTGAAACCGAGGCAGCGTTCACGGGGCAGGGTGCCCGATAGACCGAAGAATAGACACCGCGATAGGGGGGATTAACCGCGCCGGTTCGATCGAGCCGCGCTAAATAGCGGTATACACGCGCAGCAACAAGCCTCGAAGGCTTTTGAAAGTGCGAACCCTCGGACTAATTCGGTCCTGAGGGCGCGGTATCAAAGAAGAACGACGTATCTGACCGTGGAGAAGGATGCGGTCAGCCGTCCGTTCTGCATCGACTTCGGTGAATGGAAGGCCGGTGGGTGTTCAGGGGGGGGGAGGGGGTTGGGGGTGGTTGCTTTGCTTGAATGGATGGCTCCTGAACAGGTCAGAGAGGAGCGGTCGGCGGTGGTACTCATTATTAGCCGTGAGCTTGCGCCGTTTCCATTCCTCTCCTGCGAACCTAGTCGCTGAGTAAACACTTTGATTTATGTGCCACGGCTACCACCGATAAGGATAAACCGACCCACCTCCCCCGGGGGGTGGATGGCACGGTTGGAGGAGGCTGCATCGGTGCACTCAACGCATACAATCCGGCAAACTCTTCCTCCACCCCCCTCACTTGTAGCCGGTTCTCCTGTAAATTTTCCTCGCCCCCCTGCACCACCCCTGCACCTCCGTGCCTTCCTGTTCCTGCTCTGTGTATCTTGCTTCATCTCTTTGTCCTCGTCTATCCGTGTTTATCCCATTCTTTGCCCCCCCTCCCCCCAACCACCCCAGCACGCTATGTACACCCTGTACATGCACGCTGAATCCTCCCTCTTGATCGCTCTAACTCTCGCCCCCCCCCTCCCCCATCTCCCCCACCCTCTCTATCTCCCTGAATGGTATATCGTAGCTCGTGTACGTGGTTATTACACGGTTCCGTTGCAACGGCACGCCTGTGCATCCAGACAACGGATATCCAACGCACGCCGCCAGCAAACCGGAGAGGAGAGGCCACCGAGCGACACTGCTTCCCGGCTTTTAGCGAGCCACGCGGTTCGGGAATCGAGAAATCACTGGTGGAATTGGCTATCTCAGTGGAGCAAGTGTAAACCAACCGCGGACGCGAAGACGATTCTCTGATCGTCCAAATGATGACACTCTCGCTACTGCTTCGGGTGGAAGATTATTTGGCAAAATATATCCTGGGAGATTCGAGGCATTGTTAATCAGACTTCCTTCTGTTTCCCATTCGCGGGTGACCCGCGCGAGGGAAACCAGCCGAGAAAAGCGAACTTGTTAAATGGAATCCGAAAAAATCGCCCCTTTGAAACGCGCTAAATCCCCGTGTTTCCGGCAGGCAAATTTCGCAGCGCTCGCAGGCCGGTCTCTGTGTCCTAGCCGCGCAACACGGTCGTATTCAATTCCTTGATTTATCGTGTCTCATAAACACGATTACCGTGTGGTTTCGCCGGCCCGGAATGGTGCGCGCACAGGGCAACGAGCGTATCCAGCGCGGGCCGTTTCAGCCTGGCGGAAAACAGAAGTCCATAAATGGCACAGGCTGATGCTGTTTAACGACTTTCGCGAAGCCAACAACCGAAAAGCAACTTGGCGTCCGCCCGTCAGAGGGTCGCTCTCGCGTGGGATGCATCGCATGTGATCGTTGGTCCGCGAGCGCGGAATCCGCCGCGCGTAAAGTAACACTTGTAAATATATTCCAAACTGTCCAGACTCCGCAGCCAGCGGAGCCAACTTTCTATCCCGTTGCAATCTCTATTTTCCGTCTGCTCCCGAAAATTGGGAGAATAAAATGCTGAATCTCTGTATCCCAGCTCCTCGCTGATTCGGATCATACCATCGCCACTTTATTCTCTGCCGCCGCGATGTCAACTTTTTCTATCATGCACTTTTTAACATCCAGCCCCAGTTCTTCCTACGTCCAGCGATATTGAATTTTCATCATCCCGCATTACCTTCCTTTTTTGCTCCGCCGCTATCCTATATTGATTAATGTATCCATCTGTTTCTTCCTGCTCTCGCTTCCGTTTTATTATTTTCCGGGGTACTCTCGCCTTCTATCCTCCGGCCCAGGTATCCCGCGTTTCCATTCGCCACTTTTGCCTTTCGCGTTATTCCCATTCTACCTGCCCGTAACCGCCGGATATCGTACCGATAATGAATATTCAAATTTCAGACGGCTCTAGGGCGGAGAACGGCGGGCCCGGCACACCGGACAGCCGTACAAAAATTTTAGGAGCGATGGACTTTCCGATACGTGACGTCGTCAAACCCGATGTACAATCGATCCCCCTCGGTTACCAGAAATACCTTAACCCCCGCCCCATTCAATTTTTTTCCAATTTGTGCGCCGCTTGCGCGGCTTTCGTTGCGGCAGGAATGCGGCGCAATCAAATTCTGTACGCAGCCTTCGAACTTTGCGATTTCGTGGAAATAAGATGAATCGAGAGTTTCCTCGATAGAAACTATCTATACAGATGTGAAAAAGAAGATTTAGAGAAAGTCTTTGCTCCCAGTGTACCCTGATTTCTCTCTACGTTTCCTATATCCCGCGCGTTTCCCTCGGAAACATTCCAAAGGAAACGGATACACGGGACGGAAGGCTTGATTGCGTATTAACCATTCAACATTCCACGAAAGACAAAGTTCAACGTCCCCTTCTTAACGTTCGCTTCACCGTTAATACGCATAATGCTCGGCGCTTACCTCCCAGGGCAAAGTAGTCGGGGCCGTTATTAGTCTGACGGGCGTCTGACTCCGGGCGACCTTATCTACTGCGTGGCCTGCATGCCTGACATAAGTAGAGCTTATCTACTCCCCGCTCGGGGTAACTTTCGCCGTGATTGATCGCCTTTTTATTACATCTGCCAGCCCCATCTTGCATGATCCGTTAAATGGCAGATTACGTTGACTTCGCATTAATAGATTTTTATATGACAGCTTTAACTCAGAAGAAAAAAAGAAAAGGGCACCAAACCTCTCTACCCGGGATGAAAATCAGGAACAATAATAAATTCTTGGAAAAATTTCAACCAGGCAGCGTGAAACGCTGCATTCAATTAGACAACTAATTAATTGAAATAGTCTCGCGGCGACGCGGCCAACGAAAATTGATATTACGAATTGGATGAAACGTCCAGCCGAGCATCTGACTTTTTCCCACGGCTGGGCCAAGGGTTGCCGTTTTAATAGACCGATTGTCGCAACGCCCCGTCCAGTGGTCGTGTAAATTTCATCGGTTAACCTTATCCTGTTGATAAAACGGCCGCACGATGGCTTGATCGCGGCAAATCGGAAAACAAGGGGCGTACTGCCGCGTTAAACGCGCGACGGCCACGCGCGATACCCTGAACGGGCAATTTGACACGCGCGCGTACACCTCTCGCTGCCCGTTTCTATTATAATTAAACTAATTGCTCTTCCGTCGGAACGACGGATAGAAAAACAAAAATCGCCCCGATACACCCATCGACCGGCTGTATAAACAGCAACGAAAACGCATCGGCTATAATTGTGCCCCCGGTGTTTGCCCGACGATTCGTATAACGATCATCGTTTCCCTAGCAATGCACGCTCGGTCCAAATATTTATCTACCGCCATCGAATCATTTCGATGGGTGTAAACATAGAAAAAAAACATCGTTTCCGGCTGTAAATGCACCGGACGAATCGCAGGCAACGACTTTTTGTTTGCTCGTCACGCGTTACTTCTCCATTGGCTGCGCTATTTGCGAAAATATCATGAGAACATCGTGTGTCAAACATATGCCTATACGTAGGTGGATTCGTATATTTTTGAAACCTAATGTATTTGGGCACGTTGGGCAGGGAA
Organism: Andrena flavipes; assembly: GCA_963971345.1. NCBI lineage: Eukaryota > Metazoa > Arthropoda > Insecta > Hymenoptera > Andrenidae > Andrena > Andrena flavipes. The sequence continues at coordinate 54,610,949 of OZ020482.1, forward strand.
ATTAAAAACAGGCCGAACATTACATATGAACTCGATGATCGAGGAATTATTCGTCCCTGTTTTCGTCTGCTCCTCGGAGGAGCAGGGATTTATTTACTCGAGATACATCGATTGGGGGGCCTTCAAAGGAGCCAGATGACTTTATAATTTCCCCTGTACATCCTGGCTTTAATCCCTTAATCCAATAACGATGAAAGCGGCGTTCGGTGTTCGAACGCACTTGAATTGAAATCGGAAAAGGCGGCTCGAGATCCTTTCAGAGCACGGGACCGATAAGGAGCTTCTCAAAGGAGTCGGGGGAAGAGCGGTTGCTCCATTTCAGAACAGCTCCTGATAGAAGAATATAAATGCTAAGTGTCCACTCTCTTTTTGCGCCTGCTGCCCCTCGCGTCTGCTGACACGCTAAGGAAACTTTTCGAGAGGCTGTGACCGTGCTTCGCAAGGGAAGGCACAATATCGTTCTACGAGAAATCGGTCTCAAAATAGACAGGTTCACGCGTAACCAGACTTCTTCCGCTATTATTCCTCCGCAGCTAATGCAACACCGCCTTCTCCATTAGCGACATTCGGCAGGCTACAGTCGAGGCACTTCGGTAATGCTTTACCAGGCTGACTAACTTTCCCCTCTAATCGTATTTGACGGGAAATCGCTCACACGGTGTCAGGGTCACGGAAACGACAATGTTCTGAGAAAATACGGTGCCGTTCGATTTTCCATTAGGAAATTACCGTTCACCAGGAATTTACGTAACCACGCGTGAAACATGCAATGGTGGATGATCAAGTTGTTAGGGAATGTTATTAACACGGGCCTTCTGTTCCATTCCGCGCGAGCAGGCTGCAAAGCGAGACTTAACACATCGATTTTCAACGCGTTAAAATCGAGGCGTCGTGCGACTGACGCGATAATATTTTCATCGAATACCTAACTTATACAGTGCCATTTCGGAAACTGGAACGCGTTGCGGCTGTTTTTTAAGCTGTTGCATATTTATCATACGCGAAACATTTGTTAGAGGGACGCGCGGGCATTGGTTAAAGCAGGCTAAGGAAGAAGCGAGCGAATGTTTGCCGCTAAAAAGTTCAAGCGCAATTCCTAGCATCGCCCAGCACATATTAAAGCAGTCACTGCGTGGAATACGGCCCGGACACGAATTAACCCGTCCCTTAACGACTCCGATCGGAGTATAAACAAACCCGCGATCAAAAACCCACCCCCTGCAAGAAAATCCGACTGGTACGCGGCACCTGTTTCTGCATTTGCGAACGTTTCGCTGGCCCCGATTCGTTAATGTAAATAACAAGATAAATTACAGAGAGACCCGCCCCCGCGTGGAAACACGTAGCAGGGCGGTTCGAATTGGTGGAAAGAAGGCATGTATCAGCGTTCGGCAATCGCATTAAGTCCTCCCCAGGCTTGATCCACCCCCGTCCAAGCGTTTCACCCCTCGTATTTACGCACCCTTCGTCGCCCGGCGCAGTCCTGACCCCGTTCTTACTTGCTATTCAAAAGTTACGGTCCGCGAGTGAACTTCACACTCAGGGGTTGGCCACCCCCTTCAGCCGCGGAATAATTCCGCGCTATGCAGCCCCGTACGTGTCCCGTGATTCGCGGGCAGCGAAGTTCAGGATAGAAACCGAACGAGATTCGTACCAGGTATCTTCACCGCCCGCGATTCCCTTCGTATTTTATCAGATGATTACGTGGCTTGGGAACGTTATCGTCCCTGCAACGCGCTTCACGGCGCCTAACGGAAGACAGAGGTGCTCCCTTGAGCAAACGTCTCTTATTTCGAGAGGCAAATTCGACGTTAATCAAGGAGACGCGACATCTCTGATCGAACGCCCCGCCGCGATCGTATCGCCCTGGCAGGAGGGAAATGGATTTCATTCGTAGGAGATCGATGACGTCCCTATCGCTATTCACGGTGCATTCTGCTCGATAACAGGCATGCACGTCGGGAGAATATTATGGGGAACAAGTAATGCTGCGATATCGGTGAATCGTGGATCCAGTGACAGAGAAGGAGAACCCACAGCTACGTGAAATCAATTTGCCGAAAAAGACAGACGCGTTTCTTATTGCTCCCATAAGGAGGCGCCCGTTAGCCCTGTTACCGGTTCGTTTTTATATAAAACGAAGCTTGATTCAGCGTTTCTCAAGTACCCGGGAATTTATCGTGCCTGGTGGATTGTGCCACTCGATTTACAGTCGCCTTGAACGGCGCGAACATGCTTAAGGGAAACGAAAAGCCAAAGAAGTAAAGCCGATCAGCGGTGACTGTAGTGACTCCGAGCGGACCAGCAGGATTTTCATTGGCTATTGGCTATTAAACCACCCCTATACGGAACACCTCGTGTCCTTTCTCCGTCGATGCGACCCCAGCCTCACCCCCGACCACCATCCAGATGGCTCGCGATACTGCCGGCCGTAAGTTGCACGCCGCGCCATAAATCCAGCAACGATTCTCTTGCGAAGGTAGTTTAAATTTTAAAGGAGCGCGGGGTAAACTACGTCAGCGGTATCGCGCGCTTCGTGGCGAGCAAACGTGCAGCGAGAATGTACAGCGAGGTGACTTTACTGGCGATATCTTTCGACCATTCGAGGCGAGCCGACACGATTGCGTATTGTTTGAGCAATTATTTTTTCAATGGACCGACGCTGAACACCGGCTAGTTTCGGTGGAACAATTTCGGTTACGAACACGTTGTTGCGTCGACAGGTTAATTAAAGGATTCAATTGGCCGCTGTTATCAAGGCAGAGCGTCGTACCGAATGAATAGCGGCGACTATGTTCCAAAAGATTTCTGAACGAAGCGAAGGATGCTCACTCCATCCAATATTCCTCCCCGTATCTCTGATTACTTCAGAGTAATGTACAGCAGTGGATACCGTCCATTGTCCGCGGTAATAGTGTTCCCTCTTGAAACGAGACGGTTTAACGAGCCGCAAAAATAGCATCGCTACCGCCAACCTGCGTTCGACCCCCTTTTATCGTTCCTACAAAGTTACTCCGAAATCTACTTGTATCCGAGTCACGGACTCCCTGGACGAGTTCGTTAGCTTTTTGCGGCCGGCTCGCCCGCTCGGGAGCCAACGTGAGTTCGTTTGCCTGCTACCAAGTCTCGCAAAAACTTTCCGCCGTTCTCTGCCCCGTATTTGAGAGCAGCAAGAATCGGTGCACGGACGAGGGGATCGAGGTTACGGTGCTCATGATTCGTTCCGTGCCGAGTGGGAACGTCCTCGCGAGATCAGTAGTTTACAAATCCCCTGGATCGAGGAATACGCTCGCGTACAATTAAAACGATGGTGGACTAACATAAGACGGTTCGTCCGATACATCTTATCCTTTGGTAAGTTAAAGATTCTATATCTTGCTACGTATCAGATTCGTTGTACGACGATCGCGTAGAATCTATGAAATCCCCCAGTAAAAAAGGATCGGAGGATCCCCGAAGAGCTACCGATGCAATTGTCGAAATTCAAAGGGGACTGTGGGACCTGAAGTCAGCGAATCGAAACGAACCCCTCTTACAAAACCCCTTAAGCTGATCGTTGTTGCGCGTCGCGCAGTCTGCTTCCGCAGCAAGATTTGCCCCTCGCAGACAAGAACGTGTCGCGTGTCAACAACCAGTAATACCATGCCACGGCAAGGATACGTACTTAGTTCGTATAGGACAAGGATACGTGTCCTAGAGCCTCGCGTATTCCTCGTTCACAGTCGGGCGACAGAGCAACGGGTTGCATAGAAAGCACGATGGGGTGTTGGACTCACCGGTGAGCAGCGACGATACGAAGACCACAGCGATCCACAGGGGCTGGAGGCTTCGTCCCACGTGGCGCGGAGGATCGACGCGGAGGCATCGCTGCATCCCGATGCACCGACCGATCGCCCAGCGTTCTCCAGCGTCCATCGGGCCTCCGGGAAATGGGGGTAGAACCTCGGGGATGGCACGTCCACCGTCGTCCGCTCCGACCCCCTCGCAGGGGTGGCTGCCTTTCGATGTCCCTGCTCTCGATGGTTCGAGGGGTACGTGTGCCCTTGGTGTGCGCCCCGATCCAACTACGCCGTGGAACTTTACGTGATCCAGTCTCTCGGGCACTCGCCGCGTCGGGCGCCAGTGAGAGACTGCTCGGTGGCGCGCGACAGGTTCCCGCGGAGATTCGCGGCTCGTGCGCACCCGGTCGTCCTCGAGCAGCCTCGGCACCCCTCTATCCACGCACTCAGACGTCCTGCGCTTCCGTCAGCCGGCCACAGCCACCCTCTCGCCGTCCGACCCGTGCATGTACACGGGCCCAGGCTTAAGTACGGGTACATCCAAGGGGTTACGAGATGCCCCGACCGCAAGCTCAGGCCGCGCACCAGGGAACCACCGCCTCCTCCGTCTCCCCCCACCACCCCCGGCGCTCTCCCGTCATCCAGGTACAACTCCTCCCTCTTCGCGTCCTTGTCCAGCGTGTACCTCGCCGTACCGACCTCCTCGCCACGGTCCATGTTCCCGTGCAGTTTCCACCGGCGTACACCGTCGGGGATCACCGCCGCCGCCCGTCGTCGTCCACCCCCCCTCCGAGCAGCGACCATCAAGCAGCCCGACCTCAAAGAGCGAGAGAACCCCGGTGTAACCTTACGCCGCCGCCGCGGACGCAAATTAAATAGCGAGGCGGGTTACGGTGACGATTAGCCGACCTTCTGGGGACACCCTTTCCACCATTTCCCTGGTCCACCTACCGTTCCAATGAAATCGTGACGTTAAGTCTGTTAGAATGAAGGGAAATAGAACGGAATGGGATGGAATGTTCTTTTTTTTTTTTTAAGGAGCTTATCATGCAGAGTCGCGATCGGGTTGGGGAGCAGCGTGTGTTATGGAGCGGAGTGTAGAGCGAAGAAGAAGCCTCGCGATTCTGTGCAAACTTAATAGACGGGAAATTGAATCGAACGACAATTTCCCCTTTAATTAAACTACATTCCGTTCCCGTTCGCAATTGTATAAACAATTCTTATTAATTCGGGCACGGTATAATTGGGAAATATTATAACCGTGTATTGATAATCGCCCGAGGAGAGGGAGCGTACGCTCATCGAGAGCGTTATGGAATACGCGTTAAATCGAGATAGAAATTCGATTTCACGGCGGCAATTATTTTCCAGGATTTCAGATCCGCTTTTCAAATGTCAGAGGCGAAGTGGAGCTCTCGATAATCGACAACAAGTGACCCCGCTGCACTGTCAAAGAGCGGTGGAAACTGTTGCCGCGGCCACACACGCAAATTAAATGGCAACGGGGCAGAAGAGCCGCTCACCCCAAGAAGAGCGAACCTATCTCAAAGCGGAAGCGTAACTTTAACCCTTGAAATTTTTATCGTAGAGCATCTCGCAAAACTTTCTAAAATTTCTGCGAATCTCTTTCTGTGGAGGAAAACAGTCGGGTGTGCAGAAAAGCGATGCGAACGTGGCTAACGTATTCGCGGTAAGAGAAGTCTGCAAATAATTTAAACGCTTCCGTGGTACCGCGCCTGCTAAAGGTCAAAGCGGAAGAAAAATAGCAATCCTCTTCGTGCCATTATAGAAAGTTGGATGCAATTGATTCACTATTCAAAGAACGACTTGACATGAACACCGGAGGACAGAGCGTTGCGAGAGACTCGTTTATATCGCAGATATCTTGAGCACCGCTGATGATACCGAGTCCCCAAAGATTCCACCCCTTTATGAGCGAGAGCGCGGTGCCTCGAATAGCCGTGGACGATCTTTAATAGAAAGCAAGCCTGCCATGCACGTGCATGATAGCTGGCGCAACTTGACACGGCCGGAACGATTAAATAGCCGTGGCATACGCGACAGATTAACTCCTCTTTCCGGCGTTCCGCTTCCGTAAATCCTTTGACGTTTGCGGCTTCCCGGCTCCGTGATTAACTTACCGGGCGCGCTCGACTTTTGACGTTTGCCCGCAAACTCCACCGTTATCAGGCCATCGTAATCGAGTTTCGCCGTGGGGAATAAGCGAAAAATCAAACAGCAAAGCACTAATCGATGAGGATGTTCATTCTTCCGACAGAAAGGGGGCCTGCAAAGTGGGATGGGATATGCACGTGAAATGGCTGAAACCGGCAGACTAACGCGTACCTAGATCAAATTTTCATTCACCCATTTACGACAGCCGAAAACTACTTTCGAGATTAGATGAGCTTCCTCGATTTAGCTTCCACGGAATTTAGATGCCCTCGAAACTTGGATCTTCTGCCTCGCGAAAGAAGCGTTGCAAGTGTTTGGAGAAAGGTATCGAAAGGGATCGAGGAGGAAGGTAACAATACGCGCCATTATAGGGACAAATATTGGGGCACGGTTTTTACCCGAAACTGATAGCGTCGACTTGGTTTTTGCCCTGCGAGATCCATTGTCGCGGGCGGTCATGCAAATTGTTGGGGAACTCCGGGCGCAACAAGAACACGCATAACAGGGGGATCATTTGTGGCCAACCCCCAGCGCCACGATCACCTTGTTTCTGGGATTATTTGTTGCGAGGCGATCGCAAGGAGCCCGTTTAACCGCCCGCACCTCTGGCCCCGGCGATCGCGGGCCAACGTTTTGCGGTAAATTAACGTCAGGGAACGGTGGTGATTAATCGATCCGCCTCGGTGATGTATCGTCCGCGTCGTCCTAACGAAACATCCAAGTTAAAACCGCGAGGAACGGAGGAACAGCGTGGGAAATTATTTTCCTACGATCGTGACCTATTCGCCGCGTAATACGTGACCTACTTGGACGTTTCCTTTTCGGTGACTATAATTACGGCGCATTTGCTTGGCAAGGGGAAACGGTATTAACGCGGGGGAAGTAGGAAAATGGAAGTAAATGAATGTAAATAAAAATGGAGAAACGTACGGAGGGTAGGAAGTTGAAGAGGTCCTGGGGGTTGGAGGTGTCCTGGATCTTCCTCGTCGCATTCTAATGGCTGACTGAACAATGCGCTGGTGGATATTTTGATTCTTAATAGCAGTAGTCTGTAAAACAAACAAAGGTGTAAATGATTATATGTTTTTATTATTCTTATTTCGTGGCTGCTTCACATATATCGTACATCAAAATACAGGTGTCCTTCGCATCGATTGACAAATATCTTAATCGTACATTATCAAATAACATTATTAAAGATTATATAACGAAAATGTAGCGCGAAAACGCCAGGACATGTATTCCAATGTGATTAGAACTCCTTAAGAGGGTATGTTTATATGTAAACTTTGCGTCCTGCTTTTATAAGGTAATTAAATTCAAATTAAAACGTGGCAGTAATGCTTACACAATGAATACACTCTGGGAATTTACATTAAACCGAAAAGCGTTCGCACTGCTCCGTACTTTTTACAGTTTACTCAACTTTACTCGATTTGTTATTTGCCCTCCACCTTGTCGATACTTCGGCATCAATTATCTTTGTCTCTGTAACTAACGACTTCAACCCCTTCGATGAACTTAAAGAGCGGTGATCGAAAAATTGTTAAAACTTTCCAAGCAAATGAGATTAAGGTTCGCTGCTGTTTTCTCTTTGTTAAAAAGGAGAACTTTAAAGTCCGGCAGCGTGGTTTCCGTGTTTCTTTATTCCCCCGTTTCGCCGCGCGCCGTACAAGTCGTGAATAAACACTTCAATTACGCCGGGTCGAGAACTTTAAGGGCGGATTCGGAGCAGGTACCCCGCGGAATTTCTATCTTATAATTTTCCCTCGATCCCGACTGAAATACGGTTTCTTTCGCGTAATAATAATCACGGTGACTACGCGGGCCGAGTAATTCAAAAGATAAACAAGGGATACGAATTACACGGCGAGGGAAAAAAGAGATAATCATGAGTTTAGTCAGAAACATGGATAATGCAATTTAAAAGCAGCGACGAAAAATACGACCGTTACGCGGAGCTTTCACGAGCAAAGATCGCGCCCACCCCTTGCTCCCACTGCGACTCGCGTAATTGCAACGCCCTCGCGACGTTAATATTTTTAATTGAAATAGACGGCTATGGAATTTTATAAAACTTTTAAGGGACCGGAGACGGAATTAATGGGCCCTCGATGTTTTCAATCAAACTCTGTTGCGACTAATGGATGATATAATGAAACAAGGTACCCATCCTGCGTTGAAAAAAACAACAGACAAATACACAATAATTCACTATCGCCGGGACGAATTGATTAACTGTATTTTACACGGGACAAAATGAAATGTTAAAATTAAGGAGAGTTCCTCTAGTGCCGTACGCTTAAGGTTTTTCCCAAGTAAGCAATATTTATTATTAAAAAACAATATTAAAAACTGCAACTTCAAAGATGCATAAAAACATGGTCCAAATTTCAGACGAATCGAATCGCTAGTTTCTTGAAAAGAAATTCTCAAATTTTACTAAGTTTTTAGCGCAAAAAATAGGACCAGACCTTCGATATTGGAGACGAAAGAAGTGATCTACCAATCGCAAAGTTTACCCCCATCCCCCATCGAGCCCCAACAAATGCGCTCTACTTTCATCGTATAACTGAGAAGAATCCATCCTCTCGCTTCACCCTGTAGTCTCGCGGTTCAGATTCTAAATTCAAGCTGAATTACTAATGGGCCCGACAAATATGGATGGCTCGATGCTATTGAAACGGGTAAACGAATTGGCCCAGTGTTTCCAATTGAAAACAGATCGATGCCGCGGCACCGTCGATTCGCAACGAAAGCAATTTGTCGGCCAGATACGAGCACACGTGTCTTCAATAGCGAAAGGGCCAAGCGTCTTGTGTGGTCGCAAGCTGCACACGTACAGACACACGCACGTGTCGTCCTGCAGCAATCAACGTGCTAATCAAGCTTTTGAATCAATTCAAAGGATTCAGTTTCCTGCCGGGCGGAAGTTAAGGCGAACTTCCACTTCCATCGAACGGGTTATTACAGCGCCGAGTCATACACGCGATCGCTTTTCGCGAAAGCGATCGTGCCAGAGCGTACGATTCGATACAGCATTTTGGAATTCACGAAAAATTGGTCCACTTCCGTGGAATTACGCGGGCCGATTCGCGAGGAGCAATTAACGGGACAATGGTCAATTATATAATCTTATATGAGAGTATCATATTGATGGAATACACGGGTGAATATCTACAATTCGGTTAACACGTTTCACTTCGCCGCGGAAGTGGAATGCCTCGGACCGACGCTCCGCGTTGATACACGTGACGTTGGAAAATGCGAAAATAGGAAGTGACATAAATGCGAGGGAACGTAATTTTCTCGGGAAGATTTCGCTGGCTGAGCATTTGCACAACTTACGTAAGGGAAACACATGTCACGCTACGTCCGCGGATCCTACAGCGTGGACATTTACGAACTTTCCACATTTTCGTCTTTTAATTCGTTAAAATTAATTATCCTATATAATTAATTGAACAAAGAATTGTTTGACATTCCTCTGTTCGGGGCCCTCTGCCGGAAAAACGAAGCAGTACATATTCCTGATCCGCCATGACAGTTTATTTGATAACCTATGAATGGACTGATTGATCTCGACAAATTTGGACTATATTTCACGGCAATGGAGTTGTTTGTACAAACACCGCTGCGTATATGATGCTCGAGTCGTAGATATGTTATATTCCGTGAATACCTAAATATTCAAGTTACCTGTTGACGGAACAACGGCGTCCGGTGGAACAACGGCTAACAAGACAGTTTCTGAAGCTATTCCCCTCTCGTTTCTCAACACACACCGGCTAACCACTAATATTCGAGTTTACTAACGAAGACGAAACATACTCGTTCAGTTAATGAGTGTAATTTAGCAAACACGTTTGTTTTACGACATCAAGCTCGAACGCTGCACTCACAACGCGAACACGATCTAACACGTTCAAAAGTAACTCCGGGAATGCGGGAGTTTCAAATTACTTTAAGGGCGCACTCTATCGAGGGCGTGCTCAACTGTTAATCGACTGATCGATCCTGCGAATACAAACCCACTGTGTATAATCAGGAAATCTACTGTTAGCCTTTCTTACATAGAAAAATTAATTTCATTGTGATTAAATTCTGATATATACATAAATGTTACACGTATAAAGATACGAAAAACATTTAAGTCTTATATGATTCATAATCTTTTTTGTACCCAACGCATTATCGATTTATCGAATACAGAATATGATGACAGGGTCCGTTTTTACAATATGTATACTACCAATAAATAAGCCCCGAATTATACTTGAACACGCCATGGTTGAAGTTGCATGAAATTCATAAGATATTAGTAGAATATTCACAGCAAAGACAACTCATATATTCCCACACAGCACAACGTTCCTGGGACGGTCTGTAGACGTCCCAGGGACGTTGTGCTGTGTGGGTTCTTTTACGCGGGTACTTTCACAGACGAGGTATAGAACCTTTACGATCAAGAACTACGAAACGCAAACGACGCCGATACACCCAGGTATTAATCGCAAAGAAATTACAACACCAGAATCTTCTGCGTAATATTCTTTTGCAAATTAATAGACCGTAATCCAGGAATCACGCACCGATTTAACGCAATTGTCGTCACACGAATCTGTGCCCTGACAAAGTTACTATAAGAATGGCCGATCGTTTGAAACCTAGGGACTTCGATAAAGCTACTATGAGAAATTTATACATTCCCAGATATAACCTTTCTCCATGGGCGTCCACAGGCTTTCTTCATTGGTTGCCCCCCACCTTGGCTTGAAGAGCTTCATCCGCACGTATACATAACCCAGATAGCACACCTCGTCTTAGAGACGTCTAGTTTATGTCCATTTTAGGTCTGAATGTCTTGATTTGTAACAAGACGTCTTTATCTCACTAGAATTTACTCTGAACTTGCTTGTTCATTGGTCGACGCGAGTAAAATCTAGTGAAATCACTCACCGATTGTGTCGGCTGAACGCACACACTGTATCTAGTTAACGCTAGATTAGTACATGTTTATCTTAAATGTCAGAATTTCAAAGACTGCAAAATGCTGCCACACATTTGGGGAAAAACATTTCCAATTTTCCTATTGGAGCAGTCTCCCTGGACGATTTTAAACCTATCGAGGAAAGAATCAGGAACACAAGGGAGGCACTGAAAAAATTAAATGCCACATCGCTGATATTTAAAGCGCAGCATAAATACCGTACATCACAAAGCCATTGCACACGAAAGGATTATTCGATTGTATGAGAATAATTTAGACGCTATTGTTTTCAGAAATGACGAGAGACGAACCAAATGTCGACGTAGGGACTACGGCAACAAATTTGCACAAGGCAACAGCACATGCTCTCATAAACAATCAAGGTATAAAATTATGTCTCCATTCTTATGGTCTTCAAACTATTCTATCAGGCAAAGAAGGCGATCAAGAGATGCAGAAGTAAGCAGAATCTCATTCAAACAGAGAAGCTCATTATCGTTAAAGCATCTAATATCGTATAACTTAGGCATTCTGTTCCAGAAAGATTTATGCCTGTATGGCTAAATTATTTTCTCTGAATGATAATATTTTATCGTTACAAAAGGCCATTGACGAGGCGACGGAAAAACAGCTGAACTTGATGATTCAGTGTCAGAATTCACTGTCCGAGTATAAAAACTTCTTAAAGGAGCAAGAAGAGAAGCGTAGCAAAAAATTAGAAGAAACACATCCCGATATAGCGAGGTGAGTGCGCTCGTGTAACAATTTGCTACTGACGTTTTTCCTTTATTTATTTGTTGAATCGTTCCTTTCAGAGACAAAGAAAAGATAAAGAAAACTTTACAGAAGATAAATGTGATGAAAAAGCTTGTTATCAATTTTACTGCCGCTTCCAACTACATGCTATCAAAAGAACCAGGTTTTATAGAAATGCTAGAGAATCATAGAGAATTAGTTAACTTAGAAACAATTTTAAAAATGTCTCGGAGCAACGTGGAGGTTGGAGATGAAAAAGAAGCAAGCACGGATAAATAAGATTTAGACTGATATTAAAATCCTGTACAGTACAACATGTTGTATCCGTGTATTTATTATATAGCGAATGCAGTAATGTCTGTTGAGAATCGAAATAAAATGTGGCAACAACCGTAAAGACAACAACTGTTAGAGCGTAAAGTTAAAAAATTGTCTTTTCTTCTTGGAATAGCTGTCCTATAGAAGTTTTTCAATGTAATCTCACAACAGTATTTTTTTAATAATTTTATATTAAATCAATAGTTTTACATAATGAAAGTCTCGGACTTCCGTTTATTTCATTCCTTCTTTCTAAATATGCTGTTTCTACAATAGAATTCACTTTTCATTCCTGTTGACAAAGACTGAAGAGAAAAGAAAAGTATCTGTAGATTGCATTTGTATAGAATTTTTTTTATGGAGAAACTATATAAAGAAGAAGCTCTAAACAGAATAAAAGGCTTGAAAATCAGACTTTTCGTATGTTTCTTTCTACTTATCGCAATCGAAATCTTTTTCATACGAACTTTTCTACAACACATGTAGATTAATAGAAGGGCAAAGCGAGCTCGATGTGTACGGCCCGAATTGCGTAAATCAAAATGTAAACGTATAAGGAATTCAGTTAAGGACTCCTCTGGTTTTCCTAAGTGCGCAGGCACAACACATATTTACATGGAAAAGTATTCCCGCGGTTTCTCAATGTCTTTTTCAGTTCTATTAAAGCAGCTTTATCAGACGGTTTTTCTTTTCATTTTTCATATCGTCGTTAAATAACAGTTTGTAAGCCAGTGATTACGAGTTAAAAGGTAGGATTTCAATCACGGCTTACAAGTATAATAAAAAGGTAGTATATATGTATGGGGGGGGGGGGGGGGGGAGTGAGAGGTGCACATTTGTTTGACAAAACTAACGAAAACATGTTTCTCTGTCTCAATAAGTCGTATTTACGTTGCCGTTTATATCACGCGAATTGAACGCATTAAATTTCTTCTTTTTTTTTTTGTGTGGTCCGGTGTGTCTCTCAGTCTCATGTTTTCACACATCGTCGGCATGCAAACCGCTCCCCGCCATCGTACCCCCAACGCTTATCGTCGCAAAACAGGGAATTCCAACGGAATAGTACTCAAACAATTTAATTTCTATGTACATTAATTTCCTCGTCCTTCAATCGGTTATTTTAGATGACGGGCTCCACATGTGGAAAGAAAACGAATCCCACTAGTACAATAACGGGGAAAAAAGAAGCACGTTAAAAGTGAACAGTTTTCGTTTCGCTAATATAGTATAGAATATCCTCGCAAAAAACGTCGGGCACGTAGCCGGTGCCACCTTTTTGTGTTTGTAGACATGTACGAAATGGACAAAATTCGCTTCGAAGCATTTAATCCTATACCCTTGAATCGCCTCTATAAATTACCGACGTAGAATCTGTATCAAGACCCTTCCTTCCTCGTCCCCCGTTTGCTTCGTCCAAGTTCGATTCCGCCCTAAAGAACACATCTCACTTCTCCGCTGCTCCGTTTCTCTCTCACTGACGTCGTTAAGATTACGCGGTGGTAATAAAATTAGTCGGTCGCGCGACAGTAACGATCACTGCATTATTGGTACAGCTTATTAATCACCATTATTGATATAACTTTTATGTAATATGTATATGTGTATATAATTTGAAGCTGATACATCTCTCCCTGACATATCCGACATCTCGTGTTTTGTACCTCCCGTTTAACATCTCGTGTCACCGTGTGCGTACTGCTCTGTCCATTCCGACAATCTCTATTTACAAAATAAAGCCGATACATCCGATGTTTGTTGCCCTCGTTCGCGTAGCGCAACGTCTCGCCGCTATATCGATAAACACCTCGAAAACGTCTCCGACGTCATCGAACACACTCATATACATGGGGCACACTCTATTCGGTAATGAACGTCAGCTGCCAATTCCATGGACGCGGCGAATACAATCATAGAACACAAGCTACATACGTAATCTTTTAGCAACGAATACATGCTAGAGAAACAATAGTAATGATAATAGTAATAATATACGTAACGCACGTTAATCACATATGTATTATCTAAATCACGATTCGAGAGAGTAGCGTATCGCGTGAAAGATTCACTACGTAAAAGCAGGACACAGCGGTTACAGACTTCGATGCGGTTTTTATTAAGTGTCGCTGACATTTAAACGCGAACACGTTTAAAAAAAGAAAAAATGGAAAAGGAATCAAAATTAAACGATAGTTTCCTTGCTTCACAATAAAAGCGACCGAGAAATACACAATGACGCAGCTAGGAGAGATCACAGTTCCATGCACGGGATGCGCACAGATGGTGGGCCAAGATAAAATAAAAGAAATATGATCGAGAGAGTACAAGTATCACCATCGATACACGTAGGAGAGTCCATTTTCGCGCATCCTCTATGCATCTCTTTGCGATCGATTCCTGCCCTCCTTTTTCACAACTTATCTAGAGCAAGGAAATGAAAGACACATCGCATACGTCGAACTTGGTCCGATCTATTCGCACCACTATACAAATAATCGTTTCCGTCGAAACGAGTCACTGTCTCGTCGTTAGGACGAGCGTGTAACAGCCTTCCTGCGCGGAGTAAAAGAGTGAATAAGAGAAAAGAAACGAAACTAAAATCGAAGATCTGAAAAGAAAGAGAGAGATCCTGGATCGGACAAGGGGAGTAGTTCTCTTCTCCTGTGTACCGCTCTTCCCTTTCTTTTTCCTTTGTTCACTCACAACCATACTTAACCAACAGTCAGTCGTGTTGTGTCTTAAAAGTCGGTGACGCTTTGAAGAGTCGACTAAAAAACTACAAGCTAAATCGCAACATAGTCGCAGCAGTAATCGCGCCAACGATCTGCGCCGGGGTAGCGATATAAATACAGAGGGCTCTCGTCTTTTCATAAGGCTCACTCGCTCGCCTCGCCCTTTCTCTCATCGACACATTCACTCGCTCTTTCTTTCTCCATGGAGATACTGTTCCTTAAATTAGGAAACCAACGGCTAACATACATACATACCCTAGTCACGGAATTACGTGTGTTTACGCGCGTCGCGTGTTGGCGTGTACGTGTTATCCGCCAAGAGATCATGCTTACAGACGAGATACCGGCGACGAAAGTAAGAGAACTTAACAGGCATTAGCTTAAGCCATCTGAATAACGCAAAGATTCGTTCTCTTTCCGCGTGAGTGTACAACGCCTCCCCCTCCCTCCCCCGCAGCTAGAGGACAACGGTCTTTCCGCTTTCCATCCTCCTTGTCCCTTATCATTCCGTTCATACCCCCTCCCGCCGAGCTTTCTCTATTTTCTCTACCGCGGACCATTCTCTCCTCCACACTTTCACGCCTCTATTCTCTCCTCCTTTCCCCTCTTCCTCCCCTCGCCGCTGTAAATATAAATCGCGAGCACACGCGTCCGATTGTTCGACGATCGCTTGCGCCGGCAAGCTTACAAAAGGAACAATACTCTCGGCGCGTATCCAGTGGGAAGATGCAGATATATACACACGTATAATAACGAGAGAGGAAATCCCCAGAGTTTAATGGTTTTTTTGTCCTTTTTTGTCTTCTTTTTCTCTTTTAGCTCTTATCTCCATTTAAGCGTATTTACCACAAGACACCCGACGGCCGGTATAATTTTATTCGCGTGTCGCAAGGGTGAGGAAACGCGACCCCCCGTAGAGGCGAGCAACGCATCGACGCTCGGTTTGCTGCTCGTATCGAGAAGCCCCGTCACGCTCTCTAAGTACATCGTAGTGATCGTTTCGTCGACGGATGCGCTTGGCCATTAAATATTTCATACAACGTGTACAGGCACTCGCGGCACGCTCTAACACGTTACATTGGTATGGCTCGGGAGTGGTGCGCAATCGTCGGCCAGGCTATACTTTCACGCAAACTCAATTGGTACCTAGACCGGGGCCATCGAAGGGTAAAAACCCGTTTAGTTACTCTGCTTCACTATCTCTCGACCCATCGCTCTTTTAGGGGTGAATACTGCTGGAGGCTCCAGGGCACGTGCCCTTTTAGAAGAACACTTCGACAACTCGACGGCAGTGCGGCTGAGTTTCTTGAGATCTGAAAATACGCTGATGGAAACTAGATGGAACACTGTCGAAGCGTCGGTGTATTCTTCCAAAAAGGCGCGCGTTACAACCCCGAGCCTCTGGTAGTACGTAACCTCCATTCGATTGGAAGAAAGCGCAATACGCAAGAAACAGAGATGCCAGGTCATAGAGCCTCGGGGTAGAATGTGGACACGAGGGTGAAAATGAAAGGCAAATAGGTTTGGTCGGTGGTACGAACCGGCAAAAGTGGATTCGCAGTGAAAGACGCCCTTACAAGGTCAAAGACATCCTCTTATGTCTAAAGAGCTTTATGACGTTAGCCAGCTAGGCAAATGGCCTTCATCGGCCGGCTGAATTTGCGTCAAGTACAGCGAAAAGTTTGGACCTTCGAGCACGATAAAGCTCAACGCTCGTCGTTTCCACGCGCAGACACGAGGGGTTGGTCTGTCAATCGTACACCGTCCCTAGTGTACTCCCGAGTACTCCTGAGAGAAGAAAAACATCTATGCTCACTGGCCGATTAAACAGACTGATTCTACTCCGTTGATCGTCCGTTTTGTTACAAATTCGTAGACCCTGCCGAGATGTCTCCCTCTATCTCTCTGCGAACGGACGTGATATTATTCTAGAATGATAAGATCTGTGACACCATCGACTAGTGCTTTCCCTAATCTCCTTCGATTTCTTCATCTTCGCTTTATTTTTATCGGTCAACGATTATCTAACCAGACGCAAAGCTCTTGGCTCGTTATCGTTATTGCTCTTTTTATCGATTAACGACGATAGTATACTTACTCCTGCAACTACTGATACACTTACGGCAATACATGTGTTTACTTTCGAACAGTAACTTTCTTGTTACACCTACGCGTAATACAATGTTACTCGGTAATATTTAGAGATATGGACATTTTTCTTTTTCTTAGAAAATCTCTCTCTCTCTCTCTCTCTTTCTCTCTCTCTCTCTCTCTGTGGCTATTATATCTTCCTTCCCGGTAGGAGCGGTTAAGAAGGAATGACGGCTTGTGAGAACACGGCACAGTTTGCGATAACTTCTTTTTATCTTAACATCTATTAAACGCGTATGTACACTCCATATCTAATTTCGAAATACGAAGAAACTTAAGATCGAGGTGCGCACAAATCGTTTTATCGTTAATCAGTCTGCAAATGAACGTTACGACACAGGGTCTCGCGAGTAGCAACAAAAGTCTCCTACCGCATCGTGTGAAAATCATAGAAAATCATCGAATAAAACGATGGGGGGGGGGGGGCAGTGTCGGGAAATTTGTAACAAAACGTCCCGCTGGCCAACGATTCGAACACTTACTTGCTCGTTCAATCGGCAGAACGGACAAGATCCTTCCCTTCCTTCCTCCTGAACATCAATAGCGCGCAGATTCGCGTTAAGTATCTCCTCTTCACGCCTCCAGTCCACAGAGATCTCTATGAATCACTTTGTAACGCTCCGCTTCTCGTAACTTCGTGGAAATAACGTATTCAATGAGTCCTCGACCATGGTCACCACAAAGTACAAGTTCACGGCACTGTGTGCTGCATCACGTCCGTGTTTACATCTTTTTCTATCTCATTTTTTTCTCCTGGCTCGAATCCAATGGTACATATTTACGTTTGGAGGAAATTCCGTGCCGCCTGTTTCGTTCTTAGCGTTACAAACACATTGCCGGGCGGATAAAAGTTCTCACCGTTTCGAAATCGGACCTACGGTTGATGCACGATCGATCGCGAGCGTACTTTGGTTCTCTCCTTGTCTTCGTTACGCCCCTATACGTATATACAGTAGCTAGCTTCGTTAACGCGCTTGATCCAGGGAATAAAAAAGCAAAGGAAACATCTTGGAAATCAGCGGTCCCGCTCGTAGACGAACGATCCTCTCCCTCGAATCCTCGCGGTTGGTGGAGCACGGATCAACTGCATCGACACGTACGTATACATAATTTGCTGACCTACGTCCTACGAAATTTTCACGGCAGACAATTAGTATCTACGGACACAAGGTTCTCACGTGCTGGTGTAATTTTTCTTTATTTTTTTTTTCTTTTTTTTTCTTTCGATATGTTACGTGAAGTGTGTAGTTTGAATTATTTCTGCGGCGGTGTCGCGCTCTTTAACGCGACGATTCCCGCGGAGGGCATGAAACTGAGATACGATCGGAAGCCACAGTCGCGAGGTGGGCTTTGTACCTCTTCCCCGGTTACAGGTCGCAAAATTCGAGCACCCGCTTTCAAGGTCGTTAGAAGATACCCGATTAACTGATACGTCACACGTTGGATACAAAGTACGCGCAGCTTCGTACGCACGTGTAGAGCAACGGCAGGCAGTGTAGGCGTAGAAAGTAGTCGTTGCGAGAAATAATATTATTCAACTAAAGTTACGATGAGCACGATGTAGCACGACCTTCGCGGCTACTTATTGATAGCGTTAATACTGTTGCACACGTTCGCTACGTGTACCCCCACGACAAGAAATTAAGAGGATAATCTTCCCGATGAAAGGGCTCGTCAGATAATTGCTTCTACAGGGTGTTGCACAGCTATAGGTACAAATTTAATTGCTCAATAGAACTCGTAAAATGGAGCAATAGAAAATATTAAACAAGACTTCCTTCGCTTCCTCTCACGAGTTCGAATCACCAGTTAAGCTATTCTATAACACTCTGTACGATTCCCAAAAATGGAACAGAAAACAAGACAGCAGGATCCCCAACGAAGAAGATCAAATACCACAAAAGTCACGAGACGATCAATCGTCTCACGCTCGCCAAAGAGAACGAAAAGAACTCCGACTTACTTGATCACGAACTTTCCGACGCTTCTTTGACTCTGTGGTCCTTGCTCGATGCGCGCCGCGTACCGATCGAAGCGAGCCCGACGCGAACGATGGCCGTCGATGTCCTTTCCGTTTCATGCCCGTCCGGATTCGATCCAGGCTACGCCACGTGCGCCGTCGCCGGGCGTCGATACAAGCAGGAGAGTACACGCTACGCTCGTTAACATCTATCCGGGGACTTTCGCGCGAAATGAGATCTCAGCATGGATTCGTTTTTTCTTTTTTTTTTCTTTTTTACGATTTTAATACACGTATCGTAACACATATTTACCGCGGGGTATATAGCGATCGGCGCGTGTCCATTCGAACAGGGGCCAACGGCGGTCCGCGAAAGACGAGTGTCGTAGGCACAAAACGCGTTCTCTTTCACCATCGGGCACGTCAATTCCTTTACTCTTCTTGCACACGCTTGGGCGGGGACCACCGGCTCGCCGAGGAGCGGAACGGTCCCAAGCCGACGATCGGGTCTCCGTCGTCTTCGGCCGTCTACCCTCGGTCAACGCGATGACGAGCTTACAGCAAGTGTATGTGTATGTCTGTATGTACGCGTGTGTATGGTTAACATCGACATTGACAACGATGTTGGGCTCCGTAAACGATGATCGTAGACGAGATGACGATGATAATCAGTGGACGATAATGACAATAATAAAATAATAATAAAATAATAATACAGTAATTGTGAGATAGTGGTAGCAGTAATAATTATAATAATAATCGTAGGGAGAGAAAAAAAAAGAGGAAGAAGGGCAAAGTTAATCGTGATAATAATCATTGATATGATAATAATAGCAGCAGTAATAAGCGTGTCATCGTGACGGTGGTCTGCAGCACCGAATCCGGAGAGCCGGACTGACTCCCGGCAGCCGGCAACCTGACGGGCTTCTCTGTTTCCGGATCGGCCGCAGCTTCCCCGTCCTCCCCGTCGCCGATCCTCTCGCGCTTGGAGAACGCAACGGCGACGATGACACCTTCCTCCCCACCTTCGTCTGCACTGTTACACGCGCACTCTACTGCCCCCCCACTTTTGTCTTCTTCCAACAGTCACTTTTGTCTGCCACTTTTCTTCTTCTTTCGCTTGAAGAAGCAACAGCATCTGCAAATAAAGCAAAGACTAATAGGACTTAGAGTCGTCTTCTTTCGATCGTCTTACGCTATGACACCAACATGCAAGAGGCACGACAACAGAGGACCGGAGTGGGGGCATTCCAAAAGCGGCGCGGGGGAGAAAATTCGAGCGCATCTCGCCCCCTGTCCCTCGGAGCCGAGTGGTGCTCCAGGCGCAGGGCTCGCGACGTCGAAAGGGACACGGATGGGGGAGAGGAGGAAGGCGGGAGGATGTTCCTATGGCCTGGTACAGTTGGAACAAAATCAACTGGCCGCTCAAGGCCGCGTCCCCGACACTGAATCGCGCCAAACTAGACTCCCTATTTTTACTCCACGCCGACTTGTCTCTTTTGTCTCGCGCTCCCCGCCTCCTAAGCGCGACGCGTGTGGCGGTACCTAAACAGCGCGTTCAGAATAACCACCCCCTCTAGCGCTCCGAATCAGTTTGATTTTGTCCCTGCTATACGTAAGGCAGTGGAACATTGTATTTTGCCCCTATGTTGCGCAAAAGGAAATTCTGTAACGGCCACTTGTACTGAGAGATCGAGCCTAGTTCGGGGATCGGGTCGTGGTGAACGGTAGACGCAGGAAGGTTGGAACTTCGGTGTAGGATCTTTCCACATCCACAACACTTTTTTCTCGGCAAAGATTTGCGTCTGAAATAGGATAGACAGGAGATTTTTAACGTGTATCATGCGGAGGGGGACACAAGTAAAGAGTGTGAGATAGTATTGTTAAGAACGTGACCCTGCTACCGAGTTACTGCTAACTTTCTACCAAATTAGTGTACGCTGTCTCGGAACGATTCGTAGCAGAGATGTTCAACGAATCATCCAAAGATGGGGCACGCGTGCATGCAGTGTTCACAGACTACGTATCGAAGGTGTTACTCCTCGCCCATCGAAGCGAGGACGCACGAAGACAACGTGTGTACAGAACCTGTAATCTACTGATCATAATGCAAGAAGAGCAGATCGATTGCAATACTAACTTGGTTTCGTCGACCATGTCCACTTCTTGAGGCGCTGTAATCGGCGTGTTGGAGTGTCCAGCAGTCGGGTCGTCGTTGGCTAATTCCCCGTTCGTCGAAGACACCACCTACATGTACAACCAATCGTCATCAGAGATATTGCGAGCGACGCAGTACGGAGGGACGTACGATTACGTGAAAAGGGGGGAAGCTACACGTTTGATTACTG
This sequence comes from Andrena flavipes, assembly GCA_963971345.1. Lineage (NCBI taxonomy): Eukaryota > Metazoa > Arthropoda > Insecta > Hymenoptera > Andrenidae > Andrena > Andrena flavipes. Next base: position 54,632,155 of record OZ020482.1, read on the forward strand.
GAAGATGCAACGATCGGCGGGACTTTGTACACCGTGAGTTTACGATATATCATCTGTCCTACGGAATCTAACGACACGGGATACACGACAGATGCATGTAATACGTATGTACACGTGCGCTGGTCTCTATCTCGGAGGATGAAGAGCGCAATTTACGTGGAGCAAGCGGCGCTTCGTATTCGTGGAACGTTGCTAATACATATCAAGTGAAACTCTAGCACATGATGCAACTGATCAACTTGGTTAACGAAGTCGCTCTTGAAAAATAAAACACAGCTCGTGGTTCTCTAGTGACCTCGGGCGGCAAACAAGCGGATTAGTGTGTTGGAAAAAGAAACCGATCAACTGAACAAAGACAGCATGCTGCAACAAACCAATTCGCGTAGACATCGACCTGGCCATAATCCACTGGCGCCTTTGTTTAGACGCAGAAGAAACGGGGGTTCAAGGGTGGTGCCAGACAGATGGTGAGAACGGATAAGGACGCTCTGTTCTTCTCTATACTCGGACGTAACGTTTGGCAAATTCCACGCACGATCTACGTTCGGGGAGCTCTCTAAAACATTTCCGTGGGTACGGCATTCGGGTGGAAGGAGTTAGGCGGAGATGGCCGGGCGGCGCGGTGTTCGCCGTGTCTCGAATTTCCGTTTCAAACGAATGGGATCCGCGACCCGATACGACAAGGACGTGTAACATTAGGAAAATGGAAAGGTCGACAGGCGGACAAATGTCACGGGACAATGGACGGCACAAAGGATCGCAAGGGCCACTCACCTGTACTGAACCGTGCCTATCAGCAGGCGTCAATGTACCACCAGCTCCTGATTGCTTCACGGTGTCTGGCCACGTGGTCCCCACCCCCTTACCGCCCCCGCTTCCCACCCCTGGACCTGTCACATCCTGAAGGAACAAGCACGAGAGTGTCGAGATTCAAACGCGTTAGTCAGTAAAATTAGAGGAGACAAAAAGTTAGAAAACAGCACTCGAGCGAATACATTGAACCTTGCAAGTTTGCACGGTGCATGATTTCGAGATGGGGCTGTCTTGTATCGTGAGTGAAGTTTGTTTTACAAGGGACGTTAAGAAAGCCGGAAATTCAGAAAATTATGCAACTTTGCGCGCAAATAGAGTAGCTCAGAGGTAAGACAAATCTATTTTTTCTTGGCGCCATACTGTGATTTTAGGGGGCCAAGAAATAACCTCTTGAAAAAAGGGAAGAATTTTCTTTTTCGTGGAATAGTTGGAAAACGGTCAGAGATATCGAAAAGAAGTTTAAACAAAAGTTGCATCTTTTTTTATATTTACAAAATTACGTAAAAGTAATTATCGAAAAATGCATACTTTCCAAATTACTCCCACCACCAATGCTTAATTCGCTAATTATTTTTACGCAGTGTTGTAGATATAAAAAGAAGATGCAATTTTTGTTTAAACTTCTTTTCGATATCTCTCACCGTTCTCGAAATATTTCACGGAAAAGAAAATTCTGCCTTTTCTCCAAGGAATGACTTCACCTTCTAAAACCACACTATGGAACCAATGAAACTAGGTTTGTATTACGAAAAACTACTTGCACGCAAAGTTGCATAATTTTTCGAATATCCGGGTTGCCTAACTTCCCTTATTAGTCCCCAAGTTTACGCAATCGAGTTCTTTGGTGGATAAGATACATATATGCAGATATGTACTGATGATTTTGTTCTGAATGAAATATCTACTGCTTAGGTACTATGAAACTATCTACATTAAGATATAATACCGATACGATGAAAAATACTAGAGGATTGCCAACGGGGATTTTAAATACAGCGTGTCTTAGCTCGCTTCTTCGTACAAGCGTTCCAACTCGAAACGTAAAGTTTATGGAGCTTGTTCGTCCGAAAGTTTCGCTGCACGTTATTGTGCCCCCCGCTGAGATTCTAGCCTTAGACGAAGTCTCTTTTCAGGAGAGTCGCAGGTATTCGTTGCAGTTCAGAGAATCGTTTTATCTACGCGGTGACCGACGACCGCGCGGATTCCACATAACTACACAAACTTCCAGGCACCGTGCCGGTTAGCCTCGATAAGATAAAACGCCTGCACGAAGAAGCTAGGGCGGAGCAATTACAAAATTTTCATGGCTTACATAGTTGCCCTGCATTTCGATGTGAACCTCATCCAACATGAGGACAACATCCTCCTCAAAATCATCGCATTCCTATATGTACACCGACGATTCCCGTGTTTCGCAAAGAAACAGAATCGTTCGTTTAATAATTTGCAAATGGTGCACGCATCCGCACCGTACATTTCAGGCAAATCTCCCGTTCGAAATCGAAGCTACTAAGGACCGTACTCGTAGTCCCTGAGAAATCTATCCCGTTAACGTGGACGCGTATTATTCATGCGGTTAATCGAAAAACAAAAATAGTAGTTAAGCATATCACTTCGCACATCCATATCCATGCTGTGTCGTAAAATACAGATTAGTGTGAATATAGGCGGGGCATACCTTATACGGATATCGTTCGCGATTCGACGTTCCGAACATCTCCTGCCTGGTCTGCACGGATCCAACGAGCGTGGACTGAAAACGAAACACAAACGTCATATTGAAACGATGCTCCCGTGGTTCCCTGTGCTTTTACAAGTGGACAAAATTTTCGTATAACATACTTGGAATCAAGAACGAAACGATACTCGGCAGTGTTATTATTATTTCGAATACTGCTCTTCGAACCGTAGATGATAGAATTCAATGTTCTCGTTAAATAAATGAAATTACACAACATTGCAGATTACGATCAATATCGTCTGCAAAAAGAAAGCATCCAGTTAAGTAATAGAGAATGAGTGCGTGAGATGTGATTGGTAGCGTCTAAGGCCCCGACGCCGACGGTCTCGCGGAAAGAAAAATAACGCTATTCTTGGGCGGAAAAGGGAAAAGCTGTTATCGATCGGCGTACGCTGGCAAGGCTACCGTAAGTACCGCGGAGCGGTGTTACGAAGAGCGTAAATTAAACAGTTTAACGTAAGAGGAAGCGGGAAGAGGAAAGCGCGAGAAGCGGTGAGCGGTGAAGAAGTTTCGTGCAATATTCAGGCGGGCGTAGATGAGAATCTCGGCTTAGGGAAGATATCGTGCTTGAAAAGAGAAGTAAGAGTTTCACGCACGGCGGAATAAAAGTCGATAAGCTTCCAGTATCGTTTTGGCGAGCTTTTTTACGAGCGGCTCGCTTTGGAGCGTGGGTTTACGCTTCGGCCTTGGGCAAAACTATGGACACACAGAGCACGCGCAAACACGCGTATCGGGGCGCAGTCATCGTCCCTTTGCTATTGGAGCCGAAAGTCTGATTCTTGTAACAGCTTCGATCCAAGCTATCTCGTGTACAGGTAAAGATAAAGCGCGTTCCTCCAAGTGTAACGCCACCCACCTTATCCGATTTCGTTTTCCCAATGTGCGACGGAGGAGCCGTCCTCAGCGCTCTAAGCTGCTCGAAGTTTGTTGGCTAGATATAGTTTTGGGGGCAGCATGCAAACGTGAAAAATCAGTGAAACACGATTTCACCGGAGTGACGGGCGGGACGGCGCAGACGGACTCGACTCAGGGCGACTTACTTACCCCGAGAAGAGACGATACCTCGGAGTTTGCTAACGATTAGACGCTATGTAAACGGCTTGCTGAGTCGCTGGGCGACTTAAACACAATCTCAGGACTGATAGTGATAAAAGATTCTTTTAATTTACTAGTGATCGAATGATAGCTGCGACAGCTCGTACAATTGCTGACGCGTGAACGGAAATGGTTTGATAACGCATCAAGATGAAACTCCGAGTTAGATCGGCTCGATATCGACTCTTGCGACGTGTGCTTCTCGTCCCCGGGCACAATCGACCATCAATGAAATTTCCCCCTATCATTCTGTCCTTCCTTTCTTGGCATGCATTGCGAATAGATAAAAGAGAAAGACCGCTCGCACGGCGGGTCACCCGAACAGGGGATCACGCACCAACGTCTTGCCGATCCAGTCGAATTCCTCGTCATCGGCGAAGCCTCGTTTCTCGTAGAGATCGTAGAACAGGTTTCTCAGGTACTCGTAGTCCGGCGTCTCGAAGAAGTCCAGCCGACGGACGTACCGCAGGTACGTAGCCATCTCCTCGGGATGGCCCTCGCAGAGCACTTCGATCGGCGTGTTCCGTTTCGTCTCGCCGATCTTCTGGTACCGTTCCTTCAGCGTGTCCGCCTTCAGACCCTGCCAGGGCAGGCTGCCCCGCAGGAAGTACATGAACATGTGCCCCAGCGCTTCCAGGTCGTCTCTTCTGCTCTGCTCTGATTGGCAGAAAGAATACGTCCAACGTTTGCTCGTTGTCTCCACGCACGCTTAGACGCCGCGCCGGTCTAACTCCTACCTTTGCACCCTTTAAAGGCTAACCGCCACGATACTAGGCCGAAAATGGTGGGATAACTTTCAAGGTGATTTTAAAGAAATTCGTGAACTTTATTAAAAATGTAACATAAGATTCTTATGACGTGTGTAAAGATTTTTTTTTTCAGATTTTTTTAACAAAAATGACCACGTATTTTCCATTCGAGTCATTTCACGAGGGAATTTTTCACTTCCGGTATTTGAATGTTCTAAGTGAAAAGGATTGTTTTCAAATCCTCGCTATTCCTTCAAAAATCAATATTTTTTCGAAGTCTTGGGTACTTCTCTAGTATTTAGTCTGTAGATTACAAAACTATTTTTCGGTTTGTTCTAGGTTCAACCGTGTGGACGTGAAAAATTCCACCACGAAATTACTCAAATAGAAAATATGTGTGACTATTGTGCCATTTTTTATTAAAAAAATCTGGAAAAAAATATTTTTTGTTGTTCTCTATACATGTCATAAGAACCTTACGATACATTTCTAATAATACTCATTTTATTTAAAATCGCTTCCAAAGTTATATTTCCATTTTTTGTCTATCATCGTGTCGTTACCCCTTAATCCACCGACGATCCCTCGACAGATACAATAAACTAGCCCCGAGGCAACTTTTAATTCTCGAATTGTTAAGCTTCCCTTCGATCATCGCCTATCACACCTATCTCCCGTTCTAATTTCTCCCGCTGTCGCAATAATTCGCCGGTGATCGAATTACTGTGCAGAAATCCTAGCTGGATAGAACATCGACGGGCGACCGGCACCACGGATTTAGAATGGTGTGTCAGGGCGCGTGGCTCGCTTACAACTTTCTCCGTCGCGTAGATCGCGGGCGCGGTAAAGTTTCAAGAGTTTTTGCGGACGGTTTCTGGGGCGGGGGCGGCTCGCGGGCGGTATCAAACGCGGCGAAGTAAAAGTTACCTTTTCCAAGGTGCGTGTTGATGCTCATGTAACGCGCCGTGCCCGTCAGGCTTTTGTGTTCCCGATACGGTATGTGCTTGTTCGTCTCCAGGTCTATGTACTCCTTGGCCAGCCCGAAGTCGATGATGTGAATGATCTTCTCCCGCTTGGCTGTGTACCGTCCAATCAGGAAGTTCTCCGGCTTGATGTCACGATAGATCAGGTGCCGACTGTGAACGTACTCTATCCTATGGAGCTGCGCAAATTAGTAACGTTCAACTTTTATACAAGTATTCCAACAGCAGATCCCTGGATCCTCGCGTCCTCCATCCTTCGAAGGTCCTTCAATTCTAAGATCTATTCTCGCGAAACGTTACTTCGAAGGAACACAGAGGCCAGAGTTCGGCATGATTCGATAAATTTTCATTGGAATAAAAGATTATTTGTTATTCTCGAATAACTTCCCATTCTTAATCGAGATCGTTCGAGTAAAGATGTATTCGAATTTAACTCTGACAGAGGTTAACATATACGTAACAAGGCTGGCAAGTACTCAAACATCATTCCCGAGATAAAATTAATCAGTCGACAGGCACTCGTACATCGAGCAACAAGTTCGATCGAGCGTTCCGCCACTTCCTAGATCTCTGCAATCGAAATGATTCCCAGGCGACACGCGCCGCGCCCATGTTAAAATTAGTAGGCTAACTGCACTTACGAGTTGTGTGGCGATTCTGAGAACGGTCTGCAGGGTAAACCTCCTGCCGCAGAGGTCGAACAGGTCCTCCAGGCTCGGGCCGAGTAGCTCCATCACCAGGGCGTTGTACTTCCCGCACGGGCCGAAATAGTATATCTCCGGTACACCCTCTGAGTGCATTAACGAAATACGGGAGTCAGTGCATGGAACCGCCTGCGCGACATCAATCTGGCTACGATCGCGAAGCCGACACTCACCGTGTGTACCTAATAATTTGTAAAACCTATATTCTAAGTGTAGCTGCGGCGCCTTCGTCCTCATTGGTTCCTGCGGGGACAGAGACAGAGATCGCTTCAGAATTGAATTCATAATTGGCCGTTAACGCCAATCAAACAACGGCCTCGTAACATTTCTCTCTATTTTTCCAGCGTATCCAATAAGTACCCGACTGGAAAAATGTCGCCCGTTAATCGGGGCACACTCACCATTTTAACTGCTACATGCTCGTTATTGTAGAGGTTCTTCCCTGGAACAGAAACAGAAGTCAAAAGGTCAGCACTCGTTCTATTATTGCGCCAATTACACGTATCTCGCGCACCAACGAACTTATCGATACTTTCTTTTTTTTTCGCACGTCCCGTGCAGCGCTACCGGTGTTTAATCTCTATCTCACGCGGCTTATTTATACCCGTCGCAACTGTTTTACGCAATCGCGGATATCGGTCTGGGTGTGCCCTCCATCTGTGCCGATCCACTCCCCCCCCCCCTTCTCTCGTTAGCATAAATATCAATAAACGCGTACTGTTTGACCGTCGCAATTAATGTACCAGCCGCCGTCGATATTAACACGCGCGATTGCCTGCGTGTAATATAAAAAGCCTGTATCGTTGTTAATTGCGTTACGCTCGCCTAAGCTTCCCATTTCGACGACACCGTAATCCCGCGATAATTCTGCGCCGAGGGGCTAACTTCCTCTGTTCGATTGCACTTGCCGGAAGTAAATTGGATTGGCCAGATTTGTGGGCTAACATATGGGGTGGTTGCGGTTGTGGTTACCGAGCAATGCCCGCGCAGCCCCGTCGCAGACTTTAAATTTATCAATAATTCAATTCCCCGCGCACCAATCGATCGAATTCGAATCTAGACTCGAGAGGACGCCATTCAGCGAACACAGCGGTGCAGAGCACCGTCCCGAAACGCTTTTGGCGACTCTATACTCGACAGAGAACAAAGGTACTATCGGCGGCCTCGCGGACGTCGAGTTCTGGACAAGAATGTCACCGTGTCGCGAGGTATCGCGACCAACTTTGGCTGGCGAGTTTGCGAAAACTCTGACTGTGCTAGAGGCTCTCGAAAACGAAAGTGCTTCCCGGTAGTTTTCAGCGACAAGCTTGAGACTTCGGTGTTAATTAGATAACTGTGCGAGCAACGCGGGGGCAGTAGTTCCTTCTGGGCACGCAATCGCGGCACGACAAAAACCTCCCTTGGAAGTGGGTGGATGGACTTTGGAAGACGACGATGGATTAGGGGTTTGGTGAAAGGTGTCCTCCCTCTTTCTCCCTCTTTGTCCCCAGAGAGGGGCAATGGCCCCTTGTTCCTTGGGGTTAATCTGTGCTCACAGTCATGATGGCTTAATTGCCTGGATTTACAGATTTAGGGTAGGCCTAAGCTACCAGTGTCAACTGTTAATGCTATGGCTAGTACATCCGAATTTCGGTGTTCGAACTAGGATAGATAGTTCTACTCTGAGATTCGATTATATTTAAGGAGGGTCGGTGGCGGTCGCACGCCATAGTCAGCTCGCGTGAACTCGCGCGATTAAGGACAACAATTGGAATCGCGGATCGCGAATTGATTAATCACGAGCGTAATTGACGAGCGCGCGACAGCGATGAATCAGTGCCGGAACTCACGTGCCGAATCAGACGAGCGTAATGCGTGCGCGTGTACGTACACGAAAGAACAGGCGGTGCAGCACGTGACAGCGTAATGCAAACGCATTAGCGAAAGCAGATTCATTTCCATCCATCAGTTTATGCAGTTGAAAGATATGTACCGGACTTATTCTACTTTCGTTCCGCACCTAGTACAATCTCCAACTTTTCCCTACTTAGTTTCTTTATTCAACCCTCTCTATTCTACCCTCCTTTCTCCCCGCACTCTGTTCGATGCTCGAGATCCTTCCACTCGCCCCGTCCGCGTCGATCGAGCCGACACAATCGGCGATTAATGCCATCGGAAATTTACCCGTCGCTGCAGACGTTTTATAACGCGAATTCGTCCGTTCGTACTTCCGTTCTGGTTCGTGTCGGGTATTAAATCCCCCGGCAGGGATGCCAAGTACGCGCTCTCGAGATCTCCCCCGGTTGCGAAAACGCTAGATCGTAGAATCGAAGGGAAAGAAACCGGACGCGAGCGAACGGTCACGTATGCTTAATTAAACGATTAATCGAACCGAGACGTTATCTCGGGATCATCACGCGAAATGAATAGAGTCGGATGGGATTACCAACGGACGATTAAATTCCAGCTGGGAGAGAATTCGATTAACGATTCTCGACGAGCTGCGATACCCATCTGATAAAATTTCACCGACCATGGAGAGGGGAACCAAGGAAGCTATTAGTTTCTTTACAGTATGTAAATGATTGGCTGAGGGAAGGGAATAGGGATGAACTAGATTCGAGGTTTGGCACGCGATCCACAACAGTATCTCGGGAACCCTTTTCCTTCCCAGCACGTCCTATATTTATTGCTAGACCTATCTGTTCCACTATACGTTCGGAAGATTCCTGCTGTCTGAAGCCAGCGTGCTTTTCGTATCACGGTCAATCGAGTGTGCCTACATCTCTCGCGGGATCGACAACTTTTCGCCCGATTAAACGGCGCAATTGAAATACTCGCGGCGACAAATAGACGGCCAGCAAAATGCAGCCGCGTCGATAATATCTGAGAATTAATTCAGAATTACCGAGCGCGCGTCGTGCTCGTTAATCGCAGGTATGTAAAGCGGCAGCTGATCGTCGAATTTCAAGCGAGTTCCGCGCGTCACGCGCCACCGGTCTGCGAACCGCGGGAGAAACAACGCAGGACGGGATGGGGTCGTTTCGTAATTTCTGCTTTATGTAATTGGCGCCGATGGTGGAAGCTCGCGACGAAAGCGGGAGAAAGCGACGGGTGCTGGATTCTCAGCTTTCAAACGCGCGGGCGCCGTATCTTTCACGGCAACGTAGCTGCAGCAGCCATTAGAGGGTTGAAATTGTTGGGATTCGAATAGCATTGGAGGCGATCCGATGCGGATCGCTAATGGAAATCGGCAACATCAGTCGTCTAAAGAACTACAAAGCCACGGCCGCTCGCGATGTGTGACACGTTACCGTTCGAACGATGTCGACAAGTATCGAGTTTCCCTCTCGAAGCGAATAATCGCGCAGAGCACTTTTCCGTAGCGGGTCCTTTATTGCGAAGGCGCCGAGGGATATCCCCGTGTGTCGGCGCGGCGTCTCCAGACGCGTATTCAGTTATTTACGAGGAGGCCTTGATCGATCAGCCTCTTGAACGAGGAGCCCGAGCACGTAAGGAATTTTTCTCGCCCGCTGCATTTCATCCGCCGCTTCGCTGGCCTTTTTATATCGGCTGTTATCAGCAAGCTCGAGCAAGGACAGCGTCAAAGACGCGGGGGGGTTGCCACGAGCCTCGACGACGCTCCCAAGCAAATTGATTCGGTCGCAGTTCCCAGCTTGCCGCGAGCTTGTCGCGAGCGATCAGCTCCGTTCCAACGATACAGCGAATCATACTCGAACAGGCTCGATTTTTCCAACGAATCCCTTCTTTCCGCGACGCTACCTCCACTAATTGGATTTCCAGATTGCAACGTAACCAGCTCCAGTGACTATTGCTCGGCCGGGAAAGCAGATTATTCGGGAAAAACAAGCCAGGAATCGTGGGAAACAAGATTAACGTGCGTACGTTCGATGGTAAACAAATTTAATTTAGCCTGCCTAGTCACTTTGATTCCGTATCGAGGACAGTTTGTAGCGAATTTTAATTCCCGGTATACCAATGGTGCTTCCACTGGGGCGCGTGATCCCTTCGTTTCTAGGTTTTCCCTCCGAGGGAAATAAAGTTGAAGCTCCGGAATGATTAGAATACTTCTTCCGCGCACAAGTGCCAAATCGCGTTCTTATCGGATGACAGTTCCGTTTACCGCGCCGCCGTTGAAGCTCGCGAGCAATTGCTGCTCGGTATGCTAGCGAGACTCGAGGCACCGCGTAATGGGTTACTCTCCAGCTCTAATTATCAGCCGCGTACACTTTAGGCTGACTCTAATTATCGGTCTTGTCACAAAGGCCTCGCTGTGTTCGCACACATACATTTCTATCCGCCGACTCTGACTGCCTCTGTGCTAGGTCAAAGACGTCAAGCACAGCACGAACAAATCCGCAGCCAGTGACAATTCCGATATACGCGGCAACGGTTCCACAATTGCCTTCGCCGAGCTTCGCGCTCTCTGGGACGAGGTGTCCCTGATTCTCAGTGAGAATGTTGTTATCGTTGCTAAAACGTTACTGGAGATAATAGGTCCCGAAGCATTATTGCCTGACCTCGACCCCTCGCGCAAACGCTTATTTAACCGTGAATAGACGCCTCGACACACCACCCCCGACTATTCCCTCTTGTTTGTTAACACGGATTAGTCGTCCTTGATGGCTCCACCGTCCATGCACCTGTTACTTAAGTTATAATCCCGCCGCTCATCGGGAAACCCTAGCATCTCTGCCCCGATCGGTGACTTACGACCGCGGCCAGGTAAATGTCACCAACCGAAACCACTGATTAACCTTGAATCTGCTTAAAGCATCCACTGCTATTCGTCTTTTAAAGCGCCTCCCTCTAGCTTCGATTTCTTCCAGAGTAATCAAGCAAATTCAGTAAAGTCCCTGTCGCCTCTTTGACAAAGCCACATCGGCAGTAACGTGTCCAAGTTCGCGCGTTCCCGACTCCACTGAAATTTATTTTTTTCTACCATTCCAAATGCGTTTCCTCGAGCAGTGTTTGGCGTGACCGTAGCTTGCCGATTTTCCCAACATGCCGGGGACACGTGAGTTGCGATGAAACGTCTGACAAAATGGACCACCGAGCAACACCGAAGCCCGGCCAATCCGCAAAGCCGAGTGTTAAGTTCGGTTCCGAAGGGTTTCGCCTGGAAAATCTAATAAATCGAACGGCGAAACGCTCGAGGAGCGAGATCGCTGTTATCGTAGCCTGTTGATTTCTATGCAACGGGGACCGAAACGTAGATGAAGAGCCTGATACTCCCGCGACACAGCGCGCCGACGTATTAGTTCAACGAGAAGCCCCGCGGCAATGGGGGCACGTCGACGTTGGAGCCTCGCTGGAGCGTTTTCATTGCCGCATTGATAATAATAAACAGTTTCCCTGGGAAACAACAATAACCGGAGCATTGGTTTCGACGGACAAGCCGAGCGCCGAGGCCGAGGTAATTAATAAAGTATCCCCTTTCGAGGATGATATTTTTTACCGGCGACAACGCTCTGTTTGCTCGGAGAATATTGAAACCGTGCCCAGCCGGGTTTCAGCAACAACTTTTTCATTCATTCCCATCGGTGGTGTCTTTTTTTCTCTATCCCGTCTTTGTTTTTCCCCGGTGGCGAGCTTCGCAGGATGCAATAATCATCCTGCCAGCCTATGGCCGTCGATGGTTGGCTCATATGCGTCTGCCCGGCATGTGGAAATCCTTGCTCAGCCGAGCATTCGATCGGGAGTAAACGCGTGAACCGGTGAAGGTAAGTATCCTCGGTCTACGATCCCAATTAACGTGTTACGAAACGGGCAGGCCACCTCCACGTTGCAATTGTAATCCCTTATCTTCTCGTTCGTCGCGCTCGATGAAATTTATCCTATCGAGAGGGTATCGGTAAGTAGACGCCGGCGCCCCATTTCGACTGCGGGACGGTCGCCGAAAGTAGACACTCGGGGATCGCTCGATGACTCAGTTATTAACATTTTCGCGGATACGCGGGGCCATTCTCGAGTGCAACGGTAAACGAACGAAAGTGAACGGCGTCGTAGGAAGTTGGAAAGAAATACTGGCGGCCGGCCAGCAACTTCTGAATAAGATATTTGCCATAATCGATGTCGTTATTCGGACAGCCTGTCCGAAGGAAATCGTTCCGCGGGGGGATAACGGAAAAATGGGCTGAGCGACGAGGCAAGAGTTGGGAGCTCGAAGGAAAGGTGGAAGCGGGAGTGGAAGATGTTAGAATAAAAAATGACGAAGGGGAATCGCGTGAACTGTGAAATTTCCAGCGGCTCGCGATGTGGAGCGCGATACGGCACGAACGGCCCCAGGCCCTGCTGCTCCATTTCGTCAACTTCGAGAGAGACTTCTCTTCTCTATCCCCCTGTACCGAATCACGTCTCCGCCGTTCTTTCCAAAGCTCCTAGCAGCCGCTCTAACCGGCGAGTTCGTCCGAGCCGAAATGAATCGGCCGCTAACGAAGACGAATGCGCTCGAGCTCGAAGACGGATACACGCGGTCCCGTCTGGAAGCTTCTTTTGTGCACGCCAGTATCTGGAACGCCTCGGAGCTCCGAGCGCACGTTTCGTAATTCCGCGTGCACAATGGAAGGCCATCGCGAGGTCAACGATATGCAGCGCGCAGGGCAAGGATAATTTGCAATATTGGGGAAGGGGGGATTCATTCCCATGCCTAGCGGGGCGACCTAGCCCGCAAGGTATTTCGAGGGGCGTAGGACGCGTGACCGGTCGCGAAATGCGGCTCGCGGAGCGGAGCAAGTTATATTTCCCTCGGAAGATTGTATCGATCGTAACTCTTCCGCCCGCATAGATCCCCATCAGCGGGGATATCGTACGGTACGGTACGGTTCTCTCACGCGATCACCGCCACCGCTGCCGCGCTCCACAAATCGTCTGTGTAATTCCGTGTAATTTCCTCGCGTCGATTACCAATATCCCATTCCCGCTCGCGGCGCTATTGGAAAAGTGTGCTTTCAATATGTTGAATCTCGCGCAAGTATTATCTCTCCCTGATTCTTCTTTCCCCCCTCGTTCCTCGGGAACGTGTCGCTTTAAACGTCCAGGAAAAAATCCACCGCCTGTCCCCGTTTCGTGTACATCCTAATAAACTAGCGAATTTCAACGAACCCTCCGAAACTGGCTATCGTCGCTATCCATCGATGTATCAGGGATCGATGAGCAACAGGAACGGTTGGGTGTTACGGCCCCTCCAAGTACCTCGCCGTTCGTTTGAAGAAACGCTTGTAGCTCGGTAAGTCACTCATCAGCGAAAAAAAGGAGGGTATCCTTTTCGCGGTTCTGGGAACGACCAGCGCGACGCAACGTCCGTGTGCCGCGATTACGTAAAGCCCGCGGCTCTGGTTCGCCGAAAGTCTTGATCCGCCGAGGCGCGCGAAGGAAGAAGCGCGCATTCCTGCATTGCTCGACCGTGCTGAGGTAATCGCGGCGCGAAAGACGCAGCTGAGCAAGCCTGAGCCAGATCCACGGATCACTCGGACCTCTTGCACGCGCGAGGGTCGTTGACTCCCGCCACGCAATTATAGTCAGTGCTTTCGCGTAATTAATGTTGCGTTTCGCGTCCAGCCTGATTCGTGGCCGCGCAATGGTTTCCGATACGAACGCCACGCCCTCGCTGCTCGATCGGCTATTATTCTAAAGATCCTTCGTGACCTCAAAGATTGCCCCCGATCGCTCGCGAATTCGCTCGCTGAAAAGAAATTCGATCTCTGCTCCGTTCGGTAATGAATGCCGAGTTTGCTGAGTCCGCCGAGTATGTTGATGACGATTGAAACCGAGACAGGCGGCGTGTATCTTACATTATTATAACCGAGGAATCCGTAAAGCTTTGTACGTAAGTGTAGGTTCTCGGAGAGCTTTGAGAATCCTACCGTAATGGTGCTTCGAGAGGGCCATTATTCCAGTTTCAGTTCAAGGAAGAGGAAAATCTTTCCTAGAGACGGATCTCGGGATCCTGAGATGTGGTTATGCACGGGGATCCCCTTTTTCCTGTTCGATTTAACATAGAATATTTCAGTGAGGTAGAATCCGAAGCTACTTTCTCCAAGCAAGAGCTTAGAACACTTCTAACTCTACGGCACTTCCAACCTTCGTGAAATTAGAGTAACGAAGCAGGTTAATCGTTCGGATAGACTTGTAGAAACAAGTGTTTGAAGCTGCATGGACGTGTGCACGTAAATACAATTAAATTGTGGCTCGACCACCGGTCACAGAGTGGCGCGTTTGAAAGGGAGGCATGCAAGGGAAGCCTCGACAAATTGAATCGCGCGTTTCTTGAGCCAGCAGGGTTAATTGCTCCGCCAACGATGAACGGTCGTCGAGCTACAAACGCAACATCCACTCGCGACGAACTGAACCGTGATACAGCATACGAAGGAGTTGGGGAGAAAGAAGTTCGCGATCAATGGGACCAATCGGCGGAGAAAGTTCAAGTCCACTATAGGTAAAATCGAAAGCCGCGGGTCGCCGATATCGGAGGATTCGATTTACAATGTCACCCTCTTAACCACTTGTTGGCCTCCCACTTTAATCATAACGTAACTTGGAAACGACGCGCATTGCCGGGCAATGGCCGACGAAAGTGTCGGAACGGGATTGCAGGCGTAACGAATCCTGGGCAAACGTTGCTCGATTCGCATCGAAGGAAACGAGCGATCCAGCGTACCTGCCCGCAGAAAGCTACCGGCAAGGATTTTATCTCTCTCCCGGGCGGATATAACCTGTCCTACCGGTGCAAACGAGACTCTGCCCAGACAAAAATCGCCGCGACGACAAGCTGGAAGAGAATCGAGCTGACGTTGCACCGGCCTGGCCGTCCTAGAGGAAATGCGAGAGCAACGACGAAGGCGACGCCCGGCTCGGTAAAGTATTCCGAACGGGGCTCCACTTATTTACCAGTTTCGCGCGGAAAGAAAAACACGGTCGCGATGCAATAACAATGACGTTGCGCCGGCAGGTATCGAGAGATTATATAAAAGAAAAGGGCGCCTCGCGGAGTAAAAGTGGGTCAGTCGAGAGCCTAATACTCGGTCGCGAGCGCACGATTCCCATTTTAACGGCGTGCCTGATGTCCCCGTTAGGAAACGAAGGGTTTCGCGTCTCGACGAGGGAGCAAACCCGGTGAAAAAGCGTGCGAATCGCCTGGTGGGTTCGGGATTACGATCGCAAAGAACTAGGGACTGCGCGGCTTGTGAAACGAGTTACGGTAAACGGGAAGATCTCTGTGTACCTCCAATTAGTCCGATGAATCTCCCGATTGAACCTCATGGTGATACTACCTCGACGAGTTACGTGTCCCTTGACTTGCTCGAGAGTCGAGACCCTGTAGGGCGACAGAGCGCCTGTGCCTGATTTCGAATTTCTGCCCAGCGACCGTGTTGCAGAAAATCGATACGCGGCTCCCTTGCAGCGGCGCGACAACACGCCGCGAGGTAATGCTATTTTAAAGCGCGACGCGAAAGTGTAATAATAACGGCGACGGGCCGATAGCAACGGCTAGCCGATCGACGGATAATCGAGGGAAGCCGAACGACACGGAGGATATCGAGAAACCGGAACGGGCGCGACTGTGTCTAGTCGCCTGACGACGGAACAGTGGCGCGGGGTGGGCAGGGGTTGGAAACGGGCAAGTAGGCGGTGAAAGGGAAAATTATGCTCCAGCGTGACTCGAGGCGGCCGAGGCAGAGATGCACGTGTTGCAGTCGACTTTCCAGCCGCCGATAACCTCGACGTGGCGAGCGAACGAGCCAGCGAACCGAACGAACGATGAGGAGGATCGTGTGTCGGGCGATACCGAGGCGAGGGGGCCCTGAAGGTGGTAGGCAGTCGACGGCGGTGAGCTTTAGGTGGGTGGGTAGGCAGGCAGTAGGTAGAACAGGGAGGAGGCGGCTATGCCAGAGGGGGGAGCGGGGGGTATAAAAAGTGGGCCGCGTTCATCGTGTTCACCGCGTTCGCCGCGCGGAGGAAAGGAAAAGCGTGGTGTCTCGGGGTCCACGTGTTGGGAAGTGGTGCGCAGACACTTTTAACCCTCTAACCTAGTGATGGCAGGCTGGCAGAGAAACCATCAGCCAACCAGCGTACCCCGACCGGTCGACCGAGCAACCGAGTCGGCCCAGCCTTCCAACGACCACCAGAAAATCGAAGCGGAACGTACGAGCAAGCTGAGGCAACATCGCTCCCATCGATCGCGGGCTACCGGAGCCTATTCCACCCTCGCCGCCACCCTCTCGCTCTATCCCTCCCACTCGCCCTGCTACATTTCTCGATCCTTACCCCCTTCTTCCTTCGCCCTTCTTTTCATCTCATCTTCTTGCCCTCCCGCGCCGCCAGCCTCTGTCCCCCCATTTACCCCGCCGATCCGTCGCGTCCCTTTGTTTCCGCGTCTCTTTTCAGGTAGCTTTCGCGAGCTCTCCGCGGCTCGATGGACCCCTCTGTTTCGAGCCGCCTCCCCATACTCTCCGTACTCTACATCGGGTTGCTCCCGCAATAACGACGCACGCGTGCCACTCCACATCGGACGTTGGTCACACGTCGCCTGTTGTCCGTATTCCTCTGACCACCATCGCCGCCGCTGCCCCCTCCATCCTCCTTTCGGCCGCTTTCTGCGCTTTTCCGCCGGACGACGCGCGCGTGCCGTTTATTTCGACCCCTTCGCGAACCCCTCCGCCTCACGGAAATCGAATTCCCATTCGAGGGGCGCCCGTATAACGATCTAACCCCTTCGCTGGTTAACCCCTCGACCACCGCCTTTTGTCTCGTGTACCCTACGAACTCGGTGCCTTTTTTTTTTTAGACGAGTCGCGTAAGGCATAGTTTTTAAATTCATGCGTGCTTTATACTTCCCGCGGTTCGTTCTGCTATTATCTTGATAGAGACACGCATACTAATGTGCTGGAAATATTGATTGCATCACCTGCAAACCCACGTGCTATGAAACAATCTTCATATCTCCGTGACTGATAAAGCATGCCTACTTGGTCAAACAATCGCGCAAAAATACTTTCCTGTCTACCAGTGCCAAATCAGGCGGAAGTGAATGCACGCTAAATATTCGAGTGATGCAATCAATATTTCCTCTACCGTGTTCCTTAGAAATGCAGTTCGTCGATCGATCGATGGCATAGCGGAGCCGAAACTTTTCCTTCCATCGCCCGAATCCAGCGTCACCCTGGGCTTCCCACGAGCGAAATATATTTCCTTAAATCCTACCCTCTGTTATCACCCCCATCGCTACCGTAACCCCTTCAAAGACCACGTAGAATGCTCCTGTCTAGCTCTGATTTTTATTACTCCGAATTCCCGCTCGGGATTTTGTTACGTTGCTCGAAAGAGTATGATGCAACGCGATTAAAAATGGCCGATAGGTCTCGGACACGGGGAATCGACGTCAGAGAACGCCGCGTTATCAGGCATCGATAGCGGTGCTCCGTTCAGAGTAATCGGAGCTGAGAAACTAGCCGTTAAGCAGCGGCGCGTAGCTCGTTACAAAATACAAGCCGCTCGTTCTCTTCCAAAGGAATGACATATCATGCGTTCCTTACGAAAGTAACACGACTCCGTTCTCACCTTCAGCTGCCAATTTTTCCCCCAACGAAATAAGAATTAACGAGACCTTGCTACCGGATCCAGTAACAATCGAAAACATCCAGCACACTCTCCCCACCAGCTCGTGTCTTTCGTGGTAAATACATTTCCGAGACGCGAGTCAATCGAAATATCGCGTCGCAAGGGTAAATCCTCCGCCCACCCTTCGCCATATTACGAGATGAATACACAGCTGGGCAACAGGGGCTACCGATGGAAATCTAAGGACCATTGAATCAACTGCCACTGTTCGACGACCCAGAAAATTCGCGACGATGAAAACTCGGCCAATAACTGGATTTCGGTATCGCCCGTTCGTGTTCCCAGTGACTGCAAATCCCCCCCCAAAAAAAAAACAAATAGCCTGAGTAATCCTATTCCAGCGTGCACTCTGAATGCTCCCGAAATTCGATAGACGAGCGATGCGTTTTCCTGTCAAAATGGGGATGCATATTTGGCCGATTTTGGTCGCGTGGAGATTAGAGTGTTCACCCAAGGACCACGTTTACACAATTCCTCGCTGAGAACGTGCGGAATGATTGTTTTAGGGATATCTTACGTAATTTCGATAATCGTTGATATAGTACCTAATGTCTCAAATATATCGGCTGACTTTCGAATTGCCGTTAGTAAACAGTGTTAAATCGTTTTCGTGTCACTGCCACAGTCGCGCCGTACCTGGCCTAGAATTTACCAGGATTGGAGCGCTCGATCACAGAACACTGGCTGCTTTAACACCCTGTACTGCGTTTATCGACAAGCAAGAGAGAACGCGTGAAATAATTTGACAGTCGATGCGATTCAGCTCCAACGGAAAGCACGATATTCGTAGAGCTTCTTCTTCTTCAAAGATCACGGCTATCAATCGCTGCCGACCGAATTTATCATGGCGACAGGCGGGCGAAACACGGTCGCTCCAAGTCATCGCAAAATCCCCGACATTGCATCATCGTTGCGTCGACCAGGAACGCCGCGATTCACGGTTTATTTTAAAACGGCAGCGGCTCGAAACTGGAAACAGCTTCGAGCTCCTCTGTCCCGCGTCGACCTCGTTACACGTCGGAATCGAACAGGCTGGACGGGCGGTGGCAGAAAAAACCGTTCCCAGAAACAGCGGTTGCTCCGTCTCGAATGAAAATTTCCAAGGCCCGGGCGTGCCTCTTTGGGATCTTTTAAATTCGAGCGACTGGAGTCTTTCCTCGCGTGTTCGAAGCGATTGGAAGCGGCTCAGAGCCCGTCGCTGCCTAGCCGTCGGTTAGAGGGGAAACGAAGGCGAAGAATTTCGAAAGCGTGGCAACCGTAGGAGGACCTTGAGGATCCCTCGACCAGGATCCCTTCGACCGTTACCAGGGACAGCTGTGTCTGCGGTGCAATGCCGCGAGCCAGCATAAAGTGCGGCTGACTGACGATGCCTTGGAAAGGAAGGCGACGAATGGACGGGACAAGGAGCGAGCAGCGAGCTGCAAGAAGGAGAGAAAAGGCGCAGGTGTCACGATCGAGACGAGTCTCCGGTGCACGCTGCACACGCTGCAGGCCGAGTTGCACTTCTCCTTTCTCCCTACCACACCTCGCCTCTTTCTCCCCTGCTCATCTTTCTTTTTCCATCGTCCTTCCCCCCGCCCTGCCCCCTTTCGTTCTAGCGTTTCTTCCTACACCACATGAAGCCCCGTTCACACGGTACCTCGACCTCCAGGCTTCCCGAGCATCCTGCGCGGACCAACTGGCACCGGGTCACGAATCAAAAGAACGTTTTTACGAGCCCAAGAACCTCAGCCTTTAAACTCTTACCTCTGTTGGGGCTACCGTGGTTCTTGCCAACATTGTCGCCAGGGATGCGATTCGGATAGACGAAGACTTTGGCGTAGAGATTTAGAATGTCGAGTCAAGATTGAAATGGTAGGCGCGCGAGATACAGGAAGGTGCAAAGTGTAGGGAAATCGGAGAGGAGTTGAACGAGTTCCTAAAGTGCGCGTGGAGAGCTTAAACGCGAGCAAAGGATACGTGTGATCTTGAAAAGCCCGTGGAGAAGTAGAGTATATCAGAGTCGAGATTTAGTCGTCGAGAAGCTCAGAGTCGTTTTGTCATCAGCGTCGTAGCTGTGATTTGTCTTGTAGCGTAATATACCGCTCCATAGAATTAGGGTCGTAGCCTCTAATACCGCGTTCTATCCGCTCAGACAGAAACAGCCCACCGAAAGGGTCTCTGCCGCGAAATCTTGCCCCTTCTAGCCCTGTTCCCCGTCAGACTAGGTCACAATCGCGTATATACTCGATTTGCTGCACAGAATGTCGCGACTTCGCGAAGGAAACAGGAATTGCTCGATGATAGGACATTGAACGGTCCCCGGTCTGCTGAACGAGATGCCAGAACATGTGTTGGCGAAGCCCCAGAACATCTTCGCACTGAATCCTTAGGATCTTACGGTTCAATGCGCCCACAGCGTGAAAACTTGGTCGACCATAGCTACTGGCCTGTCGTTAAATCGACAGAATACGTTGGCATCACCAGGTCGAGCGAAAAATGCAGGCCAATCCTTCGCGTTCGATAGCTCGTCCATCCGCAAGCGAAGCTTCAATTCGACCGATCAAATTCATATTCAGAAATTACTCTCCCTCATGGTGGAAACTACTTAGTATAAATCAACATGGAATCAACGTCTCCTGAAACCTCCCGCATGTACGCGGGTGCAGCTGTAACGAACTAACAAATTTGTTTACCATCCCTTCCCATTAAATCTTGTTTTGCATCCGACTGGTAACAAGATTTACAGAAGCGAGCGCAGACTTTTCGTGCACAGTAATCCCATTGATGATGAAGCACCTGCTAGAGTGCCGTTACGAACGCGTCCGTGTACATGTATTCGATAATTGTCGAGATTCTTGGCCAGCTCACCGCGCATCGCTGATAGCCGAGGGAATACGCGGGAGTCGTTGGAGAAGCCGGGCTAGCAAGCTGGAAACTCGTTTACTGGACGCGTCGGCGACGAAGCAGCGAGTGTACTTTGAGAACGAGCAAGGGCCGAATCGGTGTAGCGATACTTGTAAGGGTCGAGTTGCAGGGTGTTCCGTAATGGCGTCATTTGATCCAACAACAGCCGAATTAACCGGCGGCGGAGAGGGCAAGACGATCGGCCACCTAATTCCTGAAGCAGCGCAGGACTTTGCTCATTAACCAGATATCGATGCGTACGTACACGACAATGGAGGAGCTTCGCGGGGAGTTACACGTGCATTGCCGGCTTACGAAGCCCATTACGATGATCAAAATACAAAGCGCGTATTGTGGAACGCTCGCGCGGGCCCGCTTACGCGCGCTCGGTTAATTAAGCCGATCCAATTAGCGGCACTGGTAACTGATTTAGACTAAAGCAATTAGTTGTTGATACCGATGCAAATCGTACACGCGGATGCAGCCAGGATGCATCTCCTAGGTAATTGGCATTTCCATCAGAAATCCGACACGCTTGAATTTTGCAGGAAATTAGAGCGACCACCTTCTCTAGCGCACTGTGACCCGCGCCCCGAACCTGTAAGCCCGTTTGCGGAGTTAGGTGACACAGCCGGAACGAAACATGCCCGCGTTTCATTTCTAACGAGATCCGGTCCACCGGGCCAAACTTCTATCGCAAAGTTTTCCCGGAAACCGCGGCTCCTGACTAATTCACGCGCAACTAGGCAAACCCCTTAAACCAATACGGCAAGTGGCAGCCATCGATGCGCATCCAGCGATAATTAACGAAACTCCCAGTGCACCTACGCCACGGAAAGTGGTTCGAACGCTTCTTTGCCGCCCCTCGAGATACATCGCGCGATCGAGGGGTGTTCGACTGCGAGCACTGCGCCCTGTGAAACGCAGCTTCCTGCTAATGCACGCACGGAGAGGCTGAGTGCTAATTACGCGCGAACTGCAGTTCCTATCGACGCTGCTGATGCTACGAGACCATCTGAAGAGCGTCTGGCGACATCGTCACAGCTACTACCTTCGGCGTCTGATTCCTGTATCTCCGCCATCGAATCTTCTAGCCGATCCTCGACGAAATCTGTTTTCTGTTTTCCTTCTTTGTTTGCACGTTTCGTCCTGGGAGGGGAATACATTGGTCGAATAAATAACAGGATAAATTCAAGTGTGACCGACGCAGACCTCTGCTTGGTATATATAGCCTGAGGGGCAATCCTGTTGCTCCGTCTGTTTTCCACAATTTGGCATTCGTTCGCGAGTGGACACAAATATTCGGCGAGGAGATATTGTTTTAGCTTTTCAAGGTCACGTGTTTTCATTGGACTTCCAACCTTTTAAGGCCGCTGCGCATTTCGAAGAAACGCGGTGATAAGAAGGGAACAGTTTATAAACAATTGATGACCGAGGCGCAGCGACAATTAATTAATTGCTATTAATTTCTTCGATTCGCTTAGCTTCGCCAAAATTCTCGACGGCCTTTACTTGTGTCGAGCGAATGGGAGAGTGATTTTGAAGTCACAGGTGGTGGCGTGAAGTAGTAGGAATTAGTAGAAGTGAAATTACAAGCGCACCGTGCCAAGTGTTATTGATTTAAACGAAAGTTTTTGAGTAGATAGGGAAGTGGAAGATAATATGGACAGGATATTACCTAGAATAATAATTAGTACGGGATGTAGCACCCATCGATTACAATCCAGTCGAACAATTGCACGGTGCGGGAGACACGGTCCGTTTCGACCGAAGAGCACGGAGAAAGTAAGAGATTGAGTCACTGCTTGTTGCCAGGAGGATAATCGATGCCACGGAGCGGGGCACATGCTCCGTGGGGAGCAGCCGAGCAGAAATTTGATTTTCGAGAGGGTGGCCGCCTTAATATGCGTATAGCGTTACTTTAATTACCGGCCCTATCAACAAAGCCTGTAACCCGGCCGAACGATAGACGGGGACCTCCCCCAGCTTCGATTTATCGACCCTCCGTGGCCTCTTTTCGCGTTGCTCAAAAGTCAATTTCAATGTCGCCACGTCCACGTCGCCCGGGATGACGAATGCGAGTTTCACGAGCAGCCTCTGTCCACGCGAGCGTTTTCGTCCGCGGAAAATCGATACGCCTCGAAGGAAATGCACAACAATTCCCGAGCGACGGGGGGCTTCGATTGGGAGATTACAAAGAACGTTAAGAAGTATATCGCCGACTATATGTCGTGATTATCGGGGACGCGATCGCAAAGGGGGTTGTAATTACAGCAGGCACGATTACGCTCCTGAAATTTTCAATCCAAAGTCTGAATACGAAGCTTCGCTGTAGCCTGATTTCTGCCGCGGTGAAATGAATCAAGGATACGATGCTGGACTCCATAGAGCAATGGGCGAAGCGGAGTAAATGATCCTTGCTTTGCAATGCTCGCAAACTTTATTAATCGAAATACGTGCCTGGATGTGGTTTAACGGGCGTTATTATCGTGTTACGGGAACGAAGATAAATGTCGACGAACGGGGAGCGAGGAGAGGCGCATCATCGATTTACCTGCTCTCCCCCTTTTCTTTGCGAGCACTATTCTTTGCTCCGCGCCGGGGCTTTGATCTAACTCAAGGCTGCGATAGCTCCGTGCAATCAATAAAAATAACGCAGGAAAATTGGCGTGAAAATGCTTTCGTATCTGGCTGGAGCAACTGCTAGCAATTACCGAGCATTTTCCTGCGAGCAGGGACGCGGTACAAAAGGACGATATTCCCTCGATCTTTACGGCAGTATCGACTGCTTTCTTCTGCTTTCATGAATCAAAGAGTCAGCGCATCCTGGAGTCGCCCGTACGGTGGCGATGAACAACACCGCGAGCGAACGACCTGGATATAGACTCAACTGTGAAAGATCTTCGTCCCATAAATAGATAATGAAATCATTAATTAAAGAGGATTGACCGTGCAACTGCGAATTAACAGCTACGCCAAGTAGCAGTGCATTACCGAGCCTCGTGGAGCAGCGGAGTAGTTCAAGGGACATTAAATAGGAAGACCAAAGAAAATCGCCAAGTCTATGAAACTTCTACTTCAGAAATTAAAACGTAACTTCTTCTGGTGCCAAAGCAAACGTTTCACGATTCTGTCCACCGTTCCACCTCCCCATCCACGATGAAAGCCTGCTCAAGGAAGAGGACTTCTACCGAGGTTACCCGGGATGTACTTACTTATCTAAGACTCGATGCGTGGCATTCTAACGCAGAACGGAAGCAACAGGTTCGACGCGAAGGGGCAGGGAAACCGCTGGCCGCCGACAGAAATACTTTTTTACGAAGGGTGACGATTCTGAATGTAGGGCAGAGTGGGGCAGTAATTTCGAAAATATTAAATCAGCCCACCTAGTTGCCAGGCAATCGGCGCCGGGACGGTCAGACGATCGACCGTCGTCGTAGACACAGGCTTAGACGTAGGTGTGAATGTAGGTCAGGGTACCAGCACGTGCAGCCGGCCGACCAGTTGGTCGCGAGGCGAAAGAATACGTGGTCGCGGACAAGGAAGACTTTGTGTCCACCAGAAAGTCACTTCTGGCAAACACCCCGGGGCTCCAGCCAGTCTCCAGTCTTTTCCCTTCGTCCTCGGCTTTTCACGGCCCTGCCTTTCAGAACCCTCGCGAAATCTAACGTAGACTCGACGTTGAAGGGGGTCTTGGATTACGGATGTACTCTCGCGTGGCGGATAGTGGGTGGGCAGCGAGGCACTTGGGAAAAGCTGTAACTGGTACACAGAGTCTACCTTTAATTTCTCCGTCCGAAGCGAAGGAACTAGATAGAAAATTATTTAATCCTGAATTGTCACACCTCATTTTTCGAAAGTAGTTGTTCACACTGGGTCACTCTGACCCAGCGAATTTGCAATCAGTTGTTATTTAAAAATCTATGTTAAATTAAGTCGCAAAAATTCTGAGATAAAGTAGAGTGGATGTACCAGTAAATGAACATGTACCAGTAAATGACCATTTTTTATTAAAATGAGTAAAACAAGTTATTAAAATAAGCAACTAATTAATTAGAGACTTCTTTTAATTTCTTGCTTCGTATTCAAATAAGTTTTGCAGCACGTGGGATCAATCGCGCTACAATCATAATTTGATAATAGTGTTCATTCACTAGCCTTAAGTGTTCATTTATTGGTGCGTTTACCCTATCAAGCTTAAATTTTTTTTTTTTTTTTTTTGAAGGAATAATAGTTCCGACAAAAAGTTATTTTGCTTAAAAATTCATACCGTTTTTAATTTCAAATATTTTAGGCTAAAAATTTATAGTTACACACTTGAGATATGCTGCTTTGATAAAAAAAAATCGTCCTATATCGGAGCTTTCGAAAAAAGTATTTATTTGGCATACTGAATGGTGGCATCATTTGAGTTGAAAAACTCGTGCATTTATATAGGATAAAAACATTTATTATTATTCCAAGAACACAAAATTTAATTTTAGCGATAACAAAATATGTTAAATTAAAAAAAGTTTATTGCAGATGGCCACAGAAAAACGTTTTAACTTTTATTTATTATTTGATATTTGTATTTAAATAAATTGTTGGCCCATCTCCGCTACACACGCAGCTAGCTAATGGTAACGCCTGTGGAAATTCACTCGACTGCCGAATGATTGATGGGCCCCACAGAGATAGAATCGAGATTCAAGCGCGTATCAAGATACGAGGGGCGTGGAGAAGGGTCCGCGTAGGGCTAGGTCGTTTAGAAGAGAGGGTTGAATCTAATCTTGGCGAGTAATCGAAGGATGACTGGAAGTGCCTCGAAGACGGGGGATATTTTATGTAGTAGTTCGCGCTGCTTGTGACATTTCCCCACTGGAAGCCCATTAGAAAAATGTTTCTCCTTTTAAACGACCGTGGAGCGTTTAAATGTCAGGCGCCAGGGATCCGAATGCCGCGTTCAATTATCAAATAAAATTACGAGGCCGCGAGGTAAACCTTTTTTAACGAGCAATCCGCTCCCGCCAACTCTTTCCCCGTGTAATCTACAATCAAGGGTAATCTGAGCGGCTCGAACTTCGTAATTCGCAATCTCGCCCCGCGCCCAGCGGAAACTCGTTGCTTTTTCAGCGGTGCCGCGTCTCGAATTTTCCGCCGAGGGCCCC
This sequence comes from Andrena flavipes, assembly GCA_963971345.1. Classification (NCBI taxonomy): domain Eukaryota; kingdom Metazoa; phylum Arthropoda; class Insecta; order Hymenoptera; family Andrenidae; genus Andrena; species Andrena flavipes. Next base: position 54,657,895 of record OZ020482.1, read on the forward strand.
TCCACTGGACGGATCACCGAGATGATGATAAGCTTCCGAGTATTCCAGCAATTCCGCGCCCGACGCGCTTACGAAATTAACGATTCACGAGGAGACCGCGAAATAAAGCGGCGCGCGCTCGATAATTCACACGGCTCGGGTCGTCAGCCGGCATTATTTATGCACGCGTAGATAATATTGATCAGGCTCCAATTACACCGATCGGAAATAGAATTTTCCCACCTATCGAAACAAGTTCCATCGAGCGGAAGGGAAAACCGTGGTTTATTTATAATTACCGAGAGAACGATGGATGATGCTCGGTCGTCGCGGATTTCGTAAAACTCGTTGATTTATGGAAGTGAAACGGTAACGGGGGAGAGCAAACATCCGCGGCTCTGCAACGCGTTAATAGCACCTCCGTCAATTGTTTGGTAATTTTTCGCGCCCGCTGCTCTGAAAATTTTCGACATCCTAGCGCATCACCTGCGCCAGAAATCTCTGCTATAATAGCCGCGGTTCGACGGGACGAACGATTCTACCTATTAATTTTCTACCTCTACGCAAGTTCGCGGTGCCAACTTCGCTAACTCCTCGAATTTCGCTGGGGAAGCCAGAATAATCACGATTATCCACAATTCCAGGCTCGCTTTGCAGTACTTTTAAAAATTGGAAATAGCTTCCGACAAAGGGGGAGCCGGAGACCTTTGTTCGGGGATCGCGCTCGATATCCACCGTCGTTTGATTGTCGTGGGAACAAAACAAGCTTCGTGGCAGCCTGCTGATACACGTGAATCAAATTCCAGGGGCACCAATGTGCTCTTTGATCCTCGACATTGTAACTGCCAGTGGCGAACCGTTAGAATTCCTTTCGTTAGTCGCCTCTCGTTATGGAACCGACGTGCTAGCGACAATTATGGAAGTATCAGGCGGAAAATTCAACTCGTCGATTATAATCGATACTTCGTCGTCAGCAACAGCAACGATTCTCTTTTTTCGCATTTCACGATCGAATAACGATTCTGCCAGCGTCCAGGGCCACTATTTTCGTTAAAAACCGACAATGGCGTATCGTTGACGGGTCGAATTTAAGCTGCCTCTCCACCGATCCGTTTAATTATGTTTGCAATGGAGGAGCAGTGACGCTAATTAAATGCAGATTGATAAGCCGGCGGGTGTTCGAATGGCAGGATGAGATCTAATTAGGGGAGGAGACCGTCGATTTAATTACGCGCGAATCTTGAAGAAACAACTCAGCCTATCCCGTGGATAGTCGTGCTTCAGCGTTGCCTAACTACAGTGTCTCGAATTAACGGCGATCGTTACCGCGAGAAACGATAGTTATCATCCGTTAATCACCTAAAATTCAGTAATTAATCTGTAATTAACACAATTAAAAGGCACATAGTGGAAGCGGAGAGGGGAGGAGAGAGACGGGCGGCTGGGATGGAAGGAAGAAATTTGGAAACTCGACGCTAACCTTTCTATGCTCTTTTTCTCGTATCGTTTATCGAGGACAGCCTGCGAGGGGGTTTAATATCTCTCGACGCTTTGGTAACACGACTTTGAAAAGGCAGGAAATCGTGGCTACCTCGACCACCTTTATCCACGAAAAATCCCGAGGAAAATCATCGAGGAAGCGGATCCCGCGAACGCTTCCGTTTTCTCCCTGGTTTCTTTTTTTCTTCTTTTTTTTTCCAACAAAGCGAGTAGCTCGTACGTACGAGAAATATTTTCCTCTCGTTGACGTTTTGATCTCGGGTGCACGGTGCACAGGGGCCGACTCCTCTTTTCTCATAAAGCGACGCGAGATAAAATTTCACTGGAAGAACCAGCTCTCGTGGCGAAGGCCCCCGCCGGCCTCGTGGAGTGGCTCTGGAAGTTACGTTTCCAGAGGCCGGGAACGGCCGTGCATTTCGCGGGGACCATTTCCATTAGTCGAAGTGGACCAGTTCAGTAATTAATAAATTTGAAAAAGTAAAGAAAAAGAAGCCGGAGGAAGGAGGAGAACCTTTTGTGCAAACTTTGTATCGCGAAGTACCGCGCGCGCGCGCCCTTTAATAAATTCCCGTGGTATTTGCTTTTCAAAGCTCGGTGAAACTTGCGCAACGTTCCAGTGGCCTTGTTCGGAGGCGCGCGATATAAAACGCGGGGGAGAAGGAATTATAAGAGCGTGGCTGGAAAACAAATTCGAGGATCCTAACGAAGGCAAAGGCGGCTGGAAGTCGTTCCACTCGAGTGTGGAAAAAACGCCTGGACGGTGGACGTTAACGATTCAACGATAAAGCGAAAGTGAGAGCAGTGAAAACGGCTGAACCTCGGGACGAGGAATTAACAAGGGAGAAAGTATTAGGTATTAATTTGATAGATAACCTAGCCGCCGTTGTAATTTCATTGAAAGCAGCTAATTAAAACGCCCACCTTCTCTCGGGCGCACCGTGTGTTTCCCATCTTTCCACTTTGCAAGATTGCAATAGAGTGTAGGTAGCTACTAACGAACGAAACGGTATGTAAACCGGGCTTGAAATATTCAGTTATCACCCCCTCGGCGGAGATACTCGTTTGGCGAGTACGATCGGGCTAATTAAAATGATTTCCGCGGAGAAGGCAGCGGAGGCATTTCCAGGAGCGACGAGGGCAGCAGCGATGGCGTGGAAATCGTTGAGGCGAGAGGAAGGCGAGCCAGGAGCAAAATAGAGTGCCACACTGGTGTCTGTGAGCAGCGAGGGGATACAGACAACGGCAACCTGTCGAAGTGCTGGGGAAATTAGAGCCCCGACGACGAGGGATCGCAAATACAATGGTGTGCTTGACCTTTCGCTATATAGCCCCCTCCGCGTCTTTTCTAATCAAGTCCTCGACCTCGGGATTGATACCACGTATTTTCTAGCCTGGATCCGAAAGAAAACGACGATGAACGGAGTGTCATTAGCTGACACAACTTGTTCCCTCTTCGCTCCGCTTATGGAAACAAAGAAGAGTAAACCGAAAACACCGAATGTCGGCAAGAGGATCGTTTGATCGACGGTTCGCCAACGGCTTCCTGGAAGGCTTCCACTTCCGTGACAGGCTTCGAAGGTCGCGAGCTGCGAGGAACGGGCCTGAATCAACGAGAGGTAAAGTTTACGTCGCGTACACCGCTCTGTATACCCACGTCTCGCATTAAACATCAGCTGGTTAGTGTAAACTACTCGCGTGCCGTGTGTACAGGGTGTCGCGATAGTTCCGTTGGCAGCAGCTGCTCGCGACTGCACGCTCGCTATCGCCCTTTTGTTTCCGACACTTCATTGTTCGCTGAGGCCTGACGTAGTACAGGATAGAGAATGCTTCAAGTGTTCCTAACGCTTGTTAAAACTAATAAATATCGGTGGAGGAGAATCCTCGATGCGAATGGCACACCCTGTACATGCGATTCGCCACTTGGAAAGCCAGAATTCTATGCGTGCGCGTTCACGTTTAGAAGCCGAGGCCGACTTTGGCTAAAGAGGCCATCGACGAAGAGACCCCGCTATTATGTGCTCTCCGAGGCGTGTGCGTGCGCGCGCAAAAAGCGATTCGCCCGTTGACAACGCGAGCAGCTAGCTGCTACCAGCGAACCAACGAAAACGGCGGCTTTGTTCGCGGCCTTTCCCTCTGAATCGTGGTTGCAGCGAATACCAGCGCGTCCGATACGATTGTCTGTCCACGTCCAAATGTATCGAGACCAGGATTTCAACAATTCGATGAAAGTGATATCTACAGCGTTGCTAAAACCTCGTTCTCATTAGCGAACTCACTTGACCTAAAGTCGCTTAAATTCAAGTAACTTGAAACTACGTTGCCCAATGTGAACTTGTTATTTACTTAACTCGAAATATCCTCTCGAGGTTTCTTTCAACTTTCCAGCGAAGTAGAGATTCTTTCAACTTTACTTGAAATACAACATGACTAATGCGAACGAGGCTTCGGAAGCTAATTACTTCGACCCCGCCCCTCTCGCCAAACAAACATCAACAAAGCGGGTCTAAAAACAAACCCACTCGCGAGACCCTTTCTCCCCGGAAAATTTGAATTTCCTCCGGGGAGCAACGAAAGGTGTACGCGACTATGAATCGGCTTTACGCGCGGACGCGTAACCAGTAATTAATGTGTTACTCCTACGATTATCTTGGCGAGCGTTGCAATTTCTGACCCATCATCCCGTCTATTTAATCGCGCCGCAGCGACAGCTTATGATTATCGCGACGAAACGATAATAGATGGTACGTATCGACGAGCAACGGGCAAAAAAAAAAGGGAACAAAGACGGCTCTGTATGATCGAGGGACTAATAATAGTCGGTTCGCGGTTTCGCGACTGCGAGACACGAAATTATATTCAAATACCGCACGTATTTTTGGACCGCGGCTAGCTTCTGCATACGCGGGCAGGTGCGTCGCGCGAGTGCAGCAAAAATCCGGTGGAAGCCTCGGCTGACGTGACTCAGGCAACTCTCGCGTTAAAAATACCGCTGCTTTTCGTTCGAAAACGCCCGTTTGCCTGCCGCGCGGCCGAACTGCTCGCGTTGGCCAGCGCGATATTAAAAAATAACAGGGAAGTGGGACGCGGGCATTGTGTCCAAAGGGCGTTTAACTTCAGTTTCGAGGATTTTATCCGTGCGCTAGGGTTCTCCTCGCTGTCCACGCGAACAGAATGAATGGATTTACGAGAGGCGCTGCAAACAGAGGAAGAAGGAGGGGGAGGACCTCGTTCGGCCCGCTGTTTGCCAAAGGCCGTAAAAAAATGTATTTCCCTTTCGTGCCTGTTTACGAGCAGAGGAATAAACGTCATCGTTAAATCGTTTATAGCGCAGTGCGAATATTTTAATTCCGCGGATAAGTGAAAACGTATCGTCGAGTTAAGTCGAGTTGAATAGGAAACAAGGAGAAAATGATCGTTGGAAGTATCGTTGCACAATTGTCCCACGTAAACGCGAGGGAAGACGTGCATCGACTCTCGATAAACGAAAAAACAGAGGAGGCGAGGACTGTGTGAATCGAAGAAGACAAAGGGGGCCAAACTATCGGGGAAAAATGGTGTAACGAACACCGAATACGATCGTCCTTTCTTCCTTTCTTTTTATATACATCGTACATACATATCTTTTTCGTTGGAAACACGATAGTCCCGTTAATCAGAGCTCAACGCACCAACGACCCAGTTTTTTTTCTCCCCGCGATCAAAACCTTTTACCGTAATGCTTGGCTAGAACTTTAAACAATAGGTAGAATATCAGAGCCGTCTGGCGGGCACAGATAACGGGGACAATCAGTGTGCACACCGCGGCTAGCTGGATCCTTAATTTTCTGGATCGATCGATTTAGAAGCTGATCGATTCCCTATGTAACCCGTTCACGAATCTTTAATTGAAAAAGTTCCCATGTTTAAGTGCACCTGGAGGATATCTCCCAATTTCATCGCCCCTGCCTCTAACGCGCGCTCGTTCTCATCAAGATCCAACAGCTCTCCGAGATTATCGCCGATGCGATCGCGGCCGCACCGTAAAGCGTGCGTCTGCAACGACCTCCACGCGATAAATCTACCTAAGGTACGCGTTCTCCCCCGATTATGTCATAAAGCGGGGAGACGTTGCCGTGCCAAGTGGTCTGCGGCAAATAGCGAGGCTTCTTGGAATGCCTGTCAGACGAGACGGGCTAGGAGAGCGGCAGCGCTTTGGCCTCAAAAAAAATTTATATCTTCCTGCGAGCGATTGCCCACGCCGCTAGAAATAGCCGGAAGATCGCCTCTAGAAACGATTCCGTCTAGGCAGCTGACCATCGGCGATGAAACGAGGGATAGAACACTGGGTGAAATCTTTAAACGATTTTCTTTTAATGCAGCCACCAATGGTTGCTCCATTTCTTGGCTCCTTAGCACCTCTAATCGCCAGCGTCTCCAGGTGTCGCCTGCATCTCCCAACTATGGATCTCGAGTACATAATGTTCGCGACGATTAGGAAGGCGACAGATGACTAAATCGTAGGCCAAGTTCGACTGGCGTAGACCAAACGGTCGTCGCATTCCCTTCGGTAGCTACCTGCTCGGGCGAAACCGCGCGTCTCTGCCAATACGCGTGGCCAGGCGTAAATCATTGTCAGCGGGCATAACTCGATAACGCGGGGCGAGCTAACAAGCGGAACCGCGCGCGAGAATCGGCTGGCCACGCTCGATGCATCGCCTCTGACGCCACCGTCATGTTTGCTGACGCCTTTCGTTTTGCACGTGCACGATAATACGCGCAGCAACAAGGATTCGGAGAAAATGGACGGCCGATAGTTGCGAGGAAAAACGAAAATAACGCGCGCCAATTGTCGGATGCCTGCACAATGTCTGCTTTTACTATCCCCGTTCCCCCTTTCCTCCTGTCCCCTGCCCGTTGCTCAAGAACGCTCCTCCCTCGAGCAACCTACCCTCCCCTCGATCATTGTCAGCCTCGAATCACACCGCGGCAAACAATTTAACCATCGAGGATATAATCCCTGTCCCGTGATGAACCGTGAACTTACCCTTAATCCATCTCTTTTTCGCGTCCCTCTGGCGTCCTTCAATCGACTCCGGCCATTTTCGAGCCGGCTAATGGGAATTTCCATGAGGCATTAAGGAAGCTCGGAAAGGGCGAGCTTAGCGAGATGGCTCGCGCGAAAATAGCACGGCTCGTGAACTTGGATGGAGGAATTTTCTTATAGGAAACTTTTAGGGCTAATCAGATGGCTCTCTGATTCGAACTTTAAATGTAATATAGTTGGGAGAAAATTTTCCATGCTCCATAACGGACCATCGCCAAATGAAGAGGAACGAGAAAAATTCCGAATACGCGTCGCGGCAAACCGATCAATTACTTCGCGAGCATATCTCTTGCAACATGTCCTCTACTCTGTACTTTAATTTCTCTCTGCTACATCTATTCTCCTCGCCCCTCATATTTCACCAACCTTCTTCCTGTCACTATGCGCAGCCTTACGAGATGAATGCGTCAACGTGTCGCGATTCAGCGTTGAAATTGAAATGCGTGCATCGAACTGCCGCCGACATTTGTTGCTGTAATTTGTACCGGAGGAACCCATTCGCTCCACGTTGGCCGAGAATCTGCGGACCTCGCGACGTGCAAAAGAAGAAGAGCAGTGGCGGAGTTAACAGGCGGCCGCTGAGCAGGTCCCTGCCCAGAAGGGCCCCCAGGGCCAGTTTCAAGAAAAGAAAATTATCATTTTATTACGAATCATGATTTATGGTTGCTTTTAGTAAACTGCTTCTTCATTTTCTCGAGAAATGGCCCTCGTTGAACGTTTGCCACCTGGGCATTTTTTCCTTCGATCCGCCACTGGAGAAGAGCTCGAGCGATCGACGGGGCTGCGCGGGATAAAACAGACGTGTAACGCTTGTCTCAGCAAGCGAGTCCGGAGCGAGACGCGAATGCAACGAAAATCACGTACGCGTTTCCATTTAGATGAGTCAGATTAATGAAGCAATTGAGGGACGCTCGCGTTTCTTCGATAGCGACTCGCTTATTAAATGATAAAGCTCGACGCCCGTGTGTCGGTTTTCAGGGACGGGGGGTACAAGGAACAAACCGCCGTACGGATGATAGCATCAGCCGCGATACTTTGATTGTTTCGAGGGCTTTACAGGTGGTGGCTAATTAAGGGAAGTTCGTTTGTCGCGACGCACGGTACTTTGGAGCTTTGCCATCAATTACGAGCTGAAATTACGGCGGTAACCAAGGAAGTGCGTGAGAGTGAATCAACTGCGAGACGGGGCAAGGTAAACGCAAATAGACGAGCAATACCGCACGGCAAATAACTGTTGCTAGTGGAGAAATATTGAGCTCGTCAACAATTAATGAGTAACCACAGGATGAATGTTTAGTGAACGATAACTCCCGTTTGCGTTTGGTACACGTGTAGTGATTTTTTTCGCTCATCAGCGTTGCTCGGAAAATATATCGATGGCTTAAAATTCGATTTTTGGATTTTTACATATTCCGATAGATATCTATGGTTGTAAGGAAAAACGACCCATGGCACAATTTAAAAAAATTGAGTTTATGCATTAATTCAACTGTAGAATATTGGATGTATGCTTTTATCAGAAAAAAATAATGCAATTTAACCGAAGTCATTTTTCACACGAACTACATTTTTCAAGACGGTGAACATAAATTCTCGGAAACCGCTCCAATGATTTGGATGGAAATTTAATGAGAGATGCAGAAAATCATTCCGTAAGATGTGTCAGGAGCAGAATTTCGAAATAAATTCTTAAAAAATAAGATAAGAAATATTTTTCATACAAGAAATCGATAAAATCGTAATTTTCAACATAAAAATTGTATTATTTTTTTCGAAAATCTGCACTCGATACATCTTAGGGAATATTTTCGGCATCTCTCGTTAAATTTTCATCCAAATCGTTGGAGCGGTTTCCGAGACTTTATGTTCACCATCAAACGGCGCATCGCTTACACGCCTTTACGTTTTTACTCACAACTTTTATGTACATAGAGATATTTAGACTATTCTATTTTTGTGTTAAAGCTCCAAGAATAACGATTAAAATTAGAAGAAAAAAACTTTTTCTCTATTGTTATTTATCACTTTACAACTTTTGTTTGAAAAAAAAAAGGCCAGTTTTAGGACTATCGAGGGTGACCTACCCCCTTAAGGGGTAATGACACTGTAGAGCCCGGAAAGGCAGCCTAACTTTGAGATTATTGATCAGAATTTTTTTTAAATTTTACCCAGGCTACTTTACCAATTCCCTCGACCGACATCCAAGCAAATCCCTAGCTTCACTCGGCGCTCCAACTATCGCGACCAATTCCGCACCTCGCACTTTCATCCGATCGGATTGTGAGGCAATTAACGATCGCGAGCCCGTGGAACAGGTAGACGCGCGAACAAGCGCGCGTGGCACCGTTAATGCCGCGTGGGTCAAGTCCGAGTGGCCGAAGAAGTGGCCGTCTAAAAATATATATCGCCGTTTCCGTTCTCGAGGTTGGCGAGCGCACAGGTCCGCCGTGCACCGCAGAAAGAGGAGCGCGCGCGCGTGTGAGTGAATGGCTGTGTAAATGAGCGAGCAGGCGAGCGAGAAAAGGAAGGAGCGCGGGCGAAGCTGGGCGGCCATCGACGAGGCGGCGTTAAAAGGACGTTACACGGAGCGCGGCTAGTCTAGCCGGATCCGGGGCCGAGTTCATTTCACTTTGCAGTCATCAGCTTCTCCCTGAGTCACTCGAGCCAGCGAGTCAGGCACAGACAGGTTGCTACCTGCCCTCCAACGTCCGTGCGGCGACGGTGTGCGAGCCCGAGCGCGCCCGAGCGTGCCTGCGACAGTGTCCCCCGTGCACGGCTGCGAAATACGCCAGCGATATTGCCCATCCAGGGGCGAACCAACACGACCGGTCGGTTCGAACCGCCGGGGATGCCGGGAAAACCTGCAGCGGCGGGGCACGCTGGTTCGCTCCGGCCGTTGGGGGAAATTAAGAGTCAGCTGGGCAGCTGGTGTGAATCAGCTGACCGAGAACTTGGGGCGCTAGCGTGCTCGGTGAGGGGACCGTAGCTCCTCCGCCACCGAAACGCGAACGCCGACCTCGGTCTACAGAACGGAAGCGGGGTTCCTGCAGAATTTCCTTTGGCCTCCGCTTGCTCGCGGAGCTTTCTCCGTTCCTGGAGGATACGCGGCGAGGTCCTTATCGTCGATAAAAGTGGTTGTGTAATCGAGGAGAGCCACGCCGAGGAAATTAAAACTGGGTCGCGGAGGGTCGAGGGAATCTCCAACGTGGCAAATTCAATGGACGACCGAGGAACCTCCTTTGAAACGCGTTTGTAGGCTTCCCGATTGTTTGCTCGGAATTTTTACAGAGTTCCGTGTGACGGGCACTTGAAAGAGTAGTGAAAAGGAGGACGGATTTGGAGCACGTCCGCGAAGCTGCTCGATCAATTTTTCCGGAACGTGACCGTGGGAACGGAGTAACAGACACGATCGACCCCCTCAGGTACGACCGGATGGTCGGTTTTACAGTACCGCCACTCTGTGGCCTACGGTTTGGAATTTCGTACTTCCTGTCACCGAACGAGCAGCAACGTTCCGCCCAAATAAAGGACGGCTAAGTAGCTGCCGCTAGAAACCTACTCGTAACCTTTTACATTCTACAGGTCTACACTGTGAACTCTAATTTAACCGGCTCCAGCTTGACGATTATACGAGGGGAAGAAAAATACGCGTTATCGCGGAGATTAGGTGAAATGGCTGATAAGAGACAGTATCGTGGAAGATACTTTTAGTACACGAAACTTTAAAGACTCTCCGTTTCTAAGCAACTCCTTCTAGCGAACTTTCTGTTACCCACTGTACTAATTAACACCGAGGGCGATAAAATCGATAACAGACAGAAGAACCGGCAAGAAGGAACCACCGCTCCAAGGATATACCATCCACGGAGGATTTAGAAAGAGTCGGGCTCTACCGTACCATTTTCACAGCTTTACACCACAGTGACGTCAGGGTCAGCTGATCGAGTTTTCCGCGTCGCGCGGAACAGAGACGGCGACTTGGAGCGGCGACTGAAAACTTCACAGCCTGCTAATCATCGATGCGTCGTGGCGTGCAACTAACGCGTGCACTCGCGTGTGCATCATAGACGAGGAGGAAATCGATGCGGGGGCCAGTCGAAGGGTGTCACCCACGCTTGAAGCAGCAGCAAAAGGTTTTCCAAAGCACAAACAAACGCTTCGAATTGGAAACATGAAATCCCTGTGCGATCTACGTGTGCCCCCGTTCGCCGCGGCCACTGCCCCGCTTCGAATCACTCCGAGCTTGAATGAAATATTAAAAAGATTTTAGATCGCAGCGGCATTGAACGTGATTCGAAGCGTATCGATAGCCGCTACCATCGCCAACCTCGGCACTTGGAATATCACGGTGTAAAATCGCTATCGCTAGCTCCGTCGATTGATCGCCGATGGAGATTTCTCTTCCACGTGCCGTGCATCGCTCTTGAATCAATAAGCGTGTCCTCGAGCCGTGCCGCGGGAACAGCCGACCGAGCGCTCTCGCCGATAGAGGCCAGACCAGGATATACCGGGGAAGACGTCTAGAATCCGCGGTGCAGGGTCCCCGACCACCGCAGAAAGCCAGTTTTCTCGGGTCGCGGTGCAACCGCCTCTCCTCGGCTCGGTTTCGAAAGCAATTTACCACTTCTCGTCTTTCAGTCTGAGCATCGAGAAACACGGCGACCGTGTCTCGCCGCGATCGTCTCGGGTAAATGCATTTATGTCCGTGGAAAGCGACCGGGAAGGTGATAAAGTGATAACGCGGCTAGCACGCGCCCGACGACGCTAATGGGACCACGTGGCTCGCGACGATCGCTCCTTTGCATTCCATGTCGAACGAGTCACGACCGCGATGACTGTTCTCCGTTCCCTGTTCTCTGGACGCTCGAGCGTCTAGCCGCGACCAATAGATCGATAGAGAAATATTTTCGTAATCGCGGGGAATCGAAACCGCGAATTACAGATGCGACGAGTAACGAGTAACTAACTATTACGTGGACGAAGGTCGAGTCGACTTTGTTACGAAGAATAAAGGTAGTAGGCACCTGATAATTAAGCGCGTGTTTGTACTTGAGTCACTTATATGTAGCGCAATCTGAAAATCAATGGACAAGCGGAATCTGCTGTAGTTTAGAGATTCGAGGGAAAAGCTGGCGGAGTTGCAAGGGTCGTCTCAGGTAGAGGATTAACATGGGTACAAGAAGGAACAGCTGCGAGCTCTGGGCCACCAGCTGAGAGTTAAATGGCAGCAATAAATGACGAGCCAAAATACTCCACGTAAACGAGAGTTAATCGATTGCCTTCGATGCAACTAACAATCGGATCTGCCAAGAATAGGAAACGGAGCCTCGAGAGCAGCGCTCCGTGTTATTACAAAACGGCATGTACGAAATGTGCAATTTCTTTTGTTTACGTTCCACGACATCATTCGCTATATTGGCGAACAACCGCGTCTTAATCGTGGCTAAGCAACCAAGGATAATAAGCCTTTTTGTGTTTTAAATGTCGTTGGTGTTATATTTTGTGTGCGCAACGTAAGAGATAAATTCTAATTTCGAAGCTTTCTTTGCATTTCAACTTTACGTAAATACAGATATACTGTAAAAGCGAAGGATTAGAATCAACTTGAATATAAATATATTTAATTTATATATGTAATCTTCAATTTTATTAATGAAAACGTGTGCGGGCAATGATGGTCGCTTGATCGTTAGTGCCCGCAGCAACGTGATTACCATTATTCCCCAATGTAGAATAAGTATGTATTTCTTCGTTAGAACAATTTTACTCTGTAGATGGCAAAAATACGCTCTAGAATAGCTGCAAGAGCCAATTGGACTTTCGAAACTCTTGAAAAGAGCAATGTACAAGTGTATTATTTGCTATCAGTTTGGCCATGGTAATGAAATGTGGTTTCGAAGCATCTGTCGTGGCCTCTAAGCCCGTTCTGATTTTCGTGGAGGGAACTCTGCCGATGGTTACACGTGCGAGAAATGTAGCGACCTCTAGACCGCGATTGCTCGCAACGTGGTCGCTATTACCCGAAGGTGTGCAACAACAGCCTCCTTTTGTGTATTTCGTAAATTTACTGACTAAATCAATATAATACTAATTATTATCGTATCCTACAAATAGGTTGATAGTTTAAGTTTATAAAAAAATCATTTTCAAGAAATAGTTCACCTCGTATCTTGGTTTTATTACAATTATAGCTCAAGTGATCGTCATTACCCCCTTTTACCCTAATGGAGGCGCGGACAAAGCTGTGCCACGGCCTATGCATTAAGGTAATGAACGTGATTATCGTTTGTTGTTTAAATGCGACCGGCGCGATACACAGAATCTTGCAAAGATGCTCGAGGCGGCATGGTTCGATCCTAGGCTCCGCCATGCGCTCATTGATGCACCGTACAAAGGTAAAACGAGCGGGAATGAAGCTCAAACAGCTGAATTATCCTGCTAATCCAGCCCACGGGTTTATGGCATACGCGGAGCTGAATGATCGTGCTCGGCACAAAGACAGAAGGAGACACGTCCGACGGTATAGATAGGAAGGTCCGCGGGTGGGAGAGGGATGCTTCACACTCCAGTGAGCCGGTCGAGCGACGAAAGTGCGCCGGATAGCAGAACGACAGTATTAACGCTCCTTTATCGCGACTCATGAAATCGCTCGAATGTAAAGCGACCGCAACACCAGACACTGAATCGATCAATGCGCACCGGCGATCTAGCGATAGGCCGTAGCGATTCTTAAAACAGAGTTACCTAACCGTCCAATGTAGACTTTCAATCTTCACGATATCTTTTCGGACGAGAGGCTTATGGGACACTTTCCTCGAGATACCCACGGTGCTCGAGCGTGGGATTATTGATAATGGAAGACCGAAATCGTGAGGTACTGCTGTTTGAGCTCGGGGATATCTGGATCCACTCAAATAGGTATGTAAGTAGCAAGAGCTGTGATAAGTGTGCGGGTCTTTCCCTTCTCCGCTTCACCAGACAGATCTACAACTTTCCATAGTTCTGCTACTCAAACAAGCAGATAGCGAGGGCTCTATATTCGACCGGTATACCCGAGCGCTCGTAACCCGATTTAGAAACCGGGCCCGAGCGCTGCGAGTGCTTCGGGCACCCGGATATCCAGATAGGAGAAGCTTTAATTTATATATAGGGTCGTGTCGGCCAGTCCGCGAATCGATACAAAGTTTCGACGGTGGAAGGGAAACGAATCGCTCGGAACATCCGTCGTTAATGCGCCCGTATTGCAAGCGCATACGCGAACGACAGCCGTGATCCGTACGACCAACGCTTTAATATTAAGAATGACTCATCAGCGCTCACAACGCCGCTCGCTCTAAACGCGGCCGAACTCGCCCCGCGTTAACGTTCACTTATCAACGAGCAATGCCGCTGAATCGTTGACACCGTCGCGGCAGCGTTATTGTCGCCCGTAAATTAACAGCGGTAATTACACGGAGGTGCGCGCGCGCGCGCGCCACGTGCACGCAGTGATTATTAACAACGAGGCGAGAACTTCTTTCGCGGGGATAAATATCGGCGCGGGCAACGATGCGAGCGTTCGACGCCGCCCGTTAATTTACGAGCTCGCGGATACACGCGAGGGCTTTGTTCGACGCTTCGACGACCATTCATAAATCAACGCGGATATTCAGCCGGCCTGGAAATCGTCTACACCCGCTGCAATCGAGCAAATCCATGGATACCGGGGATCCTCGAGGCTGTCGCGATTTCAGAGCTATCGGTGCTTTTGTCCTTTTGTATATTCTAATAGTGTATTTCCATCGACTGGGAGATCGGAAATGGGATTTTAGTGTTAAATATCATTTCGCTTCTGCATTAAGGGCAGCTTCTTTTCCTTAGAATTTGCAGCTCTGGGTACTGACGGGGAAACTCTCGTGAAACAGCCCCCAAAAGTAGCTGATATTTATGAATATGTTTTTAAAAAACTGTTGTTACTATTGGATTAAACTTTCTGGGGGAATTTCTTGTCACCGAAAAGGTTGACGAGATTCCACAATAATTAATAAATAATAAGAGGCATCAACATAAAGAAATATCAGTTATCTTTGGGGTTGTTATACGAGAATAGCTCCTGGGTACAGAGTTTGTGCCTGGTGGTTTCCAAGAAGAAACGAGAGTGGAAACGGTGGATGGCCCCTCGATGAACTTCAGCGGTCAATTCCTTCTGGCCCAGGCTATAGCGCTCGCAACAAAAGAACCCTGCCCGTGCCCAAAAGCCTCGTGCAGCACGAACCGCAACGAGAGCCGGCTTGGTTCGAAGGGCAGAACGAGGTAGGGTCTCAATTTGTCCGAGGGATTTTAAGGAGCCGTCGATGCAGAAGAACTAAATGGGGATTCACACGCGGCTGGTCTTTCGGGGATGAATCACTGGAGGAGGCTAGAATCTCTCAGCGCGACGAGCTGCTCGCCAAGAAAACCGAGTTATTCGAAAAACGAGCGATAATAAGAAACCGGTCGAGTTCTACGATTTTATAGAAAAATAATATCTTCGAATGCAACTACCCAGATAATTCGCCGCGTTCGCTTTAAACGTCTCCACCCGTTCTGCGATATAATTGATATCCACGGCGCAAGACTTTCACGAATTAACTCGATTACGCGGTTCCGTGGCATTACACTTGGCAATGCTCGGTCACGGCGAGCCCGAATAATTGCTCGAAGCAATTTCAAGGATTTGCGGTGGATGTTTGCCTATAAGAAATCCCCGATCTGGGATCGATTACATAAGTCACTCGCGTTGCTAATATGCTTGAATGGAGAAACAGAATACTCCTTCCTACGCTCCGGAGGAAACCACGAGCCACCGAAACCATTGAAGGAAGCCTGCGAGAATGAAGAACAAAGAGGAAAGACACTTCCTTTCAAGTAACCCAAGGTCGTGGTGATTTACAAAATGAACAGCCCCCGACTCATTTGAAGGCGTGAGACAGAAGCCGCAGGCCGTCCGAATAACAGAATCTTAACTTTTAAACATCATGAGTCAACTGTGCCGCGATACAGCGATAAGCAGCACGAGGGGCCACTCGCAGCCGGGTAATAATTCAGCTGATAACGCGTAAACATGCACTAATGCAGCGAAGCAAGGACGATCTCAGTCTACCGACGTGATTTGAAACTGGCAGTGAAACAACCCGCCCCGTCGCGGCTCACTTTACGCTTTCCCTTACGCGTGTTTATGATCCCACGTACCGCAAACTCCATTAACCCCTTTCTTTTTTCTAATATTTACGTAGGTAACGTCACGATCGTACCGATGACACGGCTGACACACGCCGCCTGGCTAAGAACGGTAATCCATTCCGTTGTTTACTAATGCAGACGGAACTAGATGGCAGAAAAGTTTCTGCGAGTTGTTACCAAGTGGCGGGCATTGTAACGGGCCGGTTATCGCCTCGCGCTTATGCATAAAACATCGGCACTCGGTAAAAGTTAAGCAATGTTCATCATCAAGGAGACCCAAGCTCAGGCCTGTGTCGTATGGCAGGGCTGGGAGCAAGCAAAATATTTCGATATCCCCGATTGTTTACGAGTCGGCTGGTTTTGTTGATCCCTGTGAATCCAAAGCAGAGGCCGTGTTTACGGAAAGTCCGGGCCCGCGTAATAAAACGGTGCAACGCGGCGCTAATAATCGCGGGGCGAGTGTAAACACTTCTATATTCGGATTGCTCTTAGCATAGATAAATGATACAACGAATTTATCGCGCCTGATTACGTCAATGGGGTAAGACGCTAACTTTGACGATGATGGGACCACTCCGGGCGCGTATAAAGTTTGAGAGGAGATTGCGCGAGCTCAGAGTCACAGATTTGGTAGGGAAATTTTGCATGCAATAGTGTATCGAACTTCTGGGTTGTATTAAGTACTTGAAAATTTATTGAGGGAATGGAGGCGAAAGTTCAGAGACATCAATGAAAATTGGAATGACATTAGTGCATTAGTTGTTGAAGAATATAATGAATTGGTGTTTCGTTTTGAATTTAAAGTGACTATTAATTCTGTGAAAATAATGAAGATCTATACTTTGGAACAGGTTTGATTAACTTAAAACGCGTTCGATGTTGGGTTTTCAACATTCGAGGAATACTTCAGCACACATGTACCGTTGAAAATTTAACCACCGGGGAAATTGTAAACAATACAATTTTGAGAGAGACAATTTTGATCGCTCAGAAAGACCCGTTCGGTACATGGCAAAAATTGGCGGAACAAACAAGATGAATAAGTGTGTCCCACGTGGGTGGAACGATATTCGAAAAATAACTAAATGAGCAACCAAAATTTACTTTTGCTAGGAACTGTCGCTTGCAATGGAGAATGAGCCATCGTGAGTGTTTAGAAACTAGCAGAACAATGGATGTATTAAAGGGAATAAAAGTATTAGATACTGTTTGCTAACAATCAGCTAAAGAACAACTACTACCGGACATCAAAGAACATAATCGGCTAGAAATATCCATTATGCATTCATACGTAAGACAAGTTCATACAAAGAGTGTTTTTATCGGGGATATTGACCTTCTTATTTAGTTTTTAAAGTAAATTGATTTTGCGCTTTGAAAGTGCATACAAGCGCTTCTTCCTTTTATCGACCTGCCTATATATCTACCAACGATTATCTTACATGCTCATTAACTAATCCCCGACATGCATTCTTTTCATGAATCTTAATAAGTTCAACTACGTAAAATCCAGCACAAAAATTCCACCAACCGAGCCGTACTACTCCAATAAATTTTCATATCTTTTAACCCACTAACTGGGCGCCACTTCTCAGCCACAAACGCCCCCTGTGTATTTAAAAATGACAAATGGCCAGCGCGGCCTCTTTACCCCGAAGCAAATTTTGCACCATTCAAATACTTTCTTACGGGACAAAGGAAATCTATAAAGCCAACGGTTCGAGCAGGTTCTAATCGCCGGGAATTCCGGTCCCCGAGCTGGAATAACGAACCTAATCAATCGTTCAAAGTATAATTGCTTCGTTGGAGCGTATGATATTCCTTTCAGAAAACAGGTCCGCGTTGCAACAAAGAGAAACGACGTTTCGCGTGTCCCGACCCGATTTAAAATCACGATCGATCAACGGCGAAGTTTCGCCGTAGCGGCGACGCGACCGCTGAAAGAGAGGTTAGGAAAAAGGGACCCTTGCAGGTCGCAAGAAACGCGGTTACAGACGCGAGGCTTGTGCCCTTTCCCGTGGCTCAATTTTGTTTTATGTGCCATTAAACAAGCCACTTTCACGCGGTGCTGTCGCCGTCGACGGGGGCGCGGTGACGCGACGCAACGGGACGTGCACGAGAAGGTAAACGACGAGCATTCTGACCCCCCGAATTCGACGAGATAACTGTACGCGGCGGATAAGAGGAAGAATAAGGAAAAGAAGACAATCAACTCACCAAGTCGAAGTTCCCCAAAGTTGCCGGAGCCGATCTTCTTGCCGACGCGAAAGTTTGGGCCGACCATCAGTACGTTCGACGACGACGTGACACTGTACCTGGAGGAATGCACGTTGGATCTCGCCGCGTTACCGCTGCCATGAGAGACCCTCTTGGCAGCTTCCTGGTCGCGCTCGGAACGGGCGAGCTCCTTCTCGCGGGTCTCTCTACCGTCTCTTTTCTGCATTTTGTCCCCGAGTGTCCTCTGCCCTTTCGCGGGCAGTCCGTTTCAATCGTCTCTCCCTTTCTTACACCTCTTTTTAAATTAACGTAAAAAAACGCGCGAATGAGAACGGTCGAATGTGTCCCCCCCCCCTCCCCTCTCCCGCCGCGATACGTCGGACGTACAACGCAACCGGGCGAATTTTAATGGTCGCGACAATGTATGTTGCCGTATCGGGGATCGATCCCCATTCTTGACATATTTCCTTTTCCCGTCGTCCTTCCCTCGGACGACCGCCGATGGGAATGATACTCTGGCGGCTTCCTGCGTGGATACACGTACGTAGAAAGACGGAGAAAGATGGTGCGTGTGCGAGAGAGAGAGAGAGACGGGGGACACCGTACGCGGCGAGTCGCAGGTGTCACGGTTCGTCGGTCGATGCCTTCAGGGGATCAATCCCCATGCTATCCTAACCTCCAAGCAGATTTCGGGGAAAACTGTTTACACTTGATATACGCGGGCGAAGGAGAGGGCAAAGAACTTGGGATGAACACGCGCGAAAAACACACACACATACACACATAAACACACACAGCTGTATATCTCTTTGCCTTCTTTCTTCTTCTTCCTCGCCTTCTTCTTCTACTCCTTCCTCCTCCTCCTCCTCCTCCTGCTCCTCCTGCTAGTCTCTCTTCTATCTGTTTCTAAGCGGCTAGTGGTTATCAGAGACGGGAGCGAGTGTTCGTGGTGCGGAGGGCCCTGGACGATTCCATACCAATTTCGACCTGGCTCTGTTCTGACCCGGCCGGCCGGGGGGACTAGTCAACGATAAATAATATCGCGTCTCAGTCAATACAGCGTGCATCGCCGTGACCTGTTCTCGCGCACGGGAACACACTCCGGAACCACCTCCATTACAAACGGCCCTGCCGCGTGCGATCGCGATCGTACTGCTGAATCTCGTGGCCCGATAGGCCCGCGACAGGCCTGCCTCACCACCGCGGCCACTCGATTATGCGGCTCGGGATTCGGGGAGCGCCGTCGAAGCGGCTCTGAACTCTTTTCCCCCCCCCCGCACACGCCGTTGACACGCACGCACACAGGGCGCAGGGGCACATGCACTTTGCGAGCTTCGTATGTTCCTCTTTCTCTGGCCGGGGGAGAATACCGCAGCCGTGTCACTAGGAGCGACCGATCCGGCTATTGTGTATGCCCAGTGCCCACACTGCAGCCCGGATCAACCGACCAGTCACTTCCAACTTCCAACTTCTCTCTATTCCCTGTCCGCTGCCCCGCCGAGTCACTCTCACGGAACCTCGCTCAAACGGGCCCAACTATTCAACTTTTCTCGGCCGCGCCGTCCACCGATCGCACGCACGCTACTCGAAACAGCCGTCGAACGCGGACAAACGATCGCGGACAAGCTTACGCTCCAGTCTCTCGCGCTTGACTCGACATGGGTGAGATTTGTTACGAGGCCGACAATGCTGCCAACTTGAAACGGGCTCAAGCCGCCTTCGCAACGCAGCACTGGCGCCCTCTCGTCACAGCGAACTCTAGTATCTTGTTAACGCTGTTTTCATTAATAAAAACAATTTCTCGCCCTTTTCCAGACAGATTTTTTTAAATGCGTATTACAACTATTCCGAGCTGTGTGCAGGTTTCTATTGCTATTATTCGGTGCGTTAAGAATAAGCTTGTTAGCGAATAGGGACATTTAGGTGCATAATTGTCTATCTAGGGACGGGAGATTTGGCGGTGATTTGAATTTTTAAACAGAATGCGAAGTGAAAAATATTGAAATTCGAGTTACAATCGCAAGATTTGGGGAATTTGTGGGGCCACAAAATGTTACTTGCTAAAGGACTTTGTATCCGAAACCGTACCGTTTGAAAATAGTACGTGACATTTTGAAATGATTTTGTTGTGAGCAACGCCAAGGACTTAGGTTTCCATGGAAACCGATTTGAATTTTACCGATTTCTTTGATATTCATTAAATATTTGCAAAGTTTATTTTTACCATTTTTGTGCGATATATTGGGATACGATGGAGGAAGTGGCAAGTTCTGACGTTCGAATTGTATTGAGCATAAAAGAAGGTAAATCTTTTACTTATTAACCTTTACTTGAAACCTTGCGTTTCAAACAAATTTACGTGTAACGAAAGATCGTCACGTTATTCGCTAATCAAGCACATTTCATTCCATTCCTTGTATAATAATGTACCGTAACAAATGAAATTATACATTTTCGAATTCAGTAAACATATCCTTTAACACTGTTTCGTCCAAGTTAAAAGAAAAATTGCTTCTGGAAGGCCTGAATATTACATATTGATAACTTTAGGGAACGGTTTTGATCAAATTTTGATACCCACGTTAGTGGTTGCCACTTTAAATGGACATTCGTTGGAAACTGAAGCAATAGAACCAAGCGCGAATCCCCAATACGATCACGATTTGGTTTGGGAGGTAGATAAGAGTAGACTGCGGAAGTATGTATCAAAAGGACATTAAACTAGTACATAGTGGCGGTTATTCCATTAAGATAATCTTTGTAGAATGAGATCAGGACAAGTACCACTGAAATTAGAATGTTTTGCTATTAAGGGGAATGATAGTAAAGAAAAACTGGGATACCTTCTACTTAGTCTAAGGTCGGCCCAAGTCCTTTCTAGAAACACCAATGCTAACGTTAAAGCTAATTGGCACAAACTATTAGGACTGAAAGGTGATCTTAAAATACATAAACCCGAACTGCTTATTGCTTTAAGCATTCACGACCAAGAACCTACAACATTAAATGCTCAATTAGAGGTAAACGATTTAGTTGCTGTAGTTTTAATTTTGTTGAATATGCACAGATGAAAATGATGAAATTTTACGTTGCGTATGAAATTACAGTTGAGAAATTCACAGGAACAAACAGACTTCCAATCTAACAAGCTATCTCCAATTTTACTACACGACGAAAGGCTTATACAATTGGGCCCGCTAAGCACTTGTCATGAATTATTCTTAATGAACATCACAGCTATATCTGCAGCGAATGTAGATTTTTTATTACCTGCAAAATGTTACACGGATATGAAAAATAATTTACACTTTTGGTGCAAGATATTAGAGAATCACGTGTGCTTTAATCAATCTAAAAGAGAATATGGAGATGTTTGGACGCTCAACGAGAAAATTGTGATAAGGATCAGAAGTTCGTTGAGAGTTCTGAAAGAATACTTGCAGCTGAAACCATTCTTGTTTATATACTTGAGATACAAAGATGATCTGATAGGACAGTCAGAAGTTAATTTGCAACCACTGGTCCCTACTGATAATATCGATGAATTTCTTAGAACTGCTGAGAATAATAGCCGCACTTTAGATCAGAGGTGTTATTTATACAAAAAGGATCTGACTGAAAATGATGAAATGAAATGTAGAAATTCATACCTCGATTTACAGTTGAAATTACAATATATAGGAAGTAAAACGGATGGTGCAGTGGAGACTCCAAGCACACTGATCAGTGAACAGCAAAATAATTCCAAACAAATAGTAAGTTTCTGTATCGCAAATCGTAATTTCTAGAAGGGCAAAAGAGTTTAAGAATATATATTTTTACTTTCATTTAAACGTGGTTTCCAGAATTTTAATGAAATAAACCATCATAGAAATCCTGCTGGGGATTTCGGAAAGCATTCGAGTGAAGCTCAGGCATTCAAATGGATGCAATTTGCGAATGATTACCATAATTTAAATAAGCAATCCTTGAGTTGCGAAGTTATTAAGAATCAAACGATTCCAACTGTCTGTTCGCAATCAGTTGATGCGTTACTCTGTCAATGCAGTGACAATGAGTACTCCAAAAGTGTAGAAGCTTATCACTGTTATTGCTTGAACATCTCGTTGATAGCAATTAAATCAACGTCCCCTAAATTAATAGTAGCAAATAGTGAAATTCGGTATATACCATTTTGTAAGCTAAAACTCTGTCTTTTTATATTATTGAACCTTTTTAACTGAACACAATCTCATTGTGATTTCAGGTTGCATCATCCAAAAACTGAACTTGTTTCAACATTTTATCCGAAACTGACGCTTTCGCTAGGAGAAAAAATTAAATTGCACGATATAGGATGTAAATTGCATTTTATATCAGCAACAGATGAAATTAAACATTTATTGTTATCCTTCCCACCTAAAATCAGTATATATAAGGTAGAAGGGAGTACCACAACTTGTGTAGCTCAAAGCAAAGTTGATGTAAAAAAATTATTTCAACAGAATAAGGTAATATAATAACGACAAATAATACTTTACAATAAACGTATATATATCTGCTTAAAATGTTAAAAAAACTCTTCACAGTCTGAATGTCAGTGCGACGTGCCGTTGTATGATATGGAAGAAAATACTGTTGGGAATTTAGATATTCTGTTAAACTTGGAGGATCACGGCCCATATTATAAAGTCAAAAGAAAAACGCCTAGTAAGTTTTTCTTATCTGGCGTGACCTTGTGTTAAAACAATGTATTATACAGTTTACATCACAAACTATTACATGCCCTTTGAAATTAGGTGAAAATTTGGGCCCTCCAATCTTGGACGATAGCTTAGCATATAAAATAGTTGACGAATTGGAGACGTGGAAAGAAAGACAAACAGAAATATTTAAAGTTGAGGTAAAACTGTGTACCAATATAAAATCTGTACAAACAGGTTTGCTTAAGATAAGTCACAAGAGATTCTTTTTCACGATTTAGCTGAAAAGAAAAGAGGATCGTCATTTAAACTTGCTAAGTCAGGAATGGCAGAGGCACAGAGAAAGTTTAGAAGCAAAACTTGCGTGTAGCGTCGATCAATGTAAAATGTTGGCAAAAAGTTTAAACCATGCTACTGAAGACTTAAGGACGCGGAGATTGACGAGCCTCGAGAAGGAGACTAGATTAATTAAAGCAAACGAAGATTTACAGTGGAGATATGAAGTGAAACTACGAGATCTCAGAGAGTCATCTCAAACGATACAAGATGGGCTTACGTCGAAGGTCAGTGAAACGGTTTGGCTTCCATAACGCGTACAGAATTATGAATCTCTTTCAATCTTATAGATTAATGCTCTTGAGAAAAAGACGACCGCTCTAGAAACGCAAGCTGAACAACTGAGTACTGAAAATGAAAGACTGCAATTGCTTGCAAGAAAGCAGTCGGAAGAATTAGATGTTTATCAAAGAGGATCCTTAACGCAGGATCAAACGGCAAGCTTGTTACAGGAAGTGAAAACCCTTGAGGAAAAGTTGCAAAACACGCAGGAGAGCAAATCGTTGTTTAAAGAACGATGGGCGAGAGCAGTTCGTGAAATACATCGAATGAAAATGGAGCATCAACAAGCTATACAAGTTCAAATAAAGAATAGCAAGGAAGAATTGCAAAATTTGGAGTACGTATGATTTATAAATAATGCATGTTAATAGTTGATATGTAAGAGTACACTAAAGTAGAAAAACATTATATCTACTGTTTTTTTACATAGTCTAGAAGAAATACTGTGCACGGATTCAACTGCCCTGACAAATGATCAAATTTTGTTGAATGAGATCCAAAAGGAAATCGATGTGATTAAACCGAAACCATCGTTTAGAGACACACATGCTTACTCTCAAGTATTTACACCGCCCACTGTAGACCCCAAAATTTTACACAGCAGTAACAGGACGTCGTTGAAAAAGTCAGAGGAATATAACGAACGGTTACAGGTACTACTTGAAGAACGCGATTCCCTTTTGAAAACTGGCAGCTACACAATTGATGATCCAGTTATTATGAAATTGAACGCTGAACTAAGATCTTTAATGATGAAATAAATAAGAGTATGCTATAGATAATATGAATTCGTAGAAGTAAACTCATCAGTTTCGAAACTATTTTTGGGCCTGTATTTTAAAACAATACTGATATAATATTATAGAATATTTTATAAATCTTCCTTTTTACATGTACATATGTATTTATTGAAATAAATATATTGAAATATATCGTGTCTGTTTTAACTGCATCATATCTATTCATGAATATACCACTGGTGATATATAAAAAAAAACATTAATTGTATCATGTAAATTTTGTACATTCGTTGTACAATACAAAAACGATTTTTATATACTTTGATTACAGTTTACATATACAAATTCCGAATATATCGTACTTGAGATCAAGTCAAAGAAACCCTTTTTGATCGAACATCGATTGCTTCTACGATACCGTTGCCAAGTAGGTAAAAGTCTTGAATCATTGCCGAAACATTTAAAACTAATTGACCGTTATTGTTCAGCTTCCTACAGTTAATATTTGTTACCTTGAAGTCTGTAACTTCTAAAGCAGAAGGTTTCAGTACCACTCCTATCACTGTTCCACCATAGGTGTCGTAAAAAAATAGAGCAAATTCGTCGTAACCATCCTAGAAATAAAATTCAGGAGTGATAAAAACATTCGTATGTGCGTATATAGTATCGTACAGAACAATTAGTATTTAAACTTACCCTCAGTTCTTTTAAAAAGCACTGTACCGGATCAAAATCCACAATTGGTACCTTCTGCTTTGAGTGTTTCTTATAAGGATGCCAGTCAAGAATTGGATATTTATCACTGGCTTCGGTATGCTGCATTCGTCTAGGTACCATAAGCGGCTTCAAATGAATCAAACAATCATATTCGGTGAGTGGTGGTCGGAATAAAGCCTTAAAGTCCAATACAGATTGTATAAACAGTTGATCTTCGAACAGTTTTAAAGATTGCTTTGCCAGTTCCGTAATACGGTTTAAAATTAAAGTAGTCGGTGCTTTCCTAGTCCATATTGATGTCTGCTGATCGTAAGGAGTCGATATAAATAATGGTGGCAGGGTGTTGCGAGATGATCCAAAATGTGTTTCGACAGCTACGATTTCTTCTCCTGCAATTATACATATGTTAGCAGCAGAAAGAGTAAGAAACTCCGATACTATCATGGACACTTACTGGACATTTCATCATTGAAATTAACGATAACAGGATCTGTATTCCAATGACCTCTGGCAAGAACTTCTAACATTCTCAAGAATGCGACTTGCGGCATCTGAGTAGGTCTGTACGGAGCTGGTGTTAAATATATGGAAGCCACGAGTAACTCAACTGCCACGTCTGGTATATGAGAATTATCCAGTAATTGAGCGGAAAGCCAACGTTTCGTTAAGCAACAAGCAATTCCGTACGATGGTTGTTGAGCATGCAGACTACAACGTGAATATCTTATAAATTTCAAATCTTATAAAGGACCGAGTCTATTCTCCTTATCATAAATTATCCTTACCCGTGCAATGCACCAGTCAACTTTGGTAATTCGAACAATTTATTCTCCAATTCAATCGATTCTTCATTATCTTTATATTGCACAACTCCATCCTCGGTTACCTGTTGTTTCAGGCAACCAACTTCTTTTTGATGCGCTACTCTTAAGCGAAACACAAATCCCTCCTAATAACGTATTATTACTTGTTAGTAAATGGCCCATATCATACGTCACTTTAATAGTTAAGAATAATAAAAATAAATTCGACTACCTTATACACATCAACGTGCGAGTAACTCGCCTTTACCGTCAACCTATATTGCTTTTTCAGGCATTCTGCAATTTGTATATGAAAGGCAGCTTTTGTTTTTCTAAGAGCCTCCAATTCATCTGGCCACTTTCCACTAGTCGATAATTGCAAACTTACTTCAAGTGGACAAACATATTTAGGAGCTGAGGTAACGTTTTCCGATAGAAACAAGCAGTCTTTCCCTCCCTTGATAAGTATATTATCAGGACGATAAGTCGTTGCTAGGGGTGGGAAGACATCTGTGTATCGAAAAACTGCGCTGGATCCTTGAACTCCGTGTATCGACAACGGGATGTCCGTGAGGGACATCAAATCCGTTTCAAGTTGATTAAATACGTTCATCACTTTCAGGACAGCTTCTTCGCCGGTGCCATAAACGAAATGCGTTATTTTGACCTGTTTATTATAGAGAGAGAGTTATTTATTTGTACAAGTGTATATTGTAACTATCAAGTACACTTGCCCTCGGTAATTTTAAAAACTCCTCCATTTCATCAGCGACATATATAAACTGGTTATTACGGAGACCCAACTTTCTCGTCAATAAGAAAGATACGATTCTTTTACATATCAGTCTTTTCCCTGATAACGTTTTGCCTTTAGACCAAATTACAGCTTCTCGGGTAGATGTATCTTGAAATCGACGTAACTGCGACTTTTTACCCCAGAATTTTCTAAATTCAATTGCCTGAAACATAACACTCGTTGCATTTAACAGATCTAATACTTTTTCATTCCGTACTTGAACAGCTTACACACTTCTGGCAAATTCGCTTCAGGCCCTTTATCAACAATGTTAAAGCAAAACTCGGGATTTAATTCTAGTCCGATAAGAATTTCTCCAATGTCGTCATAATCGTCTTCCGTGCATTCCCACTCGGCAACTTTTTTTGGTGAAACACAGATTTGCTTTACTCTATTTGTGAGTCCCTTTTTCAACATGTTATGAAGGATTTTTATCGCTTGATTTCGGTAATCAGAACCATAGTCTAATTTGTCATTTCTGCTTGATCGAATACGCACTATCTTCTTTAGCGCCAGAGTATTCTTTAAACTACATATTTCATTAGCTTCATAGTCTCACAGATATATTTGAAAAAATACTATTATAAAATATATTAAAATAACTACCATATAAGATGATCAAATGCCCTATAAAATGGCACTTTTCTCATAAATAGGGACTGAAAACTATCCGCGTGTGCGCTGTCCAAGTGATACAATGAAAGTTCTGCTTCTCTTTGGACCCAAGAGAAAGTAGCTTTAGTCACATGTGCTGTGATATTATGATAACCAGTACTGTCCAGGAATACACAGTCATAATACTTTTGATAACTAGAAACCTTGTCTTGACTACTTTTTTCTTGATTCATTGTTATCCCATTTTCGCACAGATTAAGTTGCACTAGTGAAACATAAAATATTGGTTATCATTACCAATGAAACGTCCATCTTTACAGATTGTCTGGAAAATACCTTACCTAAATAACTCCATACATTCCTGACTATTTGATAACTGCTCATAAATGTATTCAGCTTTTTAATAGATAACAAGTATAAAACAAACTTCGTTATAACGTATCCGTTAAAAGATTCAAAACCTATTGTCAAATCACGCTGTGCCAACCATATTTTCAGTAAAATAATACCATCTCTCAAGTTTGGATATTCTTTTATTATTTTCACATTTTCCGAACTTGATCGTGACATTACCAAGTCGCGAAGGATTATAGAATTGTAATGTGGTGTCGGCGGTAAATCTTCTGCAAGTATAATAAAAAAAAAGTAATATAATTGCGAAAGGAAGAAAAAACAGACCATCCAAAGTGTTCTGTACCATTTTCTGCGTTTGTGAGAAACCATCCAGGTCTAATGCTATTCTTCTCTGGTAGAAATCTATTCAGTTTAAAGCTTTCGTCTTCCATCGATATGTGTACCAGTACAGTAACTTTTTTGCCTAATTTTCCGTTTGGTACCAGCTTCAAAATTGGCCTCAAATTATCTCCAATAAATTTTTTGCTATCGGCGATGTCATCAGTGATACTAGATGCTATGTATGCCAGATATAATGCTTTCTTTTTCATGTATCTATAATTTTGATAGTCCACTTTTTGAAACATTTTAGCAGGCATTTCGATCATTACGTCTACAGTAATATGTGGACCAACTGCAGCATCGAACGCGTAAGATCCTACTATATCGATATTTGAGGGTTTAAGAAATTTAAACGTGCCTTTTGTTTCTTTCGGCACCTTAGGCATTGGAACGATGACGTTCAGTTTCTCTCCTAATGTAGTATCTGAAAGCTAAGATCACAATTTGAAATATACATTATTTCAATATATTACACTGTTCTCCGATAAAACTACAAACCTCGAACTCCTCCTCTGTTTCATTGATTGATTGTATATTAGTCTTTAATTTTCCAAACCAACTATCAAACAGGTGTTTGTATTTGTTTTTAATTTGAATTTCACTCAACATCTCCTCTATCTGTAGTCTGAACAAGTTGGAGTGAAATAGATTCTCCGTCTCCCTGAGTTGATTTAGCTCTTCAACGGTGGGTGGTTTATACAAATCGCCCTTTAACTTTTTCCTTTTATTTGACATGATATTTGTAGTATCGTCAGTAACTTTTCTCTTCTTTCTATTGGGTAACACCTTCTCCTCTTTCATTTCCTGCATTTTTTTCCTCTTCTTATTCGGTTTCACCTTCTCTTCTTTCATTTCCTTCTCTTCCTCTTCAACTTTGTCCTCATTAATTCCATTACCAGAAAAGTAATCGCTTTCAGATATCGAATCATCAGGATTCATAAAATTATTCACATTCGCCTATAATCATACAAATACACGATGTATCACATTAATGCTTAAGTTTATATCGGTATTGTAAAACTTTTATTTCCTATTAAACTCAATGTACCTTGTACGGCTTTCCCACTTTCATCTTCATCTTTTACTTTATAAATTGAAGTTACTTAAACTATTTAAAACGTCTGTAAAGATTAAGTTAAAACGGGTAATAGAAAATATCAGCATGCGGCAGTCCCGGCCAGTCTCAGTAGCCACGTGCTCGACATTCACATGCACGCTATCCGCATACGCACTAGGATGTTCGATTCCGATTCGATTCTTCAAAAAATCGATTCTTTTGGTTAAAAGATCGATCTTTTAAATCGATTCTCCGCTGTTCGATTTTTCTGAGAATCGATTCTTTACACTAAGAATCGAGAAACGATTTTTCTTCCTTCAACACGCAGAACTGCGTTGAATATGATAAAATAACTACATTGAATCAGTGATGCCAGAATGAGGACGGGAGCGCTCGAGAATTTCCCCCACCACGCATGCACACTACGCCGGAGCTGCGTGTCCGTGAGCTCGGCGCTTCGGACAACGTCGGGAAGACGAGAGAGAAAAGGAATGTGTGTCTTTCTCTCTCGCTCTTGAAACCAAGCGACACGCGGCCGTACGCGACTTCACGAGTGCCTCGAGATCCACTTTTCTA
This sequence comes from Andrena flavipes, assembly GCA_963971345.1. Lineage (NCBI taxonomy): Eukaryota > Metazoa > Arthropoda > Insecta > Hymenoptera > Andrenidae > Andrena > Andrena flavipes. The sequence goes on from OZ020482.1 coordinate 54,687,214, forward strand.
CTTTCTGACATATGCATAATACTTTTGTAATGAAAAAAAAATTTGGAAAAATTTTTGTTACGGAAATCACGTTTTAAGACCTCCTGATCACGTTTTGACCATTTAGAAAACAGCTTTTTTTTATAATATCTCATGTATTTGTTAACACGATTACAGTATTGTCTCCGTATATGCTCGAAGAATAGACCCTTGGCTACTTTCCTATGTGGTCCTCGCGCAGATTTTGGTTATAATTAATTAGTTATTAACGATTCTTTGAAACAGTGACGAGAATCACGGTCCTATGTGAACACTCAAGCTTCGTCGATTGTAGGTGCATTTTCTAGATGTAATTTATCAACTTTTGCAATTTCATCTTGAAGTATGAACCCTTCACTACTTTCCTACGTGAGAGTTGTAATGATTCTGATTAGAATTAAGCAGCTACGATGTGTTTTTGGACAGATTTACAAGTTCCACTCCGCGTTTAGTAAATGCACACTTTCTTCAAGGATTCTCGATCTTTTCAAAATGATTTGTATATTTGTACGTGTAGATTTGAGAATATAGTCTTGTGACAACGTTCAGCAATCACTCGTATGCGTTTTATTTACGAATCTCTACATAGTTACTAATAAAAAAAAGCCTTTTATATAGGTTAGATTACCGATGATCGCGATCCCTATGTTACCCACAATTTGCATTGAGACCAGTAAATTCTCCGAGTTAATAGGAGACCTAGTACTAGAAGAGGTGGCACGGCTGAGCTGTGCGAGAGAGAACGCTAGTGTGTGCGGCAAGGAGGGAGATAGGTGGCGTGAGCGAGAGAGAGAACGCTAGTGTGCGCGACAAGGAGGGAAATAGAAATATCACACAGTCACTGTAAATTCTCATTTCTCGCGAATATTTTATGAACTTTCAGAATCGCGTCTCGAAGAATAGACCCTTGGTTACTTTCCTATGTGGTTTTCGCGTAGATTTTTATTACAATTAATTAGTTATTAACGATTCTTTGAAACGGTGACGAGAATCACGGTCCTATGTGAACACTCAAGCTTCGTCGATTGTAGGTGCATTTTCTAGATGTAATATATCAACTTTTGCAATTTCATCTTGAAGTATGAACCCTTCACTACTTTCCTACGTGAGAGTTGTAATGATTCTGATTAGAATTAAGCAGTTACGATGTGTTTTTGGACAGATTTACAAGTTCCACTCCGCGTTTAGTAAATGCACACTTTCTTCAAGGATTCTCGATCTTTTCAAAATGATTTGTATATTTGTACGTGTAGATTTGAGAATATAGTCTTGTGACAACGTTCAGCAATCACTTGTATGCGTTTTATTTACGAATCTCTACATAGTTACTAATAAAAAAAGCCTTTTATATAGGTTAGATTACCGATCGCGATCCCTATGTTACTCACAATTTAGGTTGTTGGACCAAGAAATTCTCCGAGCTAATAAGAATACATGATACTGAAGGAGGTGGCTCGGCTGAGCTGCGCGAGAGAGAACGCTAGTGTGTGCGGCAAGGAGGGAAATAGAAATATCACACAGTCACTGTAAATTCACGAATTTCTCATTTCTCGCGAATATTTTATGAACTTTCGGAATCGCGTCTCGAAGAATAGACCCTTGGTTACTTTCCTATGTGGTTTTTGCGTAGATTTTTATTACAATAAATTAGTTATTAACGATTCTTTGAAACGGTGACGAGAATCGCGGTCCTATGTGAACACTCAAGCTTCGTCGATTGTAGGTGCATTTTCTAGATGTAATTTATCAACTTTTGCAATTTCATCTTGAAGTATGAACCCTTCACTACTTTCCTACGTGAGAGTTGTAATGATTCTGATTAGAATTAAGCAGTTATGATGTGTTTTTGGACAGATTTACAAGTTCCACTCCGCGTTTAGTAAATGCACACTTTCTTCAAGGATTCTCGATCTTTTCAAAATGATTTGTATATTTGTACGTGTAGATTCGAGAATATAGTCTTGTGACAACGTTCAGCAATCAATCGTATGCGTTTTATTTACGAATCTCTACATAGTTACTAATAAAAAAAGCCTTTTATATAGGTTAGATTACCGACCGCGATACGGCAATGGTCCCGAAGTTGGTTGTCTGGCCAGGAAATTCGCTCGAGTTAATAGGAATACATGATAGTAAAGGAGGTGACACGGTCGAGCTGTGCGAGAGAGAGAGCGCTAGCGCGTGCGACAAGGAGGGAGATAGGTGAAGCGTGCGAGAGAGAGAGCGATAATTGCGGAACAAGGAGGGAGATAGAAATATCACGCAGTCACTGTAAATTCACGAATTTCTCATTTCTCGCGAATATTTTATGAACTTTCAGTATCGCGTCTCGAAGAATAGACCCTTGGTTACTTTCCTATGTGGTCTTCGCGCAGATTTTGGCTATAATTAATTAGTTATTAACGATTCTTTGAAACGGTGACGAGAATCACGGTCCTATGTGAACACTCAAGCTTCGTCGATTGTAGGTGCATTTTCTAGATGTAATATATCAACTTTTGCAATTTCATCTTGAAGTATGAACCCTTCACTACTTTCCTACGTGAGAGTTGTAATGATTCTGATTAGAATTAAGCAGCTACGATGTGTTTTTGGACAGATTTACAAGTTCCACTCCGCGTTTAGTAAATGCACACTTTCTTCAAGGATTCTCGATCTTTTCAAAATGATTTGTATATTTGTACGTGTAGATTCGAGAATATAGTCTTGTGACAACGTTCAGCAATCACTCGTATGCGTTTTATTTACGAATCTCTACATAGTTACTAATAAAAAAAGCCTTTTATATAGGTTAGATTACCGATAATCGCGATCCCTATGTTACCCACAATTTGGATTGACACCAGTAAATTCTCCGAGTTAATAGGGGACCTAGTAATAGAAGAGGTGGCACGGCTGAGCTGTGCGAGAGAGAACGCTAGTGTGTGCGGCAAGGAGGGAGATAGGTGGCGTGAGCGAGAGAGAGAACGCTAGTGTGCGCGACAAGGAGGGAAATAGAAATATCACACAGTCACTGTAAATTCACGAATTTCTCATTTCTCGCGAATATTTTATGAACTTTCAGAATCGCGTCTCGAAGAATAGACCCTTGGTTACTTTCCTATGTGGTCTTCGCGCAGATTTTGGCTATAATTAATTAGTTATTAACGATTCTTTGAAACGGTGACGAGAATCACGGTCCTATGTGAACACTCAAGCTTCGTCGATTGTAGGTGCATTTTCTAGATGTAATTTATCAACTTTTGCAATTTCATCTTGAAGTATGAACCCTTCACTACTTTCCTACGTGAGAGTTGTAATGATTCTGATTAGAATTAAGCAGCTACGAAGTGTTTTTGAACAGATTTACAAGTTCCACTCCGCGTTTAGTAAATGCACACTTTCGCTTAAGTTAAGGGGAAATGCACAGATTCAGAAACGATTCCGAAAATCGATTTTTTAAAGTGAATCGAACATCCCTAAACCGCGCTGACCCGCGTCGCATTTAACGCCATTAGGGATTTCGTATTGTTGCGCATACTCATATTGGTGTGGTGTTATTGTGCCTCTCTTTCAAACTAATAATGGATCAGTTTATTCATAAAGGTAAGGATACGCGTTAAAAAGTCTTTTTTATGAAGAGAACAGATACATTACTCTTCTTTCATTTATTTATCATACCCTTATCAAACATGTCAAGGTGTTTTACAACATATTTTATGTTACCGATTACTATTCATTTTGCATCGCAGGCAACATGTATACGATGAAAATAAATCACACTCTAGAAATGATCATACAAAACCATTAACAATCGGATCGAACTTGTTACGTCTATCGGTAGGCGTTGCAGATAGAAAAATATATATTGCGCTTCCTATATTGGATGACCAAATAGTTGCCTACGGCCGTTCGCGCCAAAATGTGTTGGAAAAATCGTATGATATATCGCATTTAATAAAACAATATAACTTGTCTATTGAAACTGGTAAAATGTTAAACATTACGCGTGTAAATTACTTTTACAATTTTATACAGAAATGTATAACATGATACCGCCATTGCAAAAGAGATAACTTTTTGTAATAATTTCATTTCACCGGTTATCTTTTACTACAATAAAAACAACGAATCGTTCCGTTAATTTTCGAATTATTGGTAATTATATCGTATCGAAAAAGTAACGAAAATATCCGATCATTGAATAATAAATGCCAGCCATATTATTTTCGCTTTTGCAATTGTAAAGCATTACGATAGAAGAGCGATTATCAATTTCATGTAAATGATAATATGTAATAAATAGTTTTGCAGTCACAATAATCTTCACAATGGAAGCCCATTTTCATTGGAAGGACGAACACGAAATGAATACCCATATTAAAACAAGATGCAGCAACGCTATGCACATGCATCGTTATAAATATCTTTAACATGACATTAGAAATCTGTATAGTATAAACGTATTCTCCTATAACGTAAAACTTGTATCGCACCATTTGCAGAAGAATTATTCGCGCACGGGGAAGGCTTTATAGCCTTCCGCACGCAAACGTGAAGTTTATCAAGTTAAACTAATTTATAGTCGATTAACGTTTAAATATTACGAATTAATTAACGTTCTATGACTGAATGGAAGGTGGGATATGGAAAACTAAATTAAACAAAATTTTCACAATTAGCACCTCCTTGGGTTATTTAAAACGGAAGATACAGAAAGCAAAGTGCATTTTCACAATAATAATAATGTGCAGAACATACAATTCTTCTTGGTAAATGAAATTTCTCGAAATAAACTTTTAATAAAACACGTTACAATTTCATTGACCAATATTTCTTCTTTTTATACGTATCGTACGATATGCCGTGTTTTGTTTTACTGCATAACTTTTAACTAAAAGATATCCAATTCTTCAATTTCCAAACTGTTGGCAAGTGAAATGGTAACATTTTCCAGAGGATCATTCGTCTTTGAATTACGGCCGAAATAAATGACATTTATTAAAATTATGCAGTAAAACTGGAATATGTTTGAATAGAGCCAGAGCAAGTATATACAAATAATTGACCTGCCTGAATTTCGTAAAATTTGAAGTGATCGATAAATTTGTAATAGACTAACAAGCAGCACAACCAAACGATATTTGAACAAGTACATATCAAGTTTTTTTCTTCGCAATCATGCATTAATAAGCTTAATATCGTTTCTAAATTATGCAGATCAATATCGATCTATTGACCACCTTAAATCTGATCGAGCAAGTACGCAAGATAGATTCAGTTTGTTTAATCAATTGAAAAAATCCTAATATTTACATAATTTGCAGCGAACGGAAAGATGTACAATTGGTCAATAATAAAATATAATACTTTAATACGTACTAACATCTTAAAGCATAGTATGATCACAATAACTATTAAATTATTGGATGTGAAAAGTAATTACAATAATTCATTGCACATCTCAAGAGCAAGTAGCATTGCTTCCTTGCGTACATCAATGATTATATCGAAACGCAGAGAGCTCATATACAAGTTTATGGTGTATGGAAATCTTTCCTAATTTATTATCAAGCAATATGTATAGGTCTGTATTTATTACAAACTAACAATTTTTTGGTACTGTATTCGATATATATTGATATTAATGCTATTGTATAAAGAAACGGTAAAGTTTGATTGAAGTAAATTGGAGAGCACGCAATACTCTATAGACTTGATTTTATAAATCACTGTAACGAGTAATGCGATGTATAATAGCGCTATGTATGTATTACTCTGAGAAACGAATGACATTCATACTGAAAACTATAACGCGAAGATATCGATACCTCTATACTGCTACATGATTGGTCCAATCGCAATTAAACCAATAACACATGATTCTGTGTATTTAGTATCCACTACCTTTAGGCCCTAACATTGGAACTATGATCGATTGTTTCTTTACCACAAATTTCGGAGGACTCTGGCGCCTTCATTTCCTATTTACAGGAGCATTTGATACTAGACACAACACATTGTAATATGCAGTATCAGAATTCAGATCGTAAGAAAGACAGGAATTAACATACGAAAACATCTGGTTACTAATATTACGAAAGTATGCATCAATTTTGTTGAACAGTGATACTTGAACTTAAAACAGTACTGACAGCCATATAGATCTATAGTTCTTAATGTTAAAAGTTGCAAAAAATAGAATCTTTTAATATAGAAAAGATTTTTCAACACTCTTCTCCGTTTAATATAATTTTAAATGTATAGAACTATTTATCGAGCAATTCTGTAAGAACCGAGTTCCTTATCCTTTATGTACATTTAATCACTATAGTCGATTCATTCATTCAATATCATCGATAGCTTGATCGTTTAATAAAGAGCAGTTTCGTCCGCGGATATAGCCAACTCTTCGTCGCTCCAATCGCTAACTCCAAATCCTGACGAACCATGGAAACTGCGTGATCTTGCAACATGACTAAAACCAAAGCGAATAATATTTTTCTTAGGCTACAACTATAAAGAAAGAACCATTTATTAAATCAAACTTTTCGAATTTTTCAGAATATTAGAACTTTGGCTATAGAACTAATCTATACGCTATAGGAGGTCTGTAGAAACTTTAGTAACTTTGTTCATTAAATCTCTATAATAATCTCCAAGTGAACGGCTTGAAAAAATATTCCTTTATTTACATTAATCGTGAATTGTTGGATAAATTTTTCAAACTATTGCAAAAACGGAAACACTTTAATATGCTTGGTTCTTTCTTGAATCATGCAAACAAAATCAATAGTTAAACGAGGCTTAAAAAATGAATCTAGCTGTGTATCACAATAATAAGCCACAACAAACTAGGCTGAAGGTTTTCTGCTTCACACGCTTATAAAGAAGTGTGTATATTACGAGTAAACAGTTTTAGTGCTGAATCCGCTAAAACATAATTCACTTGAAAATTCTTTCATGAAGTAAAGAACGAATACGGATATTAAACAGAAAAAGATGAATATATTCAACGTAACTTTCTATATGAAATAGTGACAGATCCATAGTACTCATGGATTAATAGTGCATTATAAAATTGTAATAAGCAATGGATTAATGTAAACGGTAAATAAAACGAAAAAGCAGCAGCGTTGCAATATGATTTTCCGAAGAGGCCAGAACTAGCAACGACATTGAAAGTTACGTTTATTCGGGGTACCTCTTAAAAAAATCTACATCGCAAAATCAAACAAGTCTGTTTCGTACCACTTGCTTGTATCGATGGTCTCTATCATTAGATTATCGATCGCTATCAGTCCTAACAACACAGTGAAATAATTACTTTTCATATTAATTAGGAAATCGGAATGCTTTTACATTATTTCCTGAATTGGCAGATAGAAACAGCTGCTTACCTCGGAGAAAGGCTTAAGTTCGTGGTTTTCTTTGCCAAACCTGCTTTCTTTTTCCCTTCCATTGCTGCTTTCATGGGATCATAACTTTTGCGACGTTTCCAATTTTGCATTTCAATTTCCTTTGCATTCGGCGCCATTGATTTTTTGGTTTCTTTTGGCTTTGCTTTTGGACCCTAATAGTGAAACAAGTGATTTAAAAATGCGCTTTATAGAAGCTTATATATTCTACGTGTAAAGAAATACGTACAGCGTTTGAAGGTCGGTTCGATCGCATACTAAAGCGCCCAGAATCGGTTCTACTAATGCTTGTAACAGATTCTGACTTCCCCCGAGTATCGTGTGTGACCGATTTACTTTTATTCACATTTGTTGGTAGTTTCGTTGGTTGTAAATCTAATCTTGCTCTGCGTAAGCTGCAAATAAATATCTTAGAACACACGTATCGATAGCATCGTGGTTAGTTTGATATTGCAAGCTTTTACCTAAATGCTCTATTGTATTTGGTGTTTGAGATAGCAGTCTGTGTGTTAGGCTGACGATCGTCGCTACTCTCCGTATCGCTAGGCTGGTGCAATGTTTTTGATATATTTTTATGTAGGCTATGACTAGTGTCTTCGTCGCTTTCATTATCTGAATCCACTAAAGGTGAACGACAGTCTGTAATTCGAGCCGACATAGCTGTTACAACATTCTGCGTTGCTTGTAAATAATAAGATGTTTCGAGATCACTGTCGCTTTCCTGTTTGTCAAAAGTTTAACAATTATTTATGGCGGACTTTACTCTTTGAGAGGAATGCGCGTATATATCTACCAATTGTGGACTACACGGTGGAGGTACTTGATTATCGTTCTGAGCAAAGTTTAATTCGTTGTCAGACCATTCATTGGCTAATGAAAGAGCGCCCCCGGTTCCATGAAAACTTGCTGACCGTAATACAGAATTATCGTGGCTGGAAATACATTAATAATTTAAAAAGTTAATTTAACTGTTTTCAATGCTACTTCGTAAATGAATACTTACTTTCCCGAACTATCTTCCGTGCTGTGATGTTTCTTCGAGTTATCAACTAATTTCTTCCTGCCCTCGGCAGCTGCTTTCATGGGATCGTAACTCTTTCTCCTTTTCCAATTTTGAAATTCTACTTCCTTCGATGTTAATGTCGAGTTACTTCTGGCAGACTTCTGGTCCTTATTTCCTTTCTGATTGGGCCGCTGTGTAATAGGAGCATACTAAAAGTATTACGATCGTATCATAAATGACGAAATACCGTAACACATATCATACATTAGTCCGCAGGTATCAAAGTCACTTACATGAGATGATTTAGGCGCTCTCATGCTAATTCTAGTACTGTCGGTCCTTGATATAGATACAGCCCTGGGCTTTATAGGCTCGGACTTTTTCAAGGATTCTTTGCTATGCGTATTCGCGTTACTTGCGCGACTTCGATGATAACTTTGTTTACTTGCGGATGCTGTTTTTACTTCACTTTGAGCTCTTCTGCGTCTTTCCTCGGGAGTTGTATTTGGCGTTGTATCAGATTCACAGTTCAATCTATGCATATCGTAAAACATCATTTTAAACAGACAATAGAATACGAACTACTTCTGGCGTACTATCCGTTTTTTACAAGTACCTAGCTCTTCTTATGCTAAAAGCTCGATTTAATTTAATCCCAGAAGACATCGCAGCTACCGATGATTTCACCTGCTGTTCACCGGTTTCGCTGCTGCTGTCAGATGCTACCAGGCATCTTCCTCCCGGAGATGTTCTGTCGACGTCACTACTGTTAAAGCTACTGCGGCGAGATGAATGACTTTGAGACTTCACGTTTCTAATATTTGCGTTGCTGCACGATCTTTGGATATTTAGATTACGTTGGAGATTCGGGCTATTCTGCAGGACACTGTTCGTTTTTGCCAGTGCCTCTTTGCTATTAAAGCTAATGCTTCCTTCATCGTAACTTGCAGCGCTATTGGATTTCCTTAGCATGTACGGACTTGAAGAAATGAAACCGTTTAGTATTATACGTATGAGATATTCTTGGCTTTTCGTCAACATGCATACCTGTTTTCGACACAAGTAAAGTACCCAATGTTTTTAGCTTGCGGAGAAGATTTTGCCAAATGCTTAGTCCTTTCTAACACTGGCGAATTAACGATCTTTGTAACTGCCTTACGAGCTACAATTGGACTGTTGGTTAATTTCGGAGTAGATGGTCTTAGGCGACTGAAAACAGGACTATTTGTATATTTAGCGTCATCGTCTTGATAATACTTTACGCTACTTCTCCTGGACGTGTTCGATTCAGTTGTATCGGATGTATATTCTCTCCTGCATCATGAGAAATCGAAGATTTCTGTATTATTTATAACCACGAAGATTGCCCTATATATGCGTTCATAAAAATCATTTTTCTTACCTGTCCAAGGAACTACTTCGTCTTCCTAAATGAAGCGAAGCCATATCTTTGGACGGACTACTGAGCTCAGCGCTTGCGTCTTCAGTCTTCGATTTGTTTGAACTCAAATACTTACGAATACTCCTCCTGTTCTCGCTGGTGTTAATCCTTCTAAAAAGAGATTCAGATAAGCTTCCCCGTCTTGCCAAAGTACCGTGTACTGGTGTTCGTTGCGAACTATGCGGAGGAGTATGATAACTGTTACTGGTATCGTCATCCGACTCTCCACCAGAATCAATGAGTATTTGTTGGTTCGACATTAAACCAATTCTTTCTTTTATGCGCAAGTACGATTCTGCATCCAAGCTGCTGTCGCTTTGTTCCTAGAAATGTTCATTGTCATATAACTCCGATAAACACGCGTAATAGCGTTACACCGATCACAAGTTATTCATACATTGCGACCGCGAGCCAGTCTTTGAGATCTAGTATGAATAGGAGACGGTATCTTGGAAGGACTTAGTGGAGGAGTACGCCCGGTCGGTCCACCAATCGCCGGTGGAAGAGAATTGTGTTCTGCTACTTGAGTAGCCCATTCCGATATCCAGGTGTTGTTGTCTCTTGAAACACACATCTTCGAAAGAAACATATTTTAACTGTTGTTAAAGGGAGATTACTACGCGCCGCACAATAAAGACGTAATGTACAATTAGTTTACCTTAAAGCTATGAATACATGATTCGTTGTTTTCATCTTCAGTTAAAACACCAACGCTGAATACTTTGTCGATATCCATCCTCGCCTTCTCTTCATCGGTATAATCTTTGTGTACCGTATATGTGCCCGCTTCGCTAACCGCGCCATCCGAACCTCCATCGACATTACTAACATTAAAAGTATCTATATCGGTATCAGCCGGTTCGTCCGGATTTACTTCCACCATGTAACTAACTCTGGACAAATTGTGTTCTTTCGTATTAATATTTTTATTCCTAGCATAATTGATGTTGGACACCTTATCAGAGGTATTATCAGACGAATGTCCATAATCATCTTCTGGGTCAATGTTCTTTGTGTATAATTTCTCACCGCCATCGTCGTCGTAATTATTTGTTTGAATTCGACTTAAATCGTTTATAGTAGCTGACTTCTGGGGCACCCAGTACGATGTGCGCATCCTTTCTGTGTAACCGAGTTCTAAAGAGAGATTCTTATGCGGACGTTTACTTTGCTTCGCCTGTTCGAAAGATCTAGTCATAGAATCCTGTTTATTCTGAAAATTTGATACTTTCACAGCGGAGGCAGATTTCTTTATACCTTGAGATGGTTTAGAAAATACTTTTGAACCTAAAAAGGAGCAAAATTTGCCATGATTATAAACCATACAAAATACTATAATGAAATAGTAAAATAAAGATAGTTGAACAATCTTCCAATCTAATTTAGCTTAAAGTTTTAATGTCAATCTGATATTAAAATAATTAATGTCAGCAGCCTACATACAGCGAGCGTATCAAAGTGCTTGAGAGGAATATTAAAAAGCATAGTAAAGGTGACTTCATCATGACTCATACTTAACAGCTATAGTCTTCCATTATACAGAATTTGTTCTTCAAAAGGAAGTGGTCTTTGATGATTATAAAAGAATCAAGGATTATTTCGAGCATTGCAAGTTAAATGTGTTGTACAAAATTATTAATTTGTGCTAAAAGTTAAAAGTGTCTTACTAGTGAATCTTAAGAAGGATCCTTATGAAAAAAAAAATTAATTTCCCATCTGTGTAACAAATGCATCCCTTGTTAAAGAACATAATAGTAGAAGCCAACTATTTACAGTTTAAAAAAAGGCAAAATTCTATAATATTGACATCCACAAATAAACAAGCAATATTACCTAATTGTTTCAGCTTCTCCGATAACTGATCCGTTTTCCTTTTCGTATCGTCCTCGCTACTAAAGTACCCCTCGGAATGTGTACTAGAAACTTTTTGCTTTTGCGTTAAATTGGAAGAGAACGATGTGCCACTTTTCTTGGAATTTATTTCTACCTGAAAAGTTCATCCGACTCTTAGCACATTCCCTTTAAATCATACATAAAATCATCCACAAAACAACGAATTCCATTTGCACCGTAAGATATCTGCTTGATTCTATATATTACAATTCGAAAGAAATAAAGGTATCTACCTTCGACATAGAAAGATTTCGTTTATGCCTGGCATTGTATCTTTCGAATAAATTTTGATACTTGGCCGTATCCATCTCCTTGTTGCCAAAGTCAATTGTAAAAGCCAACGGAGCTTGAGATGCACAGCCATCGTTGGAGTTTTCTGGCGTTATCTCTGATCGTTGGATATTGCAGTCATTCTTGGAAACTTTCCTGATGTTCGACGATTCCTTTCCTTTCTCTTTATTTCCGATACATTCCTCTTCTTTCTCATTGTTCGATAACCGATTATCGGCCAGACCCTTCGCGTAAATGTCAGGATCTTCGAGTCGCCTGTATATAACGGTGCGGCCGCATTTCTCATTATCGATCGTTTTATTCCCGAGAGGTGAAAATTGATCCCCGAGATCCCGAACGTTTTCGTCGTCGTTTCGAATGTCATCATTAAATTGCATCGAATTGCTCGCCAAAACGTGAGTGTCAACCTCTTTGGATGTGTTCTTTTCTACTTCCATATTCACAGCCATTGAGCATTCTAATTTTAAACATCCGTAATTAGAATGCTCAGATTCTCTACGACACTACTACCTATTACAATTAATTCGTAAATGCCACTCCTAAAATTACATCTCACTGCTAGACGGTAACGTCATACAAAATCCAATATAGTAGAAAATTTCTCTGACACATCGACACAGGTGCGTCTAACGTACGCCATTGACGGCAAAAAGTGTCAACATTCAACATCCACGGTTACCAATGCGCAAAGGAGAATGTCCCTGCCCCGGGAACTTCACACACGCGGAATCGTCGCGCGAATTGAAACGAGTTTCGAGGATTCGTTAATTATGACAGAGACACGGAATATCGCGATACCCAGCGTCTTCTGTGTACCGCTCATTGCCGATTGATATGCTGAATAATCGTATATAACGGGACGCGAATAGTTGATGTTTAAAACTAGGTTGATGAAACCGGAATGGCGCGCGGTACCGCTACTGTGTGTCGGCGTTGATGTTTAACGCCTTGGGTTCTACGCGGTCTTCCTAGTTTATTGTATATCTTGCATGACGTTAGATTTGTCTTTGTTAGGAGGGCGTGCAATTTTCACGATCTCCGAGTGCAAACTTTCGTGACGATGCCAAAGAGAAAGAATCAGGCCCTTATAGATTCTGATAGTAGCGGCAGTGCGTCGGAAAGTGGTTCGGATTTGGATAATGTAAATGATATAACCTTACCATAAAAATCTCATGCTGTATACCCTTCTGCTTTCCGTCTTTTCCCACTCGTTTTTCACGCTTTGAAAATCGAGTGAGCTAATTTCAATAATAATGCTGCATTTATCGAATCGTATCGCGAGGAACGATGTACGCGGGAAGATTATTTTACATAACCTGTTCACGCTACTAGATGATGCACGTTTAAGTTTCCAGTACTTTACACATGTATACTTTTTTTCCGGGAGTAGTCCTTTCAAATTTAAATCGTGCGGGAAATTATAAAATGTTTGTGGCAATCTGATTTGGCTTGTTGTACGTTTTGATAAATTTTCAATGGATGGGAAGCATCCGATGTTTAATCGCATGGTTCTCCTTCCTATTAGGACTTGTTGTCACTTGCCAAGAAGAAGAAAGGAAAGACTCAGGATGACTCCCAATCGAACGAAGACAATGGAACTGCCAAAAAGGATGGCAAACAGGATTCAGATACATCAGATTCGGATGACGATTGGGGTGCAAAGGCTGGTAAAAATAAGAAAAAGAAAGTGCCAACTAAACGAAATAAACGAAAGATGACAAAGTCTAGCAGCGAGGAAAGCGCCAGTGAAAAGGAACCCGAGAAGGTCTCTGAACCAGAAGAAGGTAATTGTTTGCGCTAATATGCAAAATCGATATGAAAATGCTACATGTACTTTATGATAATACGAAGCTAAGAAATAATTTGTATTTGCAGGCGAGGTTTCAGATTCGGATGCCAGTGTTTCTGATTTCAGCCAAGAGGAATTTAATGACGGTTACGATGATAAGTTAATGGGGGATGCCGAAGATCAGGCAAGGCTTGCTCAAATGACAGAGAAAGAGCGTGAACAGGAAATCTTCAAACGCATCGAACAGCGCGAAATCATGAAAACTAGATTCGAGATTGAGAAAAAATTGAGAATGGCAAGGAAGCAGGAAATGAAAAAGCAGAAGGAATCAAGGAAGAAAGAGAAGAGTGCCGAAGAAAGGAAAGTCGATAGAGCACCGGATCCTAAAGAACGTAGCAAAGATCGTAAGAAGACAATAGAGGAGAAGCAAGATAAGAAATTCCATGCAATGTCTCTCTTGAAGGCTAGAAGAGAAGAGAAAAAAGAAAGAGGTAAAGTATCAAAGAAATTGTACTTTCACACTTTTATTTAAAGATTATCCATCTTCATAAATATGTTATACTCGTTTTATCAGAGGAGAAAGAGAAGCAGAGGATAGAGCAACAGCAGCAACAATCAAAAGACATCGAAGAGGAAGAATTAGAAGATGATCATAAAGGGGGTGCAAATAAAACAAAGCTTAAAGCATCCGATATCTATTCCGACGATAGTGGCTCATCGGACAGTGGCGAAGATGAAGAAACTGCAAAGCCATCGTCTCATCGTAGATCGTCGTCGAGTGACAGCAGGGATTCGGATTCCGACAATGATAAGAAGTCCGTGTCTACTATTATTTTAATAAAAAATGGCAGCTCGGTAATAATCAAATGTACATCTTTCCAGATCCGTCACTAGTAATAAGGCCAAACCCAAGAAACCAGTGTACGTCAGTAACAAGGAGGATCTCAATAAAATTAGATTATCTCGTCATAAAATGGAGAGATTCGTGCATCTACCTTTCTTTGATAGAGTAGTACAAGGTTGTTTCGTTAGGATTGGCATTGGAAACAACAATGGGAAACCTGTCTATAGAGTAGCCGAAATAAGTGGTGTCTGCGAAACCGGAAAGATTTATCAGCTTGGCGGGACGAGGACGAACAAAGGGTTGAAGCTAAGGCACGGAGCCCAGGAACGCGTGTTTAGATTAGAGTTCGTATCGAATCAAGAATTCACCGAATCCGAGTTTTTCAAATGGAAGGAAACCTGCGCTTTGCAAGGGATATCCATGCCTACGTTTGAAGAAGTTGAGCATAAACTAAAAGACATTAAAGAAGCTTTAGTGTACGAGTTCAAAGAGGAAGATATAGAGAAGATTGTGCGAGAGAAGGAAAGGTTCAAACAAAATCCATATAATTATGCAATGAAAAAGGCGCAGCTTATGCGGGAAAGGGATGCGGCTAATTGTAGAGGGGACGATGAAACCGCTACTAGATTGAATCAAGAATTGGGCGAGCTTGAAGAACGAGCTTCAGAACTTGATAAAATGCGTACTGCAACGATATCTAGCATATCTTACATTAATGACCGTAACCGGAAAAAGAATGTCGAAGAGGCGGAGAAAGCTATTATGGTAATTTAATAATACGGATTTCACGGTATTCCAAAGGTATTGCAATTGATTAATTTTATACAATTTAATATGTATGTTTCATATCGCAGGAAGAAATTAAAGCTAATAAAGGTAAAAAGGTGGATGATCCATTTACCAGACGAAGCACAAAACCAAGAATGGTTTACAAACCAGAGGATGAGGAAGTCACATCTACCGCTCCAGCGAACGAGAAAGCAACTCTCCAGCAAGCTGATGCAGTAGCGGCGAGTAATGAAAAAGAAAATGGACAAGAAACAAAGAAGAAACAAAGCACTGAAGATCTATTTAACGCTCATGATTTTGATATTACAATAGATTTGGAAGTACCAATTCCGAGTAAGTCTTGTAGCAATTGATGCATCAGTATTCAATCTGTTCCAACATCTATTCGAAACAAATATATGGGACGTAATGTATCTTTTTTTTACAGACAATCCCGTCAGTGTATTGCCGAAGCCAATTAGTAATATTAAAGACACAGGACCTCGGCGATCACTGAACTTGGAAGATTATAAGAAAAAACGAGGGCTCATCTAACGTTCTGTTGGCTTTTGTTAATCAGGAAACAAATTGCAAGGCTCTAGCTGCAAACATTATCGTGTAGTTACAAAGACACACATATTATAGTCCTTGAACAAATCTGGTTAATTGTAAAAGCAAGAAAACATCTTGCAACAGTTGGCTGAGAAACTAGCTTATGTATAGTTCTCATATAACAATAGTTTTTTTTTTCTTGTTATAAATTATGACTCTTTTTTTTTAGAAAAGATATAGATGGTTCCTACCATATAGTTGTATTCACAAGATCATAATTACTGCATTCTGTACAAAGGAATGTAATTTCAATGTTCGTTAAAAGATTTTTTGTTCTTCGAAAAATACCGTTAAGGAGTACTTAAAGAAAAAGTATTACGATTTGAATTATTTATGAACTTTGTAATTGCATTTGTCTTTCTGCTTCAGTAATGTGGTTTTCTATCTTTTATCAGAAATACATTTACATTTTCATCCTCCACCATAAAGATAATAAACTTATATCGCAAAAAGTATTTATTTCTCAACGGAAATTGATGTCGAGTAGATAATTTCATTAACAACAATCGGTATAGACCATAAATATACTAATCATGATTTACGTATGTTGCTACGCGATACTTTCCCGTGTTCCGCAAGTTAATTGCCAATAAAGTGGCCGCCACAAAAGAAAAGGAAAAAAAGCAAAAGTTATAGAAATTTGAATTCTGTGACGATATTAGTTATTAGAATGCTAATGATTCATTGCTTCGTGCGAAAACATTGTAAGAACATTATACCTATCGATATTTTTTTATTCGTCTGCAGTGTTTTACAAGCGTTGCATACACTGCAAACTACCGCCGATATAATTTGGTCATTGAAGCTTCGAAGTATGTTTCCCACGCGAAAATTTGTACATACTCCCTAAACAATTCAAATAATTTAAATGGCTAAATTCTTATATGTATATATATATATATATACATATATATACATATATACATATATATTACTGTATGAAACAATGACAAACACGATATTTTTAGATGTATACTTTTCTTTCGTCTAGTTAAATCCGATAATTATTGTTAAGTTCGCTCTGTAGCAAGTTGAATAGATATTTAATAATTACATTGTGGTAATATGATTTTTACTAATATCTAAAGAGAATTAGGTATTCTTTTCTGTGTACTGTATCCGTGTACTAGGTCGTTCTTTTTATTATGTGATCATAAATATGATATCTTGAATAAATAGAATTTTATACACTAAAATAAAAGGATATGGATTTCTTTATACTTAAACGAAGTTAATTTAGATGATTTAACGACGGCAAAATAAACAAGCAAATATTTATTGGATAATATAAAATTTCAGTGTGAAATTTTATTTATCCAAGATGTCGATATTTATTAGATATGATAATTCATAAATATAATCAATGCTTACTCATATATTTATACAGAATGCTAATTAGAATATATTGTCAGAATGAAGCATGTGTTTGCCATTATCTACAAATTTGCCAAAATTGTACATATATGTATTTAGACGGTATATCATTAAAAAGCTGTAGAGAAATTCATATTTTCATTTACGCAATGGGAATCTTAAACGTTATATTTTTTAGGAGATAAGAGCTTCATTGGTTTGAATTATATAAAAGTACATCATCTTTCTCATTAATCGTTCCTTGTGTTTCTTAATGTATACATAGTTCGTCATACGACTGTAACATTGTTCACTATTTTAGTTCTATCGCGTATAGAGCAGCAATCTGACTATTAATTTTATTTTAAGAATGTATAAGAAAGCAACTAGTTATATAGAAAAATAATCTTTGAATGTACTAGATATACTTTTAAGCTGTATAAGTGATAACAGTATTACAATGACATTCTACTTGTACTCCACAACACTTTTAACTCAACATTTTACTGTATCTCGTATTTCATGCCTATACCAAATTGTGTTTAATCATATTTTGTCATATTCGAGATAAAATATATTTATGCGAATATTTCAATGTGATTTATAAATTCTTCGATTCTATAATACTGAAAAAGCTGAAGTACCTACATCGATGACAAATTGTCCCTCTACCACTCAACATCGAATTAAATCTCATTCCTATCTGAATAAGATAGAAGTCCTTAAATGGTGCAAGTAGAAAGGAAAGTATGCGCGTCGGAGATATTTTAAATCATTTACCGATAGAGTTTTCTCGTAATTCACCATCCATCCAATATTGTGCTATTGCGGTTCGTTGTGTTTTAAAACTGTCAACTAAGTGCGCGTCGTGCGCACGCAAAATATGCAGCATGCGCACGGAACGACGCGCGACGTCTGTATGCGGTCGCTTGCATGCCGCTGCCCATATAAGGTAATTTCCCCACGTCCTTTGCGATGATTGGCTAGCGTGACCGGCAGGTCGCATCGATGATTAATTCCCGTAAATTACATGTCATTGCTGATGAAATCGGTCAAAAAACTGTTCCATCTTATCAAACATCCCACCTATCAACCTGACCCTTAAGGTAATCCATAAGGGAATCGTATTCTAGCCGAAATTGAAAGTATTACAAACGGCCGGCATGACCGCGTCGCACAACGCTTGCGCACTGCAACCGATGCTACCGGCTTGGAAATAAAATTCACCGCTGACGCAAACTAAATCCATCGGTATATCGTGAAAAAGAACGAGACTGTCGCGACACGCGATTAGTTAACGATATTTTTTCGTGAAATACGCATATAAATTGAATCGCGGAGTTCTCGTTAGCCACAGACCGGCCAATCAAGGCAGAGTTAATCAGAAGTGCGCGCGCGCAGGCGTAGGGATACAGGATTCGCAGAAAGCTGGCTGAGAGGGAGCCTCCCTTCCCGTTCGTTCTATTCGCTCGTTCGTTCGTTCGTGAGCCGCGACCCCCGCGACTGGACACTGCGCCTATTCAGTTCCACCAGAACCAAGGCTCCCGTGAAAGCGTAGGTTAAAAGTGCTTGTTTACGTGATTCTTCTCACCGGCTACGGCATCACGAAATGGTAAATATCATACTGTGCATGTATCCGCCCTCCGAAAAATGTCAACGAACCTCCGGGAACCGGTATGGGATGGGACGAGGTACTTTGTGGTTATGGCCGAAGCAGACGCGCCGGTCGCCATTTCTGTCCCAGCAATACGCCGCGAGAACGATCGCTTTCTACTTTCGCCAAGCTGATCCATCGATTTCCTTATTCCGAACCGTACCATTCGGGATCATTTGTGCTCATTGATTTTTATGCTCTTTTAGCATTGAGCCGAGGAGAGGACTACTCGGCACTGCTCGCACGTAGGCGCTCTTTTACGTGCCAATCGCGGTTTCTTTGCTTCCAGGAAGCGGATGATTCATTCCCAGTATCGCGATACGACAGCCAGAGACTGGAGAGAACAACTGTGATCGGTGACGGGAGATAAAATTCGCTCCGTCGTCGAACAGTTGAAGCTCCCTGTTGTGTTGTAACTTATCGCGTCGCATGGCAATCATCTCTGTGAATTCTCTCTCCCAGTGTCGTGGTATTTAATTACACAAGGATCGAACGGGTCCTTCGTTTCTTGCATAGGGGAGCAACGGCCCCCCCCCCCCTCCTGATCGGAATACTTTCGACAATTAATCATCTTATTTCTTCGCATCGCATGTGTATAACTCAGTGCTGACTGTTCAATTCAATTCGAACTTTGCAATCTGCTATCGCGAAAGCAGAAATAAGCGCAGCGAACTCTTCTCGTCCGATTTTTCTTGCCGGTCGAGCGAATTAAGGAAACCTGCCTCCTTTTGTTCTATATATTTGACGTGAATCTCGTTACACGCTGCGAAATACGTTCGAGTACTGTTATCGTTGTGCAATTTTGTCGTGAGCTCTAGCATTCCCTCGAATTTGAGTCGTAATTGCCAAAAATTTACATAACGGACGTAAGTCACGCCAGATCGAAACTGCCTTCCAATCTTCGCGCAAGATGTCGAAATATTGAACTTCATTATCGATCTCACATGTCCCCTTTCCGATATAAATTTTATCTTTTCGAATACCATTTTACCTCATTACCACCTTTAACCGCCGGTCCCTCGTTTCCTTTTTTGTTAAAAAATTCTGCAATTGTGTGCCGTGTGTACAAGTGTGAAATAAACTCGTATATGTGCGAAGAGTACGTAATTCTAGTGGTTTATTTGAGGATAAATCTATTGCGCTGCGGAACAGTTTCCTTCTGCCATTTGCGTTTATCAGTGTTATCTATTGGCTGCAATTATCTCCAAGCTGGGGACGTTGATACTTTATAGGTCGTTAATTGCTTGGAATTATCGATGTTCTTTAAATCGAATCGCGTGGGCAAAGGAATTCCCTCGAAAGTATTTATCGGGCGATCGGTGAATCGCAGTGATTCATTGTACACGTCACGCATCTATCGAAATTCCGGAACAATTAATTAAGCATAGTCACGTTCCGTTTCCGGCAAATTGGTGACATAGACTTAACCATGTGAAACTCCCGCAAGCAGTAACTACGGTTCTCTGAATAAATTTTGAATATTTATGCGAGTTACCGATACAGATGCTGTATCCTTGGTAATGAAGAGCTCGGTTTCCTTACGAAACTAACTCTCCCTCCCCGCCTCTTTCTCTCTCTTTCTTACTATAGCCTCGAGGATGACAGTGAACTACAAGAGGAGTTCTGGTAGAGAGGGAAAAATTCAATGAGCCCGTAAGGAGGTCGGTTCTTGCAGGCCAGTGACTCTCAAAGTTCACTGACGCCTCCGTAAACGTGGTGAATAAGCTGATTATCCTCGACATTGTGACGGTCAATCTCATTCGCTCTTTCTTATTCGCACTGTCGCGCATATTTCTCTACTGCAAGTTACCCGTTAAAAAAGATACAGCGTTCCAACTGTTCCACAGGATTACGCATATTTTCTCCGTGTAATATTTCTTTTCCAGTAATTTTAGAAAATAAAGTTGGCACAATTAAGAGGTACCCGTCAGGAAGTTATAAAATCTGATATTTCACACTATTTCCTATAATTATGATTATTTTTCGAATGGCATTTCCATGGTTGCGAGGCAAAGGTCGTACGCGTTCCGTCGGTCTCTTTTTATTAACCGACCAGGCGATAGCGCGTAAAGCCATACATGTAAACGACCAGTTTACTTGCCAGTCAAACGACCGACCATGTCGCTCCTAGTCGGTGAATCATCTTCCGTTTGACCTTGTGCCACACACAAGAGACGTTTACAACAACGCCCTAGAGGGAGCCATGTCTGGCCCTAACCGGCATCCCCCGTCGTGCCAGAATATCGACCGAGGAATTGCATCCTCCATCCACTGGCTATCCTCCAACCACGTTACACTTTTCGTCCGGACCCTTTTGCACCCCGATCGACCCTTACACGTTCATTATGCTCGAGTGTAGACAAAGCTCCGACCGTTTGCTCCAACGCATTCACAATGAAATACGATTACCAACCGGTAGAAACGTTTCCTCCGCTATCATTTTTTACGGTCGAAATTGTAATTTATAGATACTCGACTCAACGATTACCTAACGCACTTAATTGTAATTCCATATTTCTATTTCAATTTAGAAGAGGAGCCGCGCACACTCGCAGTCACCTCAACCACTCTACATACGTAAAATCGTGTATTTCAATGAATGACAGAATTTAGAGCGTTTGGAGGCGCGTGTGCTGGCAAACGGTCCGCTTTAAACTTTAAATATCGAATTACGTTTTATACGACTAATTTTAGCGGTTTTGCAGTTTCTTGTTTATACCCTCGCGCATCTCTATCTTTCCCGCGACGTCGCTGCTTGCGTTCATCGGTATGCAAAGGGGCTTTTATTGGTATCCGAATAGAGAATAGACGCTTTCTATCCGAAAGCGTTGATCCTAGACGAAAGCTGTTTCAAAAATAACTACTATCCCACTTGGAACTTTTCACTCCGTGCGTGCCGTGTCGCACATTTGTAGCATTACCCCTCCCTTTAAGACTATCTTCCTTCCTCTTCGGCGTGCGCGCACGCGTCCTCTCCCTCCCTCCCCGGAGAATAATCGCACGGCGCGTCATGGTGTCATGGTCGTATTTCACAAATTTTCACAGAGTGGAAGAAACGCACGCCGGCGATCGGGGGATCCCTTTTTCGTGTACGGTACGGCACGTGCCCGCGGGCAAGGGGATAACTTTAGAAATGGACGTCGGGGGATCTCTTTTAGCGTCGGATACATGCGTGGGAAGACTTTATTTCGGTACGCGTCCCCTACGATTGCCCGCGAAATAAGCTTAAACGGCCAGACTAACACGCCGCGTAATACCGATAGCGGCCGATATTAGCAGGACCCTCCTTCCTCGCCTCCTCCCTCTTTTCCACCGGTCAACAACTATTTTATCGCAATGCAGAAAGATGACCGACGCTCGAGAATTTCCCCCCGCACGGCGGTAGAACGAAGGATCGGTGGATCGATGGCTGGTATTGAGCGGGGGCGCGAAGGGCACGAGCTGATTACCGATACCTTGTAATCTTTGAATTATTTTAGCGAATTTATTTATTTAATTAACTTTAATTGCGTTTATTCTGATTAATTTTGTGGGTTTTCACCACAGAGTTTAATAATATTAAAGCAGTCTGTTAGAATTAATGCGATAGAGATTAGTGATACGTCTTCTGTGAATCGTGCTGAGTTGTCAGTCTCTTGTCACCGATATCGGTTTCAACAGGTGCGATTAAGTTTTATAAACAAAGTTTTTATCCAATCGTTATGCAACATTGTGACTCAGTATTAGGCTTGATTTATCTTCAGGGTATCGGCAAGTATCGCTTGTCACTTGAAATCTTCTGTTACTGCTTTGCGCACTAGAACTGAATTCCCTTGTTGTACATATGTATACTAAATGTTTACTGTATGTGCGATCTTATTAATAACCAGAGTGAATAAAATTTTATTAATAACCGTCGCCCGGTTCTGTTTGTTTAGGCATCTGGAGTAACAGTGGCCGACGTTTGTAAGACGACGTACGAGGAGATTAAAAAAGACAAAAAGCATCGATATGTAATCTTCTACATTAAGGACGAGAAGCAAATCGACGTTGAAGCGATCGGAGCTCGCGACGCGGCATACGACGACTTCCTCGAGGATTTGCAGGTAGGCGGTACCGGGGAGTGTCGCTATGGTCTCTACGATTTCGAGTACACTCATCAGTGTCAGGGTACTTCTGAGGTAACGCATCCACTATTTTCGATACAGCGTTATGTAAAGATCGTATTTCTACCACTGGCATGGATATTTACATAGTGCTCGTTATGTTCCAGGCTTCCAAGAAACAGAAACTGTTCTTGATGTCGTGGTGTCCTGACACGGCCAAAGTCAAGAAGAAGATGTTGTACTCGAGTTCTTTCGACGCTTTGAAAAAGTCTTTGGTGGGCGTGCAAAAGTACATACAGGCAACAGACCTATCAGAGGCTTCCGAAGAAGCTGTTGAAGAGAAGCTCCGAGCCACCGACAGGAATTAGGAGTATTTCAGCGAATCCAAAATTTATTAATATTAATGAGAACAAAATTAAGTGAAAAACAATACGCAAATTCCCTTCCCCAGAATAATGCTCTATACCGTCGTCGCATCGAAGGTTCACGTTTTTACACATTTTTTCACTTTGAAACGGAAACGATTTACCAAGTATTTGCGCTACATGTATTAGTCATTGGGGAGCGTAAACATTAGCAGAAAAGAACGTAAAAGAAGCAAAAAAAAATATATATAAAGAAAAAAAATCACTTTTCATACTGCGAACGTTGTGTGAATCTGTCTGATATAATATTAATATTATACTATTATTATAATTATAAGATACTTGTAAAAGAATAACAGTTTACAACCAGTCAGGCAGTAAGAATGGAAGCATTACACTTTTGTCATCGGCTGTATAATGTTTAAATTAAATTCATTTCATAATGATTTCACGTGCGATCCCGTTAGTAAGTCCCACATTCTCCTAATGTTGTGCGAAAGTCAATTGTTTGGGTTTTGTTATGGAAGAAAGCTGATAGCGATATCGTTTGTATATGTCGGTCAATTAATCGTTTTATATATGAAACAAATTTCCCTTAAATTATTCTCTACGATTCCTTACATACAAGTTAAATGTAGCAAATTACGTTTCGAACGTCTTAATATAGAATCGACTGTTAGTACTCCGATCCCTATGGTTAAAAGTCGCAATTTTTTTGTTTATTATCGAAGTCGTGTGTAAAGCATTAAAAGTAATATAAATTTGATTGTTACTGCCACGCGTAATAGATACTTAAAGCAAGAAACTAAACTTGTATTGGATGATTGTTTTGTACGAATGCACATTATATAATTTTACGAAGTTAAAAAAAAATTTCATTTTGAAATATCAAAATATCTCTGCAGATAATATTTCGATATTATACTGGTAATGTTGAAGTTCATCACGAATGTGATAACAGAATCCGATTATGCTTGAGCTCGGGAATAATGTTTGCCCTATAAGTAAGTGCAACAAACCCCCGAAAGGTATAAATTAAAAAGTTGTTCCTTTGCTGCTACTAAACTTGTTCAAATGTTTCATTTTAATCCTCCCTATTTTCTTGATTTTTTAATTGCATTTCACAGAATGACAACAGAAATTGCAAGTCTCTGTTTGCTCTAAGCTCGTAGCATCCGTTGGTGGCGCTCTATCCGTGCGTCCATTAGTGATCCTCTAGAGAGTGATCGGCATAACCGCAGCCATTTGTAGCAAAACCGAAAATAATATAACCTATATAAACATTCATTAAATCATCTGCTTTCCAAGCAGATTGCTTATCTATCTCTTTCTATCCTTATTGCTGTCTTTTTCTTTTTTACACTTTCTTTCTCTGTCTACTTCAGTGATGCCAGAATGAGGACGGGAGCGCTCGAGAATTTCCCCCACCACGCATGCACACTACGCCGGAGCTGCGTGTCCGTGAGCTCGGCGCTTCGGACCACGTCGGGAAGACGAGAGAGAAAACGAATGTTTGTCTTTCTCTCTCGCTCTTGAAACCAAGCGACACGCGGCCGTACGCGACTTCACGAGTGCCTCGAGATCCACTTTTCACTTTCTGACATATGCATAATACTTTTGTAATGAAAAAAAATTTGGAAAAATTTTTGTTACGGAAATCACGTTTTAAGCTACGATGTGTTTTTGGACAGATTTACAAGTTCCACTCCGCGTTTAGTAAATGCACACTTTCTTCAAGGATTCTCGATCTTTTCAAAATGATTTGTATATTTGTACGTGTAGATTTGAGAATATAGTCTTGTGACAACGTTCAGCAATCACTCGTATGCGTTTTATTTACGAATCTCTACATAGTTACTAATAAAAAAAGCCTTTTATCATCGACGAAGTATAGAATAGACCTATCACCTTATGGGACTTCGTGTCACCACCCAAACTGTATTACCGACCCATAACTCGAGGACTGAAATTAGCGGCCTCTGCTCATGAACAGCGTCCAACTCAGCAACTACTCTGAAATGTGTTGAAATGCTGAAAGTTGTGTGCGTGCTTGTATACGTGTGACTTGTTTAGAGGGAGAGTTTAACATAGAGGGTGTGCTTTTGCTAAGCTACGCTTTGGCTCGGTTTGTCAACGATTAAAATATTATATTATAGGAGAAATATTTAGAATCGAATCTGGACGGATGGAATAGAGATTAACGAAGATAGATGATCGCAGCCAATTGGCTCGTATTACTTGTCATATAATTAATAATTGAATTACAATGTTACTTGTGATACGATTAGTAATTATACTTCAAATAATACAGATTGTCCAGGTCTCACCACGTGGAGGCGCTGCGTTTGGAGACCCGCCCTAACCGCGGCCCATCCGCCCTCCTTTTTGCAAAATTTTATTTTCATTTCCATCGAGCCCCCTGATGCACGATTGCAGAACGATCCTTGATCGCTCCACAAGCGGGCAAAAGAAGGTGTTATTCTGTAAAAAGCTACCGCGATGAAACTAAGCAGAATTTAAAACATTTTTTGTTTCTTTCTGTTTTAAATTTGAAGAATTTTCTGGTATATTTCTACCATTATAATTGAAGGGTTGAATGCAATAAGGGGACTAGCGCTCGAAAATGTGAAAACGTATTATTCAATCGCTAAGAAAAATTGGAAAATTAAATGTCGTTAAACTGTATTTTAAAGAATATAGTGTTGTAAAGCTCGCCACGGCACATATTCTTTCTATTTACAGTTTTTTGATCGAATCATTAGTATTCGAGATAAAAATTATAAACAAAAAAAAATCTGTCAACCGAAATCATTATTTTTTTAAACATAAATTGCGATAACTTGAGTAAATATTAACGGAGCGTTATGAGACTTCAAACATAAAGCTCAGAAATCTCTTGCGAAGCCGTAAAATGTATGCACAAAACCCTTGTGTTAAAAAATATAATAATATTTAATTAAAAAGTAATACTGAACATAACCCATGGTTTTCAAAGTTCGCCGTTAAAAGGTATCGAACCAATTTTGAGGTACATATAACTTGCAGTGACAATGTTTTTCCTTAATATACAAGGAAGTTTTTTACGAATTTTCATACTGATTAATAAATAATTGTAGAAGATATGACGATATATATAATTTTCGCACGCCGCCAACTGTCAACGCAAGTGCCTAAAACTGCTAAATAGCGCATTACATATACGTGGCGGTTGACTGATGGAGGCGCGCAAGATTTATATACATTGTCATATCTTCTACAATTATTTATTAATTAGTGTGAAATTTTTTGAAAAACTTCCTTGTATATTAAGGAAAAACTTTTTCACTGCAAGTTATCTGTACGTCAAAATTGCCTCGATACTTTTTAACGGCGAACGTTGAAAAACATGGGTTATGTACAGTGTTATTTTTAATTAAATATTATTACATATTTTAACATAAGAATTTTGTGCATACATTTTACGGCTTCGCTACAATTTTCTGAGTTTTATGTTTCAAGTCTCATAACGATCCGTTAATATTTACCCAAGTTATCGCAAGTTATGTTTAAAAAGATACTGACTTTGATCGACGAAGTTTTGTTGTTTATAATTTTTATCTCGAATACTAATGATTCGATAAAAAAAATCTGTAAATAGAAAAAATATGTGCCGTGGCGATCTTTACAACACTATATATTTTAAAATACATTTTAGCAACATTTAATTTTCCAATTTTTCTTAGCGATCGGACAATACTTTTTCACATTTTCAAGCGCTAGTCCCCTTATTGCATCCAACCCTTCAATTATTCACTAATTGGGAATGAAGAAAAGAATAAAGGGGCAATATTTGAAACATTCGCAAAAGTATTAATAAAAATTCCATGAGATTTCGTTTCTCAAGGATAATGAACCTGACATCCTATTTTTAGTAGATAATCAAAAACTTTTATGCAAATGTTGAAGATTGGAATAATTGCACTTTACTACACAGTAATCAAAGTTACTTTCATACAGAAAGTAGCAACAACGAGCACGCGTTAATATTGACTATCACTATCACTTTGCACTAACACGTTTCACTATTACTTTTCACTATCACTTTTATTTTTAAATATATTATTTTATTAAGTCTCTTCACCGCGAAGGTATAACTACGTTATGTTAGTAATAGTGAGACCAGCCTACAGGACATAAAATAAATCACGCAAAACCATAATCGAAATACATGAAATAGAACAAATTACGCAAATTAGCAATTGATATTCATAATATTAAGCACATTAGGTGCTATAATTCATTAAGGTGCTGTATATAATTCATTATATTCAGTAGGTAATCAAAAACATTTACCAGCCTGGAAGAAAATTAAATAAACACAATAAAACAGGACATAAAATAAATCACGCAAAACCATAGACAAAATACATGAAATAGAACAAATTATGCAAATTAGCAATTGATATTCATAATATTAAGCACATTAGGTGCTATAATTCATTAAGGTGCTGTATATAATTCATTATATTCAGTAGGTAATCAAAAACATTTACCAGCCTGGAAGAAAATTAAATAAACACAATAAAACAGGACATAAAATAAATCACGCAAAACCATAGACAAAATACATGAAATAGAACAAATTATGCAAATTAGCAATTGATATTCATAATATTAAGCACATTGGGTGCTTTGTTACATCAACTCAATAATTTCCTTGTAGTTTCTCATTAATTGGCATTTTTTGCAAAATATGAATATACTTTCAAAACAATATTTCCAGTGACAAACACTCGATTCAAGAGCGGGTAGATGGTGGGAGTAGAAGGGGGATGGTGCAGCCACTTAGGGCTGCTCCATGATCATTGTCCACTCATTAATGCAAGAAAACCGTGAGTGGACCGTTTCTTTCTTTCGCAACGCTAGCTTATTACAGACTGAAATCAACTCCCGAGCATAGTCACTAGGACTTTGGACTACTCGCAGCACTAATTTCTCAAACAACTTCAAAATTCCCGAATGGTGCTTCATTACTGAAAATTCTACTATACTTAATACTCTCAAGCAGCTACACTACTCTAATAAGTATAAGAAGCTACAGAGAACCACCACGTGGGTGGTTTCATTTTTCGCAACACTAATAAAAATTCAATGCACCTGTGTCTCGTAATACGCAACTCTAACTTTAAATCGTTGCAGCCTTCCTAAAGGCTGTGTAGAGTCCCATGCGCAGCAAATCCAGCTGCTCGGGACTCTTTTTCCCCAGGAACATGTCTCTGGACATGTTCCAGGACAGTTTTGGGGCAGTGGGGGCTGGGGGTCGCAACTCTAATTACAAACGCGATCAATCATCATCGCAACGCTAACTCAAAAAAATATTAAGAATCAAACTAGAACGAGTAATTAAAAAAACGCGATCAGTCGCATCGCAACTCTAATAAAAAGAATACAATGAATCAAAATTAATGTTATAAATCAAACTCTAGTAGATAACTTTAATTCAAAATACAAAAACAATCGCGACTCTTTTTTCGAAACACTACAAGCAATCACGTTCGATATTTATTCGCAACGCTATGCTGGTACCAAACGCGGGGAATACTCGATTCGCAACACTAATTCAAACCGTGATCAACATTTAGTCGCAAAACTAACTGGCCGCGTAATCTTTTTCGCAACCCTAATTGAAAACGCGGTGAATTTCAGGGGAGGGGGTATCGATGGGTCAGCCTATGGCCAACCAAACTACTACTACTACTACTACTACTACAACTACCGACGAGCATAATGGCAAAATAATACCTACGAAGAATGATGTGGCCGTTTTACTGGCCGGGCTATCTTCGGCTCTTTGGCCACTTCTTTGCTTCGGGCGGTCCGCCCTTCTGAAAGTTAAGGGGGTACTCCACAGTGAACGGATTTTTTTCTCAGTAAATACAACATATAATGAAATAAATCTTTTTGGTGTTTATAAAGCTACTCTTATATTATATAAAAAAAAATTAAAAATATATTTTAATTTGTTATATTCTTTTTATTTTTTTTGGTATAATATAAGAGCAGCTTAATAAATACCAAAAAGATTTATTTCATTATATGTTGTATTTACTGAGGAAAAATCTTTAAAAATAGCTTGATTTTTCGACGGTTCACAGTGGAGTACCCCCTTAATAGCGTGCCCAAGCCCGTCCTGCCGATCGCGACCAGCGACAATGTGCAATGTCCCACTGGCGTCAAAAAGTCGACATAGCGGGGCTAGAAGCGAGGGCATACCCCACTCGCGCTAGTCTGGCCGTCGACTTTTCTCACAAATTTCCTGAAAGCAGGTCATCGCAGGGGGGAACATGCGATCAGAGAATACGATGACCTGCCCCGGCCCTACCTACTTATATTTAAGTCACACATTCGTACCAGAAGGTAAGTTACCTATCCTCCCGAACAGCTAGGTTACCCATCCTACCGAACAGCTAAGTTACCTATCCTACCGAACAGCTAAGTTACCCATCCTACCTAACAGCTATGTATATTTAAAAAATGGCAAAACAGTCTCTCACACACAATCACACTCTAATAAGTACGTACCAGTTTTCACTGAAATCGGCTAGCAAAGGCAGTGACCATTGCGTATAAGTATGATTTATAAAACAATTAACTATTTTCAATTTCAAACAATGGATTACTTGATAATGTGCATTGTACATATTATGTACATACATGAATCGTTATTACTATCTGGTTTGATTGTACGAGATTGATTAAATATCATATTCCCAGATTATTTACTAGAATGATCATCGTGTGCAACAAGGAATATGATATATTGGTATCGAAATATTATAGTTTCGTTATCATGGTCTTTGATGAAAATCTTTCACCGACGCAAATTCCACCGCCTAACCACACAAACACACATAGGTGGAAAATGCGGCGTGCACGATACACTAACGCAATGCTAGCCGCCGACATGTAATTATTTATAGTAAAGAAAGTCATCGTGCCTCATTGCCTTCACCCACCCAAGTAGCACCTGGGCACGTGGATGAGTTAAAAGGCAATGAGTACGGAAAGATATCCTGAAAATCCTCAACTAGAAAATATCATTAATTTCTATAGTGTCTAGCAGGCTAATATTCGTTTATTTTACATTATTAAGCAAAGTGGCTCGACTTTCAACTTGTGAATAGTTTAAAGTGAAGATAAATAAGAAAGGACTCTACTTTAGATCAAGAAAAAGGACTCCACTCGACATTCATTTAGCGAGAAGAAAGACTCTATAATTGAATTGTTTAAGAAAATCAATCTAAATCACGAAGAATTTACTTTAAGAATCTAAAACGGGCTATTCCATCGTCAAAGTAAATTTCATAAAACAAGAAAGTGTGATCTCATGCTAATTACTTTGAATCTGAAATTTCCCCACCCTTAATTGTCTTCTTGCACATGGAAATTAATTATTCTATTGTGTACGCAAACGAGTGACCTTTTTAAGAAAGGAATTACACTTTTATGTATATTATCATCATTTAGAAATCAAGTTACTTTTGAACACGTAGTATCAGAAAAATAAAAGAAATTCAAGTCATTATAATCGTTCCACTACATATTAAATAAAAATGATCGTAGCTGTGGAGTCTGAGAGTATCAGACTTCTTCGCTATATAAAAATTAGCATTCAGTCATATTGATATTCGTACCAATACCTTCCGAATTATTTAATAAATATCTACATCAATGTATGATCAATGATAAATATTCGCGTTAGGAACCGTTTATCTTGGAAATTATGATTATAATGTGATTCTATTGAAAAGGCGCGGCGTACAAGAAGGCCCTAGCCTCGTCTAATAAATACATACACAGACAAAAATGTTACAATTCACGGGCATGATTATCATACCCGTGGTCATTATGCTCGTTAAATATACAACCGGTCACTCGTGTCGATTCGGACCAAACGTCCTACGACATGATTGAGTGACCAGAGGAACCATAATGCATGCGCACTCACATTTCGCTGTGCCCCGGTGCCGGAGACGCCAACACCCCTGCTACTGCTCAGGAAAAGTCATCAAGCTGCTCAGCTGCGCCCAAACTGTAACGAAGGAACAGAACACGATTATAATTTCTTTCTAAAGTTACTACTGTTTGAACTCTAATATAGAACCACGAAGCAATTTAGAACTAACGAAACTTTTTATCATTTAGACATTTTAAGAAAAAAATTAGAAAAATGAAATGTTAAAAATTAAAATTAACAAAAGTTATTTCTTATAATGTCTAAATAATAAAAAGTTTCGTTAGTTTTGGATTTCTTGGTGATTCTATTCTAAAGATTAATTTGTTTAAAATTGTTTTCTTTCTAAAATTTTGAAGAATGAACTCTATTTTAAAAGAATTAAATCAAATACATAGATACTTACATCATTCCATTAATATTCTGCGCACAAGTCTCCTCTTCAGCTGACGCACTGACTCTAATTTCCGACAACGAGTTTCTCTTTCAAAAGTAAAAAAAAAAGAAATAGTAGACTACAAACGCGCCCCAAAGATCATAATCGGCGAACAAAGCACTGAATCTATTCTCGCGATTCGAAGATCAGAGCCGCGACGCTCGTGAAAGAATATAAATTGCGTAGAAAACACTGGCTCTACTCTCACGTATCCCGAAATTGTTAACGAAACTCTACTATGAGCAACTGTGCTCTTCAAAACGAAAAACTTCGTACGTCATAAACACTGACTCTATTTGACCGCATTGCACGCGGTCACAATCTCTGAAAAATAAGTAGGATAGGAGGGTGGGGTGGATGTGGTTTCATCGAGTGTTTGTCACGAGGAAATATTGTTTGTCGTGAAATCAGCCAAGGGACTTTCGCTCCTTGTTATTTAGAATACAAGGTGTGTTACGAAAATACAGAATGCTCGCTCCATAGGAGCAGCTTTGTATTTCAGTAACACACGATATTATCCAGAATATACTACTGCACATATAATTATTACATTTAAATGAATCATAGTAGTGGCTTTCGTCATTAAAATTGTAAGCAAGTTCGTGTTATTCGAATAATACTTTAAAATATATCACGATCTTTATAAATATCCAAAATCAATGGCAAGAATCAACATTCGTTGATTATTCATGCTTGAATAGCATGTCCTCGATCAACTACGCAGTTTCTGAACATAAAGAATAAAACTTGCATCCAAAACCGAAGGTAAATGCAATTACAACAGCTTCATAGAGATAGATTCTTAAAAATCATTGAAATATCACTGAATTCTACGTAATCGCGACCGAAATGCAATAGAATTCGATCACTTCAATATTTCGTAAACATCTACAGACACCATTTTAAAACTTTTAAACAAATCTGATTAAAAATATTCAATTTATCATAATTCAATCAATGATTCAATAAAATAATGAGAAAAATACGTATACCACACGTATTGTCAACTCCTTTTTCCAAGGAATGATCAGACGCCATCCAAGCATCGTTCAAATTAACCGCCAAGTGTCATGGCGTCGCCTGCCCTTTGCTTTCGATTTCCGCCTGAACGTCTGTTTGAAACAAAAGCATTAAAACATTCGTAAGGCAATTAAACATGAAATAAACTTGAAATATGCCCGAAAAGTGATGTATTTGAATACCGAGACACGATATGTGTGCACTAAATGTGCAGAAATATCGGCACGAAGGCAACGAAGGGAATACGTGACGAATATGTAATGGTTTTCTCGCGATATTTAATCAATTTCGGGACAAAAGTGTATTAATAGCAGCAGCAAGTAACGATAGAGAGTAAAGAAGAAGGCTAATAATGAATAGAAGTAATTATGTGACGATAGATAATGTACGCGTACCATTTACGTACGCAGCTATCGACACGTCTTAACTCAACGAAGTCCACGGAACGAATGACCCCCGCGTCGCGTCACGTACCTCGGCGAATATGGGCTTTGGTGGGGGGAGACAAGGCAGGCGTCGCGCGGCAATACACGGCTGTTATCGCACGCCGCGTGACGTAACATCACGACTCGTGGCCTAGCCGTCTGAACGGAGCTACCGGTAGAATAGAAATATTACGCGTAATATATTTCATTCGTTTATAAAATATCTAGCATCTACATAGGGTAAAGGACCCAATTACTGACACGTAACCAATTACTGTCACCTTAAGTTATTTTACTTAAAATAACGAATAAATAAACTGTAGTTTATAATCTATAGTATAGATTATAGGTTGAATTACATAATTCTTTTTATGTGTGACTTTACAATGTTTAAATATTCTTTATTTTAAGTAAAATAGCTTAAGGTGACAGTAATTGGTTCGGTGTCAGTAATTGGTTCCTTTACCCTACAGCAGTGTGCTTTAATTAAGTTTGTAAAACGTCTTAGTAAGTATGTATATATTCATAAATTGAAGGATTGGATGCAATAAAAATTGGAAAATTAAATGTTGTTAAACTGTATTTTAAAAAATATAGTCTTGTAAAGCTCGTCACGGCACACATTTTTTCTATTTACAGTTTTTTTATCGAATTGTTAGTATTCGAGATAAAAATTATAAACTGAAAAAATTTCTCCGACCAAAATCATTATTTCTTTAAACATAAATTGCGATAACTTGAGTAAATATTAACGGATCGTTATGAAACTTGAAACATAAAACTCAGAAAACTCTAGCGGAGCCGTATAATGTATGCACAAAACCCTTATGTTAAAAAATGTAGTAATATTTAATTAAAAACTAACACTGGACATAACTCATGTTTTTCAACATTCGCCGTTAAAAAGTATCGAGGCAATTTTGACGTACAGATAACTTGCAGCGACAAAGTTTTTCCTTAATATACAAGGAAGTTTTTCACCAATTTTCACAGTGATTAATAAATAATTGTAGAAGATATGACGAGGTATATAAATCTCGCGCGCCTCCATCAGTTAACCGCCACGTATACGCACACAACTTGTATAAATGAAAGAACAGATATTAAATATAATTGATTATTTATTAAGTGCAAAATTTGTGCAAAGTGAAACATTACTTTTTTGTTGTAAAATAGTTTTTAATCTATTTCGTTCCTTCTTTCTTTTTTGGGATAAAATCTGTAGCTGTAGAAAATTTTCTTTCGTTTTGATTGGACGTTGACTTGATCGTATGTAGCACATTCAAAAGTTATGGTAAATTGGGTGTCCTTCCAGTGGACTGAAAAATATGAAATTCCTTAATTAAAGTCGAGAATTTATCTTTTTCTATGTTGAAACTAAATTTTTGGAATTGTTTTCTTAATTGTAATTCCTCATATTGAGGAACCGTAAGTTACTGTTATATTTTCCGAAAAGTCTAGCTACTTAGAATTTGCTTTGCCGTTTTATACATATTTGTCTTGGAATTAAATGAAAAAACGCGTCTTTTGAATCTTTTTAAAGAGGTTCTGGATTACCTGTGCAAACATTTTCTAAGGGAGACAATAGTTTTGTCTCTTCTTTTCGATACTTTTCCTTTCGTAGCCACAAGAAACTCATTACTTAATTCAGTAGGTATACAATTTTTCTAAATTGTTAAATAAGAATTTAAGAGTTCTGCAGTTAAGAATTTTGCAGTCAATAATGTAGAATCTTCTCTACTGACATTTTCTATTGTAATGCATATAGGTTCTAATGTTACTAATAAAATTTATTATAAATTGTACATGTGTTTATACGTTCGCGATTTGATAGACTAAAATTTCTCGAGAAAAACAGTATTTCTCGAGAAATAAGAAATAAGCAATTATAATATTTCTCGAGAAATTCTCGAGAAAGAATTCTCGAAATGGCCGATCAACCTGGCTAATTTTTGACAACCAACTCACATTCGGTGAGCTTAGTTCGGTCTGGACATCTATTCAAAAATGCACTTGCGTAAAAGTTGCTACTCCTTTTTCGAATTAGAGCCACCCCTATATACCCCGCGGCGTGTATACACTTATTAACCCTTTGGACTTTAAATTAAAATCTTTTGAAAGAACATAGTAGCCTTTTCTCTCTAAATATTGCAACCAAAGTTCAAAGGGTTCATATATTTTCGCAAGATTTTCAGGAAATCGTGCGTTTAAATTTAAGTAAGAGAATTGTAAAGACCTACGTACGTACAGAGACATAGACGAGAATGGAAAGTGTATATCTCTTTCGCGTCCGCGACATCTATTAAAAAATGCACTTGCGTAGTTGTGGTATCAATTTGTTGAAAAACCAAGGTTTCTTGTCGCTTAAGTAATAATTTTCAAAGAAGATTGCACCCTTAATTGTTGCCTGGTCCTTCCATTTCTCCTCGGATAGTAGATAACTTTTTTGCTTTATGTGCTCCAAACAGTCTGTTTGTGGCACAGACAATAGTTGAGGGCTCGGATGCAATAAGGGGACTAGCGCTCGAAAATGCGAAAAAGTGTTGTCCAATCGCTAAGAAAAATTGGAAAATTAAATGTTGTTAAACTGTATTTTAAAAAATATAGTCTTGTAAAGCTCGTCACGGCACACATTTTTTCTATTTACAGTTTTTTTTATCGAATCATTAGTATTCGAGATAAAAATTATAAACAAAAAAAATTTCTTCGACCAAAATCATTATTTCTTTAAACATAAATTGCGATAACTTGAATAAATATTAACGGATCGTTATGAGACTTGAAACATAAAACTCAGAAAACTCTAGCGAAGCCGTAAAATGTATGCACAAAACCCTTATGTTAAAAAATGTAATAATTTTTAATTAAAAAGTAACACTGGACATAACCCATGTTTTTCAACTGTCACCGTTAAAAAGTATCGAGGCAATTTTAAGGTACATATAACTTGCAGCGACAAAGTTGTTTCTTAATGTACAAGGAAGTTTTTCACCAATTTTCACACTGATTAATAAATAATTGTACAAGATATGACGATATATATAAATCTCGTGCGCAACCATCAGTCAACCGCCACGTATAATGCATTATTTAGCAGTTTTAGCACTCACGTTGACAGTTTGCGCCGGGCGAGAATTATATATATCGTCATATCTTGTACAATTATTTATTAATCAGTGTGAAAATTGGTGAAAAACTTCCTTGTATATTAAGAAAAAACTTTGTCGCTGCAAGTTATATGTACCTTAAAATTGCCTCGATTCTTTTTAACAGCGAACGTTGAAAAACATGGGTTATGTCCAGTGTTACTTTTTAATTAAAAATTGTTACATTTTTTAACATAAGGGTTTTGTGCATATATTTTACGGCTCCGCTAGAGTTTTCTGAGTTTTATGTTTCAAGTCTCATAACGATCCGTTAATATTTACTCAAATTATCGCAATTTATGTTTAACGCAATAATGATTTTGGTCGAAGAAATTTTTTTGGTTTATAATTTTTATCTCGAATACTAATGATTCGATAAAAAAACTGTAAATAGAAAAAATGTGTGTCGAGACGAGCTTTATAACATTATATTTTTTAAAATACAGTTTAACAACATTTAACTATCCAATATTTCTTACCGTTTGGACAATACTTTTTCGCATTTTCGAGCGCTAGTCCCCTCATTGCATCCGAGCCCTCAGTTGATCACTGGTAGATTCAGCAGCACGTTTAGCTTCTGTGTCCGCAGCCTCGTTTCCTTTGATTCCCTTATGTGATGGGACCCACATTATAGTTATGCTATTGTTTGGTGTACTTTCCCTGAAATTCTGTAGGCCTTTTTTTATATTAATGATGTGACGACTGGTTGTAGCGTTGAGCGGGCAGATTTGCAAACATTGTACAAGGCTCGGAGAATCAGTACAGATTAAATATGACCTAGAGGAGTCGGTATTAGCATAAAAATTTAATTCATTCATGAACACAAATGCTAGCGGCGCCTAGCGGCGAAGTGCGTGAACTAAACTGGGCGTTAAAACACGCCCAGTTTAGTTTAGCTTTTTTGTTGAGATTATGGACACACAAATGCTAGCGGCGCCTAGCGGCGAAGTGTATGACCTAAAATGGGCGTTAAAACACGCCCAGTATCTCAACATAATCTCAACAAAAAGCTAAACTAAACTGGGCGTGTTTTAACGCCCAGTTTAGTTCACGCACTTCGCCGCTAGGCGCCGCTAGCATTTGTATGTCCATAATCTCAACAAAAAAGCTAAACTAAACTGGGCGTGTTTTAACGCCCAGTTTAGTTCACGCACTTCGCCGCTAGGCGCCGCTAGCATTTGTATGTCCATAATCTCAACAAAAAAGCTAAACTAAACTGGGCGTGTTTTAACGCCCAGTTTAGTTCACGCACTTCGCCGCTAGGCGCCGCTAGCATTTGTGTGTCCATAATCTCAACAAATATTCAAAGAATCTAGAGACGCGGTAGCGTCTCGACGCCAAGTACATGAAAAAGACATCCTGTATATGTCGACTGTCGCTACCGCTATCATTTACTCGTCCCCGGGCTACTCCAACCTAACTTTTAAACTTATTATTATTATATTAATTAATAAATGAGTTTCTTCAGCTTCGATCCTCTGTTTCCTTCTTGTATGTGCTTGCTTTATATCTGAAAATTCAA
Organism: Andrena flavipes; assembly: GCA_963971345.1. NCBI lineage: Eukaryota > Metazoa > Arthropoda > Insecta > Hymenoptera > Andrenidae > Andrena > Andrena flavipes. The sequence continues at coordinate 54,725,269 of OZ020482.1, forward strand.
ATTTAAATAAACCAATTCCATCAATCCCAATTATCCGAAGTTTATTTGTAGTTTACACATATATAGGTAGTAATATAATCAGTGAAAATAAATTTAAATGTATTGTGTGGTGTGCTCGGTCCCTTGGTAACGTTTCCCGAGCATTGAGACTTTCGAAACGGAATCAAGCTAAAGCCTACGATCTAGTTTAAGGGTCCAGATCAAGCCAAACTCACATTCGGTGAGCTTGGTTCGGTCTGGACATCTATTCAAAAATGCACTTGCGTAAAAGTTGCTACTCCTTTTTCGAATTAGTTGCTACTCCTATTAAAAAATGCACTTGCGTGATTCGAGCGATAAGCTTCTGTTCCGTCTCGTTCTTTTTACATATAAGAGTGCCAAACGCACTTTTCTAGAAATACAATTCGCCTTCAACCACTGATTTCGATTTCGCGCAAGGTGGCTCGACTTCTGAAGCACGACAGACTGTGCTGGTATTACGGCTTTTCACAGCTGTCTAAAGTCGTAATAATTACAGATCTGCCTTGTAGAAACGAAAATTCGGTGCATCGAGGGTGAATATCGCGTCGCGTCGCGTCTGATCATTGTTAGTCGATGATGTGCGCCAGTTCATGACCATTCTGAGTTCTATATCCTGTCGAATACCAGGCTTCTATACCGGGCTTCCAAGTCGATGCGCTCTGTAGTCTCAGATGGCTCGTTCTCGGCCACGCACGCCGTGGCTGTTTAAAGTCGTAATATGTAGAAACGAAAATTTGGTATATCGAGGGTGAATGCCGCGTTTAGTCTCCTTTGCAATCTCAATCGGGAGATTCTTAGCTTTCGCATATCCCTCGAAAGTTACGCAAGTGCATTTGTCAATTATTTTCTATCTCTGCAATGAGATATTTAGAATCTGTTTGTCACTCGAAAGCATTGAGCAAAGCAAACAGATCGACGAGAACCTCTCGTCTATTTTTCTCACGTGTGTATGTTAACCCTCTAGACATTAAAGTAAAGTCTTTTGAAAGAATTTTAGTAGCCTTTTACCGTATATTGCAATCACAGTCCGAAGGGTTAATATACCGAAGCATAGTCTGTTAAGACTATGAAATTGTAAAAACTCTTTCGCGTCCGCGGATCTTTTTTTAAATAGTAGAGTGAGATTGCCGCTTCCCTCATTGCTTGCAATGCGTGACGCGATGAGTTGATTATAATCGAGGGTGGATGGGATTAGAGTTTTTTTTCGGGATGAACTTTTTGTTGGTTCCTCATCTCCGATTCGATATCTGAACCGAAGGGATCGACGGAGATTTGTTTCCATCCATCTCTTTGGTTTAGTAGGCTAAGGGTTTCATGTACAGGGAGATCGACGGAACTATGATTCCATCTATCTCTCTACGGGTCTCCAAGCGCAGCAACCTCCTCGCGGTGAGACCTGGTAATCGGTGAGAACCGAGCCGATAGCTGCGATTGTATAAGAATTTCTTTGAGTTGCAATACTTTGGTGAAATGTGAGAATAAAATATGTAACTTGAAATGTTATTCGATTGTTCCTACCCGACCCAAAAGCACGCGTATAATGTTGTTTATATAAATTTTCATGTTAAAATAATTTGTTTTGCTTTAAATAAAGTCGAATAGGACGGCGTGGTTAAAAGGTGTATATGTTCTTGTTTTGTTGTGATCCTTCTTTCTCTGGTGTTGCACGGAATGTGTTTATAAAACGATTTTTATATTGGTACTCTAACAGAATCATTTGTAAATCGCGGGTTTCGAATGACCTAGTTTTACACGTGTTGTATTCTACTTCCTACCACGCGTAGCGTTACCGTCTGTTTCGAGACTTCACCGGTAACGTTGCATGCGACACTAAAATGGTAGGGGGGTCCTAGGACCCCCAAAACCGGTGACAGAAAAATACATTGGTTGATAGGTCTATCCTATACCTCGTCTGTGCTTTTATATAGGTTAGATTACCGATGATCGCGATCCCTATGTTACCCACAATTTGGGTTGAGACCAGTAAATTCTCCGAGTTAATAGGAGACCTAGTACTAGAAGAGGTGGCACGGCTGAGCTGTGCGAGAGAGAACGCTAGTGTGTGCGGCAAGGAGGGAGATAGGTGGCGTGAGCGAGAGAGAGAACGCTAGTGTGCACGACAAGGAGGGAAATAGAAATATCACACAGTCACTGTAAATTCACGAATTTCTCATTTCTCGCGAATATTTTATGAACTTTCAGAATCGCGTCTCGAAGAATAGACCCTTGGTTACTTTCCTATGTGGTCTTCGCGCAGATTTTGGCTATAATTAATTAGTTATTAACGATTCTTTGAAACGGTGACGAGAATCACGGTCCTATGTGAACACTCAAGCTTCGTCGATTGTAGGTGCATTTTCTAGATGTAATTTATCAACTTTTGCAATTTAATCTTGAAGTATGAACCCTTCACTACTTTCCTACGTGAGAGTTGTAATGATTCTGATTAGAATTAAGCAGCTACGAAGTGTTTTTGAACAGATTAAAAAAATTGATTTATTTGCATTACTTTTTATTAAGTTATAGGTACTATAATGAAAACTTTGAAATCGATTTTCTTGAAATGGCATTTTGGCGTATGTGCCCTTTTTCCATCAAATGCCTCAATTATGAATGTACATTTTTCTTTGATAAAGAAGTTACAGAAGAACTTTATTTAATTTTTTTTATGTAGAATTTAGTTCGTATATCTGAAAGATCGAAGAACCATAACGGTCTACTTCCGCTTTTGACCGAAATGGCGGCAACCAATCAGCGACGACACAGATTGTTCCGGTATTTTTCTCAATCGGAAACATATATACGCGAACGTACAGTATTAAACAATGAATTAAACTTTATCTCCTGATTATACAAAAAGATAGTGAACAAAAGTTTTCGACGTTTTCATATTATACATTTCCTGAAATTTTGGATCCCGAGTAAAATAATTTTTTTTAATTCATGGAATATCAATACGGTATATTTTTCTCCCTACACTGCAATGAACCAATTTATATTACACATTCATCGTGTAAAAGGTAAACTGTAAAAATAATGAAATCTATAAAGTGCAACGAGGTGCAACAACATAACTGCGCCTATTCTATACATGATGTGGTTTATGGTTACTGAAGGCGTGTACATACATATATCGCGAATGCAGATTGCCGAAGTGTCAAACGATTTTGGATAAAGTCTTGCAATGTTTATTCGAAGAATATTATTTAACGCAGCCTGACGAGAAAGATGTAATTCGATGATATTGTAACACTTTCTACGAATCGCGTTCAGTCAATAACAAGGTAATTTGATATACTTCGTGATATATTTGTTTTGATGACTGTATCGTAAATAACTGTTTCCGCCTACTTATCTGCGAGTATCATTAAGTATACTACAGTGCAGTTTGTCACCGACAAATTGCAAAGTGCAATGCAATTCGACAGAACAGGGGATCCTTAAACAATTTATTTACGAATTATTCACATATAGTACGAGTATTCTTAAGTAACACATTAATCGTACACAGCATTTTGTGTAATTTCTGAAACACGATTAACACAGAATATGGAATTTCAATATTCTGAATATAGCATTTACAATGACAACACCTATGTGCGAAGATGGTGGCCCTTTAAGAGAATGGGCTCCCCTCGCGATGCTACTGCAGCAGATACCTGCTAAAATTCAGAATGGACTGTTTACGCAAAACATCAACTTTACCTGTGTCGACGCTGTGCCTGAATTTATAGCCATTGGAACTAACCATGGATTAGTGTATTGGTTTAACAGAGAGAAGCAGGATTTACAAAGGCTTAGATGCGAGGTAATTTTCAAAACGATCATTCGATCCATTGGTCACTTTATGTTCATACCTGACGATGCTTTATTTCCCCAGAATGTTAATTCAAAAATCACATGCATTCAAGTAATATCGACTGTGGATTATATGGTTGCTGCTGGTAACGAACATGGTGTTGTAACTGTGTTTCAAATACCCAAGAATCCACCAGATTCTTTACCAGATAGCTTGAAACCAAAACAGAAGAAACAGGTAGAAAGATACAGTATTAGTGGTTTACATAACAGCGTCGTAACAACAGTCGAATGGTCTAAAAATGGTATGAAATTATTTAGCGGGGATCAGGATGGTCTAGTAGTACTAACTGAAATTGATTTCTACATGGTATGTAATAGAGAATAAACGTACTTTTTTACAATTTTTCATAATAAACATCTATGGCAATCTTTCGATAGCACTTGTCGAAGTCATCGGAATTGCTAAACGAGAAGTATGCCGTGGTGCAGCTTAGTTATCAGCAAGGATCATTGTTAGTATCGACAATATTGCGTACAATACTAGTAAATAGGAACGAGAACGGAAAAGTAACACAAGTTGGTCAGAAAGAACGTAAAATGTTTGTATCGATATTGTAAGAAATAATTTGTAATGGTAGAATCAAAGCATTCCTCTAACGATTAAACATTTCAGATTGGGAAAGCTGGGAGCTGTATTCGGTTCTCGGCAAAACTGTGGGCAGGATTCAGTAATCTATGCCAGCAGGCCTGGGCTACGTTTATGGCAAGCTGATAAAATTGGAACAGTGTTGAAAACACTTATTTTTAAGGTTTGTGCAAAAGCGTATTATTTTAAATTCAGTTTCATCAGTTATCATCATTAAATGTATTATTCAGGATGCTATCCGATCCGGTCATACAGAAGTTGAACTTTTAAATCCAGCACCAGAGAGTTTTAAGAATCAACGAGGGGAGCCCACGTTTGGTGTTATTTTACCGTTCTGTGATGATTTATTAGTAACATACAGCGACGATATTATATATGTAGTAAATCCCGCAACTATTGCTATAACGTCTATTATAACAGACTTGCGGCGCGTTACTGATGTTGCTTGCACTAAAGATGAAATATTTGTTTTGGAAGGAGAGAGGAACATCATACGTATCGCGTATTATCCCGAAACTGATATGTTCTTGCCAGGTAGATATTTTTTCTGTAAATGTTTTCCTGTATCTTCTCTCCAAGATTTAAGAATGATTAAACTTTTAGAAATAAACAATACACCGGATCCACTATCATCGTTTGCTGAAATGAGCAAACCTGTTACCAATGGTATATTAGAATTAACTTCCAAACTGAAAGAAAGCGCGATAGTGCCAGCCATGTCTTTTCACAAAATTAACCCAACTAACATCATTCAATCTGTAGGGTAAGGTGTAAAATTTCATTCTTTATCAGCATATACACAGCCCATTCTAAATTGAATATTACATTTCAGCATTGTACCAATTGTCACAGCTGATGCCGATGCAACTTCAATTGTGCATGCCGAAGAAGCTGTGGAAATACCATCTACAACGACAATAAACCTAAATACTTTGTTAACAGTGGATACTAGCAAGGCAACAGAACAGAATGATGCCTGTAAAACAAACGGTATCGACCAAAACGACAAATACAACGAAAGGAGGCAAATATTCCAAAAAATTGGTCAACAAGAATTCGAAGACGTCGTGTTCACGCCAGAAAGGAAGATTAAAAAGTCGCGTAATAGAGTAACAAATGGAAATGAGAATTGTTCATTGGTGCCTGATGTCGATGAGTTGCCTGCCCTGGATAAGGATCAGATCAACGCCAATGACGCAAAGACGACCCATTCATCTTTACTAACATTAAGTATCGATGATGATTTCATATTGAAAACTGATAGGAATCTGGAATCGATTCAACGCGATGTTGAAAACAAAGAAAAACTTTTAGCTGACGTCTTGGACTTTGATTTATCAAAGTACATGACAAGCAGTCAAATTACTGCTACTAATTCCAACGTGTCTCAGTGCATCGACACAATTACGTATATTAGCTGTAAGACACATTCCAATGATACCTCGAGAGAAGAGAAAGATGATGATCTGGAGGAATACAACGAGCATAGCGATCATACGGAAACGGAGTCTGGGGATGATGATGTTAGTTATCGAACAGAGTTGAAAAAGTTGGAGGATTTAGGTGAATGCAGAAAGAAGATTCTACGAGATAAATTAAACTACCCTTCGTTGCAGAGTAATTATGTAGACGCGATGATGCCATACACAGCAGATATGGATAGGCATGAATTAGAAGTCCAATTTCATAGTAAGTAAAAGTCAATTCGCGTGCCTGATTATTCGTATAGGTTTGGACTTACATAAATGTTGGCGGTTTCAGTTTTATCGAGAGAATCTATAATGCCACCCACGATCGAGGAGGAAGATTGGGTCCTAGTGGAAAATAATATACCTTCAGTTGAAATGTAAGGTCATATTGAAAAAGCAAACTATTTCGTGTATGAGTTATATCAATTTTAATTGATATCTTATAGGTAGTAAGTTCTATAAAGATGTGCCTTCAGTTTCTTCGCACATCTGGGTAATGAGTATGGTTTACTTCGCGATTGGAGCAAAGGTCTTTTATGTGTGCATGTTTAAACACGAAACGAAAATTTTGTTTATACAACATACCTTCTAGTCCAATTTTAATGTAACGATTAAACTTTTCGTATTACAGTAAAGAGCCGCTATGGGCTCAACTCAACTGTTTCCGTTAAGCGCTCGTCGCTATCCTCACCACTTCTTGGAGCCATTCGGTCAAGAGCGAGCGGGAAGGGACCAAAGAGTCGTTCTACCTGCTCCGAAAGAGAGAAAGTATTATACTCTGTCTCGCGTCGTGTTTTACGTGTCTACGCTCTCTCTCTCCCTCTCCCTCTGTCTCGCGGCTCGGAATCGTCGACGTTAATCGTTAAGTGCTCGACGCGAGCCCATAGCGAGAGTCTACTGTAATTCGATTGTAATTGGGAAGAAAGTTACAAAATGTTCAATGAGTACTACTCGTTAGTATGGACGTGCAATACTATTTTTTCGTAATTGCAAAGTCAATTTTTAGCCCTACAAAGTTTTTTTTTGTAGTATTTTAAACAGTGCAAGTGTTCTTGCAGGAAACAAATTGTGGTCATGTGTTTAAATCTTTCCTTTTTTAAGATTTATTGTGTTAAAGTATTATATGTGTATTGTTATACATTTTAAAACTACATATAAGTGCATTGTTTTTATGAATTCATCGTCATTCACGGCATTCGATTAAGTAGGCCATTTTTTAACACTTTTGACGAAAGCAACAGCAATATGTATTTTGATTATAATATAAATGTTTATAGAAATCCTCGCAAACGTGTGTTTAATTTGCAACTGTAATAACGTAATTGCAAATAAACTCTCTTCTGTTAATGTTAATAAAAGTTTTTGGGTAACAGAACAGTCAACCTTGGCTTTTCATTTTTATTAGACGTCCATAGAAACAATAAAATATATGTATCTTACGTGTAAAAGGGATGAATGGAAAGAAAAACAGCAGTTTAATGAGCATAATTGAATTTGGAATAATTTATTGTTCAATGATGTACATTGTACTCGTGAATGCCTATACGAGTACTTCATTCTTTACTGTACTGAATGTTATAAAAAGTGATCATGCTGCAGCTTTAATGACCTCGCTATATTTTTTAATTTTAGTGGCAACACTCATGTCTACGTATTTATCACCTATCGATACAATCATGCCTCCGATAAGAGAAGGATCAACCTTTGTGCTAAGCTGAATAGTTTGGCCCTTAGTTAAGAATCCCTTTAAGGCTCCTTCGAGCTTAGTCTTCATTTCGGCATCGAGTGGTTTCGCGCTAATTACTTCGCAAACAACCTCACCTCTGCTAGCAGCCAGTAATAATTTGAATGTATTGATTACAGTGTTCAATTTCCCAAGTCGACCATTTTCTGCGAGCAGGCCCAACAGATTCGATGTTTCTTTAGACAAACTGATCTTGTTGCTGATCGATTTAAGCGCCTCCACCTTCGCCTTCCGTTTTGTCGATGGATCCTTTACAAATTCATTCAGCTTTTGATCTTTCTTCATGAGATCCTAATGCGACAAACAAACCTCGATTTATCACAGACACAGTTAATTTTTAACCATTGAAATTCATTCAGTAGTAAACTCAGGAATTACATACTTGGAATTTGATTAGATCTTTCTCAACATTTTGGAGTGTCTTTTGCTTCGTCGCTGCAGAGTAAAGTGCCACAGCGTATCGTCCTTCCAATCCAAAGACTTGGATCGGAGGCTAAGTGAAAAATATTCCATGAATCGAAGAACATGGTTTTGCTTCGAGTTACATAATTTTGTATTAAATATATATTCAAAAGACGCACCTTGACCATCTGCTGTACAGCAGAGCTGGAGGAGAATGATCGTACCTAGAAAAATGAACGAGCTCTATTACTTTAATGAAATACTCTGTAGACCGAGGCGTGAATGTTTTCATTCTATCAATTCAGCAAGTAGGTTGTCACACGATTATATTCTATCATTAACGAATCAATACTATTCAGTCAGGCAATGTAATATAACTCGTTGGAAGTAGAAGACGGTAATAAATAGCCAGGCGGAATTACTTACAATTATTCTACTAACAGACATCGTTACAGGCATTCAACGATACTTAATCCAAAATCAAGAACGACAAATGTGGCTCTATACGTCCACCATTATATAACTTGAACTGTTCGTATATATGGAGTAGTGAATGCACACATGCACACCAACTCGTGCTTTCGATTTTAAAAGCGACATCTCTAGAGGGAGCTGCATGCTTCGAGTGTAGTTCGACGCAGGTGGTTTAATTCGCCGGATCGTTTCAAGTGAAATATTGTTTATATCTATTCGGTACAATTTTAGTTTCATAGCGTTCGAGACGGATATAAAGAATATCGAAGTTTTAATTTACTTCGCTCGCAAGAGGAAAGGAATCGAGTAGTTTCCTGCTCTGTATAAAAGGTAACGGAAATTGAAAGAATTCGATGCTTGTCGTGCAGTTTGGCGGTTATAGATTGGACTTAGATGTCAGTTGAAATCAAACACGAATATTTATTTTTCAAATATAATATAATATACAATAATATTTTTCGTCGATAGAGAATGCAGTTGGAGTAATCGTAGTTTCTTCGCAAATCCAAATAAAATAAACGTACGGGATTTGATTAGTTGGGCGAGATCCTTACAAGTAGACACATCGGTAACATAGATGTCTTTCTGTGCAGTGTGATAGAGTGTTGCAGTCAAACCGGGGCAGATATCCCAATTAAATCGACAATTGGTACGCGTTTTCTATTTTCGTACGTCCTTGCTCAGGTCCCTATTCAATTTGCGGTTCCAATATAACGCATTTGGCGATTCGCTGGTAAACTGTGTTGGGGGACCGTGGATGTATATGTACAACAGATACCTAAAACTGAACTCGATCACTCGCTTTGCACGCGAACACCTTTCACGTGGCAGTTAAACTAATTATTATGCATTGTCGTTGATTTTCCAATTTGCAATTTCGATATATTATAATGATCACCTACTTCAATCACCATATTTTCAAGCTCCTTGAATATTTGGCATGGAATTATGTTTGAATCGTGCCTTGTTAGATTTAAGGGGGTACTCCACTGTGGACGGTCGAAAAATCAAGCTATTTTTAAAGATTTTTTTCTCAGTAAATACAACATATAATGAAATAAATCTTTTTGGTTCTTATAAAGCTGCTCTTATATTATACCAAAAAAAAAAAAAAAATAAAAAATATTTTAATTTGTTTTACTTGTTTTTTACAAAGCGTCATTATGACACCTAACCAAAAACGTGGTGCAGGTGATCTCCCGGCTTAGGCTGATCTGAAACAAAAAATCCGACAAGATTCTTAATCTGTATGAGTGTCGCTATCGTCCGTACCTCGATTAACAATTTTTATTGAAATATAACAAAATGGCGCCTGTTTGAAGGAAAAAGTTCCCCAAAATAGTGTTTCTTAAATGTTCCCCGAGAAAAATCTCAGTTATTTTTCGGCAAAAATTGTTAATTGAGGTACGGACGATAGAGACACTTATACAGATTGAGAATCTCTTCGAATTTTTTGTTTCGGATAAACCTAAGCCGGGAAATCACCTGCACCACAAACATACTGTTTTTGTTTAAGTGCCATATTGATGCTGTAAAAAAACAAGTAACACAAATTGAAAATATTCTTTTTAATTTTTTTGGTATAAGAGTAGCTTAATAAATATGAAAAAGATTTATTTCATTATATGTTGTATTTACTGAGAATTTTTTTTTTAAAAATAGCTTGATTTTTCGACCGTTCACAGTGGAGTACCCCCTTAATATAACGTTGAAATACAATGAATTCCAAAGCAGTATTTTTTCTTGTGTGTACCGTGTCTGTGTAACGTTTAATATCGCGAACAATGGAATGGAAATAGATTATTATTTTTTCACCGATAATTGCAATACGAATAATACATACATACGTTGTAATCTCCCATGAAGTGTCACAAACTGTTCTTTTTTAGAAATTGAGAAAATTTTTTAATAATACCCTGATACCCCACGTCTCAACTTTGTTCCCATCAGCTCACCCCATTTCCCTTGTCATCCACGATCTACCCATATATTTATCCAACACCCATTTGTTCCCCATTTCTACCTTTATCCTTCAAATTCAAAAAAAAAAAAAACAGTGCAACACGTAATCTGATACTTGTAACATGTATACATATAGATGTATGTACGTGTATATATATACATATGTATATAGATTTCGTTTATATCTTTTTCTTTCTTTTAACATTCATACAGTAATATTTTTATACTTAACATAAACCGTGTATAGAATTATATCTATCGGTCATTTGCTGTAAGAGTGAAGCAACCGAAAGAGTCAAAATCTAAAATTTACCTGTGTAAATTACCTATTAAATAATGATACAGTACCTTCAAAAGTAATGAAATTACGAACTCGACAGTTTATCACAAAACCACACGACTTTTGATATATGTGGTAGCTCTAGGTCTCGAACATGAGATATACACGCGTAGTTGCGTCATTCTTATTGTAAACGAGCGATATGTGGTTGTACGTTGGTCCATTTACGAGAATATTGGAATCGTTAACATTTAATTTAATTGGCATTTAGTTTACTACTTTCCGATGCAATATGTTCCCGTCGCATTTTTTTTTATTTCGAACGGCACGCAATCAGCAAGAAATTTGAGCTGGTTTGTGTTTCACCTGTACCGTGTATCCTCGACATTAATTATCTACAAAGTTTGAGTTTCGAAATTACGTTTCGCCGGTTACCAGTCACGAAACAGTTACGGCTATAAAGTGTACCATATGAATATACTAGTGCTCGGGTTTCAAATACAATTAGGGGAACGAATGAGGACGTCACATCTATAATTTCCATAAATATGAATCTATTTGCGGTTCGAAACTTGGGGAACACATACTAATTCATTAAACGGCCGATCTGTTCACGGAGGTAATTGGTCGATCACCGACACGAACGTTTAACGCTGTTGCATCGAAGTCGGATAAAATTCAACCCTGAACGATTCCGTTGTAAATTAATTCTCTTTAAATTTAAATCTTTTTTAAAAAAATATGTCCACTTTACAGAAACGCGTCTGCGCGTGTTTGTACATTATTTATAGATCCGTACTTATCAACTAAATAAAGCTTGCGTCAGGTTCTTACCGATTAATCGACTAAGTACTTAGGTACTTAGCTGATTTCGCGCGCTTCACGATCGTGAAACGCAGAATACTTTAACGTCGACGCTTTCTTTTTTGTATGGTTTCTTCCGCATGCCTCTGAGCGTCGACAATAATTCTGCTGAGTATAACGAACATTTCACTGAGATTCAAATTTCGAATCAAGTTAAAGTTAAAGTAGAAAAATTTATTCGACGCTCAAGTTGAAACGCTCGACGAATAAAAAAGAAAACTTTATTCGTCAGATAATCTAAAGTTATACAAACTCTTTGATCCGTTATTTAAATAATTCTTTATTTAGTTAATGCCCAACTCTGCTGAGACGTTGCGCAGTCTCGCGTCGAGGGTGTCTACGAAACAAAAGTTACGTTCTTTTGGCGGGCAAGTGTAGGGCGTTTGATTAGTTTAAACGTAGTTGGCTCTGGCCGCGCAACAGAAGAGGTTCAGAGCTCCGCGAAAGTAGGACGATTGTCTGGCGGTTCTGTCGTTGCTTTGATTCCATCGATGAGCTCGCCTGCCATTGATACGGGTCCCTCTATTTCCGGGGTTCTGTAGTGCCGTGTACTTTTCTGCGAACGCACAAATAGAATCTCTCTTAGCTCCATTCCACTGTCACACACGTTCAGAGCACTTTTCATCGTCGGTCAAAGGGGGTCTCATGGATGTTAGGTATTTTTGAGAGGAAACGCCTACGGATAATGCTTGAAACTTCTAAACGGATTTCAGAGAAACGCTGCTAGAGCTCCACTCCTACGACCGCGGGCAGGATTACCGGCTAAATTGTTAAAAATCTTTGTTCGAAAAGGGGAAATAGTATTTTCCCCGTTTGTTGAATATTAGCCCGCTAAACTACGGGTAAATAGACGGCTCTCGGGCGCGTAATAATTAGTTAATGGAGGGTAATTTTGTTCCACGGAAGCTCGAGGGCAAACGCGCTCTTAATTGAAGGGCTGCTTTCAAGTTTCCTTGGAGGTTTAAAAAGAAACGAATCGCACCGTGATCGATAACGACTTTTTCCGCGGGACGACGTGATGCGTTTTTCCTGACGGCTCAACTGAATTCTTTTTGCGATAGGTTCTCGATGAACAGCCCTGAATCGATGCCGGGCGTTTCCCGAGGTTCGTGAAAGGAGCTCTCCGCCGAGGAGGACGACTTCCATTGGAACAGCGTAAGGTAAGAAACTTGTTCTCATACGTGACATTATCAAGAAATTATCAAACAGAATTTGAAATATTCCCGTTAGTAACTTGAAACCCAATTAATGCCACTTGCATGGAAACCAGTACCGAAAACAGAAACCACAATGCCCACGCGAGTGCCTCTCATTCGATTTCGAGGGTTGCGTGGGTGCTCGATACCTTGGCGATGCACGCTCTGTGATCCAAAAATAACGAAGAGGTTAAAAAATCACGCCAATGCCCGGGTCCTTTGTTCTCCAAGCCGTGGGTGGCCCGAATTCGCTTTACCCTGGTCACCTGCCATTTCTATCCCCCTCTGTTTACCCTTTTGTGCGACTCCATTCTTCCACTCGGCGCGGTGAAAACCCCTTTTTCGGTCGCTGCGGTTTGTTTTCCCGCGTTACGAGGGCAGGAATGAAATGCCGCGCGCCCTTGACCCCCGACACCACCCTCGACGCAGATAACATATCGCGGTACCCGAACATGTTAATTCCATCGCGGCAAACATAGGTATCTGGGAACGAAATCAAGCAAAGGCTTAACCATGGAGTTTGAGGTAACCGAACCCCAGCCGATTTATACGAAACGCGAAACGCCTCGCCCGGCGCGTTTGTTTCGCGGATCGTGGCTCCAATTGCTTTATCGGCTCGCGGTCGATCCACGCTCCTGCCCCCGTCCAGCCAACCCTCTCGATTTTCCCGGCAGAATTCCGGTTTCCGGGGCTAGCAGAGGGAAAATGCGAGCACACATGGGTTCCCGCGTTTCCATCCGTCCTTGACCTCGATCTCTAACGTTAAATAACGTTTTCCCGTCGCGCAACCTATGCCGCTATCGCCTCGCGCGTTAAACCGTCCGTCAAAGCGGAACGACACGGCTTTCCACGAATTTTAAAACTTTCCTCGCTGCTCCTGCTTCTCTTTTTTTCCCTCCCGACCACTCGGCGAGTCAACCGAGCGTCCCCTTTTTCTTCGCTTCCCGTTCGCGCCGTTTCCCTGCGCCCAATTCCCTGCGACGAGCACTACCTTTCGAAATTTCTACCGAGTAGCTCCTTGTTTTCTTATTTCCATCTTGCAGCCCCGCGGCCTTTCTCGAGCGTGAATTTCGCGCCCCAGGAACGATGCTGTAGAAAGTCCCTGCTTCCGCTCAACCTTGACCCGGTTCCTCTTCAATGTCGAAGCCTGTTCCGTTCCACCTCCTCCACGCTAAACTCACAACTCCTTTGATGGGTGCATAAAGTTCCGAATTTATCGCTCGCGCGATCGAACCTCGCGACGCCCCGTGATTTCCGCGACGTTATATTTTTTCGGCCGGCGGAGCAGCACGGTGGTGCTTTCATCGTTATATCGACGGACAAGTAAGGCTGCCTGGGCACGAGCACTTAAATGTGTACGTACGCTCACCTAGGAAAAGCGTGTACGTATACGCGATGTAGTAAACAAACCGTTTCGACCAACTTTTGTCGTGGAATCGGCAAGAGAAAAGTTTTTGCGGGTATAGTTGCCTCCAGTAGACATCCGTGTAGGCGGGTTTCGTGCGTTCGAACGCTAATAAGCACCGTGCGTTGAAATAATAATGAACTTGTGAATCGTGTACTGAGGACAGCTCGAAAACTGACAGAATGAGGCTTCAAGGCTTCAAGGCTTCAAAAAAAAAATAATTTTTTTAATCAAAGGCCTTCTTGAGGTCCTCCGAGGCCCGAGCCGAACGACATTGTATCGCTCACTCGTCTAACCTGCCGCCTAGAGTTGCTCGGCAATGCACGCATCACGGATTATGCAGAAACAGTATAACAATATAAAAGTGATTCTGCCGATTAAATTGACGGAAAATAATTTAAATCAAATTACTTTTTTCTACGGGTTTTTGTATCTTTCCATCTTTCCTTCCTACACTCCCGGATCTCTCCATCTTTCATTATTGCCACGTTCAGCGAGGCTCCGACGCTAGACGCAGCTCTCGTACCGTATTCCTTCAAGACTTTGCGCTAGAAACAAATACCTCTGTGGCAATAGCGCGGCAGAGACCAGAGAGAGAAAAAAGATGTGGCAAGCTATGCGCCAAAAGTTTGTCTACGCAGAGTACCTGGAGATGTTACCCATGTACAAGTTCTTTTTATCAACCGCAGTAGTTTCATTAGGGGCCGTCTGTTTACAAGGGATTTTTCAATCGATTCGGACCATAACAAAAATCAGACGGCAGCCGTAAGGTCGACGTGCAGCATCCGGCCGGGAATTGCCACGGATGAACTCTATAGCGAAACTTGAGTCTGTCGGAAGGTAATATGTTCGCTCCGTGGGATCAATGGGAACGTGGGCGCGAGGGAGCAAGACAATGCTCGCAAGCGGCGGGCAGAGAACGCGCTCTCCTTTGAAATCCAGACCTTGGCCTCTGGAGTAACCCGATTAGAGATGGGTGAATAGGGGGCAGGGGCCGGAAGAGGAATAGGGTGGCGCAGGAACAGGGATGCCGAGGGAGAATGAGATATTAGGGTATAAATAGATCGATGCCTTCGCGGGCACGCGTAATCGAATTAACGGCGCCCAAGGGCTGCGAAAGGGGTATACCTATTGTCTGGAAAACTTTTTGCGTAGAATCGCGCAGAAGTAGGTGGCTAAAGATAAGAAGGATCATCCTTTCTAGGAATAACGTCTGGCATAACTTGAGAAGGGATCACTTCAAGGTCCGCGTTTGTATGCATCGACTTTTGTCTGCAGGGTCTTCCCAATTTCACCAGCTAGTTTCGAATCACCCTGAATTCACGCTTTGATAACCAACGACGTCCGTAACACCATCCCCTCGAAACGAGCGGGTGGATAAATTCGACCAACCGGGCGAGAATAGAGGATCGGGGGAAACAAGAGGCGTTCTCAGCGTGGTGAAATAAAATTCCGCGAAAATACGGGACGATGGGCGTGAACGGTGAGGGAGAAATACGACATTACCTATATCGCCATCGGACTGGGGCATAAACTCCTGCAGTTCGGCTATCAGATGGCGAATTTCCTCAGAGTCTTTTCTGATGCTGCACAGCTCTTCCGAGTAAAAGTCCGGCCGGATTTGCTTGCAGAGAAGAATCTGCGACATCACGTTGCCGATGTTCGACGGACCTGGCCGAGAGTCTGGAGCCCATTAATAAAAACTTTGCTTTAGTTCCCTGCTGTACATTGTCGATGGAGCTTCTCGGAAGTTTCCATTATCCTTGCGTGTGACGCGTGTATGTGGTTCAGGAGTTTGCAGGCAATTCGCAGGAGAATAACAAAAGAAAATTCTAAGATGAACATGGGAAGATAGTTGGCTCAGCTCGTTTTTCTTCGACTCTTCAACCAGTAAAAGTATTGCATAGTAATGTGTAATAGGGTGTGTCAATTTTATGGGTAAATTTTAAATTTTTTAAAAGTTTATAATTACTACCGACAAAGTAATGCTGTTTTTAATCCTGAATCTGAATCTATCTTCTGAAATTCATTACAGTGAGGTTTAGTTACTCCAAATCACAATTGAAAAAAGTGAAAATTAAGTAAGATTTAACTACAAACTACATGTTCGTATAGGTACTGTTTAAAGCTAGTCTTGCTTACATAAAAGCATAAAAATGAAAATAAAAATATGTGGAAATTAGTATTTATTACATTCACATGGAAATGTGTATGTACTACAAAATGAAAATATATGAAACTTTAGCAACAGATTTAGCCACTTGTCATCTATGTAGTATATTTAATGTTATTTAACAAAGTCTACCATAAGCTCAATTATTAAATTTGTTTTTAATAATTTTCGAATTTTTCTATAATCTCAAACGACATTCCAACTAGGTAAATAATGTATTGCAGGAAATTTACAGGCAGTGGTTAATTTTAAACCTGAAATTGTACAGGTTTTCCACTAGTCGTTTTTAAAATTGAAACATTTAAAAAATTGACATCCAAATAAGTAATATGCTTGAATTAAAGTAGCTTTCTAAACAAGCTCGATAGGATTCTCCTTTTTGACAAAGTCACGTAATTATTGAACTAGGAACCCTCGACCCGCAGTTGCCAGAGGATCGAGCTCGCCATCGTGTTCTCGGGAACTGGGTCCAATAGGACGCGATGTTACATTCATGAACGGTGTCCCGAGTCACGTTGTCAATTTATTTAAACGTCTCCACGCGACCCTGACCCCTCCATGCTTCTGCTAGTGAAACAGGGGTAGGCTGTCGTACTTACTGTAATAATCCGCCATGTCCATGGGCACGATACGGATGAGGTTCCTGCTTTTGCACAGCTCGCGTAAGAATAACTGAATCACGTAGAACAGCAGCATCAGATTCGGAGAGTCCACGGGGATGCCGATGTCAGTGGTCCTGAAAGCATATTATTTTCGCTGCGATAAGAAAAGAAAAGTTTTCTCGTTAAGGATTCTCTCCGTTCCGGAACTGCCCAATCTTCTCTCCCCTCCCTCGCAATTATTACCCCACCTTTTTGTTCTGTTTTGTGAGGGACTGTGATTCGTTCCGTGACCAGTTACTTGGTGAAATCCCGCTCATCGAGTTAATTACTCGAAAAAATGCGGTTATTAACATCCACGGGAAATCGAAGGAACCGTCGCGGGCCCAATTAGAGCCACCCTCGCTCGACTCGCGTACCGTTTCTTTAAATTCCTCTGCTGGAACGAGAGACACGAATAGGGGCTGCGAATTTCGACTGTAAAACATAGGAGGATAATACGAAGTACTCTAACTAATTCCAGTACGAGCTATTCCACGTCAAAACGGATAGGTGAAAAATTTAGTTTCACCGATTCTCTTCAAAATTACAGTATTTGTCGATAACCTTGCAAAAACAAAGTATACTAGAATTTTAAAGGCCTATATTAAATAGTTTTCGAAATCGACTGACGCGTCATCACTTAAACTGTAATATTTCGGTCATTTTTAAAGATAATGCCTCCTTCTTTGGCTCATTTTAAAGCTGAAGGAATGCTTTCTCAACACGAATATAGAATATTTTGTTTATTGTTAATGAACTTGACAGTAAATGATTTCAAAGTTTCAAATCGCGATTTGAAGTCGTTCCCACCCACGGTCCGGCTTGAAAATATACCATTCTATTCGTTGAGCCTTCAACTAATAAATGCGTTTTTCAAAAAAGTGGAGAGATTTGGGAACAGTAAACAAATAAATAAAACTTACGATAGTGCAGACCACTTGAAACTGCACGGATCCTATGGTCAGCCCGCACGCACGCGTTTTCAAAACAATCGCCTAGGGTAGAAAAGTATTTATATACGATGCGACAAAACAAAGTTTTCGTTCAGTGCTTTCAGTATTTGTTTTTGCAAGGTTATCGACAAATGCTGTAGTTTTGAAGAGAATCGGTGAAACTAAATTTTTCACCTATCCGTTTCGACGTGGAATAGCTCGTACGTGAATTCCACTCGTTCTCCGTAGAAGTAGATATGGCTGCATTTTATTTATCTTTCTTTCCAAATCAGAGACTAGATATAACAAATCAATTTATATCCCATTGGTTTAGTCTAGCTAGACTCTACAGTTTACAATGCACTGACAGATTACGCCGACACACCTGGCCAGCGTAAACAGGGAACCAGAACCGAGCTCGAAACTTTAGAAAGCAACAGAAAATCAATTGAGAAAATGTTTGGAGGAGCTGAATATGGTCACTTTCAGTATCTTCTCCCATGTGTAACAAGGTCTCCCTATACAAACGTTCACCCGAGCCTTTTTTTACGAGTTTGCTGTGGTAAACATCCCCGGAATCGGGCTCGCATAATACGCAACCCCCTTGTGTCTACCCCGTGCGTCTTCAATTCTGGTGCCTCACAGCGTTCCTCGTAAAGACGGGGCGAAATCAAAGAATTTCATTGGTAACGAGGTTAAAGTTTCGCGGCGCGCGGTTCTTTCCTTCTCGCGAAGACGGAAAATCGCGGAATTAACGAGCAGCGTGGAGGTTCGCTAAAGACTGGCGTCAGCGTTTGGCCGAAACGACAACACGGTTCGAAGCTTTCCCTTAACCATTCCCCAGCACAGTAACTCGCACGACGGTGGGGTGAAAACAACAATACGGCAAGTATCTTTAGAAAGGCGGGTCGCGTGACAGAAACTTTCATTTCCCTAGTCGCAGCCCCGACTAGTCCACAGTTTCGCAGAACGAAAGATGGGCACCCAGCTGGCAGAGGGCTATTATTCAAGCATGGTAAAGGTCCAATCGACCTTTTCACAGGGACTGGGCATTAATTTTGCCCCGTTTAACGCCAGCTCGCCCACCGGGGGGTGGCATAACGCGCTTAGCGTTCAGTTTCACTTGAAGTCGCAGTTTGGAAACTAGCTCCTATCCGTCACTTGTCGCGCAGCCCACCCACGCTAGTCCCTTACATACTCCATCCTCGGTTACACCGGCAATTAGCTGGAATAAAGTCGGGAACAGGCGGTAAGAGAGTTTCGAGGTTCCGATACGTTTTGCGCTTCGAAGGCGTGTTTCGTGTCTCAGGTGGCTATGATTTATGCAAGAACCACGTAGCCGGTTGATCTAGGGCTCGTGCGGGAGCGTTTCGATGGGGAACGGTCAGCGATCGCGAGATCGAAGCGTTAATCGCGCGACTGGGTAGTTGGCGCGAAACGCGAGGTCAATTTTCATAGAAACGCGGGAAGAAAGCGAGGGTTCCGTGGCGTGTGTCGCGTGGTCGATACAAAAGTGGCGTGATTTTGTGAGATAGGTTGCACGAGGCGCGATTATTGCGCCGCGCGGTAATATTGGAAAAATTGTTGGCAAGATCAGTCAAACGCGGAACGATTCCCAGCGCTTCCGCGTGGGTCACGTGATACGCTGTGGCTTTCTGTCGGCCTCCCCGCCAGCTTTCCTTTATTGCACGTAGCAACTTGGATGCTTGTTTGTCGATTTCCGAAGAAAAACCGGGCGCGTTGTTTACAACGATCGTGTATTCAATCCAGTCGGGATAAATGTGTGAACGAAGTTTAAATCGCAATTAGCGTGCGTTTGACGTTTGAGGCGGAACAGAAATTACGCAGGAGCGTTACGTGAATCGGGAGGGTTGCTGGGGGATGGGCGGGAAACGTGAGCACGCAACACGCCGCTGTTCAACGTACATGTTATAATTAAGCAATTATATATCCAATATTATGTCCAATCATTAGGCTCGAGGCAAAACCATGGTCAGGTCGAAATAATCAATTGCGAGGCCTCGAGGGAGAGGTCTCCCTACAGTTTCCTTTTAATTAACCATTTCTCGAGCGATCTTTTACTCGGAGTCACCGAAAGGTCTTCCAAAGATGCCCCTATCCAACGATCCCACATTGTACTTTCAATTTCAATTCGTCTCTGTCGTTGCAAATCAGCGAGGAGGAGTGAGTTGACGCGAAAAGAGAAAGGGACTCGTGGAACATTTGGATTTTCATTAAAACAGCGATCTCCTGGAAGATTATTCTTTTAATGGGCGAGGGATATGTACTTGGACCTCGCCAGGCATTGCTGTCTGGGAAACAAACCCCCGAAACAACAAGACTCTTTATTACAACCTCCAAAGCACATAATCCCGGCAATGTTTTATGTCAGAAATCTTTTATCCCCCAAGACGTGCGATAAGATTGTTACGGTAATTTGCGAGAATACGAGCAATTGTGGGTCTGGCAAATCGCTTCGCGTCATGTACGAAGGGTTGATCCTTTTTTCCGCCCCCAAAGGGAATTAAATGTAATTCCGTGGGGAAGAAACGCGGCCATAATAAGCCCGATAAATCCTACGGGCACAATAGTAGCGGACAATGCCTCGTATTTGAGGATTTCCGGCTCACGGTGGCGGATTTTCGAACATCATCGAGACGGGGGCAAAATAGACCCACGCGGGTGGAACGGAAGCTGGTCACGAACGTGTTTCACGGTCGCGGCCCGGTCGGCTTCATAGCAATCTATTTACCCCGTTAATTGGAATCTCATTAGCCGGAAGCAATTCGAATTCGTTCCGCGCGACGTCTTCGTTTAACGTTCGATCAGCGTAATTGACGTAAACTGGTTAATCAATCACCACCGTTTCTCCGCCATTTCTTTCTGGCTTTAACCCTGCCAGGCTCCGACCTCACTGACCGCTGATCAACTACAAAGTCGATACGGCAACGGTTATCCAGAGCAAAGCTCGCGTGATTTAACCCTTTGTCGGGAGACGTTTCGTGTATCGCACTCGAAAGGAAAAAGATGTTCCGTTCCATTCCCGTGATTTTAAATCCCACCTCTGTGCCCGCTGTAAGCAGAGTTTCGTTCTCAATGATACGTTACTCGGTTTACCGTATCGTTGCGGTATCCTCTTCATTAACGTGTCCGGTAGCGGTGCACTTGTGAATCGACTCACTCGAAATGCTAGATATTTTCCGACACCTACGCATAAGCACACTGCTTCTTCTCACCTACCTTTGTACTTCTGGCAGTATAAGCTGAGAGGTGGCTTTACACGCTTCTACGCAGTTTCGACGCAGCTTCCGGATTTTCTCGCGAAGCTCTGGGCAGTCTCGCGGTTGCCCGATGTTTATCAGTAGATCTCGGAACTGCGCCACTTGGCTGTTGATCTCCTGTATGTGCTGCGAAGTAAAGTCGACGGGAGCGATTAATCCTCCGGCCGTCGTGTTCATTGACGGGCGATTCCGCTCTGATATCCACATATCCGGGGATTAAACCGGCACCGAGTGCATAAATCGAGTAGTTTGTTACGTGACTGACGATCGTGGGACGATAACAGTTTATCTCGGTGATCGACTAAACGCGGAACAACAGCATGGGAGTCGCGGCCGTTTAATTACAAAGACATGCTAATGAAAGTGGCATTAATTTACCTGGAGGACTGCTTTCTCCGACTTCTCGCCTCTGTCATCTGGTGCCTCCGTCATTGTTTCGTTTCAGCGAGGACTGTCTGATTGCTAATTGCCACAGGGCAATTAACAATACGGCTTGTCTGTACTTGCAAATATTGCGAGCCGTTCGGTGCGCGGGCCGCTAATACCGCGTACAATCGCGACTCTGCACACCGATATTAATGCACGGGCACGGGCTATTGTTTGTTTTCAATCCACAGCTAAAATAAACGCGGCGATGATTTATCAATGTTCGACGTTTGCCAGTATCTTACGAAGAAGACATCCGTCCGGCCGAGAAACGTTGTATCTCGGATAGAAATACAGCCTTCTCGTTTCCGCCTCCTTCCGCGAGCTTTTTTACGGTAACGCTGCTCCCGAAAACGACCGGAGGTACTAACAACATTTTACACTGACAACTGGAACCTCGCGACGATTAGACAAACGTCCCCCGTTCCCCCCCAGCGTGTAGTTGGAAGCTATCGAACGACCAGCATTCACGTTTACTGTGCTATCGAAATTCACGTTCACAGGTCTCAAAACGCAAATACAGTGGCTGCATTAGCTGGTGCCTGTGGAACTATCGCGATCACTGATTCTTGTCCTCACTGCGGCACGGCAAGAAGATAGAAGCCGCAGGCGAATTGAACGTGGTTACACGAGATCCCGCGCGTTTAATGCTTGTGGCGGCGGGGCCGGGGCAGAATTCGCCAATTAATTGACCGAAGGATTCGCAGGATGAACCTCGCGAGGGTGAACGTGGCGTCGCACTTTCTCCCGTTGGACGTCGTTTTCCTCGACGTTGGCTTCATCCTTCGCGTATAATGCGCCAGATTTGTTCAACTGTCCGCGCTAGCTTTCGGGCAAGCTCTCGTGCCACCGCACGACATCCTTCGACGACTTTCCCGCCAGGACAATGTGCGCGTCGGGCTAGCACGCGCGACAAACTGAAACGTGGGTTTTGCTCCGGACCTCTTTCACTGCCGCGAGTCCCTCTTGGCGCATGTCTGACTTGGTCTGTCTGTCTACTACTGTCGCGTACCTACCACCTACTATCCACTTTCTCTCTCTCTCTCTCACCCTATACACGCGTGTACACGCGCGTGTATCTACAGGGTACTGATCACAATTATTCAAATGACTGTTCCACCTCCTACAATCGTCCCCTAAATTATTATACCAAGTTCATTCTTGTGGATTTCCTAGCGCTTCCGTGCTACAGAAACATGGGGCAGGGTGGAGTCTAGTCAGGACTCGGTCAAGGGTTCTTCCCCCAAGTTCACGTGTCGATCCTTGTTATTATTAAGTTACTAGAAATATCGAATTTCGTTCAGAGTCTCATTCAGCTGATACCTCTCGATAAGAGAACGAGCTTCTTTCATTTCCTTCGACTTGATGGAATCGAGAATCCATAAGCGTGCATCACTCCTCGCCGTGCTATTTCGCGCGCTGGGGTACGGACCTTGCAGCGGGAGGTAATAAAAATTAATAAGCACAGTATGGCGCGCGCGAGCGTATCGCGCAGGATTCCAGGCCACTTAATGCGAAACATTTTGTATATGCATGCGCCGCGTAATGGGGTTTACGGATACGGTTAATAAGACTCGCGCTCATACTTGTCCTTCGTATTAACGACAGTTCGGCAGCGAGCCTCTTGTCCTAAACGGTTCTCTCCTGGGAAGTACCTACGCCGCGAAGCGAACAAGTTAACCGCAGACCCCTTCGGAGTTGGGGAAAGGACATTCGTGACCTAGTCGTGTGAAAGGAAAAAACATCGCCTGGTCAGCGTTCGATCGAATCAATAAAATACAATTGGATAACAGTAATAAATATTCGCTCCTCTGGCTCAGCCTGTGATTCGATTGCGTGGGGGAATAAGAATTTCCAGCAGGAATTGCATTTTAATAAGCATAAATGTGAAATGCAGAATCTACCTTGTTATTTGTTGGTTAAACAATCTCGCTCCGCCGTCTCGCGGGGCAATTTTAATTTAAAACGAGCCCAGAACGTAATTGTCAACGGAATCTGTATCTCATCAGGTAGGAGTCGCCAGCTGGCATAGCGATTGCAACAACTAGGGAGAATCGAAATAAATACATTTCCAGCCACTCGCCAACCACTTACGACAAAACTCTCGATACAAGGATATCAGGGATTTGGAGAAGGGCCTACCGTTTCACTCTGCCTTGAAACTTTGCACCGATTTGTCCTCGCGACAGCGCGGAAATACAACTAAGCGCTGATTCGAATACTCGAAGCGAGAGGGACTGTATATGCATAGCAGGGAACAAGAGCAAAGTCTGGGCTCCTTTGTCGTCGATCGCTTCTCCTTGGCTGATTTGCTCGGCACTATACTACTTGCGGCTTCTATCTTCGTTGGCTACAGGTATACGTTGCGATGAAATTCTGAATGTGGAGTGCCTGTCGCGGATCGACTCGTTCCATCCTCGAGCCCCTGAACCCCTTGGACCGAAATGTTCGCGACGGATTAGGCGGGACTCGCGACTTCTACCGTCTCTTTCCCCATTGTCTTCCATCCAGCCTTCGCGCCGGTCGGATCAAACTGCTCGGAACGCGGTGCCTCGGGTACTCGGAATCGATATCTATGGGAGGATAAATACCAAGCGAAGAGCAGATGGAGTAGCGTTGACAATCCTTGGGCAGAGACACGGTAGGGAGATCCTACGCGCGTCCTTTTACGCGATCGCGAAACGGATCGGAACGCAGATGCGGTAGACTACAGGTAGAATCAGGTAGAAGACGCTGCACATGTTAGACGTTAGACCGTGGGGACATTCACTTGCGGTCGTGGTGTTCGATGCGATGACACTGTCCCTCCTTCCGATCCAAGACGCTGATCGAACGCAACTAAACGGTTGCTCTTCCGAGTAACAGGTACACCTGCGTTTAGAATGGAGGGGATGAAACCGTGTCGTAGCAACAGGCGCGATCAACTGGCAGACCAATTTCACGTTAGAGCTGCGTCATCGGGTGCATGCGCGATTAAGAACACATGCCGAACATACCGTTTCCCCGATTCCAAGACACACACCCTCGATCGATCGTCCGTCATCGATTCGAAATCATCGGGGGCCTGGCGATTACATTTTGTAGGGCGACTTTGTGCCAACGCGCACTCGCGAGCGATATCTCCTCTCGCGTCAGCGCGCCGACCGTGACACAGCAATTGCTCCACTGGAGACCTAGATTTTTTTAGCGAATTTCACAAGTACCCTGGTAGATTTTATAACGAGGATTGCTGGAGAATCTGGGAGTGAATTCGCATAAATTTCTGCTTCTCAAGACAGAGGAATGTTGTTTTGGAGCATGTGATTCGGAAATTGAGGTAATAGAAACTTTCGAGCACTAAAGACTCTGGTACTGTTGGTCCTGGAAGGGTGCAGGGTCCAAGTATTTTAGAATCCCATTGAAGAAATGCACAGTAGCTCGGGAAGCAGAGAATCTTGTGTCATCGCGTATCATTCCCCCCCTTCCACTGTTCTCCCATTAAACATGGTGCGTGAACTACATGCGAGTGATGCAGGTGTATCGATCGCTCGCCAATAAAACTATTACACCAATAAACCGGGTCTCCGTTTCACGCGGAGATCGTTTCGATATCGTTTAATCAATTTACCAAAGTGGAACAATTAACCGCGAACCAGGGCAATCCTGTC
Source organism: Andrena flavipes (assembly GCA_963971345.1). Lineage (NCBI taxonomy): Eukaryota > Metazoa > Arthropoda > Insecta > Hymenoptera > Andrenidae > Andrena > Andrena flavipes. Next base: position 54,750,633 of record OZ020482.1, read on the forward strand.
AGAGCTTGAATTGATCCGGTAATGAATATTTTCCGACGTTCATCTATCGTCTCTCATTTCAATGCTACGTACGAACATATGCCTATTTTTCTTTCGCCTGGCGATAAATCAGTCGTTCTCCCAGTTGTCAGGGCGCCCTGTAACGAGGGGAATTTGTAACGCGGGCCTGGGATTCGCGAGCGAGGGCCCCCTGCATCAATCATTGCCAGGTTTTGCGGGCAAAACTCCGTGAAGCAAAGATTCCCTTCTTTGCTCCTTTCGGGGCCATCGAGCCTTTTTGCCCTAGCCTCTGCGACCGAGGAGAAATCATTGCTTTTACGAGATTTAGCGAGTTAGAGTCGTATTCCGCTTTATACATGAAACATCCAGGCTTCCTCAGCCTGGTGCCGAACCAGGAAACATAAAGCGTCTGAGATAAAACGAACCGCCAACATCGCTCTCCTGAATTTACTTAGCGAACTTGCACGTTGCAATCAGAATAACCAACGTCAGAATTTACTTTCGCGTACTGCGTAAAAGGGACACGTTCCCTTCGTTCATTACTAAAATGTCACCAACCGCAGCCTAGCGGTTTTTAATCTGCGAAAGCAGAAAACTATAGGCAACCGAAATGAATCCCTCAAATGGGACTCGCGGAAGGAGCAGCGCGCGTCTGACCTATGCTAGGTTAGACTACTTGATCTCGACGGTAATTCCATTTACGGGACAGAGGAGCGGGGGAAACGAAAACCGCCGTGTCGCATGATGCAGATGCATTAAAGCACTTTCGCTAATCATTTCGATGGATTTTTATCAGACTTTAGGCTCGATAGTGTTTCGTTCGCAGGGGAGTTTAGCAGACAGAGGCGGAAGTTTAGAGACAAGTACCAGCAGCAGGGATTCTATTCTATGCTCCGAGGAGAACAGGTATCTGCAGCAAATTTCATGTCATAAACGTCCGGCACAGAAGCAGAGATTCTCAACCGAGGCTGCGGTGTATGGGTCCTTCAAATATTAATCTGGCCGCTGTATTAAGGGTGCAGCGCACATTTCTTGCGCCGTTTCTTTCTCCTGACCCTCTGTCTTCCAATAACGGGCTGCAGCCTTTCCGAGCTTGAATCGCCAGCCTCCACGTACAATATCGAAACGCTGGTTTATCGCGGCAAAGCGGGAAAAATGGGCTCCCGGCGAATAAAGCGTAAAATATGAATCGATAGATAAGTGAAGCGTTAAACGTCGCACACAATTGTTCTGAAATTCGTGGGTTTGATAAATGCTGTCAGCTGAAATTCAAACGATATAATAATTGTAGGGACATGTTTTATTGACGGGGAAACTAAAAATCGATTCGCGTGGAATTCGTGGACGGGACAGGGTGGCTCGGAATGAGCACGTCCCTGTATAATATTCCCGGTAAGAGCACAGCAGCTCGTAATAACTCACTTCGGGTCTCCTATTAATATCAGCCACCGATTTTCACCGGCGGCGTTTCGTTGACGCACGATACATCGCCGCCAGATGCCAATTTACATTTACATCGGCCACTGGGATTGCCACGTCTTATACCGCCTCTATTGTTTACTCCCGCGCACATTACTCGCTGAAAGTGTGACCAGAAGAAAAATTTACCTTCGATCGATTCCGGCCAACCGCGACACATCGATCCACTATTAGATACTTTTAATATTCAGCTTCTCGATCCCCCTGCGCACATGGTTCCCGCCCCTGTCGGTGCGCAGTGCGCACACGTTCGTCGAAACGCGACGACTCCGTTGCACTGCCGCGATTTGCATGCCGCTATGCATGTATGCATTTGTTTTGCATGCATTAAAAATCAGAACGGCGGTCAGCGATAATCGAGGCGCAGGGGCCACGGTGCGGACGCGAATCTAGAAAATGCCACGGTTCGCCATTTCCAGTGCTCGATCTTATTTACCCTGGACTAGTTTCGCATTTGACACGGTGCGTTCTCGTGATCGTGGCCATTTGTAAACGGGACAGACGCTTCGGATCACGGACAATGGAATCTGAATTGTGGGGCAGAAATTCTCTGTCTTTAGATCTCCGCTGCCAGGCACAAAGTATTATAATAATTCTAAAGCTATTTCCACACCGCGCAACGATCATTTCGAAGTAACGAAATGATGACAGGGGATCGCAGGTTCTCCCTATTTAAATTTAAATTCACAGGTTACCGTGTGCTTGCGCGTTACGACTGCGTCAAATGAGATTTTTAATTAATCCGTGGGAGCTGGAAACCAGACATGAGAGGGAACTTTTGACGCTTCGGATTTACATCCCCCTACGCGTTTCCCAAACCGCGACCTGAAGCGTGCTTGCTCGCCCTTAAAACGTACCTACTTCTGTGCATCGACAAACGTTTCGCGCGATGAGTTTCACGAGAAAACATCAACGCCTATCGTTTATTCCTCCGGAAGATATACTGAAACAAAACCGCGCCGGGTTTTGTAATCGTCACCATCACTCTGCTGATAACGCTTCCCGCGGCCGACTAATTACGCGCGAATCCGTTTGACTGTCCCCCGCAGGAACGGTGTCTCCAGGATTTTTCAAACTCCTGCTCTTCCATTTGCATATTTCATGATCGATCCTGGCGGGCGCAGATAAACTCGCGCCCCGCCTCTGTTCAACTATTTACCATCACAGAGGGGAAGGGACGAGAATCGGTGCGAAAAGGCGCGGAACAGTGGGAAACTGCACAGATAATACTTGGTGGAAAGTTGCTGGAAAATCGCTGGCTGCTCCGGCGTTCCAAACTCCCCTTGACTCCTACTACCGAGGATAAACTATCTGGCATTCATAAACTATACTGAAGAATGATACAGACTAAAGACGCTCGAATAGGGGACGAAAAACACAGTGGAATTGAGGGGTCGATAGTGTGAATGAATAAAGGGTAACAGCGTTGGGGTGGCTGAAAGGTTCTTGCCAAAAAACGATAACGCTAGAAGGTTGACGGTTAAGTTATAGGGCTCTTGGAAGGATGGGAAAAAGTGGGTGCAAGTGCGTTATAGTGTTATGAGGACGAGGCTGCTTGGAAGTTGGGAAATGACGTGTTAAAGTTGACCGTGAGCAGGTGAGGGACGCGTAGACAACTTACGGTTCGATGTTTAGAAAAAGTAGTCGTTTGGTAGAATTAAGGGTAGGCGCACATTGAACTCAGCGCTGCCGCAGTAAATTATCTTTCTCTACGCTAATAGTATACTCGAAGCATCCTGCGCAGTCACGTGTGATTCTAAAGATGATCGGCAAGAAAGGGAGGGACTATTTTTACCTTCCAAAGGCCCCCACGAACAAAAGAATGACACGACCAGGGAAAAAGTAATTAGGTCGATGGAAATCAATCGGCCACGGTCACCATGGGAATCCTCAAGGGGGGGAGGGGGGGGGAGGAGAAAGAACGAGTCGCTCATAAAATACGGGGAACGGGGAGGGTGAAGCTGGCCGGAAGATTCAAAGGGAAACGATAAAGTTGAAATTTGTGTGTCAGTGGGTCAATAGAGAAGCGAAGGGTGGGGGAGAAATCATCCCCGACCGCAGAGAGAGGATCTGGAAACTGAAAGTTGACGGGCGCGAGCGGGACAGAGGAGTCTGGCTTGGTGAAAGTAACGGGGAAACGGCTGTAAAGGAGGGAGAAACGGGGGATGAGACGGGTGGAAGTGGTGGACGTGGACGAATGGGGGGCCAGATAATAATGAAACGACACCCCATACCGAATGGCATAGGCGTAGAGTCAGGAAGAATGAACCTATCGAGAAACTGTCTGCTGCTTTTGGGCCACGTATCGGCTGTCGAAAATCGAATAAGCTCGAAAAGCGAGCAGCACCGGCAAGCCTCAAACCAATCACGTTGAGCTTCACCCTCGGGCGTACCTATATCGAAACCACTCCACTTTTCCATCTCCCCGAGAACTTTCATTCTCTAGCGCTATCAACGTCACAAAGTTATCCCAAACTTCCAACACCACCCTCTATTCACCCCTTTCTTCTCATGTTCCTTCCCCGTCTCAAGCTTTCCCGCATCCAACTCCTCCCCCTACTTCCTGCCATCCAACCCTCATCTCTCTCATTGTCAAAATACGCACGTACGCGCGTACACTATTTCTCGCGTACGTGTCCAGCGTACGACGCATACAGATGCAATTTCGAGGACCGTGCGAAGAGGGCGCGCAGCCCTTGGACGAGAGGCAACGAGATTACACGCACACGCTGTGAGAAAAACAGGGAACTGTGTCAACGTCAAATCAGTCCGAACTTTATACAATTTGCATTAGGGAGAGTCGTGCAGTACCGACCAAAGCTAGTTCCCGCTTTTTCGACCAGATATTAGCACTTTATTTGAATTAACTAATGAAAATCACAATTCTCTATAACTTATTTCGGGGCCATATTGTTTATTCCGTTGGTCTCGATGTTCGGAGGAATTAAATGTATACGTTGATATTCAGTGGGTTAAAAGTTATTTTTTAAAGTTGATCTTTTGTTCCTCGTGTAAGTAAATAATTTTGTTCTATCGTGCATACTATCTGTAGTCTATTAAGTTTAATAAAACATCCAAGTTTTGCAATATTTTTTGTACGTAATATACCATGATCTAAAATGTTTCCCCGTGTTTGTCGTACAGTACCGACCATCCAACTGTCGTGCAGTACCGACCAACAGACTCTGTCAAACAGTAAAGACCAAATTTTTCTTATCTGTAAGTTCAATCTGTTAGCAACTCAGATTCCCAAGATATAACAAAAAAATTAGCGTATCGTATTTTCTCCGCTACCGTTACCGATTGGTAATTACGTAGGTATTATTAGTGTGAAAAGGTTCTTCGGTTGATAAAATATGTTCCGAACAGAGCGATCATGTATCAGGGGTGTGAGGTTCGCATGATTTCTCTGAATGCACGTGGAGGATTCGGGTGACCGGAACGCGTGTCAAGAGTGTGTGTTGTGAGTGTGAATGCACGAGGGCAGTCCTGCAGTGGCATTTGTAATAAATACATATTTACTAACTGTTTACGAGTGTCCATTTAGTGAACTCTGTCTAATCAATCTAATCGCCAGACATCCCTATCAAATAATCTCGAAGTTATCTTCATGGCCGGAGAGCACGTCGGATATTTAATTAATAATCAGTTTCTCCTCCGAGGTAGTTGAGTGGATGTTTACCAGCGAGCACGCCTCGAGCTTGCTAAATCGTGGAAAAAACTAGGTAATTAACAACTGCCAGCTCACGTACGAAATTACCGAAGCGAGAGCGTATCCGTAGCCGAGTGGAGTTGCTTCTTCCGGCGCACGTCGAGGAGGAGATCCGCCTGACGTTAAGTTTATTCCCCGTCATCGCGCGACACCGTTTCCACGGATTTGTTTCAACGACCCGAGACAAATTCGTTAGAGAGACCTCCCGTTAAGAGTATCCTCGCCTGGTCCTCACTCATCCTCTTCCACAACGCGTAAACTTTGTTCAGCGATTTGTTTCGCCGCTGGAATTACTGATTTAGACGTCGAAGAAAACAAGGAGACTCGATCCCCTTCGCATCGTACAATCTCTTTTGTCCACGATAACTGTCTTTCCCTTCCTTTGTCTCCGTAACTTCCTAATTCTAACTGTATCCATCGACTTTCTTTGAAACACGATCTCGATAAAGCACGCAGGCTGTTGTTCAGTCGCAAAGTCGTAGTTCGCTTCCCAATCGGTTAATCCACTCCCTCGAGAGCATAAATATTCGAAAGGACGAATAAAACATGCAATTCCCCGGAGAATCCCGCTCCTCCACCGAAAGGATGGCTCAGGCGGTGAAAAAGACACGTCTCTCGCGAGGATTCTCACGATTGTTCGTCCTCGTCCTCCTCAGCGCGATCGATAGCTCCTTTTCGTGCCACTTTCTGACAGCGGCACTTGGCTTGGTACGATCATTGCCACGATTCAATTTGTCGCAATGTTCACGGAGGAATCGCCCGATGAAAGCCAACGTCGCGGCGGTATATCCTCTTTTCTTTGTACCAGCTGTATCAAAGGTAATGAACGATTCCTTGAAACAAGGTAGCGTGGTAATGTCTTTCTCCACCCATCGTAATTAACCAAGATAATTTCCTATGTAATATAATTATTCTCTCCCATGCACGCTTTACAGCTTCCTTACTTATTGCTAGTGCATTTGAGAGTTGGACTTCTGTCCGCAGGGTAACTCGATTCTGCGCGCAAAATATAAGCTTCTCAGTGGAATCAGTTATGACAGTATAGGCATGCAGAAGAGTTTCAGCAGAGGTGGTCCAATTAAGCAGTGTCTTGTAGCGCTCGAGACGGTCTGGAGATGCAGACGGCGTGTTTACGTTGTTCTTTAACAACGACAGCGAGCTGCTCCGCGTTTGCCATGGTAATCTCGCTTTTATTATGTCATAAGCCTCTTGCCCGGCGAGCGTGGCCACCGCAAAGCGTCGGATTAATCATCCGGCCGCCATCACTTGAATGGACTCTGTTGAGTTATTCAGCAGCTCGGACAAGAAGCTTCGGGGTCCTTTAGGACCGTCCGCTGTGCTACGTTCTGCTCTGCCCGGCGATGAAACGCATTTCGAGCATAACTCTTGTAATTCGGCTACGCTAACTTTCTAATTTTCAAACTTCACCTCCAACTCGGTGCCTCTGGCTGGAAGTTGGACGAGTGGTCAGCGTGAGTAGCCAACATTGGTCGCGAGGCTGCGCCTGCAAACGAAATCGAATGAGAGCTGTTCGAAAGCTGTGACAGTTTGTCGTAGTGTATCGTAAACGTATTCCATCTCGATACCTACTCATTAGTCGAGTGGTTCCAGAGGTGAGTCCACGGTATCGCAGTAACCTTTGCTAGGCAAGTCGAACCGATCTCGGAAATTTGTGTCAGTCTTGCTCCCTCCATTCTCCTTAATTGTATAATTAACAGCGAAAACACGCAGGGACAAATATTTCGAATTTGAAGCGAGTAAGAAAGGACGAGGGAGGAGACGATGAGGAGGAGCACCCATCTAAAGTTTTTGTCAGTGATGGTGAACGGGCAGAAAGATTTTCCTATTATTGTCGTTGAGTATGATCTACATCTTCCTGTGGTGTCTAGAAGGCTGAATAGCGACCACTGACCAACCAATTGTTTCGAGCAGCGCTATACCTCCGTCTCCCTTTCGTGTCGATAGCGAGGCTTCTCATGCATAAAACATCGCGCTTTATAAAAGTGAAATTATGAAGATTTCAGCCGGGTAGCCCCACGAAAACAGTAACTTATATTTCGTACGTCGCGTATGAATATGCAAGGCGCTTAAATTTACATTAATCGTCGGCGACATGGAAAGACTGACGCGGCCCTAAGAATCAACCAACTCTTTTTTCAGTCGACGTACCGAGGAGAAGCCAAACAAGCCCCTTGGAAGCACAGTGGAAATTATTATACAAACGATCCGATTACGAATTGCAGCTACAGAACGGTATTTAACCAAGTCGTGTCTCACTCGAGTGACCAAACCCACTTACCATAGCCATATCACAAAATAACATTATCCTCTGATGAAATTGATATGCCGCACCAAGAAACCAGACTGCTAACGAATTAATTAGCGTTCCGTCTTTAAAGCGACGTTCATTAATATTTCCTCCGGCACCAGATGAAAATTCACTTTGTCCACGGGGTCGAGCAATTATTTCGTCGCTCGTGATCCCCTTCCCTCTTCTTATTCTTGTTCGAATCGCGCGCGGCTTTCGCAGTAGCAGCTCCTTTGTAGTGACCTTCCTGCCCCGAGTATCGCTCTTCTGCGCGGAAAAGTGGGCCGTGTTCCTCCTCGTCCCGTCTTCGCCACCCCATTCCCACCCTTGTTTATTCCCCGCGACCAGGTAAATCGCCGGGTACGCTCCCACTCGCGGAGAGTACATGGCCGAGCGGCTTGCACGCGCGGTTATGAAAAATTTGATCTTGTTGGATGAAACTTTTATCCGCAAGCACTCTTCTGAGATACACCGAGAGAGTGGGTACAAGTAAAATTGCAGGGGAAAAGCTGAAAGTTGGAAGATTTCCAGCGACGTGCAGTGTAATCGCGAGATAGCAGATGGGAAGTTGCCGGAGCGTCGGTTTGTCTTAATTTATCATGAATTACCCAGAGTTATGCGAGCTTCTCTATTTATCTCTATTCTCCCTCTCGAAGTTTCCATCTCGCTTTATAAGGCACGCAACGTTATATTCCGTGCGTTCGTGCAAAAATATTGGCCGTTTCACAGTTCGATGAGAACGGACCGTTTAGCCCAGGACACTGATAAAATCTGGCACTCCGTCCGATTGCGTTAATTCACGGGCGAGAATTAATCGACCTGTTTTCCCCAAATATGTCACGCGAACCACCAGAGGGACCCTCGCTCTTCCCACATGGCTTTGCATTCCTCTCTTCTTTTTTTATTATTCCAGCCCCAGTCCCTTGAGCCCTGTTAATATTATTTAGGGTGCGTGAGGCGCAATTTGGTGTCGCGACAACACAGTCGCGTATATTGCGCTCGTTTTTCACGGGATAATCGCCTCGTTGAGTTAGCGCCGCGCTCTGGCCGACAAAGTTCTCAAAAAGCAGAACGGTGGCTACGCGGGATGAAAAACGTGTTTCATTTCACCGCGTTTAATTAGAGCCCCGATCGACCGTGTTCGCTTATGAATCGGTGCGTAAAGGGTTTCCGGTGCTGCAGCGTGACCTATGCAATTAATCCCATTTCCGACCCTAACCGGCAGATATTCCTTTGAGCACACCGTGAGCACACTTCAGCCAACGATGTCTCGCTCGGGGCTAGTGCTTCGGCAAATTACCGCTAATTAAACCATGAGTTTTTAGCCACTGTCTGCCGCTGCTGGAATTACCGATGGTAACGAGCAGTGATCCGTGCGTGGTGTTGGCCGAGGGAGAGACTCCTTGGATATCGGTGAAACGTCAGTTATTTCTATCAACACTTTGCAAGTATTAAACAATTTTAAGCAGATTTTGGGCAGATTATCTCCTAAAGAGCAAAGACTCTGCAAGTATCTCCGTTTCCCTTCAAGTTCATGTACGAATACACATTCCATCTTTCTATAATCGTAAAGCCCAACGCGCTAATCTAATGAAATTCCCTACAATTTTTGCGATAAACTGTAAACGAGCAGGCGTTCAGCCTTCGTTCGTCTGCCTGCCTGATTCTCTTGGCAAACAGATTTTGCAATCAGCTTAACAGGCCCTCTATGCCGCCTCGCTGGGTGTATCAGATAATTGAGAACCGCTCTAAAGTGTCGTCTTCGCTTTGGATTAAGCATATTCACACGGATTCGCACGACCACGCGCACGCCTGTCTCGAAACCGAGGGAGCGAAGGATTACTCCGGCCCTCCTTTGGGCTTCTCGTCCCCTTTCGTTTTTCTTCTCGCCAGCGACTGAGCGGCTCTGACGAAAGTGACTGTGGCACCCCGTATCTTCTTACCGCATCCTTTCCGCCGGAAATATCGCGCTTAAGTCGCGGATTATTCAGGGGCCTGTGCATAAGTAATCTACTAGGGGTGACCCCTGAAAGTTGCGCTGCGCTCGAAAACTGATCCCCCGGGTAGCCGCTCCGAAATTCTGCCCGCGTATCGCGGCGAATTTCCCAGCGTATCGAATTATATATTAAAAACCGTGAAGCGCGTATTATCGAGCGGGCCGGCTGCGGGCTCCGCGCAATTATTTATAGCCGGGGGGATCGCGGGACGCTTATTACGCGAAAGTACTTGGCCGAGCTTTTAATGCCGCCGCGGATACGTGCAAAGCTCCTTCGAGTGGCGAGTTATTTCGATTATCCGAGTGATAAGCGCGGCATAATGAAGCGGTCGAAGCGCGCGCTGCACGTAATTCTCTCAACGGCATACCTATAATTAAATCGCGGGAACGCGTTTCACTGGGAACGAAACGAAAGGAATCGGAGCGCACGGAACGCTGCATGCAAAGAGGGATGCTCTTTGGAATTTCTACGTCGATGTCGCGGAGGAAAAACGGGAAATATTACAATTACGTCCACAAGTACTTGAAAGATTGTGAGGCCTCCTTGTACACGGTGATTACTTCAACGCATTTGTACGATTTCTTGGTCATTTCCGATGAATTGAATAAAAAGTGTTTCCAACACAAATGATGGATTTTAAAATTCAGAAAGCTTGTATGGTGTACTTCTTTGCGAGCCATGGACGCCATTAGCATGTGGATTCTAAATACCTTACCGTATCATGGAACATGTACCCTGCACTCGTGGAACTTGAATGTGCAAGTTGTCCGTGCTTTCGTCTTGCGCCCGCCTCGTCAAAGAAGGGCGGAGACCGCTGAAACTGATAGAATTAGTCCATAGAATTAGAAAGCTACTTCAGAGGACCGAGATGCGACCATAAGTCATGGGAATTCCCAAAATGCTTGAAAAGCGTGCCACGAAACGGGAAACTCGCGGGCAAACATCGCCCTCATCGCCGTTGAATCGCGGCTGCGGCGAGCTAGCCCGTTTTCGAGGAGGGGGTGAGAAAGAAGCGGAAACGCCCGCGTCGCCGTCGGCGGTTTGCACAATTTGTCAGCGGCAGCTGAACGGCGGTCGAAAGGGGAGAAAAGGGGGCGATGTTTGTCCGACTGTGCTCCCTTCTGTAGCTGAATTTCATCGTGGTCTTGAATATTTACGGGTACCGACGATCCTCGAGTGGAAAAAGTAGTGACGTTCGGAGAACGTGAGGGAATCCAGTTCAGATAGGGGGGATTCATAAAACAGAGTGTCCTCGTTGGGCGGAATTAATGCAGGGACGCTCAAGGGGCAGGCTCGATCTACCCTCTGTAATTCCACGAGGACACAGGGAATCGTTCGGCACAGCTTCGACGTAGAATCGCGTCAAAGCTGCTTCGCGTTTTGCCCATTTATGTCGAGCAAAAAACGATCCGTAAGTCCCAGATACCGGAGAAGGTGACCGTAAAAGGTTTCCAGAGTACGTCCACGCGCAGGGAACCTTCATGTCGGCGCATAAAGTATCGCGGGAGAGCTTTGAATTTTAAATTAAGATCGACGTCTGACCAGCCCCTCGATGGGGTGCGATAAAATGGTATTTATTGTTGGGAATCGTCAGGCTTAAGGAGCAGATGGCTATGCGAGAGCAGATATTTATAGAAGAAGGAGGGAGTCACGATTCCCCATAATCTTGACAAATTCGAGGAGGGATAAGGGATTGTCGACAAGGTCGTCCTTAGACTTTTCTCTGGGGGGGGGGCAACTTTGGGGTAAAATGTAAAGAAAAATATAGTAATGAAAAAAATATATAAAAAAATTATATCGAACGATTTTATTAAAAATGCACTAAAAACTAAAAAATAATTTTTTCTTGTAATATAATTTAGATAGCGATACACTTAAAATGCCTGCAAAGTTTTAGATTTACTATAATACGTACATACGTGACGGATGATTTCTCGATAAATTGTGTATTTTCGGTAATCGCGATGCGATTAGCGTCTCGAGTGCAGCGATTTTTTGTCGTTTTCATAAAGAACGCGATTGGTCGATTTCAAGTCCTTTGTATTTGTGGTTACAGGTTATATTTCTGGATGACTGGGTAATTTTTTCACCCCCTCGGGGTTATTTTTTTTTTTAAAAATTGTATTGTCCTCCAAACTACACACACCTGCAAAGTTTCAAGACAATTGGATAGTTAGAAGATGGTTAAATTTGAGTTGCCAGAGTTGAACCATACATACAAACAAACATACAAACTAACGAACTGGAGATCGAAGCTGAATAAAATCGTTTAAAAACAACCCAGGCGATGACACTGACGAATCGAATCATAAAATACGTGATGCAAGTGGAGCAGTCCTCTTGCTTTTTTGAACCCATTTTGTAGTGCCAATTTAATTAAAAATTTAAAACCGAAATTTAAAAATATGTCCTTCTGCGTTCCTCCCCCATTGTCGTCGCAGTTTTATTTTACGAGCGAAGAACCGGTGACACGTTATTCGTTTGCTGCAAAATTTGCAGGGGCAATTAGAATACGTCAGGCGCGTCCCGTGGATCTGCTCTCCACGCGCGCATCCTTTGAGTGACGTTTATCAAAGCCTCCCCGTTGATTTCACGTTATATTTATAAATCGCGAGCAGGTTGCCTCGGTGTCTGCTGCCGTCCATACCTGATTCGACTTCATTCAGGCCGGAATAACGTTATCAATACACCCAGTCGAACCGTCGCTGAGTCTCTGCGTGCATAATGCGCGAACAATGTGACTCAATGGCGCGTCCTGCGTCCACAATGCCCACTAACGAGTACTTGTAAGTAGCTCGTAATATAGAGATAAGAGTATCAGCTCCCGTCCATTCCTTCTGCCCTCGACATTACGGCTCTCCATGCTTGTATCCGATTTCATGAATTCCACTCTGCCACAGTATTACTCCATTACGTCAAACTGCATCCTCTGTGACAGAAGGACACTACACAGCCTTCGTCACTTCTGGGCCTACCCTTGTAGGGGTGCGAATTAAGCAGGGAATTCAATTTTTTGACCTAAAAACAGCAAAATTTGGATTTTGTCTTCAAGAAACTAGCGATTCGATTCGTCTGAAATTTGAACCATGGTTTCATGCATCTTTGAAGAAGCTTCAGTTGCCTTTGTGTTAATAATAAATATAAGAGTCGTGCGTGATATTTCTTAAAAGAGAAATCCCAAATTTTCCCATGTTTTCGCCCCGAAAATCAAAGTTTCCCTTTAAGCGAGGCACGCATGCAAAGATGCAAGAAATCGTCGAATAGATGCGAAGGGGACGGACCTTAGAATTTCTAGCAGAGGGAGACGGGATGTCGGGCTGTTTAGGTTTTTCCAAGAAAGAAGCCGCGCAGACAATGATCCCCTTAGTACGATTTTTCGTGGAAATTGTATTCCGGCCTGTTACCCGAACAGAAGTATAAAACGTGGATGAGGGTCAAGCTGCCACTCACGGCCGATTCTGAAAACGCACGCCGCTTGGGGCGCAGCTCCGTTGTTCGCAGGCTCCTGAGGGACGAGCAGGGTATCGTCTTCGTTCGTCGAGCGACTGAATTTTTTGCTCCCGCGACGCTGGTACAGATGAAAGTTTCCCGCAGTGAAAAATCGTGTTAAACGATTAACGAGTCTTCTGTCCAATCCGCGGTGGAGGGATAAGAGCCGCGGAGAGATTCGAGGGAAATTAAAATGCGATACTGCAAAAGTTTCGAGTAATCAGCTCTCCGCTGTTCCCGTCACTCCTGCGAGCTTAGTTCTTGTCATTCCTTTTATTTAATCAAGCCCAGCGCTGTCGGTGCACTGGATTATCGAGTAATTCAGAGTGAACTCGTGCAATACTTGGAGATACTGCTGAGCATCGTCGAGGTCCTGTAGACAGAGGAATAAGAATCAATGACTGCCTGCTTAAAGCCTTTTGAAACGCGTAAACGTGGCGGTGACAGTGACGTTTCCATTTGTTTACTACCGTCGAGGAGGGCGCACGGTTTATCGCCTCCTTTTAAAACCGCGCCGTCGATTCATATATTAGATTAACGATTTAATGGATAACTCGATGAATGACTCTATGTATGGTACGTGTCGTTGGGTAAATTGAACAAATTATAGAAGAATGCCTTCGGTGTTGGTAGATGGACACCCTGCGCACGTATACACAGTGACAGCGTGCAATAGGGTGCGACGGTTCTCAGCTAGAGCGAGGCCCATCCCTCTTCCAATCTTTTTCTAAAAACTACCACGGAAATCATTCTCCAGACTCGAGCTTCTAAATCGAACGATATCAATATCATACACTATCGATTCCTAGGAATGACTTTATATTCACACTTTACGTGTTTACCATCTTTTACCCCTTTTCATTTAGTCGAACCCAACTCCGCAATAGTCACAAGAAACTACGCAAGCCAGATTACAATGAAAAGCTTCTTCGGTCAATAAGCAAATTGCAAAAAATTCCTCTAGAGCCACCCGTAAGTACCTGCGTGTTCTTGCATGAGAAAACAGAGGCGCTGTTAACGAAACAATTGCGCTTTCGAAAAGACAGTCGTAGATCCCCCACGAGTGGCACTGCAGCGTTTAAAATGCTTCCGCGGGTCACATGAGCATCCCTGAACCACACAATGGGCAACTGGTCATAATTACACGCGACGACAAGCGTGCGTGAGCAGGCGCGCGCCCGTGTGTGCGTTCAGATCGCAGGAACACGATCACCATCTTAGCCCGAGATCAGTGTCTCGTGAAAAGTCGAAGAGTCCACGCGTGCGACAGCACGATTCCAAGTAGCCTCTCCCTCTCGGTGTGTTTCGCGACTACAGGGTGGTGCGACGTGCATTTATGCTTCTGTAACATGGTGCTCCTCTGCTGGACTTTTCTCATTTTCCTCGCGGGTGAGTGGGAAACCACGTATTTTCCGCTACACGCGTATTCTTCCCCCGTCTCGCTTTTCATCCAGGAGCACAGGTATTTCGACCCCCTTTGAGCGATTGTCGATGCCTGTGCTGTTAAAAAAAAATGTGTGCCAGAGATATCGAAACACGATCGCGAAAAAAAATCGAACCGTAGTCTCTGTTCCTCTCCGGTGTCAGTGCCTCCGCCGCCGCTTGAACCCAGTGACAATCGAGATCCAAGCGAAACGTCCGCCAGATAAAATCTTTGACACGGCACGTGACGTGACACGGATTCACTTTTTCATCATTTCGAACCGCTGGATGCGCCCACGGTCTTTGAGTCTTTGGAAAACATCCGAACCGTCGATGTTTCGCGCTAGCACTGGCTTGCGATGACGGTTTTCTCTTCTGAAATCGTTTGAACGAATCGGTGACTGTCTAGGCAAGGCGCGTGTTTTCGCTGGTAACCGACTAGGATATTCGAATTTATTCGATTCTCCCAGCAACTTTCACAATCTCCAGTTCTGTCGAAATTAATTAACCCTCCATTGTTTCCCTCCGTTTGTTTCCGATTTGCACTGACTCCACCGATTGAACCGCTCGTCGCTTATATCGCGTTCGTGGGGGCCAACCACGTGACGGGCGCGGGAACGAGTTCGCGATGCGCGCCATAAATTTCGCGAAATTACTCTAGCCATCTCCAAGCCTCCGAATTCGTTTGCCTCGATTCACTCGGAATCAAGCCTGCCCCGCTGTTTTTATCTACCAGCGACGAGCCAGTTTTGCCTGACCCCCAGCGAAAAATTGAAACCGCCCTGCGACAGAGCAAACTGCGGCGGCCTGCAGTTTCGTCGCACGCAGCTCGACAATTGCGCATACATAATGCATGGCGAATCTGCATTCAGCTTTTCGCGAGCACGCGGACGTCGCGCAAATTCCGTGGAGACCAGAAAGCGAATATTATCGTGCAACTGTACATAGAATTTGAGCTGGCGTGTATCTTTGGTCCTGCGTGGTGGCAAAGACTGGCGAGTGGAAACGGAAAATTGGCGCGGAAATATATTTGACGAGGAGCGTCCGACTGGGGGCTTGATTGGGGGATTGTTAATGTCGAGGCTGGGCATTGTTGCAGGATGCCGGGCGACAGTAAACAACGGCTTCAAGAGCTACCCGACGACGGTGAAGACGTTCGAGAACGACACTGTTCTACTTCCGTGTTACGTCGAGGACCTCGGTAGGTTTCTGCACGAACTTGTCGCCTTTAACTTGTCGACTCGTGGCCAGCGAGAGTGCTGTGAAACAGTGACTCTGGGGTTGTGAGTGGCACCGATTGCCTCTTAATTGGCATCCTGGAAAGGTACAAAGAGATAAATATCGGTGAACCAATAACACGAGTCATCGGCGAGCACGCAATCGGGAAAAGGCTCGGGGGTGACTTGTACACAAAAAGGAATCTGCAAACAAATATCACCTGTTGCACCTCGTAAACTGCAACAACGTTGCAACTCCTAGCTAGTTATACCGTGATCTTCCTCCCAGAAGGACGATCCTTCTTGTTTCGCGCTGGAGAAAGTTCTCAGATCGGAATTGTAAATAGCTTCTCTATTTCCTGCTTCTTACAAACTTGCAAATTCTTCTTGAATCATCTCTCAACGAACCGCGAACTCTGGAATTCTTTACACAGTGCTGGGTTAACCAATAAGCAAAATAAAATGGATCACCATAGAAATTTTCTGAATTTTAAAGTCCAACTTTTTGTCAGAAACACTTTTTAGTCAAATTATCGAAATATTGAGTTAAAGTGTACAAAAGAGTCTCAAAATCTTTCAAGTGCTTAGGGTCTTTAATGTCTTAGCCGGTCCTGTGTTTGCGAGATTTTATACATCAGAGATTTCCCGGAACCAATGTCTCTGTTATTTCGTAACTAATTGAAACTGAAAGCAAGCTTGTGCGTTTAATATTCACGCGATCCCTTAAAGCTGAAGCAGCGTCGCAATTTCGGGCGGCGATCGATGCTAATTTCCTTAAGCAGGAGCACCCGTCCACAGCGACACTTGTATGCACATAGACACGAACGGCAAACAATTTGCCGCGAAATCGATCGACCTGTCATCGGTGGTTTCGCTAAACGGGATTGCCTGTCGAGCATTCGCTTTACCTTGTCTCCGGCTTGGATGGGAGGTCGTGCACGGTAAGACGATCAACGATTCCTAAGACCGCCGCGGATTAAGGACTTGTTTCGGATTAAAGTACCCGGCCCTTTGCTCTCCCCGCCGCGGACGCGAACTTTGCGGGACGAGCCGCGACCTCAGTGTTCGTTCCATCCAGTCCGGATTAAAGTGAAATTAGGTCGAACGGAGAATACTTGGCCGGCTTGCAGCTTATCGTTTCAATAAATGTTTGTCTTTATTCGGGGGTCTTGGCACCTTGCAAACGGTTGCCAAAATCAATTCCTCGAATCTATGGAGAAATGATTTCTGGCCATGTTTATTCGCGTCTTTGGGACTTGCTAGAACAATATAGATAGTCTCGAGAGAGAAAGTGTTTAGCACAGTGGCGCACTGTGGGTTTAGTCTTGACGGGGGCCAAGTTGAACGTATAAAAATATTTTTAATGCAAATCCAATAAAATTCATTAGGTGATTAGGAAAATTTATTAAAACAATAAAATCCAGTTTACTTTCTCTACTGGAAATTTATTTAAAGAATAAAATCCAGTTTTCTTTTCCTCTGGGAAATTTATTTACAGAATAAAATCCAGTTTTCTTCTCTTTTTACAAAGTTCTTTCTATGGGGGGGGGGGGGGGGCAGAGCCCCTGGGGCCACTGATTCCGATAGTTCTTACAGTCGCGTCGGAAAATAAGTTGACATTCTTTAAAATAGCATAATATTATTAAAATTGGTCCAAACGACTTGAGTTTTTTTTAGAAGCTAGCGGAATTAGTCTTCTGGGTGACGTATTTCGTCGTTTTGAAAAAAATGCACTTGGTCTGAGTAGCAAAAAAAAAATAGTAAAGGTCTTTTTTTTAAACTTTTTTTTGTGAGCCTGTAATGAAAATTCAAAAACCCCGTCTGTAGATTGAAGTAAATTGTATACATGCTGAAAATTTCATCTAAATAGGTTAACGCTGCTCTGAGCTATAAACGCTTAAAGATCGCAGAATAAGGTCGAAAATCGCTGATTTCCGGGAATTTCCCGATTTTCTACCTTATTCTGCGATCTTTAAGCGTTTATAGCTCAGAGCAACGTAAATCTATTTAGATGAAATTTGTAGCATGTATACAACTTATTTTAATCTACAAACGGATTTTTTGAATTTGCATTACAGGTTGTCAAAAAAAGTTTTAAAAAAACAACCTGTACTATTTTTTTTTGCTATTCGGACCAAGTGCATTTTTTTCAAAACGAAGAAATACGTCACCCAGAAAACTAATTCCCCTAGCTTCTAAAAAAAAACTCAAGTCGTTGGGACCAATTTTAAAAAAGTTATGCGATTTTAAAAAGTGTCAACTTATTTTCCGACGCGTCTGTATACAACTAATTTAGAATTCCCTGATTCAAGACTTTTCATCTAGAAATTACCACATCTTCTCAATGATATCTACGTATTTTCACGCGAACGGAGTTTAGAGGAGATTGAAAAGTTTCGCATTGATGTTTCATGCCCAGACAACGTGCAAACTAGGGTGAGATGGTGGCGGGACGGCATCCTTCTAGCAGACAGCGGCGAACCGCGACACGTACAGCCCGAAAGAGTTAGAATGTACTCAAACAGGAGCTTGGAGGTTTCCCACGTGAAACGGAACGATACCGGAGAATATGTGTGCCAGGCGTCTCGGCCAGCGCCCTGGGGACACGCCACGCAAGTCCACGAGATCGAAGTGATGTGTAAGTATAACATTATCTTGCCAAGTAAATATCCACATGATCGTACAGGATTCTCAAGTACGTCGAATCATCACAGAATCAACATCACAGGCATCGATCTCCTCGATCTCCAGACCCAGATGACCCATTTCGTTCGATCCCTGGGCACTTTGCCATTTCCTGCGAGCCCGCGATAATTGTTTGGCTACTCCCCTGCGGTGCCGCGGCTAATTGGTACACAGCGGTGAGCGAAACACCGATGCACGGCAATTAATTGCAATCGATAATTTAAAACCACCCGTCGATCGAGGGAGAAGGGGGCAGGGAAAGAACGCGAGTCTAAACACGAGTATCGATCCCGTCCGGTCGCCGTGAAATTATGGACGGCCCGAGGGTGCCTTTGGGTTTCACGTCGTTCCGCAAACAAATTCAGGAAACTTTCCCCCGCCGCGGAATCCTCCATGGAGCCTCGGAAGCCGCCAGGATTTCGGCTCCATTCGGCGACGCGCGGCTACCGTCTCTGAAAATAAGGAGAAATGTGTTACTCCCTCCGTGCAAATTCAAATCTGTAGTTTCTTTCGTGTCGCTTGGGATTAGAGGCGATCCGAATTGAAGTTAATTAACATCACCGGCATTATCGATAGATCTACAGTACCTTCACGTGGATTCTACTGGGTTCAAAGGACTATGAATGGGCATGAGTATAATGGTCATCAAAGGGTTATACCGAAAATAAATGGCGATTGTTCTCCAGATCCTCCGAGCGTTGAACCAGTGCCAGAGTCAGGTAAGCTGGAAGTGAATTTGGGGGAGGAGGTGGACATGGCGTGTGTGGCTAAAGGTGTTCCTGTTCCTGTTATAACCTGGAGGAACAAGGTGATTAATATCCTTCTTCTAACCCCGGACCGTGTCTAGCTAAGGATCTCCATTGCGCGGGAATATTCTATGCTTGTAGCAGTGGAAAGTAAAAAACCGTTTGTCCATCCATAGGATGGGGAGATACCGTTCGTGTACGACAGATCCCGTCTGAGATTTCACGCTGAGGATCCCAGCCACGCTGGCCGCTACACCTGCGTCGCGAAGAATGACGTTGGAGAATCCGCCACGGCGACTATAGACCTGTACGTCAAATGTAAGTTGCAATTTTGTAATGAGGACGCTTTCGAAATTATAAGACATCGTCTAGTCATCTCGGTGATGATGTTTAATTACCGGCTCGACTCTCTCTCTCTCTCTCTCTCTCTCTCGTTTCATTACACCTCATCAACGCAGCGGTTCAGCTTCTGGCATGTTCAGTACCAAATTAACGAAGGGACCACGTTCAGCTCTGCTCGATCTTCTCGTTATCATGAGACACTGTCCTCCGATAACGTTTCACAATTTCCTATAAACATCTCGCGATCCTGCTGCTACTCCTCTAATACTCTAATCTTTACTAGTTTCCACGGCGAGCGTGTTTGCGCCGAGATATCTCCAGCACTTTGCACGTCCCCGGCTTCGTTGTCCCCTTGGATACAAGCATATCACGATAACGAAAGCGTACTCACATTACGGGATGCAAAGATAGCGCAGATTCTTCGTGGCCCACCTACGTTCGAGTTAATCGACTACACGTATGCCCGTTTATACGCGCGGAAGTAATCGCGTGCCCCATCCTGGATGCGCTCTTAAACGGCCCTAATTAAATTAGGAAATCGCCGTGCGCTCGTCTGTTTAGTATTCCGATCAGAAGGTTTGCGGAATATAATTGGAGCCACGCGACGTTCGAGTGCGTCAGATCGTTCGCCGACGATGAATGAAGGGAAAGGGGAAAAAACGGGGAATGTCAGAAAACAACTTTAGCGAGAAGATTAAGTTTTAATAGTTTAGTTCACCAGTAAAGAAACAAGGTTCAGTGAATTTAATTTTCTTATATAATTTTCATCTCAAGTAATTTCATGTTTTATCTTGAAGACAGAAGCTTATGCTTGAGCAAAGAGTGGGGACATTCCATATTTTAACATTATCTTACGGGGGTATTTAAAAATTTATAACCGTTTGTGATTCGGCAGTTCTGTAGTCCCAGTTACCACCAACAAAGTAGATCGCAAAATCGCGTAAAATGAACATTCCCAGTTTCTCCCCTTACACTTCAAACAATAATCAGTCCATGAGGTCAGTCTTGATCTTTGACAGAAACCCCGCCTCTGAAACTCTCTTCACGGAATTCACGAATAATTTGATAATCGACAGTGTCGTAATATTAATCATTGCCGCGGCTGGCTAATTAAACGTGCCAGTGACGCGAGCACGACTGATGACGATGGTGTCTCTTGCCAAGTTCAACGATCTATATTCCAAGAACTTCGCAAGAATAGTTTAGCGCGCTTAATGTATCGTGCCATGATCATCACTCTATCTATACCCTCCTCTCCTCTGTTGCATCTATCGATCCTACTTAACGATCGACGATTGGGGACCAAGCAGACAAGCCCAGGATGGAGATGACGAAGACCTGGATGCACGCACCGCCTGGGATACGGGTTCAGTTGCATTGCGGGGTAACTGCTTGGCCGGAGGCGACGGTGAGCAGTTTTGCAACACTACGTGTAATTGCTACGCCAGTAATTAACAGTTCGAACAACAATGGGTGCAGCTCGCGCGGAATCAAGCCCGTTTCTTCGTAATAGGGATTCCTCTAGCTGCCGAACTTTTAATTGCTCCCTGGAACGGCAGTTCCGCTTTTAGATTTGAAGCCCCCATTGGCTGCCTCCCAGCACCCTTGCATTTGTTTTCGAGCCCTTTCTTAACGTCGCGTCGTCGAGTTATTTAAATAAAGACCTCGAAGCTGATGGCCTACGTGAACAGTCACACCAATGAAGCGATCAGCCTTCCTTTAACTTCTGATAAATGCATCGAGCCATAGAATCTTTCTTCCGTGCATATCGAAGCATGTTCTCGAAGGTGTTATCAATCGTGGCGGTAACACGTGACGAATCGATTCGCGGGAAGCGTGACTCGCGGTACTCGTCGCGGAAAGTAGCCCGCGAGGGATGAGCTCGTCGCTGACGCTGCGTTTCCTCGTACTTCTCTCAATGAAGAAAGGTTCTAGGGTTGTACTTTCCTCTCAGCCGCGTCATCGATGATCCCCTCCTCAATTGATCTCTACCAATTTATGACTTTAAACGGCTCTGGCTGCAGGTGGAGTGGTACTTCAACAACAGGAGCGTGAAATATTCGTCGAGGATAGTGAAGCACAACGCGGGCAGCGATCACAGTTTAGTGATAAGGAACGTCTGGACGACGGATTACGGCTTCTACTTGTGCAGGGCTTCTAATTCCTTGGGAATCACCGAGTCGGCGGTCGAGATATCGGGCGTCGCCAACCCCGCCACCTTCAAGAAGATCTCGCACAGCCTCTCCAAGACCTCGTACAATTTCGTCTGGGAGGTCTACAGTTACAGCCCCATCGTCCAATACGAGTTCAGATTTAGCAAATACAGGGTAAGAGTAGACCCTAATGCCTGGAATATCGCTCCGCCTAACTTTCTCCGGCATCTCCTACCTTCCTCACGGCCCCACCGTTTCGCGCGAGATAATCGTTTCAATCCCAGTAACTCTAACGCCCCTCTGTTCTCTGATCCTACTTGCGCTTTCCACAGAACGGCATCCCTGGTGAGTGGCACACGTTGTACATACCCAGCGGCAACGACGGCAATAGTTTCATTCACACGTACTCGTTCAACTTGACGGGGCTGGAGGAAGCGACCCACTACGAGGCCCTCGTTCTGTCGAAAAATCGTTACGGCTGGAGCAAGCCCTCGGAAGTAATGCGATTCGCCACGGAAGGTGCCCGTAAGTAATACAGACAACTGACCCTTTTCTCGCCTCGGACAAGTCTAGCCACTGCTTTCGCGTTACCACGACCCGTTCGACTTGTTTCAGCCGCCAGGAACAGCTACGTAACGAACGCGATAGAGAATAACAAGATCGTGCCAGGTGAGCTGCCGCGTAGTCTTCTCTCTCGTGGCAATTACAAGTAATCTTGACAGAGTCCTGTGAAAATACTGTGCTTTGTTTGCAGCGGAGCAGCTCGCCTCGATGTCGCAGCACTCTCCTCTGGGGGATGACAGAAGTGGCTCGGCTTTTAATCGACCACGGATGCTAATGATGATAACGATAGTTGCGTTATGTATTTCGAGCGCGAATTTTTTCAACTGCAACACGTCTCTGTAAAATATTCACGCCTATGCGAGCACTGGGTTAAGCTAGTTTCGTAGAGATAGCTGTTATTATACATCCAGTAGACGAGTAAGAAAGCAATATTAGAAGAAAAGTAATTTGTGTCCTATATTAGGATAAAATTTCGCGTCGCGGTGTCCATAGGTGTTAAGGTTGTAAATAAATTCGAACCCATGAGTTTTTAGATTAGATACTTTAATGGTATTATTAGCTGATTATAACGTTCTCGAGATAACGCGAGATATAACAAGCCACGCTGTAAAAATACGAAGAATACGCTATGAATTTTGCTTTACCTAGATATCTATGCGTATGTATTGATAAAACATATTGAAAACCAACTACATGCGATTGGTCAAATAAATAAAGTTTATTTCAAACGATGACTGGTGCAGTACTTTATTGTTATTTATTGGGTACCTCGTTAAGTTGTCCACTTTTGCGACTGCGGTTGGAGTTATGCAACTTTAAGCTCCGTTTCACACATTCGCGGCATGGCACCGTTTATACGGTAAAAAATGTAAAGATCATATAAAAGTCTTCCGTTTATGCGGCGACGGCAAGTGCGAAAGATCTCGTATGATCCTCGTTCCGTTTACCGTATAAACGGTGCCGTGCCGTGAATGTGTGAAGCGGGGCTTATGATCTTTAGCAATACTTCTTGCTTCCATGTTACGTGTAATAAGTAGTTATTAAAGGCATAAAAGCGTTCTAAAGAAGTATTAATAATTGCTTTCTGGAGTATTTCGAATTAATATTCCGCCAAATCACAGACGAGGTATATGTAGGACAGACCTTATGGATCACCTCATGGATGTTCGTGTCGCCACTCAAACTGTGTTACCGACCCATAATTTGAGGACTGAATGTAGTGTCATCTGTTCATAAACAGCGTCCAACTCAGCAACTAGTCTGAAATGTGTTGAAATGCTGAAAGCGGTGTGCGTGCTTGTATACGTGTGACTTGTTTAAAGGCACGCTTTTGCTACGCTGGAACTTGTAAATCTGTTTAAAAACACTTCGTAGCTGCTTAATTCTAATCAGAATCATTACAACTCTCACGTAGGAAAGTAGTGAAGGGTTCATACTTCAAGATGAAATTGCAAAAGTTGATATATTACATCTAGAAAATGCACCTACAATCGACGAAGCTTGAGTGTTCACATAGGACCGTGATTCTCGTCACCGTTTCAAAGAATCGTTAATAACTAATTTATTGTAATAAAAATCTACGCGAAAACCACATAGGAAAGTAACCAAGGGTCTATTCTTCGAGACGCGATTCTGAAAGTTCATAAAATATTCGCGAGAAATGAGAAATTCGTGAATTTACAGTGACTGTGTGATATTTCTATTTCCCTCCTTGTCGCGCACACTAGCGTTCTCTCTCGCTCACGCCACCTATCTCCCTCCTTGCCGCACACACTAGCGTTCTCTCTCGCACAGCTCAGCCGTGCCACCTCTTCTAGTACTAGGTCTCCTATTAACTCGGAGAATTTACTGGTGTCAATCCAAATTGTGGGTAACATAGGGATCGCGATTATCGGTAATCTAACCTATATAAAAGGCTTTTTTTATTAGTAACTATGTAGAGATTCGTAAATAAAACGCATACGAGTGATTGCTGAACGTTGTCACAAGACTATATTCTCAAATCTACACGTACAAATATACAAATCATTTTGAAAAGATCGAGAATCCTTGAAGAAAGTGTGCATTTACTAAACGCGGAGTGGAACTTGTAAATCTGTCCAAAAACACATCGTAGCTGCTTAATTCTAATCAGAATCATTACAACTCTCACGTAGGAAAGTAGTGAAGGGTTCATACTTCAAGATGAAATTGCAAAAGTTGATAAATTACATCTAGAAAATGCACCTACAATCGACGAAGCTTGAGTGTTCACATAGGACCGTGATTCTCGTCACCGTTTCAAAGAATCGTTAATAACTAATTAATTGTAGCCAAAATCTGCGCGAAGACCACATAGGAAAGTAACCAAGGGTCTATTCTTCGAGACGCGATTCTGAAAGTTCATAAAATATTCGCGAGAAATGAGAAATTCGTGAATTTACAGTGACTGTGTGATATTTCTATTTCCCTCCTTGTCGCGCACACTAGCGTTCTCTCTCTCGCTCACGCCACCTATCTCCCTCCTTGCCGAACACACTAGCGTTCTCTCTCGCACAGCTCAGCCGTGCCACCTCTTCTACTACTAGGTCTCCTATTAACTCGGAGAATTTACTGGTGTCAATCCAAATTGTGGGTAACATAGGGATCGCGATTATCGGTAATCTAACCTATATAAAAGGCTTTTTTTATTAGTAACTATGTAGAGATTCGTAAATAAAACGCATACGAGTGATTGCTGAACGTTGTCACAAGACTATATTCTCAAATCTACACGTACAAATATACAAATCATTTTGAAAAGATCGAGAATCCTTGAAGAAAGTGTGCATTTACTAAACGCGGAGTGGAACTTGTAAATCTGTCCAAAAACACATCGTAGCTGCTTAATTCTAATCAGAATCATTACAACTCTCACGTAGGAAAGTAGTGAAGGGTTCATACTTCAAGATGAAATTGCAAAAGTTGATAAATTACATCTAGAAAATGCACCTACAATCGACGAAGCTTGAGTGTTCACATAGGACCGTGATTCTCGTCACCGTTTCAAAGAATCGTTAATAACTAATTAATTGTAGCCAAAATCTGCGCGAAGACCACATAGGAAAGTAACCAAGGGTCTATTCTTCGAGACGCGATTCTGAAAGTTCATAAAATATTCGCGAGAAATGAGAAATTCGTGAATTTACAGTGACTGTGTGATATTTCTATTTCCCTCCTTGTCGCGCACACTAGCGTTCTCTCTCTCGCTCACGCCACCTATCTCCCTCCTTGCCGAACACACTAGCGTTCTCTCTCGCACAGCTCAGCCGTGCCACCTCTTCTACTACTAGGTCTCCTATTAACTCGGAGAATTTACTGGTCTCAATCCAAATTGTGGGTAACATAGGGATCGCGATCATCGGTAATCTAACTTATATAAAAGGCTTTTTTTATTAGTAACTATGTAGAGATTCGTAAATAAAACGCATACGACTGATTGCTGAACGTTGTCACAAGACTATATTCTCGAATTTACATGTACAAATATACAAATCGTTTTGAAAAAATCGAGAATCCTTGAAGAAAGTGTGCATTTACTAAACGCGGAGTGGAACTTGTAAATCTGTTCAAAAACACTTCGGTGAACTGTCAGTGAACGCGTCCCCCTTTACCCGACCCAAAAGCACGCGTATAGTGTTAAGATAGAAGAATGTGCAAGTTGGAAACTTTTAGCGAGATACTGGAACTGATGGGTTTTCGACAATTTTTAAAGTCCTCTCTGCTTCAGCACCTTATTGAAATATACCAAGTTACAAGTCCTTGGCATTCAGGTATCCTACGTTACATCATGTTGTTGTTTATATAAATTTTTATGTTAAAATAATTTGTTTTACGTTAAATAAATTCGAATAGGACAGTAAGGTTAAAAGGTGTATGTGTTCTTGTTTTGTTGTGATCCTTCTTTCTCTGATGTTGCACGGAATACGTTTATAAAACGATTTTTATATTGTTACTCTAACAGAATTATTTGTAAATCGCGGGTTTTGGATGACCTAGTTTTACACGTGTTGTATTCTACTTCCTACCACGCGTAGGGTTACCATCTGTTTCGAAACTTCACCGGTAACGTTGCATGCGACGTCAGAAACTCAAACGAGTTTTTGAAATATAAAAATGCACGTCATTGATTATTTTAAAAACTTCTCGCAATGATGGCGCGACTGTAAATGTTGTATTTATTTTTAATAATTCGACTATTAGGATCGACTAAACGAACAACGAATACAATTGATAATATTTTTTATATAATTGCGTGGCCAGAACCAAATAATAAATACACTACACATCCTAATGCGTCAATTATAGCAATAAATACAAAGACAACAGGCCAGCTGTGTGTTACATGTAGGATATGTCCAGCAAAGTACACACCAAGAAATCCTGAAAAGATATGTTATTAGTTTTGCTGTTATAAAAATGAAATAAGAATGTTTTAATCATACCAGGGATAGCACCAACAGTATTCATTAATCCGAATACGCTGCCAGAATGCTTTGGTGCAAGGTCTGAAGGATTTACAGCAATTGCATTATTATGAAAGCCTGATCCACCAATTATAAATGCGAGGCAAATTATTGCGCTTTGGAAAGTTTCCACTTTGGCTGAAATCATCTTAAATTTAATTTTATTAACTAGTTTTCGGTAATGCACCTAAATATACGTACCTAAAAACAGTAAACTTATAATTTCAGTAACAAAACATATTGTTTCAATTATTTTTCGTGTCACTGTTACAGAATATCCTGCTTTTATTATTTTTTCAGAAAGAGCTTTGCCCAAAAATGTGCAAGGTAACATTGACAACCATGGTACCATATTTACAACCCAACTCTAAATGTAGCAAACAAGAAGTTAGAAAATCTTACATAATTAAATTTCGAAAAACATTGGGAGATTATTACCTTGACATCGGGAAATGTGTCGTGGAAATATGTTGGCATCCATGAGAGCAATACAAAGAAACAATTATTTTGGCAAGCATGGCCTAGCACGCATGACCTGAAATTTATAATTTCAATTTATATATCTTTCGTAATTTTTCACAACAAGATTTGAATCCAAGATTTTATAACTAAGTCAAAGGAATTCTAATTTATTCCAAGTACAATGATTACCAGAATGGGGGCTTTTTCAAAAGCTTCAACCAAGGCAATGCGTAGCTAGTAGTCAACTTAGAAGCTGTTCGTTCCTTAAATGGTAGAGTATGGTAACTTAGTAAGAATGTCCATGTCAAACTCAAACCTCCTATGTGAATAAACTTGTTAATAACAACAGCATATACATGTAATTTATTTTATTTGTAAACCATATAATGCAGTAATTAAACATATTAGAATTTAGTAGAAATGCTCATAATGTATTTTTTTTAAATTCAAAAGCACATGCATAATTAATAAAGTTGATAAGTTCACATATAATTTTTACATTTTCCACTGATACACTTACACTTACAGGGTAACATGTTAATTATTTGAATAAATTATTAATAGCCAAAAAAGTAAATTCTACACCGAAAGGTAATAAGCGAACAATCAGTTTACTGTACAATGAAAAATTGTCGGTTTTACTCCTTGCGTTATATTTGGATACCCTGTACTTGCACACTACACAATATGTACCAGTTGATCTATGATATTAGAGGAAAAAATTGTTCACTTTAAAAGGACAAACATTAAAGGAGACTGCATATTTATATGAACACAGTGGC
Source organism: Andrena flavipes (assembly GCA_963971345.1). NCBI lineage: Eukaryota > Metazoa > Arthropoda > Insecta > Hymenoptera > Andrenidae > Andrena > Andrena flavipes. The sequence continues at coordinate 54,778,475 of OZ020482.1, forward strand.
ACAGCTGAAATCAACACAATCTACTTCCAAGTTCCCTAACCACTGATTTGGATGTAAAGAGACTTATTTTATAGCAACGTATTAAAGCTCATACATACGTAAATACTCCAACAAACTTCAAGACCTGAAACAATGTATTATCAATGTATGTGAAATATTCATAAAATAATTCAACTATGGAAACATTTATTTGCCTCCCAAAAAGTGTGTCAAAGTAAGTTATCACTGTAGGCACACTTTTAACAATGAAATTAGTAACAAAAATACAGGGTGTCTCAGAATTGAGAGACAATCCGGAACATGTAATAAGACATCGAAAAGTCCTTTACCGTTTTGAGATACGGGGCTTCGTTTTCGAGATATTATCAATTGAATATTAGCGATGCAATTTCCGGGCCGCGAGGTTTCAAGCTGAGTCAGTTGAGCACGCGGGCGCAGATACAGGTTCACATAACAGTAGAACCGACCGCCTCGTTCAAACGTTCGCGTACTTTAGGGCTCCCTACTCCGCGTCAGCTGTTTCAGCTTTAAACTTCGCGGCCCGGAGTAGCACCGCTAATATTCAACTATTAATATCTCGAGGACGAAGCCTCGGATCTTAAGAGGGTAAAGGACTTTTCGATGTCTTCTTGCATCAGGATATTGCATGTTCCGGATTGTCCCTCAATTCTGGGGCATCCTGTATATGACATCATTTCCTAATTGAGTGAATGGACTTGTCTTGATGTCAGCTATAACACTATATTATTGAAATAGATACAGAAATATGCAAACTTCTTAAAAAGCAATATTCGTAATCTTGAAATCTTGAGAACTATCTTTATGGCAAAGAGTAGAGAATAACAAGAGGCGACATTTAGTCAGAGATATTCAGCTGCCTATACAGCCAATTTAAAGGGACATGTGACGTCTCTTACTATTACCTTTTCTTTGCTTGCGTAATACATTTTTTATTCATCATATTATACGTCCCTTTAATGCAAATAATTTTTCACTCATACTTTGTCTCATCACCAAGAGCAATATGCATGGTTAGAATAGTAATATGGCATTTTTAGGATAGCATAATAGTATTTACTATTAAATTAAAATACTAAATTACTATATCCAACCAAATTGTGAACATTAGCTATTTTGTAATATTAAGATAAATAAGGCATTTGACTATGTAGTTACTTACCTAACGTCCGAAAAACTGTCATCCAGTTATAATTTTCCAACAAGTAAGAACCTAAAGAACCTGTGAGTAATGTACCTAGAGCAGATCCCGATGTCAATAAACTAAAAAACGAGGCTCTTTCTGTTTCATGCAATCGTTGGCTTATCAAACTAATCATACTTGGAAAATGCATTCCTACAATACATAATTTTCATGTGTATGAAAGAAGGCTTTCGTTCGTATTTTTAATTAAAGTCAGTTGATTTACTAATTTCACAGAAATACCTTGAAACGCTCCGTTTATTGTTCTTACTGTGGCTACTAATAATACAGACGTATCACTTTTCGAAAAGAATTCTATAATTTCTGGCATAAAAAATGTTGTCATAGACCATCCTAGGGCAGAGATCAGTAATACCTTTTGTCCTCCAATCTTATCACTAATATAACCGCTAGCAACTTGCGTTAATGTATAACCCCAAAAGAAACTTGATAATATTACTCCGGAGTCTGGTTTGGACCATTGTTTCTCTTTACTTATAATTGGTATTAATAAAGGAACTGATGTCCTTGTCGCGTATATGAGGCAAGTGCCGCATAACAAAGATAAGAACCATTTTCGCCTTTCCTTCCTGAAATATATATCATCAGAGAATTTGTTCTAAGATTTTATATCATCTTGTAACATATAATAAATACCTCGTCCAAGAAGAACTTGTTTTCTCGTGTGGCATTAAACCTAAAGGTATTTGCATTTGCATTTTTGGTTAAGTTGCTTTTCTTTCGTAAAAAAAACTATTGCTGTTTGTATATGTTTGAAACAAATACGTTATATATTTGTATATTCCTGAGGCTTTTGATTGGACATTATTGACGGAATATTATATCAAAGCTACACATATAAAAATCCTTGAATACCGCAGAATTACCGCGTGACTATCAATTATATAAAGTCAAGTCATCAATAATTTTTATTAAATTATTTACAATTGATCGATTGTACGTGAATGTTTACCAATAACTTTACGAGAGTAGTTCTACTATCACGATTTAAACAAGCACGACTGAACACTAAGTCTCTTTTGAATGGCATGTCATATATGTAATATAGCAATGTATCGGCTGTACTTTAGCATGAATTGTTTAGCACTATTCACTTTAGCGTTGATCTCATCTTTTCCGTATAGAAACATGTAGAAATACGGTAAATGTGCATTCTTTAGAAACTTTACTTGCTTGACATTCATACACCGTTGAACTACGTTGAACCACGTTCAACACAATTGAACACAACACGAATATTGACGATATTCACGCCATTCACCCTGATCACTCCACTCGGCAGTCCTACACCTGTTTTGTGTTGGTATGTTGTCTGGCTGTGCGATTGTTAGGGCTAAACGTTAGCGCGCGAGTTTATAATTTATAGAATGAATGAAGTACGCTGTTAATATTTTATGTTTCGTTATTCTTTTACTGTAAATATTTATTGGTTTCTAAGATTTTGTTATTAATGTTTGCAATGCAATTACTTTATTCAGGATTAATTCATTCTTGCAATGTAGTGTCATTCTACCACCACCTAATATAATAGCGTCTACTTTTCACCGAGTAGAATCATATTAAATTTTCTTCGCGCTGAGCAAAAACATAAATTCGTAGTGGAAAAGGGGGCCATGTCACTCGGCTCCTTGGGAACACGTATAACAGATATCTTACATTGTTTTCAAGATGGAGATTACATGTAGAGAAATTAATCATTTTTACGAAGCAACCGCAGAAATGAATGATAAAGGACGTTCTCGTACTGAGAATAAATGGAACGATAACGAATGAAAAATATTGAGAAATCCTAGAAAATATGTACCATCTGATTCAGGTACCGTTTATAATATGTAATTATAATTTCGTTTCTCTTTTTCTTACGAAAATAATTTTTCCTTCAGCTTACTTTCGTCTAAAATGATAAAACGGCGGCATGTGTTTGTTTGCCATTGATCCCCCCCCCCCCCCAAACACACAAATATTAATTATTAACTTATCCTACCTGTGTTGCTCATTTCCGAGATATCGGTATAAATAGGTTTGGGGACATATGGTGGGAGGCTCCCCTAGCGAACCCACCGATGTGTAATTAAAAAAAAAAGTAAAGAAACTAATTAACAATAATTTTTTATTAAAATTTTGGAAACTAAATACTCGATGCTAAAATTTTATATTTGGGGGCCATCCTCCGTTTTTCTCTCTCCACCAATTTTGGCTAAAGTTCAAAATCAATTTCTTAAAAAATTTAGTTCTATATTTTCGATTTATTTTTTCAGGTAGAATTACTTCTTAAATTTTTTCCCACGTGTACCTAAGCACCATGTACTTATTACACGTTTCTAATTGAGGGCTGTCTGATTTCCTCTGACGCATGTTTTTGCCAAGATAATCTGTATTAGAAATGGTAGGGACAGCAACGAACTTATAGCGAGAAACTTCTGGATTTGATGCATGAGATAACGTAATCGCACGTGGAAAGCTTAAGAATCATTAATACAGTAGCAACTTCTACAAGATTACAAACGTATATGAATATGAACACATATACATACGCGTTTCTATGCATACGTGGAACAGTTTCAAAGCAGGAGGCAGTTATTTTATAATTACCATATGTTTATTGTGCTGCAAAGAAAGATATACATGATTACTTCTACTATCTACATAGCATTGCTGTACATACTATAAATTATGATGAACATTAATTACATAACATAAACATTGTTCTATGTAATAAATACGATATGATGCCCAATACACGCGATAATACTAAGTATGCTAATGGTTCAGAGGTCTTCTATCGGACGGTATTTATAGAAACAGCGAAAGATGTCAGATAATAATTATATAAAATAGTATATACATAAAATAGATACATACATATCACTTAACTTGTGTAATTTGCGATAAATATCGTGATAAAATTATATCATCGCCATTGCGAGATTTCTTTCGCGCATGAGCATGCATACATATGTAGATATAAGTAGCTACGTCGGCGGTCGGTATACTCGGTTCCCTCCAGTTACTGGACGAGAGCAAATGAGAGTTGATTGAAAAATTAAGGACTTCTATATTTTATTTGATTATTAATAAAATGGCGCAGAGCACGAGGCTCCTTACGCTGTCATCTGCATGTAACTTATTTAAAAATAATTGCAATGCTACCTCACATATCGTTCGGTCATCGAGGTAAGATTTATGCCCCATATTAATTATCCGTTTAACCTTTTTCTAACTATCGAATAGCAGTTAGTTAAAAACGAGGTATCAATTATTCGATATATAAGTGTTTATAACTTGTCTTATTTGTAAAGATAACTGAGAGTATTGCAAAAGGTTTTCTCTTTTTAAATTCTTAATTAAAAACTAATTGTTGCCCTTAACTGTAAATGTAATTATATTCTAGTTCATGGTGGTCCCATGTTGAAATGGGTCCCCCCGATGCAATTCTGGGTATTACGGAAGCATTTAAAAAGGATGAAAGTCCGAAGAAAATTAACTTAGGAGTTGGTGCTTATAGAGATGATAATGGTAAACCATTTGTCTTACCGAGTGTTCTAAAGGTAGGTATATGTTACAGATTTTATTGTTAATAATAATGTTAGTTGCAAACAAACAAAGTTAATAGAAATATAGTACAAGTGGTTTGATTCGTAAAATGTGATTTATTGTAGGCGGAAGAAAGAATCAAGGCTAAAGGAATGAACAAGGAGTATTCGCCGATATCAGGAAATCCAGAATTTTGCCAACATAGCATTAACTTGGCTCTTGGCGATTCCAATGATGTTGTCGCAAATGGTTTGGTATGTACAATGTAATACACATGTTCCAATGTTATAAGAAAGATTATGTTTGATAATTTAAATCGATCACATTTTTTAGAATGCTACCGTTCAAGGAATTTCTGGCACAGGTTCCCTCTGTATCGGAGCAACCTTTTTATCACACTTTTTCCCCGGATGTAAAGAAGTGCATTTACCTACGCCTACATGGGGCAATCATGGCCCTATATTTAAGCTCGCAAAGCTTCCTGTAAAGTCCTATCGTTATTATGATCCCAAAACTTGTGGACTGGATTTTCAAGGCGCTTTAGATGACATATGTGTTAGTAACTTATAGCCATTATCAAAAATATAATATGAAATCTCTAAGTTCTATAGATAATATTCTTTACAGAAAATTCCAGAGAAATCCATCATTCTTTTGCACGCATGCGCGCATAATCCTACCGGCGTTGATCCTAAACCAGAGCAATGGCAAGAATTATCGGCAGTAGTAAAGAAAAGAAATCTTTTCCCCTTCTTCGATATGGCATACCAAGGATTTGCATCAGGTAGAATAAAATAACAAGGACGAATAAATAAACTCGCAATTTTACATATTTAAACATTTTCACATAAAATTTCAGGCGATATAGAGAAAGACTCGTTGGCAGTTAAATTGTTTCTCAAGGATGGACATAAAATTGCTTTGGCTCAATCTTACGCTAAAAATATGGGTCTTTATGGTAACTATAGAAATTTAATATTTAACGATCTTCCGTGGAAAATAAGAATTTGAAAGATTACTGTATGTGTAACTAGACCTATTTAAAACTGTTATGTTTAAATAGGTGAACGTGTTGGGGCATTTACATTGGTCACTTCTGATAAAGAAGAAGCAGCGCGTACACTTTCGCAGCTAAAAATTATAATTAGACCAATGTATTCCAATCCTCCCATTTATGGTGCTAGAATTGTTAACGAGATATTAGGAGATACTGAATTAAGAAAACAGTGGCTTTTCGATGTGAAAACAATGGCTGATCGTATTATTTCTGTACGCCAAAAGTTACAGGATAATCTTAAAAAGATTGGTAGCTCCCGTAACTGGACACACATTACGGATCAAATTGGAATGTTCTGTTATACTGGGCTTAAAGCTCCTGAGGTATTAGAAACATTTTTCTTTAAATTTCTGCTGTACGTAATAGCGCGTAATGCATTATAAATCATTCTCATAATGTTTACAGGTGGAAAAGCTTACGAAACAGTACAGTATTTACCTAACTAAAGATGGTAGAATATCCATGGCAGGAGTAACATCAAAAAATGTAGAATACCTCGCAAGTGCCATCCATGAAGTTACAAAATAATTGAATATTTCTGCTAAAGGTTAAAAAGTTGAACCAGTATTTGCCTTATAATATTCAGATACACAATCCATATACATAAACGTACAGTAATAGTTTTCAGATATAAGCTTTAAATCTAATGCATTTAATCTTGCATGTCATTTTTATAAAGGCACTGCAGGCAGTGTAGCATTCAAGGTGGAAATTTAAATCGAATGTTCTATATCACAACGGAAGATGTATACTAATCAATGTAATTTCTTGTAGAATCAGGATTTATATTATTATCAACTATTACAATGTAATGAAACATTCAATTTTTATTCGTTTATCAAGAAAAAAGAGATTCTAATGAAATGTACTAAATATATTACAATAAAAATTGCTAAGATTTGTTTTCCTAACGACTCAGATATATTATGAAGAGCATTGCCGTCGTGTGTTGTCTGGGATGCTTTGAAAGGGCGTCCGGAGACTTCCGGGGGGAGGGGGCAACTTCTCCTGGAGTCCCGCTTGATGCTGGGACCCTAAAGGGGGTTGTTATTAACCCCCACCCTATAGTACTATTAAAAGGATGAGAATTATGGGTCTGAAAAAACCCGAGAATTGGAGATAGAAACCCACACAGCACAACGTCCGGCAAAGTCCCTGGGACGTCTACAGACGTCTACAGACGTCCCATGAACGTCTTGTTACTGATCAGGACATTCAGACCGTCTTTACGTCCTGATCAGTAACAAGACGTCCTTGGGACGTCTGTAGACGTTCCAGAGACTTTGCCGGACGTTGTGCTGTGTGGGAAGAGTGGGAGAAAATGAAAGTAAAAGAAATTGGACTATAGTTCGTTGGGCAATATGCGCAGGAAAACAATAAACACAAACAAAAAAAGAATACCTACATAGCATGAAAACATTAATTAATTATTTGACTGATTAGTAGGTAAATTAAAATAAAACAGGCAAGCAGCTGTATATTATACATACATGCACTTATATTGTATATGCGCATATTAGAATATATTAGATACTCTATATGTGTTCTTCGGTATGTATCGTTCGATTAGCATCTTTCCTTTTTATCGAGGAGAAGTAGCTACATTCCGAACAGAGAACATTTCTTGTTAACCTTCTTCTTATCATCGCCTGTTTGAATATATGTACAAATCAACATGCCCATCATATTACACGACGAAGCATATTACGCGAGTAGGATACCTCGGCCTGATTTAGGACCCATCAGAAATTTCATGCGGTTCATTTGGGATAATGAAAGAAAAGCATTTCTCGATAGAACGGCAGGGGAATGGGGTAATGTAAATGGGGACATACCTATATACGTTACTAACTTTCTTTTTAATATTTCTTTGTAGTAAATTAAGTTTCAATTATTTCGCAATTACTCTCACTCGTGTTTTAAAAAGTTCTGTTTTCTTGTCAATTAAAGTGGCTTAAGAGGAGCTAGACACTCATGAAGAGAGCATAGACAATAATATCCCCTAAACAATGTATTGTATCAATTTAGAACTATCCGGTTGTTGTCCATAGAGGAACATGTTCCTTGAAATCTTGCAAACGTGTGGCCACTGTTGAAAATTTCAGGTCAGCTCGGAATATTCTACTTGTGCTTCTATAGTGTTTTGGCATCAATATTCGCGGTGCAAATGAAGATTAGTATAGACTACGTTTCTCAGTTAGACAAACCGTTTTTCGATTACGCAAACACAGGATCCCTAGTTGGAAGGAGTATCACACTTTTTCGTTCTCCCTGGCAATTCAGCAATCCAGGTATGCCAAAATGTACATTGTTAAGAAAAGTAATAGTGCTAAGAATTATTTAATAGTATAAACAATGTTAGATTTAAGATAAATTATCATTCTGTACATTATACTTAAATTGGTATTATTATTGTTGTAACATAATTTCTTAAAAAATTACTTACGAAGCTCGTATAAGATTTACTAGATTTCCAAGGTCTAAATTCTTGCAATTAATCACCTTCGAAGTCCGTCGATGTGAGTTGCGTTTTGTTTTTTGAAGAAGTGCTTCGAGATTTTGTCAGCAATGTATATGTATTAAGTAAAGTATTCTTTAAAGGAATAGCCATAAAACCAAGAAGCGTGCCCGCTACATCGCCTATCATTTCGGTGAATAACTCGAACATCAGTGCCAAACCAAAAAGATACATTCGAGCCCTAACCGATTTTTTGCAAGGTACTTCTACATTCTTATTACACTCGTCCCTCGATTTACGCGGCACTTTTCATGTGCTTTTTTACGCGGTACATTAATAATTAATTCCTCCGTTCATGCTGAACTGTTTTTTGCGCAGCCTCAGTTTTATACGTTGACGGGGTCAGAAAACATATCTTTGATACATGAAACTGAAGTAGAAGTGTGTAATATTTCTAGCGATAAGGATATGGTACAGGGCTGCTGAAGGAGCAGTTTTGAGCGCCTAGCTGCGAGCAACCATCCGAGCGACGAGCTGCTCCGTTGCTAAGGGTAGAATCAGTGTAGGTGCGTGCTCGTAGACGTGTAGCGTACGTATTTCGGGTGCTCGACGCTCGGTTGACTCGCAAGTAGGCGCTAAAAACGGCTCCTTGCGCAGCCCTAATATAGTAACATCGAACCAATTAAAAAGAAAAGGGTGACTGCTTTGGAGTACACTACTGAAAGCGACAACGCATGAAATTTCAATTTATTTATCTGAACATTTATTATTATTGCTTTTGTGCAAATATGTGAAGTAAATATTTTTGTAACATATACGAGCTGTGCTCTTACGTATTTTTTTTTGTGGAACGAATACCCCGCGTAAATCGGGTGACTAGTGTATATGGTTGTAATTACGACATATCATCTTCTTGCTATAAATAAGATACTTACGAGAAGACATTCATTATATTTCTCAATTTAGAGTACAATAAAAGCAAATCAAACTATAATGTAAATTGTGGGAATGGAAATTTTCAATCGAACCACAGTGAAGAAAAACCGTGCTTCTTTGACATAAAAAACCTTGGGGCTTGTAGCAGACCACCGTACGGCTACGCTACACCCTTACAACCTTGTGTCCTTATTATATTCAATAAAGTAATTTCGCACAACAGTTGAGCATTCTGTTCAGTTACAAATCAATGAATATACGTACATGTGTTGTAGAGGTTCGATTGGACGCCGAAATATTACAATCAATCTTCAAATTTACCAGAGGACATGTCAGCTAACTTGAAGAAAGCGGTACAACAGTCTAAAAAGGTTTACCTAAGCAACTACTAGTACTATTACTAATATCTGCTTAAATAGATAGTAAATAGATGGTCGATTTTTTCGACCCGCTACACCAGGCTCTCCCCTTAAGCGGTAGCATGGAATATATATTTAAATATACACTATTTCAGTTTTACATTTGGCTGTCGTGCGATGGAGCGAATAACGTCGATAAGGAGCACATCGGAGAAGTAGAATATATACCAAGTCCTGGATTTCCCGTTGAATATTTCCCGTTCACTGGACAGCCAGATTACCTGTCCCCCATTGTCGCGTTGCGATTCAAGAACTTAACACGTAAGATAAGTTCGTGTATCTCAAAACAAGATAAAGTGACAAGTAATCGCTATACGGTTTGGTTTCATAATTATCATAGCAGATAGACTGGTTACTGTGGAGTGCAATTTATGGGCCGCTAACATCGAGCAACATTCCCGTTATTCATTGGACTTTCAAATAATAATCGGTAAATGGGGAACAATTAATTAATTGCATGCTGGTTCGTGCAACTTTTTGGGCGAAATATAATTTTTAAAATTTAATTTATTCAATTTCTAAAATTAAATAGGTACTACTGATAAGGACTTCTTATTCTATGCGTGCACATATTTTATATGTACTACACACTGATATATTATTATCTATATAGATTGTTGATAGATCCTAAATTTCGGTTGGAATAATTCAAGGAGCGAAATAATTTATGTGACGTAATGAAAGTAACACTAACAGTGAAGAGTTAAATTTTATATAAACAGTATGAATTATCTATCTGTTTTGCGAATATGTTAATCGAAGAAACGTTAGGAATCGAAAAATGTTAATCGATTCGATAATTATATGGCGGAATATATAATGCATGTATAATTATATAACAGGTTGAGGAATTTCGAGAATTTGTGTGTTACAAAAATTCTGCGCACATGTTATATCATAAATATGTATAAATATATGTATACGCATCTATGAATCGAAAGTGTGTGGTTCAAACAGATTTTGCAATTTAAATCTTCCTCATTGAATTACAAACCTCACTCCGCAGCAACAAATATCCTTTGATAAATCGCAGTATTCCATTTCGCTTAACCCATGGATAGGGAAAAACTTAACTGAAATAACAGAATTTTTTCAAGCAAAGTTTAACGTTAAAGAGGAATTGATGTTAAAATTCATGTCTTGTTATAGATTTTTATTTTTAGCCGTTTAAAACATACTGATTTTTAACTTGCAACTTATGTAGTTCACCACACAACAGCTCTGAACCCCAAAAATTTTAATCCGAGCCCGGTCCCACCAAGGAGATTTGTCTCTCTCAGAATGTTGGAAATCCAATTTACCGCAAAGCGCGATCCTCGTCACGTTTACACCTCGTGACAAGGAACACGCGAAATAGCGGGGGCCTTGAATGTTTTCGATTTAAGGTTGATTTCCACTAGCGCTCACTGTTTTAAACTATATAGAATCGCGCTGCACTTGTTTGAGCGCAATCTTTGAGAGTGCTTGAGCGCGAGCGTCCCACAAACAGATCGGTACTTTCCCGGGATTATGGATGAAAAGTTAATCGAACGAACTGTGAACTGAATGCCGTCTTTCTCTCGAATAGTTGAGCCTGCTATTGATGTGCATGGCATAAATGTGACCGTAACATTATCGTCAGGACCCGATCTTCCACCGCTTTGGGCAAAAATTATTCTTGCCGCGCCTTGTATTTAATTACAAATGATTATTTTTTGTAGAATATTATTGTCGATAATGAATGATATTTTTTGTAGGTATTTGTTGAATAGCAACAGCCTTTTGTTTTATAAAAAGTTTAATAAATATATAACTGGGGGTAGGTAACTATTTTTTAATTAAATATAAGAACATTCAAGATCTTTAATATAGGTATGCACCTTTCCTTAGAATAATAGTAATTATACGAGTGATTTAAAAACAATTTATAAGCTTGATACTAAATTTAAACATGTATTGCCTACCTTTTTACCGCTGTTCCAAAAAGTTATGCTTTTTAATTTTCTCTTTCTGCCAAATTTGCCGCCTTGGGCAGTTGCCCTGCTTGCAGCCCCCGACATCGAGATCTGCTGATCGTCACTTGGGCGTTTCGTGGGAATGAAACTTAATGTGGTTGCTGTGTAATCTCAGAGATAAAATCTGATACGTCCATGAATTTATGCCGACTCACCCTGCGATCCATTGTTTCGCGTCGACCTGGCGAGCAAAGCGAACAAACAATTAATGAATTATTACATAAATAGAATCGTTATAGAACCTTGCAAATATACTCGAAAGTCGTATTATAAATTAAGAAAAATATAATTGGGATGAAAGTTACGAATAAGATGGTCTGGATAAAAAGAGTCTAAAATGTTAACTTGAGAGACAGCTAACTGGTGGCGTTTTTAATAGTGCGCACGTGTTACATCAATATGCATGTACCTATACAATATACAAATACGAAGGAACTACGTATGTGTTTCTCGGTTCACTTGTTTGTTAGCGCACTTTGAGATCAATGGATCTTTATGTGGCATTTTCCATAAGCGCAGACATGGTCGATCGGTATAAATGTTTGTTAATTGCAAATATATGAGGCTTGGTCAAATTCTTTCAAGGCTCCATTTATCAGTAAGTTTTTATTCATTTAAATTATTAATTTTCTATACTGAATTCAAGATTCGTTCCGAATTATTCAAGGAAAATTTAAACCGTAATTGAGGACCATGTGGCAAGAGGGGTGCAGCTCCATCTTTACCAACTTGGAGTAAATTAGAAATAAACTGTTTCTAAAATTATTGCTTTGACTTCAGATTAAAGGGAAGACTAATTGAAAAATAAATATTTTCGCAGAATAAGTAGTAGAGAATGTGCAGCACATTTGGAATACCGAAGTATCTAATAAACTGCTAACGCTATATCAGTAATTTGCAACGTCGTAGCGTAGATAATAGGGGCTAATGACCTGTTAATTAATGACATATGTGTACGAACCGCCATTTTGACATTTTCGACTTAATCTACAGAATAAGAAAACGTGAATCCGCAAACAATTTCCAACATGTGTTCACTCGTTAAATACGCCACTGCATTTGGCCCAAAATTATGGAGACAACGCGTATCTACTCGCCTGCCGAATCTTCGGTCTATTATGCATCTCCTTTTACATTTAAGGATTATTTGTTACACTGCTGATTTTACATATCTTTTTATTGTTAAGACCAGTTGCCCAGGAAGTAAAAGACCCGGGGTCTGTTCCCGGCCACGGTAAGTACCCGATCGGCCGATTCGTTTCTCCTACATTTCGTACATACTTGTCGCGACAAGTGAAAGAGACTTGGAATACGAGTGAGAGGGCACCGTAATTTATGGCTTGCCTCTGTCGCCTGCCCTCCAAGTCGTTCTCAGTCCCCCACACGCGCCGCGGCAGAGAATAAAGTCAAGCCGAATAGACTACCCGATTCGAAAGTTGCTACTCGCTGGTCTCGAGCTAGTTTCACTTTGCGCGACGGAGCTGTAGAAAAAGAACACGTTACTTATGCGATCACCTGTACTAGGAAAGGAAGACAGAGATGTCGATCTTCCGTCCGGCAGCAGTAGTGTTCGAAAAGCGAGTGTGTATATTTATATATATATATATATAGATATATATGTATATATACGTACACTACTCTTTTGGAGCGAGGTGTGAGTCAGCCGTACGGCGCCGAGTGTAGTCTCTGATATATCTGACGAGTCACGATTTCCCACCACTCGATCGGTAGACGTAGAGGCAGCCGATCGTAGTCCCGCAACCGTGGCTGTGTATATACGCGCGGTGTCTCTCGGTCTTCCTCGCCGCCGTGGCCAGTGGGAACCCACTGGTAAACTCTCGCGGCCGTTCGCAAGACCGTGGCTGGCTCTTCGTGCTTGTACGTACATACCAGCCTCGCTCGTATGCAGAGCGGGCCGACTTGACGCGTGAGTAAAAGATCGCTCTACCGAGAAGCCTCTGATTCAGTTGCGACAGAACGCCGCGAGTGATAGAAGTCAGTTGTCGCGATGAGCGTGACCGGCAAGCCGCAGCAGAACGGCACCTACGAGTTCGATTACAACAGGACGCCGGAGGTGAAGACGTCCTGGAAAGCGTTCAGCAATTTCATTTACAACCCCGCCGAGGGCACCTACTTCGGTCACACGGGAAAGAGATGGGGTAATTATTATAATCACCTTGCAATTTAGGGTAATTAGGATACAGCCGGGCGACAGAGACGGAGTACACGTTTGCGATGCGTGCGCTCGGCGCTGGCCAACGCGTTGGACGTTTCACGCGGATATCGAGACGGGGCGTTTAAAAGGTACTTAGGTGATCTCCGAAATCGTTGCCCTCTGTGTCATCGGGGGTAGGCGTGAAGCAGAGCTGAATGCCTAAATCAACTACCGAGAATTAGGGCTTCCTTGACTTTGCTACGTGCCAACCGGACGAGCTTTGCACCGCTCTCTTTCTGCTTTAAAACTTCGCTGTGTCCTTTTGTGCATGGAACTGTGCGGGCTATCTGATTTAACGTATTAATCGAAGCACACGTAAGCGCGCGCGGCGAGTAAAAATACGTGCACGTCTATATTTGTGTTCGGATTGAAGTGGAATCGTAAGACGACTCTGCTCGTGTTTTGGCAACGGCGGGATGAAAGAGCACCGGAAATAAGTGTCGACGCCGTTGCGCTGCGGTATTTAAACGGAAATGATAAAACCCCGAGATCGTGTGTCGTGTTCGACGCACAGTGACATATCATGCCAATGCAACAGAGGTTCCTTGTTATCGATGACATTGAAACTGTTTAGTGTGTACTCCATGTATACGCGGAAAGATAAGAAATTGGGAATGAGATTAATCGAGCTCTATGCTAGTGCGCACGAGCCTAGCTCGTGAACCTTCGACTAGATATTAAACTACATTTAAACTGCCACGGTAGTTTGGGTTAAAAGGGATAGTACGATATCGATAGCAGCATCGCATTAAAACTGAATGTAAATTTTGGCCCGTGTTCAAGATAATTGAACACGTGTACGCATAACCTTCGGTAGTAACGCCAGTCCCACAGGCTTCGATAACATCCAAGCAGTTGTAAACTAATTTTAACCAGTTACAATCCAAAGTTTTTATAAATTACTTTATGTAAATGAACCGATCAATTTTGTCGTAATTCACATTCCATTTCAAGATAAAGGTTTATTATTATAACTTTACATTAATAATAAAATTCCAAAATTTAACGACCACTAGTTGGTAGGCGAAAAATAACGTCGTATTTGGGAATACCCTCAGTAATTTTGTTATAGGAAAATATTGAAAAATGAACGAATAACAGCCACTCTCGCGGAAGCTGTTTACTCCTTAACAAAAGAAATCGCTTTTGACCACAACTATTTTTTCAAGTACAAATTTCAAGATATCAGAATTTACATTTCTAGAAAAATATTCTTAGAGCATGATTGTACGAGTATTAAGAATGTACAATTAGCACTCAAAAGTTAAAAGATTCAAAAATACGAAAATTGTAACTGAAAAATGACGTTGGGGTGCGGTGAGCCCCATGTGACCATGGAGGGTTAAATAAGAACGCGAAGGGGATGATGGCTCCATTTTATTTTCATCTCTGCTGCTTCCTCTAACAGTCTCTTTGGTGTATTTCAGCTTTGGCATAGTTGAAAACAGAACATTCTTGAGAACAGCTAATTTCGAATTGAGTTTAGTAATTGTTGTTACTTGTACAGGAAGTATTACTAGTCTTCAAAACTATATGACAAAATAATTATAGTAATTAACAGTTTTAAAGGAAATTCTGTTTAACATGCGAATTCAATTTTATTGTCTATTGTTGAATAAATGACATGCTATCATCATTGTTACGAAGATATAAGATAACGCGGTAATGTGCTTTATCGCTAGCATTGATAATGAAGATGATAGAGGTCCCCCCAAAAAAGTTCACACCTATAACCAACGAGAAACAAAGATAAAACTATACTAACATTCGATGCTTCTTTACTGATTATTATTTAGTATAATGAATTGCAAGAAATATTCATTTATGAATCGAAACGGGAAGTAACTTTCCTTCTTTAGGCTTCAGATTTCATGAAATCACGGCATTTCATAATGAAAAGATACGTTAATACATTCCCTCCTCAATTCTGTGTAGTAAATTTTTAATTGCAAAAATTAAATGTATCATAACGAATGAATAATTAAATAAACGGCGATACTTAAAGATTCCCATAAAAAAAGTAGGTACTTCAGATCGTTTTTAGAAATGTTGATAAAGGTTGGAAGAATTGCTAAATAAACATGAAAAATCTTCCAAACTCAACATTTATTTATATTTATGTACAACAAAACTCATGCTATGTTGTATATAGGATAGAATTTATTGTTGCCATGTTATTGCACATCTATTAATAGTAATGATACTTTCAAAGCAATGTCGAATCCGAGCCAGTTTCCTAATATGTACAGAGTAATTATTATTCATCAAGAATTGTAGCACACTAATCAAGAAGGTGTAGTTTTGCAATCATTGACCTCTATAAGTATTTAAATGAAAATGCAGCTATGATAATATTTTATTTCCACCTTTGTAGCGTCTTAATATTAATAGATCGATGAATAAACTACTCCTGCAAATCGTTTTAACGCAACTTTTATATTTTCGTGTGTCTTCGAAATATATTAAAAACCACGTAAATTATAAGCAATTTTGGTATATGCCATTATATTTTATACACATTACTTTCCCCAATGTGCATGTATCAGAAGCAATTACATGTATGAAAAATTGAACCATAAACATTTGTCTTAATAAAATATATAATTATCGTAATCGTGGTATCTTATGAATTACGTAGATTAAAACACGAACAACATCGATAACCGCGTACTAGTTTTCGTTCTATCTCGGTGGTATTTGTTGGTCCACAAACTTATCATTTATCATTTAATCTAGTTCCTTTAAGTGTCTTCAACGTTTTTATGAAACAGAAACGATTACCAGAATAGCAGTTAATAAAATTTCCTTAGAGATAAAGTTACGCAAACTGTTTAGGGCGTTAAAAGAGACTGTAGAATACCTTTAACAGAATGACAATAGCAAGAGTTTCGACGAAACATTTTTATAAACAAGTTTTAATCACCGGATTTATATTATTTGTTTTGAAACGACTGGTCGGTGATGATATTCTGTGAAAAGTGTGCAAATTAAGTTTCATGAGTTTATTAAACTAGCCGAGAAAAGAAAACTGTAAAAACTTTATAGAATTAGCAAGTCTCAATTTTTCTATTCTAGTGATTAATGTACGTATATAGTTTAGTTGTGCTTCATTAATTAAATTACAGGTATTAATTACTGTCTTGCACATTTTGTTGCAAGAAGCTGCATGAATAACTAATAGCGTTGCTAAACCAATGATTAGCAACAACATTTAAAATGTTTCTCATACCAATTGATAATTATTAACATTAATAACCATAATTGCGCAGGGTTTGACGAATGAAGCTTTGTTTTTCGAGGAACGAATGTTACACAGAAGCTGGAAATAGCTATTTAAAATTCATGGCAGATGCTAAATAGAATACGCTACGTTGACACAATTCTGAGGAAAGTTGTTTTTTCTACCGTCTGAGTATCGAAGTCTGTATTCACGAGGAAAACACGTGTCGTTTGTATGAATGCTGGTTAACAGAATACGTAACCACAAGTACAACTGTATTATAGATACCTAGCTTCGGTAACTGCTCGCTTCCCACCTCGTTCATTTGATTTTTACCAAAGAATTTTGCAATTAGAACTGCAACTACTATCAGGCCCATAACGATATTAATATAATAAAAAAGTTTGTTGAGAATAACGGTAAGTGTAATTAGCATTCGGACGGTCTCCAGTACATTTAAAAAGAAATAGATACTAATAGCATTTATGCGCAGTATGTGACTATCGTTGTGATTATTTTATGGCACTAACTTGAATACATAAGGTCTGAATACAAAAAATCATTTAATAGGAAACTAAAGATTAGATATCAATATTTACTATCGTATTCTCACGAGGTATTAAGGAAGCAGTGTGCGCATTACTCATAGCAGCTACAAATATCATTATCTGTGATATGATGGTGGCCATAATCTGTTATATAATCAGATACGATAAGAAAAAAATAAGAAATCTAACTGATATGAAAGGTGCACCAGAATGTAAATTTATCTGCTGTATTTATCATTGAAAATTTAAATATAACACTGAAAACATAATCTATTAATTATAAGTCAGAGATTACTTTTTCACGTAGACACGAATTCTTTTATTACGTTTTGTATTCTTAATACGATATTTTCTTTATATCGACAAGTGCAATAATGCGCATAAAGAAATTTCGATGAAGGAGAGATGTATAATTGGGATGTAGTAACCTTGAGAACGATCTTTATATTTCATATTTATCAGATTTTTCTTGAACGAAAGAAAGAAGGGGAGAGGACGGGAAAGGAAGAAAGAATGAGATTTATTGGACCGGAAGTAACTTCTGTCACGGGCTATTGATATTAATGCTCCTAATATCATCTAACATCGTAACAGTAAATTCAACACACTTGTAAAACGTCTTGTAGCATATTGTATTGTAAATGTCGTTGTATCAACTATGTTAAATAACATTACATATTATTTATTTATCAACTAGGTACTAAATGAATAATACACGATGATGCCGTATCCAATCCCTATAACACATAGCATTTTATTATAATCTTAGTAGTAATATATTTCTAAAAACATTTTTAATTTAAAGAGAAATCGAACTCAACCGTAAACGATGGATAAATATGTCTGTGTAATTCTTCTTTTTTACGTTATCGTGTATGGATAATTTGCTTTATTATCATAGCTGCATACGTAAAGAAACGGCGCCGAGCGAGTACATAGTTACACATGAAGAAAAAAAGACTCGGGCAAAAGTGCGTAGCTTTAAATAAATGCAATTTGCACTGTGCCAATAAGTAAATTCCCACGAAGTTTTGGTGTCGCGGGATTCTCACGTGGCTCGTGAATGATAAATTGAAACGATGAACGAACAGCAAAAAAATAGGCAGCTGCGCTAACTACTGAAATTACAACGAATCCAGATGCAAAATATGCAAGTACAGGATGGTTAGCGCACGACGACTAACATAGGAAACGACTCTTCGTCCTCGCGAGAAGCAACGAAAAAAGACATAGATGACTAGGAGGCTATACATATGTTTGAGCGACTGAATAACTGGTTCATCCGGTAATATTAATTTTTTACATAGTCCACATATCCCTATAAGTACCTATATATAGGTATATATTATGTATTTTCTACACTTTGTGTGAGTTATAGGATATTATTACGACGACCATTTGCACGTCTTTTACGGTTTTATGATTTTCTGGAAAAGAATCATGTACTTTTAAAAAAATTCATTAATTTAATTCCAACGAAATAAAAAAAAAAACGATTAAGCATCTAATATACTAACAAAATTTGATCCAATTTTTAATTTCTGATGAACCAGATCAAAGCTACAGTGGCACACTGTAAAATGTTTAATTAAAAAAAAAACGCGCTGCCGGGAGATTGCCTATAATTCCATTATTTATTTAAATATCGCATTGCGAAAAAAGTTACAAGAACATTAAAATTGTAAACAAATTGATTTTCTTTATTGGATACTATATTATTTTGGATTCTTATCGAGAACGAATATTCGGTTGAAAGGTAATCGCGATAAAGAAGTGGAAACGAGTGGGTATCAAAGCTTACGCTACGCTTGAGGAAGGGACTATATTTAGATCGGGCTTTGGCGCGGTGCCGAGGCTTTAAATATTTTCCGTTCGACGATCGGAATGATGAAAATTTTTTAACATTTTTTATCATATTCTTTACTCTCCTTTTTAGCTATCACTGGAGCTTTCTACACAGTCTTCTTTTCCGTATTGGCTCTGCTGTTTGCCGTTTGCATGAAAGGACTGTTAGCCACGTTAAATTATGACAAACCAAGATGGATTCTGGAGGAGAGTTTAATAGGAACCAATCCAGGTATATTTATACATTACATTACACAACTGAAAATATTATTCAGGAATGTCAGTGGGAACCAAGCCTAAAGTAATCATTCTCTTTTGTATTACGCTGGCCTCTCTCTTCTGTCTTGATTTAGCCAATGTTATATACAGGATGTTCAGCAATAAGTGATACAGGTATACCGGAAATTTTGCCGCACGTTTTGCCAAACTATTTCATTTCTGTATTGAAAACAAAACGAGACTTATCACTTCTGTTGATGCTTTCCGAAGGAAAAATGTCTGCTTCATCGCATGGAGTAGTCCGATTTTCTCCTACATCCTTAGTTTTGGAAATAAATTGTATGACATCTGCAAAAATATGTGCATTTCGGGTGTTCTTTTCCCTTTGATCGTTGTTTAAGCATATTTAAATGTTCATTATGCACTAATAACGTATATAGTTGCATTCGGGAGTGTTCACAGAATAATTTCACGGAACAATAAACCGAATAACTATTACTATTTCGACACAAAAGATGTTCGAAGTTGAAAATTTGCAGTTTTCGTCAATTTTGAATTTCTCAAAAATTGAGAGTGATGACGACAAACGGTTTGCGGACTCGTTTTCAGCGTCCGAAAACCTGTAAAAACGGCTTTTGAATGTTGCAAGTCCAGATGGCTGTCGAGCTGTAGTTAAACAGCAGATTTGTGAACTTTAAACTATTGTCGTGACGAAATAGAAACGCCAGCTTTTGTATTCGAGCTTGTAGATCGCGCCGATAAGGTACATAGACCAGGCGGGTTAAAAATATATTTGGTTGAGAAATGTGTGCAAATAGCATGGAAATCGAGATTTTGCTTATAACAAATCGACAGTCGTGTAAACGAAAGTCTCCCTTTTATGTCAATACATTCTTCGTTTCGTCTCTTTTCATCTCGTGAAGTTAATATGTTACATAACTTCGATAAAAACATTCACTTAAAATTACAAAATCTGCATTTTATAAAAATTAGAATTTCGAATCACAAAATTCGTGCAGTTTACCAAGTGGGTATATAGGGTCTTTGTGAATCGTATAGAAATTGATCATAATAGTGCCATAGATTTTATTAATGTTCATTAATTATAGAACGATGTTGCGGGTTTGTAGGTCTAGGATTCCGGCCGACCTCCAACAACACTGACGAAAGGTCATTAATTTGGTACAGTTCATCAGACCCTGTATCGGTGCAAAAGTGGACTGGCCTGTTAGATCAATTTTTAGAAGGTAAATCGTAACAGTATGTACATTAATTCCGTATCATTTACCCTAAAAGTATAAAAACTTCTGCTCTAAACAATACCCCTCGCTATTGTTCTACAACTCATTATAACATTCCTTCGACAAA